>CM046297.1:5865761-7069094 GCA_025267735.1 Mactra quadrangularis
ATGTCGTTTGTGCGATCAATTTATCAAAGATTGGAATTCAAGTAAAATTACTATTATATACCACGTCTTAGTGTAAACAATAAAATAATAATGAATTTACATTTTCGAATTACTTACTGTTGATTGATAAAGGTTCACTTCGTATACAAATCTCTCGTCTAAGATTGTCCCAAAGATCCCAAAATTTTCCGAGAGAAAAAAGGATCTGTAAAGTCAGTTCTTTAAACCAACTAGAAACAGACTTTCATTTTTGCTATGTTGTCCCCTATATACTGAATAAGAATAAAAAATCTAAGTAAATTTTCATGGCCAACATCTCACAAATTTGTCAAACTTTTCAACTCGGAAAATAAAATGAAATTAAGGAATAAATCAATTTTTAATAAGGAAGCAACAAAATTAAGATCAACTGTTATAGGCCAAAACTATAAATGTCTACTGACAATCCTACCTATAAGTGACTAATTTACTTTATTTTTATGGAATATATGTTTACTCGTGTACTTTTTATATATCTGTATTATGTTACTATGTAATGTATGATCTGTTGTGATGTTATACATACGTATCTGAATATTATTTATATTCACAACTACTGGAATCTAACCAGGTTGTCAACCTTACTGCCCATTGACGCAGCTTGTTCTGATAGTACATGGAATAAAGAACTTGACAAAGACCAAATTGTATGAATGATTTTGTCATTTATTATACATAGTAAATAAATGACACATGTAATAAAACAATGATAAACAATATATGACATAAGTATTCACAATGCTGGGATTAGCAAATTTATTCTTTTTACAACTGAACTTTTTAGTGAAATCATTATAATCACATTTGCTTATCCCAGCTTACAATAGTATAATACATAGTAAAAACATGTACTGAAAGAAGGTGGCGCAACCACAAAGCCATAAAAGTATTTTAATGGAAACATGAAATATACCGCGCCATCCAAGGAAATGGTCAAGTGACAAGAATGAAAATTAAACATAGTAAGATTGTACCATCATGCACAGCAATAAGAAACAATAAGCAAATAAGCATATAAAGGTGATTAATGTAATACATTTCATAACAACAATAAACAAATGTCATATTTACATGTTCAGGCAGTCCTATACTGTCCCTTCAAATATTCCACAAGCACATTATTAATATACTGTCAGTAATGTCAGTTGTACAACAACAATAAAATATTACACACAATTAAGTAGAAAGGAAAAATCATGTATATTAGGCAGTCATATGCTGACCCATATATGCAGGTCCATGATAAGAGTTGATAGCAATAAGTCAATAATCTATTGAGTCGGCGGCACATACGTATCTGAACATTATTGATGTAATTATATGTATGATCATGATATAAGAAGTAAATATTATGTATATGCATTATCTGTTTTGATATAACACATGTGTACTACATGTATCTGGATAACTAAAATATATATGAATGATCTGATCTAATGTTATAAATGAATTTGTGTACTATTTGGGATGCCCAGTCCGGGTATAAATGAAACTGATCCTATCATTTGAAGATCTAAGCGTCATTTGGGATGCCCAGTCCGGGTATAAATGAAACTGATCCTATCATTTGAAGATTCAAGCGTCGTTTGGGATGCCCAGTCCGGGTTTAAATGAAATTGATCCTATCATTTAAAGATCCAAGCGTCATTTGGGATGCCCAGTCCGGGTATAAATGAAACTGATCCTATCATTTGAAGATTCAAGCGTCGTTTGGGATGCCCAGTCCGGGTTTAAATGAAATTGATCCTATCATTTAAAGATCCAAGCGTCATTTGGGATGCCCAGTCCGGGTATAAATGAAACTGATCCTATCATTTGAAGATCTAAGCGTCATAAGGATGCTTAGACGTAAAGGGGCCAGTTTTGCCAAGTTGAAAATGACCAAGTTAGTAGCATCTGATAGACATAATAAACAATTTTTACCCACAACAGTTTGTTTTTGTTGGGTTTAACGCCGTAGCAACACATTAACTAGATCATATAACGGCGGTCAGTCAACCTATTCACTGCTCCTGAAAAAGCTAAATCTTTGGATTTAGCTGTTAACAAACTACTAAGCGCATGCTTTCGTCAGTGACTGACAACTGCCCAACATAATTAAAAATCTTTGGTAGGAGGGAGAATGGCCGTAGAAATAATTTCAAGTTCCTCGAAAGTATGCCCCGCCCGGGAATCGAACCCATGACCCTTTGATGAGTAGACTTTCGTGTTACCAACTGAGCTAGCCGAGCGTCTTCACTCACATCAGTCATACAGATGTTCTCAATCAATCATTAGTTTAGAGTGTTAGAGAAGTGGAAACTTTTAGGATTCTGTTGTGCCTTTTTAGAAACAACATTGATGGTCTTGAAGTAAAAACTTGCAATATACTAAAGCTAAGACAAATCAAATCCCACTTCTGACACCATTGAAGTAAAACTAAAGTCTGCTTGCTCTATGTATACATATAATGTGACGTATAAGTTCGAATCTCGGGATAGTCTGCTTAAGAAGAAATCTAGTAGTTGTATTAAGTGATCAAAATCACCGCATCTCTCTTATGATGCGCTCGGCAGGACGACACCACTGTATTTTAAGTTATACAGAAATAAGAACTTATGAGATAAGTTAAAGAATATAATAAATATATTAAGAACAAAGATCTAGTAAAACAAAGCTCTAGTAAAACAAAGACTCAAGTTTAATATGTAACTAAACAGATGTGACAATGTTTAAGTATTTAAAGTAATAAACACGTTCCCAAAGATATCAAATAATACCGAAATAATATCAAATAATGTTATCAAATGTAGACTAAATATAATGATCCCAAATTACAATAAAACTATATATAAGGCAAAATAACTTAAACTAGGTCTAATAACATGGTATGACAAAATGAACTAAAATTAACTAAATAACACAAAACTATGTACATATTATATACAAAATGAAATGGAACTATATATATATATATATATAAATATAAAAAGAAAAGTCATAAGTCAAAACAACAGTGATAAGTCATGTGACCTTTGTTTGATTTTCAAACATATAGTATATTAGTGGACCACTTTAAGTATATTTGTTACTATGTGACGCACCAAAGTATAAATACTCGTATGACACATTTGTCACAGCATTTAAATAAATTAAATTTAATATAAATCTAGAATGGGTCTTAATTTCAAAGTGCAGACCTCTTGATTTGGAAGACTTTTTTGGAGACTTTTCACTACAGTAATAGAAATAGAAAAAGAAAGTAATAAAATCAATCATATAGGAATAAGTGTGTTAACATATTCTTTTTTTTTCTTCTTTCATGTGAATGTATTAAACTCTCTCTAAAGCATACTCCTACAAATTATAAAAAGAGGTAAAGTGGCCAAAAATAGAGAAATCATTGACAGTTATTCAGAGGTTCCCCCCTAAAATTAGGTAACTTTCTAGTCAAAGACACAGATTTGCAGTCATTAGATGTGATAAACTATTCATGGTACCTAAATTCAAGTAATAAAGGCAATTTAAAGGGATTCTTATAAACTAGGATTCTTTTAAAGTTTCAAGGATCCTCAGAATCCCATAACAGTACACTGAGTCTATCAAACCCTGATCTATAGGCTAGTTCCCTAACACCAACTAAAATCATCACATACTACTTTAATACTAGTATAAATGGCAATGATGTAATTCAGAGTGAATAAGGCTTGAAATAATGGTCATGCTCACCATGAATATTACATGAAAACATATTTGTGAAGTCATAAATAACCCTGTTAGATTCTCTGTGTCATTATACAATTCTATGAAGCAAATACTATTTGAATAGATAGATAAAAATAGTTTTTTTCTAGTAATTTACAACATAAATGATGGTACAGGGAAACGCCTATTGGCGTCAACTAGATTTATCCAATCATGAAAGAAATGAGAGAAGACCCATGGATTAAAGCACAAAAATTAAACCTTGGAACATATTCTTTCAATTGCATCAATACACTGTTAAGAATAAAACAGAACTATTTTCAAACAGTAAACACTATCCATTCAACTCTTCACACAACTGAAAATCTTTTTAACAGTCTTTACCTTAAATCACCAGCCTGAAACAAATGTCAGACAATCCGTCCCAGCCACATCCGTCCTTGGACAATCCATCCCCAATTTCATTTAAAGAATATAAGGATGATTCGTCTCCTTATTTGTATAGCACAATGAGTATCATTAATACGACCTGATATAAGACATTTGTTTACATATCTTTTTAATAATGTAAAACCAAACATCTGGTAATTAGATCTATGTTTCCGCAAACTTCATCAATTATTTTTATCAAATGATAATTAATATTAGAAATAATACTTGCTTCAAATCAAACATGCAGGATTGTATTGGAAAAACAACAACATCAATTGGCAAAATCTAATCAAAAGATGAATATCTGTGCATAGATCCTGGTATAAAATAGATTCCTGTATACACTTTTATAAATTGGGAACAAATCGTCTAAACTCTGAAATTTTGGGAAGGGATCATCCAAGGACGAATGTGACTGGGGACGGATCATATAGGGGGAGAAGCGTCTTGGGGACGGATCATCTGATATCACCTGAAACCCTACACTCCCCTCGCAGCTAAGTGAATACATTACATTCACCCGATAAAACTAGTCGATTTATGATATTGACCTTTATTATGAACCTTTGAACGACAAATGAAAGTTTACCAAATTCCAATTTAGCTGAAAAACTTTATACGCATTTTGAAATTACAGGCGTGAGAATTTTTGCATCTATTTTTAAAAACCACGTGACAGTCATGCGATTTAAATGTTTACGTGTCATTGTCTAAAAATAGAAATATCAGTTTGTACGTAGTATTTTAGCAGAGGTAGAAAGTGAACGAGTGAATCTTTCAAACCGATGCTATGGAGAGTACTGAAAACCTAGGCGAGAAACAAGTGATTGTGGAAGTGAAAATAACTCAGTTAGCTAAAAATATTCCTTCATATTTTCCAAAAATAAATCGAGATCCGACGATTTCGGACGCGACGAAAAATCGTACTCAATTTTCTGGTCAAGATCGCGAATACTCGAGTACTCGGATACTCACAGTAGACCTAGTCTAAACGTTACTTTTTCTCGTGAAGTTTTTAATGTCTTTTACACTTCATCTACCCGGGTCGATAGCGCAGTTGGTTGCGCGCTGGTATTTGGAATCTCGTGCCCGAGAGTGTGCGGGTTTGATCCCCACCAAGGAGGTTTTACCCTTCCATGAAAATTTGACAATTTGTCAATTTTCCACCATTGATAAGATAATAAGGAGAAGTTTCCGGCCATATGGAATGGTAGGTGAGTACAGGTTATAGACAAGGGTCCTAAGAAAGCTAGGTTAGGTGCGCTGGACGTCGTAAAATGACCTAAATTGTGTCGACACGGCGTTAACTCTAATAAAATAAATAAATGAATAAACACACTTCATCTAAAAGTATTATGTTTATAGGTGTATGTATTTAAAAAAACGGGGATGGTTATTTCTGTGTTAAAACTAGTCACCACCAATTATGACTTCACACAAGAAATAGCCCGAAATAATTCTCTTCCGAATATCGGATGCTCGATATGTTACTGACTTTTACCGAGATTTCGTCTCCTGCTGCAAGATGAATCAATGAATTGATGTAACTACTGTATGTGTTGAAATTTCGATTCAATGATAATTTATGAGGATGGTGACCGGAAACTACTTCTGTTTCCTGGCCATCAAGTATGTTAAATCTGTAGATGCCGTGTATTAATTGATTGTTAATGTCTTCGATGTCTGGTTCCCCTGTTTCACGCTTACAATTTTCATAAAAGTCAATAAATGAATATACAAAGTACGACCCAGAAGTGGGAACTACTAGCCGTCCCTTATAATACCTAACTCCCGCTTGTAGATAGCCATTTCTTTCACTGAGCCTGGTTCCTGAGTGTTTCCAATTTAGGACTGGCTCCATTCCTTTTTTAATGGTTTCTGAAAAATATATATTTATAGTTCTTTTATAGTGATGCTTTATAAAGGGTATATTATCAAACATCTGTTATTTACCATCAGAGGAGTTTGACATTAAATTAAAGTCGTAGAATGAAGGCAATAATGTTCAATAAAGTGCTACATAATTAACTCGCTCATTTGACTCGGTTTATTGTGGTTTTTGGAACGATGTTTAACATCGTTCCAATGGTAACAAGAACGTATAAGATTACTCTTTTCACGCTTCAACAATTTCAACATAGACAAAGAGGCGTAGTTCAAGCGTGAAACTCATTAACATCTCATTTAAATGTAATACAACGCTGGCTTGTGTTGTCATTCTTGAAACTCTTCAGGAAAAGGGAGGTTACTCTCAGGACATACAAGTTTTGCAATCGAGACGGAACAACTCAACCCGTAGACAACTCAAACCGTGACAACTGCAATGATTACTTGTAGGAGTAAAAAGGGCCTACGATGTTTTTGACAATGCCTGTTATATGCGTAGCATAATAACATCATTCGATAGTAATAAACAAAATTAAATGATCGTATTATATTATTATATTACTTATGTCAATACATTAAGGACGATTTTGGTAGTTTTTGTGCACAACGTTCTGTGCATATCTAAAACAACGTTACAAAGAAGGCAGTGGCTAGAGTTACGGTACCGTAACTCTAGACCCAGTTTCAAGAGTTACGGAAGTTCCGTAACTGTAGACAACCCTGCCTAGGTTGACTAGAGTTACAGAAGTCAAATAACATGCGCATGTTTTAACTTTTAAACGTCGAAAAACTTGTTTAAATTCATTATTACTCAAAATAAACAAATATTTACCGACGTGACTTATCCAATTGTTATTACACCTGCCATTTTGGATATGACTTAAACACTTACCGGATGTTTAAAATACGGCGATATGACGTTGTCGTCTTCAAAGTGTCACATTAAAAGTTTACTTGAGCGATTTTAAGTTATAGAGTTTGATTATAATTTGGAATGAATATGTATAATTTTGTACGGAATTTTAAGCAAATATTTATAGGAAATAGACGATTCTTTGAGTAATTTTAAATGTGAATAAACTGCAAGTGCAAAACGTTAATTTGACTTAAATTTCGTGAACGAAAATGGGAATGTAGCTTGATGCAAAAGAGCTTAGTACTTGGGGGGAAACCTTAAATGAATTGTTTGAAAGTCGATGTTTTTGTGAAAAAAAATCAGCTTGTCATTCCACACCAAATCTTAAAAGTTTTAACGAAAATATTAACGATCTCGTTAAAAATACCCATTGATAACCAAAAATGAGAAGTTGTCAGCTCCTTGTGGTTAAAGAAAATAGTCCAAAATAATCTTTGGTTTGGTGAGATGACTGAAATACATGACCCTAAAATGTGTTGATGAAAATTAAATCTTTGACTGTTTTTTTTTGTTTGATAAAGTAAGATAAACCTTGCCATGAGCAAACCACCTGAGAAGTCTAGTGCTATCCTTTTGTTAAATTATGTTAATTGATACTTAATACATTATTTCATAGATAATATACATAATTATATATTCTTTAATCAAAACATAAGTTCAGGACATCTTTCCGTCAGCACTCCAGTGCTTTGATTCTGTCTGGAAATGTATTACTGTGTAAGAAAGTAGGTGTAAAGGCCAGAGCCTGGGTCTTCAATGTTCGGAGTTTTAGATTCAGTATGATTAGTGCGGCTACTTGAATAATAAATGAGTACCTTGGTTTTATTTAAAAGTATCTCAGCGATATATATTACTTAACTTTGTTTATGGAATTCTGAGTAAATTTTTAACAATATCTATGAGAAAGTAGGATCATTTTACGGAAGATTTACGTACAGTAAAATAGTTGGAATAAATAACTTGTCCCCACAGCCCCACATAGGATCAGACAAAGTAGTAAGATTATTGTTTTGTGATCATACAGCTAGATTCGAATCTCTTTTTTGTGTGAAACATTAGTGAATTGTGAAACCTTACATTGTCGTTATAATAAAAGTTTTAAAAATAGTATCCTACGTTTAAGTGGTTTATCTATTCTTTCACCGGTTACTCTGCCTGCAGGTTTCATTTCCCAGTAGTCATTGCTATAAATGGCTTCAATGTGTTCTCTATTTTCTTCGTCATTAAAATACTTATCCATTTTTGCTTGTTCTCTTGTACGGATACGTTGATGTTCTTCGGATATACTCTGAAATTAACGTAATCATTAAAATCATATAGGTTTAATTTTGTCATGATGATTGCTAAACTCATGTTTCTTTACTTGGGTAAGAAGTTTAAATTTCTATACTTGCAATTTCGATATCATTCGCCGCTGTATATACACATCCAATAAATATTCGTATACTCATTTATTTTACCCTCAGATAAGCTATGTGTTTGGACTATTTTATTGAGATTTTAATACAACTTAGAGTTCGATAATTTTGTAAACTTAACACGTTAAATGGAATTTTGGTTTTACAAAGTACATTACGTTTACTGTTAAAATTTGTATTTGAGAATTGAGAATTTTCAGGTCATAAACACCTTTATTATTGAAAATATGCGTTCAAACAGACAAGCGAACGAGAAATCACTTATGCAATTTTTTTTGTAAAATCCAAAGTTGTTCACAATCCCTTATTCACTTGCAAAACAAAATACGAACCTTGCTCAAATATTCAGGCAACACAGACATGGAAGGTTTGCAATCCAAGTTTCCATTTTTTCTCTGCAGGCAAATGTCCGTTATTAAAACAGAGGGCAGATCCACCATTGTCCAAACTGTTATGAGAACAATTGCTAAAGACACCAGTATAACAATAAGTGTCACTAGTGTTAATGTCTTTAAATAATCCATATCTGATATATTAAAATATTTATGCGTATGCTTAACGTATGCCTAAAATCAACAATTTTAAAAACCAGCCAAACTGTTTATAATTGTTAACTGTATCAGCATTTACAGTACAGAGTGTACTACGATATAAAACTACACTCTGAGCTATTTATGATTAAATAGCTCTGGGCATGGACGAGTTTTTTTTATAAAACTGCCTATCCTCGTTGTCTAGTCAAAACTTTACCTACACGTCATATACTGTTTTGTCCGCTAGTTTCAGATAAGCAAGTTTAATTATAAGTTTTAAAAACATGTATGTAGTTTATAAAAGTCCTATACGAATCTTTATGCGCGTTTACGAAGTTCTCCAATAATTGAGTTATCCATATTTTGTATGACATTGTGCTATAAATGTACTTTCAAGTCTTGCAGTGAACCGACATAGAATCAATTTTCCAATACCATCCATTTACAGGGCTAGTCGATTCGACAAGTGTTTTGTTACATACATTTTATTGCAGGTTCAAATTTCTATGAGCGTTGTCTGTTAAAAAGAAAAATCATGTGGACAACAATCTTTGAAAATGGACCAAGTAAGGACTCGAGGGACTTACTTATTGTAAATTCTTTGTCCTATTTTGAAGTGTACTCGGAGAACTAAACTGATATAAACCATATTAGAGCTTTTGCAGGTTATCAGCGATTATAAGTAAGTATTTTTCGATGGACGACTCTCCTATTCAACTTACGTGGACCGTTATAAACATTTCGACAGGGCAATTACGACGTTCGGCATTGGTTGCGTCTTTTAGCGTTAGTACATTTGTGGCACCGCTAAACGTCGCAATTGACGCTAAACGTAACGTAACGCAGACGGCCGAGCGGGGTTTTAGTGTGTCATTAAATCCCTGGAATTGTCTTTCCTTTCAGGCAGTACGCACAAGTTGAAAGTTAGTGTTTAGAAGATCGATTGTTAGCATATTAATTGATATTAGTTCAGTTAAATGTATATATGACGCGCGTCATGACAAAACCTGCATTAATGACGTTGATGATGTTGTCGGGAAAATCCACATAAAAAGTTACGTCACATAATTTTCGTCATGCATGTTTACGAGCGGACAGTTTTAGCTCGGCGTAGATTTGAATTTTTACCTTCATAGAATTTATATGTTACTCGTACTTGATGGATCGTTTTAAAATTAGAGATGAATCTGTCGTTAAGTTAATCGTAATATATTATGTTATACGTTAGGGTTAAAAAAATAATTTGATAGGATTACTACAGTACTCCTCACAATCCTATTACCGATCAGTTTTGAACATTTTCAGTGATAATATTTTTGTTATTTTCATGTAACTAATAAAATTTTGGAATTTGTATTTCGATCCCTGCTTAGTAAATGCATACATAAAGAAAAGGGATAGTAAACTCAAAGTTGTGTGCTCCAAATACGTGTCTCAAACGCAAGAGGAAATTGTCCAAAATATATACACCACATTATATACGACGTCATTTTCGGTGAAATCAGAATTTGGTAAACTTTCCTTGGTCGTTTAAATGTTCTAAATAGAGGACAATATCATAAATCGACACGTTTTAAGGCAGCGGGTGAATGTAATGTATTCACTGAGCAGCGAGGGGAACGTAAATCAAACGATTATTGGCGAATAATAAACAATATAAAACGTTTTCAAGTGTTTCGAAATTTATTGCATATACAATTTATGAACAACTGAAGTATCAATATAACAATATATCTAAACTATCGAAGTTAGATCTAATATAATTCAGAGTCATAAACTAATAGCTGATATGTACCATAGTCTCTATTTAATATTTCAGTGATTTACAAGTATGTTTTTGTGGTTTCAAAAGTTTGTTGGAGTTTTTATTTCTATTCTGAATTTATTTATTTATTGGATTTAACGCCGTGTCAACAAATGTAGGTCATTTTACGGCGTCCAGCGCACCTAACCTAGCTTTCCTGGACCATTGTCTATAACCAGCACTCACCTACTCTTCCACAAGGCCAGAAACTTCTCCATATTATCGGATCAATGGAGGAAAATCGACATTGTTGTCAAAATTTCCTGGAAGGGTATAACCTCCCCAGGTGGGATTCGAACCCGTACCCCTTCGGGCACGAGACTCCAAATCCCGGCGCGCTACCAACAGCGCTATCGACCCAGTGTTTTCTATTCTGATCGGAAAGTATTTCTATAATCGATTATCGATATTAAAGATACGTACTGTCATGCACCACGGTGGAATGTTTCACTCTAACCGTTAAATGTGCCAAATGGAGTTTAAAAAAACTATCACTCACTTCAAAATCTAATGATAATTAACCAGACATTTTTATAACATCATCATGTCGTAAATAAGTTAATAATATACGACTGTTCAAAAGTTAAGAGCCATGCCAATTTGAAATTTTGTTAAGCGTCAACTCTAGGTACCTATGCACAAAAAAACACACAAACCGAAAACGAAAACACAAATATTTATGACTAAAACAATACATCATATATATATTTGTATAAATCATTAAAAACATCATAGTAAGAAACAATAGTCTGAATTACTTATGAACTGACTAGTTTAAGCACAGACTTAAAACATATAGTTTATAATAAAATGACTAGTGTTTTAACGAAATTGTCGTTATCGGATCCCGGAAAATCGGAATTATTTTAGAAAAATCACATATAAATTTGTTGCTTTTTTGGATTGAAGACTCTAAAACCTAACTGCACGCGGACGCTTAACAAAATTCCGATATAGCATGGCCTCAATGATAAAAACAAGATATATTCAGTTAATGTATATGTATTATTTCATTTTGTTTTATAATGTTTTCTTTTTGCTATTATATGCTTTAATTTGAGAGTCTACGTGTACGTAACTTTAATGAACTCTAGATCTATAACCTACGCAGATCAAGATTTAAGACAACATTAATTTATGTTTAGACTTTCAATAAAGAATCATGAATAAGGAAAGATCTATTGACAACTGTTTCTTTTTTCTAAATTCTGATTTCCACAACACTCCTCCCAATCTTATTTAACAAAAAAATGATGAAAAAATTAAAGCAAAACTACCTTTAAATCTAACAATAAGGTAACCAATTTACTTAAAAATGTGTTAATTATGCATGATCCAATGCTCTATTTTGTATTGTAACATAAAATATAAAATAGTCCATATGTTATCTACTAAGTTTATTTCATCTACTTACAGGTTACAGCACCAAACATCCAGCCAGGTATTTTCCCCACTCAGTGTTACACACTGCTGATTGTTTAGGGAACAACCTTCCCGCCTGGCTGGTAAAACTATACTGACTGTTCATTAATCTGAAACATTGTTAGCTCGTACCAGATGGCTAGACATTACATGACCACCTGTCACCTGTCTGCATAATTGACTGACAAATAGTCAATATTTACGGACAGGTTACATAATAATACACTTAGTAACAAACCATTACGTTACATGTATAACGAAATTGTTTGAACCATATTGATGTCGTCTTATGCATTTTCTCGACCCTGTCTAGATCTTAAATTCACATGAAACACCTTTAAATGTACGTTTGTAAACAAAAACATATTATTGGTTATTGCTTTGCGCTTTAATTGAGCTAACAATGCCCAAAGAAGCGACTGATCAAAAGTTTTGAACCGTTTCATTGCGCTTCCATAGTTTAAATGAATCCCCCGAATGACAGAGAATTTCATTTTGTAAACAGTGTAAAAACTGGTCTAATTGTAATGTTCGTTTTTTCTAAACTGTCAAAACATGAATAATTTCACGGTGGATGCGTTTGTTAAAATTATTGTCGTATTACACCTATGAGTTTCCAAAAGTGTGTATTATGATTGAGTCAAGCTTCCTATGTCGTATGATAAGTTTTAGTCAATATATGTTTTAATAAAAATGAAGCCGCCAGTGCAAAAACAATGCATTCAGTCACCGTGACATTATTCAAGCTTTGACAGTTGAGAAAAAGTGGAAAATAAGCATTTACATCCTTTACTTAGCATCGAAATCGTTGTTTATACGTGTTTGCCACCATTGAATGTATCTGTACATTTATGATACAAAAATAAAAGGCGCAGCAACCTCCGACGAGCGGCATATTAGAATTCCCCCCAGTTGATTATTCTCTATGTTTTACCTTTAACGAAAGACACCTAAGCAGAGTGGTAAACGGCCGTTATGATAAATCTCCTTTGTTCATAATTTACCTCCGTACAGCGACACTAAGGTTTTTATCAATTATCGATGATTTTCTTAGACCGGAAGATTTTAACAATAAGCTATACCCTTATTCGTATAATACTACCCTAAGGTGTTATGTTATCAAATCATTTGACATGTTATCAAATCATATGACTAACAGGGGTAAATAAACAAGTGACACATGATTTCAACGCCGCCATTGAATGAATTAAGATGGAGAGCGCTTTGTTTGGTAGACTGACTTTATCAAATATCAGTCGTACACACGCCTAGCTAGTTGACGATTATAAGTGAAAACTAATTTGTGATTGCGGATTCTTGAGAACTTGTCAAATAGAATTTCATATTTAGACGTACAGAATCAACAAAAATATAATACATAAAAAGTCTTATTTGAGATTTTACACATTATTTCATTATAAATCACTTACTTCACCATTCAAATTCAGCAGACACTCAACCGTTGACGCTGTAAAATACCAAAGTCCGAAATTTGCACTGAGTTCCTTTCTGTGTTTAATTCGACAAATATCCAGCCATTACACAGTAAATGCGTAGGTTGACTATTGTTTTACCAAAGCCAAATCATAAATAAATCAAATATGATGTTACTGGCTTCTACAAATCATCATCAACATCCATTCCATTTTGAGAAAATCAATGACTCATTCCTTCAGCGACGCTGCATGTTTGTGTGTTTCCATACATAATCCTCATAACCATATTGTCAATTTAAAGTTTCAAACACATGTATACACTAGTACGTTCCAATCTCCTGATAATATCGTTTTAATCCATGATAAATGAAAGTAAATTGTCATCAAAGTAATGAATCGTCCACGGAAAATTCGCCTGTGATTTATTCTTCCCTTAATAAACTGTTCCAAGTTTTCTTAAAAATCGAGACCGGATGCTCAACAAACGTATAAAAGACGTTAATGATTAGTTGCTACTCGTCATTATGCGATAATCACCCTCGAATCCATAATGGCCTTCGAGCCAAAGGCCCTCAGGCTATTATGGACGTCATCGGGTGTTTATCGCATAATGGCGAGTAGCAACTATTCATTAACCTCTAAGTAATGATGAAAAGAATACAAAACCTTATACCCCCATTACACTAAACTCGTTCTCACTACGTTCTGAAAAAATTAAGCCGAACGAACTCAAACTGTGTGCAAACGGACTGGGCGTACTTGCAACTTTCTACGGTCTGTGTTCGGACGTTATGGACAAGCTCGAACGGGGTTGAACGGGAATGGGGTTTTAGAACTATGTGTCAACTCAAAAATCTTTTGTGGCCTCCCCGTTCTGCTATTAGACTGAGTGACAATGTACTGACAAAGGAAAGGACGTACAGCGAACGGAATTGTCGTACTAGCATCGTACTCGGGACGTGCCTTGTCGTAGTTCGATCGGTCCACAATTTGCAGAACGTTTACACACTGACCTGTTCCGTTTGTAACTCGTTCATTCCGTTTGCACACAGACTTAACCCGACTTAAATACGTCCTTAGTGCGTTGTTATCCCGTCTAAATGCACAAAAACAAAATACGAAGTTCTGAAACAGTTTGCAACACGTTAACACAGAGTTCTTAAAGTTCGCAGTAGGTTCTCGGTACGCTCTACTCGTTTGTAATAAGTTTATTTCATTCTGCAGTTCGTACAACGTCCATAACGTCTATAATACGATTTGATACGGTTTGGTATTAATACAGACCATTTCTCACCATGTTATCATCTGGGCCCAAGCTCTTAGCCTAGAACAATGGGAGTCGTTATTGTTTTGAATGTTGGCCTTTTTCTCTTTTTTATAGAAGCGCAGCAGAGTACAATTACATGGTAGAAGAAAAACACCATCATTTTTATTGACTAGCTCAGGAGGCTTAGTATCGTGTGGCTTATCTTGAGACTGGTCTTCAAAAGCTTCACATGTGTGGGTGATTTTGAATCGTTTAGATATGATTGTCTTAACACGCACCGTCTGTCTTGTTCTGCTCATGTTTGGAACCATGATGGTCACAGTGATGCTTGACGAATTGTGTCCTCAAAGCTTGAAGCGCGGAACGAGAATGAGAACGGGAAGAAACGTCCTGGCTATTTATAGCAATCGGGTCAGAACGTGACGTTACTTCGTTCAAAACGCACTAAGATTGGGATAAGAACGTACTTAGAACGAGTTTAACTGTCTTAAACGGGATGGTCAAGTGTAAAGGAGCTTAAAAGAACAAGTTATGAACGGGTTAAAACTGACTACGAACGGATTTGGACTTGTTTGAGACTGTGTCTCGTGACGGGAACGAGCAATTTTGTGCGACATTTTGCGTCAAGTGCGACATAATTCGGCGTTGCGGACGTACAATGGGTACTTAACATTACTATAGCGTCAAAAGTAAGCTGGTTTTTTTTCGAAAGCGATTTTCGACTTCAAAAACTACAATTTTGTTTTCTATATGAAATGCAAAAACATAAAAATCGAAAATTTTGTTATTAAGGCAGGTTATTTCTTGATGCGGCTCAATTATATATTATTATATTTGTTGTAAATAATTATAATATGATGTTCGATGTTTTAGAGGAAATAAACTATATAGGTACTATTACTAGGTTTGCTGAAAACTTGGAGTTAATGGCAGTTTAAACTTTAAATAATGCTAGATGTACAGAGACGCGATCGTGATTTAGTGGTAACTGATAAAATGTCTCACCCTTCCATGAAATTATTTTTCTTCGGCTGTAACTGGTTAGGTAAGTAAGAACTTGTAAATAAGGATTGCGAAAACTTTGAAGCGGCCACAAAAATATTCTGAGGGAAAATAGAAAATAAATGATATCTTCATTTCTCTTAACTTTTGAATCTGAAAGAGATACAGTTGTATTTAACAAAATGATTAATGGTCTTGCTTACCTAACTTTTTCCAATTGTGCAACAATACATGCTTGCTCATAGTAATGTACCTAACCAATATCTATTCTTTACCAGCACTACCTTACCCCGACAAGGAACTTATAAATTAATTCTCTGAAAGGGTACTTGTATACACCAAAGCAAATCTTGGTTATACAAATATAGCTCGTTTAGGATAACTTGAGACAAACGACTCAGTTTGTTTACATATTTGGGACTCAGGTATTACATAAAACAGGGAGGTCAGCTGATTTTGTGTAATGAAAGTATTAAACATGTCTTAATGCGTGGAACGTGTGTTCTCGTACTAAATTTAATACATCAAAAACACACTGATAATAGTCGATAATTACGTGTACTAAACTTAAATCCACCTGTGTATAAAAATGGTATCGTTGTATTTTGTCTCAAGTTATCCTAAACGAGCTATAATTAACAATTTAACAACGCTATAGTGTAAGTAAATCTTTAAGTATCTAATAAATATACATTTAAGTAGGCATATCACGAGTCTACTTGAATCTATAAAATGATAGAACTACTTGATACGACGAGACAAAGGCAAACACAATTTTATGATGATATGATTATTAGAAAACATGAGCGACAAAATGAGGCCCGTCTTGTAGAAAATTGGAGAATATGAGTCGATTCTATATGTGGCAAAATGGGATTGACGTGTTTATATTTGTGGTCTCTATAATAAATTGGTATTCATGATTTTTTCATCGTATAATTTAAGAACTCTTGTACAGGCGTCACTCCCCTACAAGATCAGAAACACATTCTTCATAAAGCTTTTTTTACATATTTTATATCTCGACTCTAAGTAACTTTCCATACCGCGGCTGGATATACCGTTTAATAGAATTTTGGTTAACATGTCGATTTAACCATATAGGGAGAACTTTGTAGTTTAGTTTAAACTTATTTTATGGCCCGTAATACATATTTTCAATTACAGAAATACAACAAATATAGTAATAACGAATAACTATATGAATATGCGGCAATCGGGTTGAGCCACAAGTTATGTTAATTAGTTACGGCTCTCCCCTTAAGTTACTTTGTGTTTCTTTGTAGAAGGGCGGATAAATACATTGATGTTCCAATAAAATCAGAATCAAAGAAAAGTTGTTTTGATAATCACTGTATAACATACATAAAATATAAACGGCTTAAAATCACATAGAATATGTAAATACTCATAATTTTAAAACACGAGCCTCATTTATCTTATTGTAATATATCAATACATACTGACCTTGATATTTACAATACTATATATATTTCAACCTTGGTCAAGGACACCGATGTTATCTTTCGCTTGATAATATACGTGTTTTGTCTTACATAATCTTATTGGACAAGTAAAGTAAAAGAAGAATTTTAGTCAAGCTAAACCATCACGAAGTACTGTTTTTGAAAGTAAGGTTGATACAAAATATTTTTGCCAACCGTTCATCAGAACTTCTAGATTGTTCTAGTTAACGATAACATTTTAGATTAACAGTAAGTATGATGTGAAGTATGAAATTTCCTTCTCAATGCATTGTTCAGGTTGAAACCTCATTGAAATGAGTAGTTTTGCATACTTGATTGTCTTTCTGTGAAGTTCTACACAGAAATAATACCATACAAGAGTAATGGAAAGTGATTTTTTTTCGTCCCGGGTTCCGAAAGTGAAAGTAACAATGTTTTATACTTCGATTTATTTTTATTGCAAAAAAAATACATTACAACAAAAATAATAGTTTCTTTCATGCTTTACGGTGAAACCTCACGTTATTCGATGAAAATAAACGATGAAATATAAATATAAATTTTATATTTTCATCGCAGTGAAAATATAACCTTATATTTCCATCGTTCATGGCGTCATATTAGAGACTAAATGACGTCATCTTGGAGTAGAAATGACGTCACGTTATAATTTGTTTAAAATACATCAAATAAAACGCAAAAATAAGCATGAAAGAAACAGAATATTCGTTTACTTTGGTGTAAGATGATTTTTATTTCAACTCGTGAACTCAGAAAGTGACATTTTCACTCGTGGCTATGCCACTCGTGAAAATATGTTTTCTGAGCTCACTCGGTGAAATAAAACTCGATCTTACACCAAAGTTGACAAATATCCTCTATTTAAATGGTTAAATGTTTCCAGTACTGCACGCTTGCAACAGCCACATAAGTTGTCATAATCCTCTACTTCTTTGACTTAGCATCACCTCGTCGCCTCAATCTAACAATGCTCTAACTACCAAATTTTTATTTTTGGGAAATCGACTTCAAAAGTTCAAAAGGTTATATCTTCGTTGTTTCAGTCTGTATAGACATGAGCCTTGGTAGGCACATTTACAATGTTATTCAACACATATTTGAAGAATATGATTGAAATATTATGAATAATAATGCTGAAAATTGCAAAAATGTGTTTGGAGATAGATCAAAATTCGCTTATTTTGGTTGATGCATCTCTAACATTGCGCTATCTCCATTTAGACATTAAAATGGTATTTGAGCACATTTTCTATAATTTTGAGTTTGTAATACTGCCTATGTTGCAGCATACATATTTATTTTGGTATACATCAAAAATATGATGTCACTGAAGAGGAAAAACACGATAATCATGTTGTGTTCTCCGACTGGACGAAAGGAGATAGAGCAATGTTCGAACAAGCTTCTATGGACTTAGAGCATTGTTAAAGTCAATTAGGACATAAAACGAGTGACGAAGATTTCATTTTTATCGGATAACAGTATTTTCAGCCCAAACATTGATCTATGTCCTGGACATAGAGCAATGTTTACGCTGTGAGCAGAGAAAATGTGTGGAGATAGGATAATGTACGATTGGCGAATTGGGCTGTTTGACATGATAGAGTCTCGAAACCTTTTTTAGAAGATAGAACAAGGTTAGTCACTTGGTATGTTTATCTCATTTTTTTCAAAAATGGAGATAGGAAATTGTTAGATTGAGGCGACGACCTAAAATATACAAAAGGGTAATTTTAATGTTTGAGTCAATTTATTTAAAAAAAAAACATATACTAATTAGTTCCATACATCATATTTTTAGTAAATGATAAAGAGTTTTACATCGGACGGTCTTAATGCTAAAGGTTATTTTCTGACTGGTACCAAAGTACGAACTGGTAAGTGTACAAAAACGAATGTCATGACTAAAGTAAGTAAGTAATGTTTATTTATAAAGTCGGAGAGCATAACATGATACAAAACACAAGCTCTGAAGAGCTTTTAAAGCTGATTTATAATATTGCAATATAATACATGTATAACAGATGGAAATATAGTAAGACATATTAAAAAACGTCATGTATATAAAAGTAACACATAACAATACAGATCAATAGAGATTAAATAAGTTACATGGATTATGGAAAGACACTTAAGGTTCTGGAACTGTGATGGTGACCTTCCACAATATTTATTGTGATATTGTTTCTTGAATCTATACTATTATAGACATAAAATGGTGAATTTTTAGTGAAGTTTACCGTTCGTAACTTAAGTTATGTGCATTTTTATAACGTGACCATTGATTTTCGAAGAGACCGTAAAATGTGCTGTGACAAAAACACATATTTTTTCAAATTCTGCACTTTTATATTCACATTTTAATCAATTTTCCTATTACACAATTATGTCATGATAAACCAGAACAATCAGATAACACTTTGGACAAATACTTAAAATAAAATGCTTTGTATACATGTACCCCAAGCAAAAATCCGAGATTTTGAGAGTGTTAAAAAATACTCTATCTTTAAAAGCTAAATATTATCTGCCGTCTTTTCTGTCCATGATATGAAATAAAGAAATTTTACCGTTTCTAAACTTGTTTATAAGAATCTGAATAAGATTACTATAATGAAACTGCAAATGAATTTGAAGCTAAAAAAAATGTCAAAATGGTAAATTAAGATAACGCTCTTTAATTGAAATATATCATCTAAATTGGTACTGGATATAGATGCTGAACACTGCATTGTCATGTGAAAATCTTCTCTTTACTGATTTTGGCTGGTTTGAGGGAAATATTAGAAACTTACACCTTAACACGTTTTTTTCGTAAAACATTCTGACTAGTTAGGAATAACGGAGTCAAACACTTTTTGTATCCTTGGTTGACTATCACAGTTTTGACTCAAAAACACATTTAAAAGTCCATTCTGACCAGCCAGAAAAATATCAGAATTGAGCTGGCGTGTTAAACCTTATCCCACCGTGTTTTCTGCAATAGTTTTGCATGCACATTTTCACACCAGAGTTAGTTATGTTGGCATATTTTTAGCCTTAGCTTTCAAATATTGATGATTATTGTATCATTTACCTTTTTAAAAGACAGAAATTTACAACGATAGTGTCTTCATATGCCTTCATATGCCTCACATAGGCGGACCCAGTGGGGGGAGGGTCAGGGGGTCTGCCCCCCCCTAGAATTTAGAAAATGTACATGTCCATTAGTGTATTTCTTGCTTGAAAGTAATTTTTAAGCTGTATGATGCAATTTTTCTCGGTGCTTAACGTATATTTAATGGTTATGTAGTTTATAGTATCAATATGTTGCATTTTTTCAGCAAAGGTGTATATTGTGGTTGTGGTTCGAGGTTTGGACCCCAACCCTGACCTAAAAAGTTCGGACCCCTAGAAAAGTTCAGACCCCCCCTAGAAAAAAATCCTGGAACCGCCCCTGCCTCACTATATTCTACTGCATACCAAATTGCTAAATATGGCGATGTGTTGTGCGTCATAGTATTTGTATTTGAGGTGATATCTTCTAGCGGTTGTGATGGCAAATTTAAATCGCAAATACAAGATAAAACAGTGCATTTTACACCTGCACACACATAATTACCCCAATAGTTAAGATGCTATACGACGTAACATTCTTTTGTCGATAAACCGTTACTTTTAAATTAATAACCTCGACGATCACGCTGTCTAGCTTCTGGTTTCGCGATTTTCGGAAAATGTGCTACGCTATGACGTCATGGAAAAGCCGGGTCGCGAGGTGAAAATTACTAAAAATAGCAATAACGAAACTTGGCGACGACAGCTTTTCGGGTAAAACCGGATTATACCGAGTGTCGAAGTTTACCGAAATTAGTATAAGTTCCAGAACCTTAATGTAGACGGAATCCAATGATTTCGGGTGCACTTAATGTGACCAGTACGAGTTATATCGACATATACGATGCTTGAAGAACATAATTATACCTCGCTCAGTATAACAGACTCATCGCTCAGCATTGAGCTGCTTTTCTTACCAGAATGATACCATTTAACTGACAATATATGTTCTTACATGCATCCACGTATTGTATCTTCTTCCCCAAAGTATTTTCATCGTATTTTCATAGTACTTCTTCCACAATTATCGTTCTTTAATCTTGGTTTAAGATGTCAATAAGATTATCAAATGTAAATAAAATTCCTTACAACCAGTTCACAGTTTCAACAAATGTTTTCTAACTTTTCCACATAGATCCGACGACGTCTCCCTTAATGGAAGTACATAGATATTAAACGTTATTTTTTCGTTGATTGGTATAATCTAAAGACAACCAAGGACCTTTTTATTCGAAATCATGCACTTTACCATAAAACAACTGTCACACTTACATCAACTGGAAGGTTAGTACGTGTACTTGGAATAAAAAAGCTCAAGTCAATCATTAACTTCACTGACCATAGTGCAAGTAGCAAGCATTAGAACTAGGTTGTTTCAACTGAACACACAATTCAATTATTGATGATATTAATATTTTAGGTAAGGTAATCCAGTCATACTCTATTTTCTTATCTCATTCACAGTTACTTCCCTTGTATTCAAGTTTCTAAATAGAGAATCATTTCCGTGAATGTTTTATAATATTTTTTGCGTCTCCCTTATTTCGCGACATTGTCCCGAGCAAGATAAATGTATATTTAAGTGTGTTTAATGGATTAGGGGAAATGCGCACTGGAGTATGGTCGATAGAAATAACAGCGCTCTCAGCCATCTTTAACCAGCCTTGGAGTAAGGAAATTAGAACTTTTTAATTAACCTTCAAACAACCATGACCAGTCTAGCTTAACGAGTGTTCATGTAAAACTCATGGTGTTCATGCAACATTACCACTGTGTTATATGAATTGGTCAGATTTGATTATCTAAGGGAAACAACTCTAGTTAATAAATAATTACACAATGTGTAATATGAATTGGTCAGATTTGATTATCTAAGGGAAACAACTCTAGTTAATAAGTAATTACACAATCGACAAGAGTTATCTAACTTTAGCTATCTTGTTAGTTTAACTTAAATTAACAAGAGATATTTACAGTTGCTTGTGTAAATATTTAATTATTTGTATCAAAAGTTTTTGGAGAATAGTTTCATGAACGTCGTAAAAATCGGAGACTATTTTGAATCCTTAAATGTTTTCCTTTTTGGAAGGAATTCTTTTGAATTCCTTTCTATGTCAGCGCTCTTGGGAATTGGAAAAAGAACGAACAACACATAATTGAACTCTGTTGCGACCCAGAAAATAGAGCAACAGAAAATTGTGTATACTATCAATTGCAGACGAGTTGAAAAATACAAATTTAATCAAATACTTAAAATTATGATATTCAATGTTTTTTCACACTAATCAAACTTTATTCTATTTGTGTACGGAGAAAAGTTATTTTGTATCATTGCGCATTTTCTATCTGCCACCCACTTGTATATGCATATAAATTAAGCGTAGCTTATCATTGTAGCGGCAGTGGCGGAGTGGTTAGAACGACTGACTACTAATCATGAGATTGCGGGTTCGATTCCTAGTCTCAGAATATTTTGAGTTATTTTTTTTTGTTTTTTTTTTTTGGTTTAGGATACAAACATTTGATTATGTTCGTCATATTTACGCACTTTAATTTCAGAAAATGAAAAAAAAATGCTCTAGTTACTTTTCACTTATAAAATGAATGTATACATCAATTATAAATGCAAAACACGTTTACCATAAACTTTATATTAACACATGGTCATCAGTTGAACACTGACGTAAACTTGATGTTTTCATCAACTCTACACAGCTCTGGTTATGTGACGTCATATGTCCCCCCCCTGCTGTGTAAAAATAATTCAAAATACTATTTACGGCATGCAGGTAAGACGGGGTAGAATATTTAACATTATAATTGTTAATGCCCCAAAATACTCAACCGACTCATTTTGAAATAAAGTTGTATTTTGCATAACGTACCCCAAGACTATATTTATATAGGCCTACCTAGAGGTTTAGTCAATTCTTATTTTAGAAGGGTTCTGATGTAATTGTTTTCTTCCACATAATTTAAGTATATTTACATGTTGCAGTTGTTTCTTGTTTAGTCTATAGCATAGTTGGCATAAATGACAAGCCTATATTTATTTACTTTAAAGTTTACCAGTTTGGTCCATTTTTATATTATAGGGATGCTGACTCTAAAATCCTCATACATGATGGCTTAAGTAATCTTTGAAGTTGTTTGTTGTTTAGTAGTTCCCATATTATCCAAATAAAATAGCTTTATTTATACTTAAAAAGTCAACAAGACTCGTCCATTTATATTTACGGGGGTGCTCAGCTGGTACTCATTCTGAATTACTAAATTATATTGAGCAGTTGTATGTTGTTGAGTCAATCTCTTATTTACCCAATAACATTAAGACTTTACTTAAACACCAAAATCAACTGGTTTGATCTATCATGAAGTTAGCCGAGCTGATTCTAAATTGTACAGAAATATTGGAAGTATTTAATTAAAGGTTAATATTGAATGAATTCACTTAATGTATTAGCAATGCAGTAAAGTAAATGCAAATGGAACAAAATACAGTCATTTATGATGTATGTACCTTATTAAAAGCATTTACGCATGTTAACAGCAAATAATCTTTCTCACAACAACCTGCAAAATAATCAAAACTATACGCCCTGTACCCCAATATCAAAATAATTAAGTTCAAGTAAGAACGATTTTGACATATTTTATCTTTAAATGTACATGATTGTATCACATCAATATGCTGAATAAATTACCAACTGGTATAAACACTAAAAAGTTACGTATTATGCTTTTCTGAACTACATGTTATAATGTGGTTTTCTGTAAAAAGTTCATATTTAACATGTAAAATGCACATGAAAATATCACATATTTATTCTTCGCCTTTCGCTCGCTTCTCAAAATGGATTTTTTTTGCTGGCTCTCTCCATTTTTGAGACAAATTCATGGAACATATGATCAATTCGTGTTGGACTTAACGCCATAGCAACACATATTGTATAGGTTATATCATGGAGATCAGTCCATCCACTCACTGTTCTTGAAAAGGCAAAATCTCTGGATCTAGCTGTTAACCAAAAACAAATCGCATCGGTGACTGAGTGGCAGGAGGGAAAATTACCGTAGAAATTATTTCATAACTAAGCTCTACGAAAGTATGCACCGTCCGTGAATCAAACCTACGACCCCTCGATCAGTAGAATAATGGGCCTGTAAAATGAAATATGAAACACAGTTGACTATGAATGATAAGAAGGTAATGAGTGATATCGAAATAGTATCTCTGAACTCTAAAATGATAAAATCCTTCAAAAATTCCTTCCGACAGTACTTTCAGTACTTTGATTTCTAGTAGCAACAAGTTTCTCTACTTATTGTTTAAAATTGAGACCATTGATGAATTCATTGTGCGAGAATAAAAATAGAAATGTTGGTTAAGGAAAAAAGTATTGAACTATTTAGATTATGACAAGTGTGTGATTGCAATTTTATTAAAACACACACATGTGAAAGCTCAATCGTAAAACAGAATCACTAATGACCAGTAGTGTAGGAAGCACTTTCTAAAGGAATGGGGGACTCCAAATTCGACCTATATAAATGAATATACATGATCCATATCTTTATGTACTGATACGTTATTTGTAACGAAAACTCGACAAAGCGTAACACATCTATAAATAAAGCATATTCTAAACTTACACGACTAGAAACAATATAACACTTAACATCTCAACGCAAGTAAAGTAAGAATTCATATTAGGAAATTATGACTCTTACAGATTGATAAGCACACTAGTTATTACCCACGGTTTATGATACTTCGTTATTGGCACATTTGATCATATGCACGTTTATTATTGAACTTATTATATCAAAACTTACTATTAATCTATATTTGCAACCAATTGGACATTCCTTTCTAATAGGCTCGAAAATAATAAAACCCAATTTTAAAATTACCTTTGCGTCACATACCTAAACAATATGCTTCAACCGGAAGCAAATTAAGTGAACTAATTTACGATTGTTTATGCAGTGATTAATGACCCCCGTTTTATCCATAAAATTAGACAATAGTATCGCTGAACAATATCTAGTCGCATATATAACATTTGATTTCTTTTTACATTGCCCTGGGTGTTTTCGACGAGAATATGTAATCTTTAAGTTACGTGCTTCGCATGTGAAAGATAATCCATTCAATATCACGACGGCGAAACAGCGAGGTAACTCAGCCATCTTCTATCTTGTTCGTTATACTTCAGTAACAAAGAGAACTTGTAGGTATCTCTTACATGCCTGTACTTTTATTCATTATTATTAGTCTAAATTGAAAGCTACATGTAGTTCAAGCTGCAAAGTAATCACTTGGGATATTAAGAGAAGTTTCGGGTTTATCTAAATTAACTGATGCTCTGGACTTTTACATTTATAATTTATTATCGATCATTTAAAAATAGCAAAGCAATATGACTCTAAATATTATATCTTGTATTTCATGTGTTATATACATTTCATTTTAAAGGCGTATGGCTTTTACTTGTTTGCTTTAGACAGATTTACCTATATTTTTATTTCAAAAGACAGTTTTACGGGTGAAATAGAACAAGCTACTGTCGCATCTATGGAAAGAAATTTAAGATTGAAGGACAGTAATATGGGACAGTTAGGGTACCTGGTTACTTTTTGGTCGGGAAGCAGAAAGCATGGTGCGTCGTCATTACATTAATATGTTATTGAAGTAAAAGTCAATGATTTGAATACACTAGTTGTACATGTACAAGCAGTGGGCTCCAATTACCTAAATGCAATGGTGGCTCTTGCTCGAGATCAGATGACCCGTCCCGAAAATTGTTTTAAACACAAGCACAATCAAATACCTAAAATTTGGCCCAAAGTGTCATTGCAGTGTCAATTCACCCACAAATTATAAGAATTGTAGTTCAAGACCCAAACATGGAATGTTTAGACGTGCCATTTTCCTTTTTTTCTGATTTTACATACGATTATTAAGATTGCCATTGTGACAGTCAATGTTTATTGTTAACTATAATATATGTTTTGTAAAACCAAAACCCCTTTTTTCATTTTGTATTTCAACACTTCAAACTACGTGAACGCAAGCTTTTATGGATAAATTTAAAGATCATGTGATTATTTGAATATCTAAGGAAAATAATCATTAAAATTTAACGATGAATGATTTTAAGAATCATAGAACATAATCAATGCAGAATATGTCTCATAATAAAATAAATGAATTGTGCACTGATATAATGATGACAAGTATTGTTTTATTTATAGTTGAAGATGTATTTTAAGTCTGTGGCCCTTTACTTGTGAATCAAGTCGATATTTACAATCATTTTATGATGAAAATAAGTCGTAAAAGTCAAATAGTTATCATAAGTTTCTCATTGAATTGTTTACACTTGTTAACACGTACGTAGAATAATCACAAGTACAAGTCATATTATAAGCCAATTTTAACGTATAACAGAACCCTTTGACATTTAACATTAATGTAAGTAACGCATATGATAAAGTTGATATGATGACATGTCATTAGGCTAACAAAGAATAATTAAATGTTCAAATATTTTACCAAAATGTATTGGTTTCTAAATAAACTCGCTATATTTATAAACTAACAGTAGCGTGTTCAGTTACCGCAAACGTTACAGAACGTTACATAACGATACATTCGGAACTCCTCGGCCATTCGCTGCGAATAATCTGGGACATATTTAGACGCTATTTTAAAACTACCAGTGTTGAAGTAAACAAATATGTGATCGTGTAGGCATTGAGTGATGTTTCGTTTTTAGGCCGTAAATTTTTTAAACATTACTCATTGCCTTAACGATCGCATATTTGTGTATTAGATTAGATTATTCAGTTATATATCAACATAATCTAAATGAAATTTCTTTGAGAATACAGAATTTTGGATTTTAAGTAGCCTGATTTCTTAAAAATGAATAAGAGCATTTTAACCCCATGTTTTGCATATAACAGTAAGTCTAAATCGCCATATCACAGGACAATATTTATTCCTACCGGAAGTCTCCAGCTAGTAATACATGTTATTAAAAACATGCTATCTGATTGGTTGTATCGATATTACCTAAATGGTGTTGTGATAAATTCGAGAAATATAAACCCTTGTTGTTATTACTTATTGTTCTAATGGCGTGGCGTAGTGGTTAGCATGCCTGACTTCGAATCTGGAGATCGTGGGCTGGAACCCGGTCGCGGTAGCCAATACCCTATACATGAGTTTTCGGCCTCGTGGTATGGTAAGTTAGTACTGGTGATAGAAAAGTGTCTAGGAAACCTATAGTAGGAAGAGCTGGCCATCGTATATATGACCTAAATATGTGTTGTCTACGACGTTAAAATAACTTAAAATGAAAAAGTAAAAAAAAATAATTCACATTAAATAAATAAACATTCCCATGCCTTTCAAACTATCATTCGTTCAGTGAGTTCAGCGCTTTGATTTTGATAAAACATAAAACAATACGCAGAATAATTTTTTCCTCTCAAAACTCATTTAATTAAGAACATAGAGTACTAAACATACATTAAGTTGATATCTCAAGTGTTTTCACTTTCAGACGCCGAAATTATATCTTCCAGTTGAAACCTGATCGTATTACAAGTAGAACACATACTACAAAACTATAACAATTTACTCTGGATTGTTAAAGCTACTTCTTCATACATTTTGTTTTTATATTTTAATACTACCAGTCAGTGTCGATAATTGTAACAAGAAAATTGATTCTTTAAACTTCATGGAGAACTGACCAAATATGTTGTGATAAATATAAAATAAAAGTCACAATAAAACAATGTAATCATCCATCTCGGTATCAACGAGCTAGGTATATCAAAAATGTTTATCAATTATAGGTCTGTTCACACAATAATTATCATCATAAGAACACTACTTCAAAACTGTCTGATAACTTGTTCTATACAATTCTGAGAGATTTAGAAAATCTGATATTTAAGTTAAAATCTGTGAACCAGTAGCTTTAAACAGCAAGTAAACTTCAGTTAAGAATGTCCTAGTATTTACTTTCTTTAACTTTATAGTACTCGAGATTACATGTTTCTAAAAATAGTTTTGAATTGTTGTAAAAGATGTTAGCCTTAAGGAAACGTTAATAGCCCTATATTACTCAGGAATAAGGTCAGTTTGAAGTTTTATCATCTCATTTTTGTATTATCATAAAATTCACTATATATAACCCGCCCGGCTAGCTCAGTTGGTAGTAAGCAAGTCTACTAATCGAGAGGTCGTGTGTTTCGTTTTCCGGGCGGGAGTTACTTTCATGGAATTTGGTATATAAATGATTTCCAAGGCCATTCTCCTTCCTACCACTGATTCTAAATATGAAGTCATAGACGGAAGTATGTCCTTAGTAACTGGTTAGTTGCTTAATCCAGAGATTTAGACTCTCAGAGACGGAGTAGATAGGTTGACTGATCGCCGTAATATGACCAAAACAATGTGTTGCTTCTGCATTTAACCCCCAAAAAGCAATACGTGATGATTATTTCACTCAGTACAAACATAATTAAAGTTAAACATGCGTAAATATAAACAATATTAAACTATATTTTTGTTTATTTTACATGTAAGTAATAATAGTTGAAATAGTACGGTGGCCAATTAGAGTCAATATAGGATGATATTAAAACGATTTACAATATTGCAGGATTAGTGAGAAACACCAGACTTCAACACTGTATTTTAATACATGGAATGGTTGTCATTTTGTGTTAATAAACAAGAGTGTAAATAATTTACAAAAATAGTTTTAAAACTTTAAAAAGACTGTTTGTCGACTATGCCAATTCAGGGTTGTCCAAATGTTTGGGCTTTAAACCAGTATACTAGTTTACAATTGATAAAATGTTTATATGTATCAAAATTTGGACATTGGTCATTTTGTCAGTTACTCCACAAGTATTCTCTAACACTGCTCTTCTACTCATTGATGTACAAAAATGTTTCTACCAGATGGATCATTGGCAGTAACAAATGGCGATCACGTGATTCCAGTAATCAACAACATCCGTCGATGTTACGATAATCAAATATCTCTCACCGTACTATCCCAAGATTGGCATTGTTCAAATCACGTGTCGTTTGCTTTTCAACATGCAGGAAAACAACCACTTGAAACTATAACCTTAGAATATGATCAAAATGGTAAGTTTATATTATTAGTGTATTATTACAAGTAGCACTTGTCTCATACAGGGAATTGAAGGCGTAGCTACAGTCGTAAATATACTCTGTTAAACGATTTGCATATTTTTCGTTTTATTTAATTATTTTAATTATGTAGTTTAGAAAAGTTGTTTTAGTCTATACATTGTATCATTTTAGACACACTTTAAAATGTCATTATATTGATGTGTCTAATATTCAAAATATACTTTGCCTAAAAGGGACAAGGATAATCAAGGTTTTTATCACCCGATTGTCCCAACAGGGCTACCTGTATAATCAAAACAAATATATCGCTATTACCCGGGGATGGAATGCGGCCTACAATCTAGATGACTGTCAACTAAATGCCTTAAACATTTATATTCTTACAGGAAACATCTGTAGCAACACAACAACATATCGCGTTGAACATTCGTTAAGTCAAACATCATGGCCTGATCATTGTGTTATCAACTCAACAGGAGCCAATTTCGGTTCAACACTAGACCACAAAGCTGATGACGTCATTGTTCGAAAGGGTTACCATTGTGCCGTAAGTTGTTTTATTTGTAGTAACCCTATATTCTGTGGGTCGGTAGAATTTAGGTTTTTACTCGACCTCTTGCAGGTTGGTTATTTGTTTTTATTTGTGTAAAGAAGGTACGGAACGTCATAGATTTAGCCTTGTTCGTGGACAGCAAGATGAATAGGGACATTTGCAATTCAATTCACTTTATCAATAAAGATACCATTCTAAAGTGAGTTTCATTTGAATCTGTTAGAAGTTCTAACGAAACATTCATAGTTACTTGATATACACATATGTTTCGTCAGCATACAAACAAAAATTCAAAACAATTTATACAATAGATATACTGCTATGACATGCGCAGAGCCAAGTCTCTAATGAGATATGTTGTGCGTCTAAGTATATTGATGTATACATCTTTGTATAAAATAGTTTAAACGGTTCCTCCGTATCTCGTTAAATAGCATATATATATATCATTTTATACAAATATTTACATTTCAAGACTTCAAAAGCCGGGTCAGTGTTGGCATCAGAATAATAGTGCACTGTTTGTTATTTTATCAGCATACATATAAATTAGAACATACGTCCATAAATGGTAGCATCATACTTATAAACACTAAATTGTATTACTTAAGAATGACTACGTTGGCCTCTGGTTACCAAGGAGTCAAAGTAAAAGGTCATATCTTTTACAATAAAAAATGAAAAGCTCCGATCTTATAAATTATTAACTATGTAACCAAAACAGATCGAGTGTTTCAGCGCTTTGATGCATTATGAATACATCTCCTACCAGCATCTTTTAATATTAAGAATAATGAGATTGTAGATTATGTTTGTTTTATATTTTCAGATAGATTCATATTCAGCATTCTTTGACAATGGTGGATTCGCTAAAACAGAATTAGAAGATATACCTAGATCTCACAATATAACAACTGTTATAGTTACAGGTCTGGCATTAGATTTCTGTTTGTATTATACATCTAAAGATGCCAGGGATCTAGGTAATTCATTGTTCATACTAATGACTTAATTTAAAGCTGCAGTACCTCGAGCACATTGTCACTATTTAATAGTTTATTGTTAAGCTCACCTTATCACAAGTTGAGCTTTTGAGTGAGGTCTATACAGGGTATGTGTGTGCATTCATCGTCAAATAATCAATAGAACAATCTTCCTTTTGAAAAGACCTAGACTTTCAATATTTGTTACGAAGCATTCCCACTGCATGTCCTATACATACAATTCAAAGTAAGCCCCTAAGGGCAATATTACCTCCAACTTCAAAGCTCTCAAAATTTTCATACAGCTAAACATTTTATTGTATCATACATAATCTGGATCTTGTTTGCATGTGAGCGCTCCAGGAGTTTTTTACAATTCTTTGCTTGAGGTGTGTTTCAAGTCGAGAAGGAGAGGTTTCTATTTTTATCCCAAAATGACTCTTAAACTTATTACAAGTACATGTACCACATAACTGTACTAATAGCACTTCACAAGGTCATAACTCAAACTTAACTACTGAACAGTAAAGTTTGATGTTAAATATTGAAACTTTTAACATATAATAGTTCTTACATAAGTACCAATTGTCAAATTATTTTAAATGGTTACTTCTAGAGTTTGACATTTTAGTAGAACATTTATTTTTCACAGTTACTATACTTTTGCACTGAGTAGATCTATATTTAAGAGCTTCATGAATTTAATGTGTTGTTTTGTTTGGTTGATACAATACTGTCGTATTTAGACGTTTAAGAAATACAAGTATAACAAAAACATGTTTACTGTAAAGACTAATGAGTTATGAAACATTTCTGTTCAGTCCCCTTTTAAATGTACAGTATAACCTCTGCATAGCGGCCCTCTAAAGAACAACAACAGCTTTCGATATTTCCATAATGAGTACCTTGAATTAAATTTAACCTCTCTAGCGCAACAACCTCTAAACAGGAAACATTTAATAGTGGTTGTTGTTTCAGAGAGGTTGTACTGTACGTGTATATAATTTGCTTAGCAATAGTAACCTCTAAACATAAAGTAATGAAACTTAAAACATATTCTTATTGTATATATTTGTGCAACTTTAATGTACCTCACAATGATTTCAAACACATTATTTTAAATACATTGTATATATATTTAATTGTCCTCCATACTTTGCATTCATTATGTAACAATGTTTTGTCCTAGCAAACATTGAAACCAGTCTAAATATAGGAAGGCATTGGCAAGTCAATTAAGTGTCATAACATTCTAGGCACACTATCAGTTGCTACATCTATGGTACGCTCCCCTCGCAACTCAGTGAATACATTACATTTACCCGCTGCCTTAAAACGTGTCGATTTATGATATTGACCTTTACTATGAACCTTTGAACGTCCAATGAAAGTTTACCAAATTCCAATTTAGCCGAAAAACTTTATACGCATTTTTATTGGTTGAACAGGTAAACAACGCCTTATAAGGTATGATCATACTAGTGACGAATGCAACCTCGTATGACGTCATATATAGCGTGGCTACACTATATATTTAACTTCAATAAGTGGGTCTATGTTTGCAGTTAAACAATCAGAGATTCACGTTTAAAAAGATCAATGTTTTCTTTCATTTTTGTTAATTTTTCATTATCTAACTAATGCAAAACTGTCAAACATCTTTGCATTTCGACATTTTGAAATTACAGGCATGAGTTATTTTTGCATCTATTTTTAAAAACCACGTGACAGTCATGCGATTTAAATGTTTATGTGTCGAGCTGTCTAAATATAGAATATCAGTTTCAACGTAGTATTTTAGCAGAGGTAGAAAGTGAACGAGTGAATCTTTCGAACCGATGTATTGGAGAGTACATCTATGGTTAAGACAGTTTAATAATATCTTAATGTAAAAAGTAAACCCAGTGCCATACCCTCTGAGGCAGACTATGCTCTACTCAATAGTTAAACTAGCTTGATATTAAATATGGTACGTAAAAACGACAGCCACCTTTAAATGTACAGTATAACCTCTACAGAGCGGCCCTCTAAAGAACAAAAACAGCCTTCGATATTTCCATTTTTATGTTTATCTTTAATTGAATTTAACCTCTCTAGCGCAACAACCTATAGGCAGCAAACATTTAATAGTGGGTGTTGTTTCAGAGAGGTTGTACTGTACGTGTATATAATTTACTTAGCAATAGTAACTTTAAACATAAAGTAATGAAACTTAAAACATATTCTTATTGTCTATATTTGTGTTACTTTATTGTGCCTCACAAAAAATTTAAACAAATCGTTTGAAAATACATTGTATATATTTAATTGTTCTCTATACGTATCATTCAGTATGTAGCAATACTTTATCCTAGCTAACACTGAAACCAGTCTATATATAGTGAGTCATTAGCAAGTCAACTAAGTGTCATTCTAGGCATACTAAAGCTTGCTACATCTATGGTTTAGACAGTTTAATAATATTGTAATGTATAAAGTCAACCCAGTACCATACTCTCTGAGGCAGAGTATATTCTACAACTCTATAGTTAAACTAGCTTGATTTATATAATATGTAAAAAAAACGACCGATGTATTTTCAAGTGGCTATGTAGTATGTCAGTAATTAATTGTATACTTGTATATTTTGTATATAGGTTTTGATGTATATATGATAAAAGATGCTAGTCGTCCAGTGATACAACAAAATGTTCCACCTGTCATCAATGATTTAGAATCTTTAGGTGTATTCAAATGTTATATACATATTAAAAAAACAGTGTACCTAATATCCAATCATACACACCTTAGAAAGAAGTGACACAAATTAAGCAGACCATTGTTTAATTTTGAACTAGTACTCAATGCCTTTACACTAGTTTTGGTGTAGTAGTTTGTCTGCTGAGATATTTTTAATTTTATTTTATTTTCACAATTATTTTGTTTTTACGCGAGTCACTTATTGGGTTCTATAGGTGATAATACAGGGATGTGTATTTTATAATATTGACAAAATATTTGTTAGTGATTACTATACCTAGAAAATATGTCAATTGTTAGCTTGGTGTGACAATTTTACAAAATTGATTTATAAACATTTTAATATGTTTCTTGTTCACTCTGGTGCCATTGGGTCACTCAAAATTAGTAAACAGTGTTTGTCCATGTTGTTAGTTCTAATTTACACTGACCTATGAAAATGAATTGCCTTAATTATGTTTAACGAACGACCTTTAAAATGTTGTTTATTTATATTACTCTCTTATTGTGTATAGTGTTGTGGCTTGACATTTAAAACATTGTTTTGTAGCAATAAAATGTTTACATAGTGCTATATTCATTATGACTGCTGGTTATACGAGACAGTCATTTTATAATGTCGTAAATTAACCATGTGTTTTTTACTTTTCCATAACTTTGGTTATCAGATTAACAGATGGAATACAGAGACCTCAACCTTTTTTATAATTAATAATGACTTGTAGTTGAATTATAAGATATTCAGAATGTTCCCAATTATATGCAACAATAATGTATGTCAAGTACCAACACGAACTGCGTATTTTTGGAACATTTATATATAGAGAGCACTTGATATCAGTAAGGCTTTCAGACATTATTATATTACTAAAACATAAATAGGAAACAAACACTTCACTCGTATTCTTGAGCAGTGACCTATTATCTCGTAATATTCCTATGTCATGAGAACTGCTTATCAAATAATGATCCCTTTTAATGTTTTGAGGCGTTATTCGTGTAGAAGCAATTAAGAACAAGCAAAGTAATTTAATTGGAGTAACACGATGTATGAAACTCAATATACTCAGGTACGAAACAATATTAAAGGCGCCAATAAGATATATTAAAAACTGTAAAGCTCTACTGCTACTTGTTGTTAAACAGTTTGGTTCTTTTGTAATAACGAGAGCATTGTTACAATTTCTATCAAACGCAATCGTAGAAGCAGTAATTGTGTTGGCTTCATTTGTCAATAATTAATATGTTATTTATATACAGTTACCTTTTTTGGATTATTACAAATTGACTGTTTATCAAAGTATGCTAAGGAATGACATTTTATTGTATGGTGTCAAGATCATGTATACTTGAAATACATGGAGTTTGTTAAAGTATCATTACAATACACGGAAATGCCAAAATTGCCAAACGCGTTTGAGAACTTGGAGAAATGTAAACACTACAAAACAATCATACATCGGTTTAGTCTGGAAACAAAATGTTCTATGCAAGCATAAGTAATGCACAATTATAGTAAAACTAATTACTATAATTGCATGAGAAAAAATTATGTGACTGTGTTAATTATATTTGCTTATAGATTTCACGTCATGTATACAGATTTATACACTTAGCAAGTTCGTACTGGATTAGACAAAGATGACGATATTTTATTTAACATATAACGAAAAAAAAACTACTATACACTGCACCACTGTTGGCAAATTCACAACTGCCTAACTTACTGGACACCGTAAAAATGCTAATCTATTTCTAGTTTATCATCTTTTAATTGAATATATATAACTGTAAGTTACATAATAGATAAAATACATCAGCTCTCTACAGAAGCTATAACACAACTTACTTGATTGTTTATCATTCATTCGGTTAAAGAGAATTGCTTTAGGCATAATCCAAGAATTAATCAGATGAACAGGTGAGCTGGAATACAAATCTGCGTTTGGTATGCATAAATAACAAGAAAGGCCCAACATTACTCATATAACGTTAGTCAATTCACTGTGATCTATCTTAGCTTTTACGAAATAGTTAAACTGTTAAGAGATTTGAACAATGTCTTTTAAATTAGCAAAATTTTTTATATTGGTCTGTATGTTGTTCGGAAGGTTAAATGCTCTTATTGAACCGTTAAGATCAGAACGATTTGTTTACGAGGAGCAACTTTTGAAGAAAGTTATTAAAATGGAAATACGGATGGAACAAATGGAACGAGAAATGTCACAGACACATGACAAGGTGAAAAATACTCTTCACAACTTGACATTGGAGATAGAAAATAAAACAGCTGAACTCAAATCGGTGGAAGGTAAGTATATGTTTTATTAAGATATTTGCTTTGACGATTATTTGACTTATACATAATACCCAGCAGGCAAACCGACGTTGAAACAACGTCGTTTGAACGTTGAACCACAACGTTGTTTTTATGTTGGATTTATTTTAGGATTTGAAAGTTGTGCCAACGTTGAAATATCAACGTTGATTCAACGTTGTGTTCAACGTTGATACAATGTTAATTCAACGTTACTTCAACGCTCATTAGGTTGGTTGATGGTTGAAATCTGGTTGATAATTGGTTGTTATTGGGTGATTTATAGTCGATTACATGTTGATCTAGTGTTGGTTTTATTTGAACTATAGTTGAAGGAGGTTGAATATAAGCTGTATTTAGCCCTTTTTCAGAGTTTGATCTAGATATATATTTGATCTAGATATCTGCCGACTGAAAAACTGTATAACATGGACAAATAAAAAACATGAGAAAAGATCCAATAATTTTACATTTTAATTACTATGTCAATGATAATGGATCATTAACCCATACAAATAAGCAAACACTTAACTAAAACTGTATAAAACTATAAGTAACAAATATTCAGCTTGGTCTCTTCTGCCCCTACCTCCAGACCTTTCTGGGGCTTATTTTAAAAACTTCATTATGGTTCCATTGACTTGGCACTTCGTGGCTCCCTAGTGATTCTGTAAAACTGACTCTGAAATCAAAAAAATGAATCATAAGAATACAAAAACAACTGTTGCACACGGATTATGCCATACTCAAATTGTGGATGTAGCTCTAGTGAACCTCATGATTTTAACAACTTTGTAAAGCAAATATAAAATAAAATATGAAGAACAGAAGCAGAAAATTTAGCTAATACGTAAAACCATAATTACCTATAATTGGTCGGAACAGAACAGTTTTGTCAAAGGCATATTTCCTTCTTGCCTGATAAATTCATCATGGTCATTTATCAATTATGTAACATCCTGCAAAATAAACGAGCATTCTAATATGCATTAATTACATTTAACCTCAAAAAGTAATGTTTATCCCATAATATCAAGAAGATCAAAATAAACCCAGGTCTTTCTTCAATAAGCTACATTACTATATATGATTAATTTGAACCACGGTTGTCCTGAATTTAGTCCGCCAATATGTAGTATATAGTATGACGTTATCTGCGTGACGTAGATCTATTATGTTTACTAACTGCGTGGGAAAATTATAGAGTGAGAGGCTACTTTAGGGGAATGCTAGCATAGAATTTATTATATTTTCATTATTTTAAAGTGCAAAATAGCTGTTGACAATATTATATGATTGTACACTGTCAGATTTGACTGATTAAGATTGTTTTCTATCTTAAGCATAGATTTTAATTAACTGTTGAAAAGTTGGAGACCCGTTTGTGATCTCTTTCAATGTGCAGTGTTTAATATTTTCATACACTGTTTAAAAGCCGCTGCAGTTTGATTTTCTTCACTCTGAGCCCTTAATATTTGGACGCAAAACAGCGATCACTTCATTTTAATTACACACTAACAGTCTGTTCTACAAAATACGCCAAGGTTTAATCGGCATGGGGTCGAATCGTCTCCGTGCAAATTGGCCTATTGGGTCGAATGACATCGGGACGAAACGTCTGAAACCCACCTACTTGAAGTTTACATTATACAATGGATAAGTTTCTGTTAATTTTTCAACAAACAGAATTTAGACATAATTTTTAAACACAGAATGCATTTAATAGAATGTTATTTGCAGGCGTAAGACAAAGAAAATAGAATATTTGATTTGAATAATGGCGCCGACAAGGTTTTCTTGAACACACACGTAATTTTCAACACTTAAACCAGTCGTGGGTGTTAAAAACAAATGATATCTATAAACAGAACAATGACAAGTATAGTATGTTAGTATAATATCGTTGTACATACCTTCAAACTAATGTTTTCTAGACTAGATCTTCGTCAGCGCTTTAGAAATTCGAGGTCAGCACTGTGCGTTTCTGAATGCGTCACGCACGCATGCGCAGTTTCTAAACGCGCGAAAAGCACTTTCTAGAATGTTCGTTAGAGAATATTCAAAATAGTGAGAGAGTAACAGTTTCTATATTTCATAGTCAATAGAAAATATTTTGGGCATACTTTAAGTGAAGATAATATACCATCTAAATAATCGCAATATTATAAAAAATATAAAAGCAATTTAAAATATACTACAACCATTATCAACGTTGTTTCAACGTCGTTTATCAACATCCGATGTTAAAATATTTATTTGTGGTTTAAAATTGGTTGATCAACGTACTGTCTCATTTTCAACGTTGTAACAGCGTTGAATCAACGTCGTGTGCCTGCTGTTACCCAGCAGGCACACGACGTTGATTCAACGTTGTTACGTCTAAATTTTAGAATGACAAAGGGTAATTGTCAAACAACTTGATTAAAAAAATATGGTCATGTTAAATATATTCGATACAAATACAGCTACTATCTTGTTTTGGCTTCGTTGATATATCAGACATTTCTTGAAAGGTTTTTTTTAATCACGATGCCAACTTTATGTTAGTTATATTGTTGTTCTCGTTATCTTCTTTATTGGAACCACTAGTGGTGAGGTAAAACTCCATGTTTGATATATCATTAAAAAGTATAGCTTTCCTAATTGCAGAAAACAGTTAAGGTAGAGCTCTCGTAATAGCTTATGTCAAACTTCGGGTGATATCGGGTCATGTCGAAAAATTACGTAAGGTCATTTAGTCGTTAAAATCGATAAAAATCGGACATACTCTTTTTGTATTCATAAATGTAACTTAAAAAATGGACAAACTATTCGTCTCCAAACAAACTCGTCATTTATAAGTATACTCGTAATTAATAAGTAGTTAGTAAGTAATGAATAATCCAGTTTAAAGGTAAAACTATTTCTAAAAAGGCGTTTTATTTTTCATTAAAGAAATATAACTATTCTATCGAATTTTTATTCAAACGTATACAAATGGCAGTTTTTAAGTTAGCTATGTTAAAATTCATTTTCTTCTTATATTCATTGCCGTCTGGTGTAAGATTATTTAATATCTGGGTAACATGGAGTTCTGCAAATATTTTCATACTTAAAATATAAAAATATTGACTTTTTAAAGATGGCGAAAACAGTCATATTTTCTGTTGAGTCTGCCAATGATTAATTTGTTATATTGTAAAGTTTTAAAAGTTGTTATATTTGCACTCATTGAAGTATTGTAAATTTAAAAAATACAATCATAAAAAGCACTTGAAGATTAAATTAAATTAAAAATTTTGAAGACATATATCTCTTCCTATTTATAGAAAATCTTAATCATAAATCCATTTTCAATAAAATGTTACTTGTGGATAAAAATCTTTTAAAAATGGACTTTAATTTTTATCATGAAATAATAACTAAACGGTAACACATTGATATGTGTATTACTGGAGTTCTACCTAAAAACCGGATATCTATCTGACAACACCAAAAGAATGTCATTTTTTCAGAATTTATTTGGTACCTTACACATATATTCCCAAACCAAGTACTTCTTATAATATTTCAGAAAGAGTAACTTTTCCAATGATAGCCTTCAATGCATATGGATTGGCTGACAAAAGTTTGGACACCAACCAATTACTGGTATTTCAGAACACCTATCTAAATGAAGGCAATGGCTATGATACTGTTCTTGGATTATTCACTGCTCCTGTTGCTGGACTTTACATGTTTTCAATGCATGCATGTAACGTGGCTGGTAAAGGTTTTTATTATTACATAGTTGTTGACAACAATATTATAGCTAGTAGTACTAAATATAACACTGCACAACACGACTGTGCTTCTGTTATTACCTTAACAAAGTTGGAGAAAGATCAAAGAGTTTGGGTGAAATGTGCTTCTGGTTCATCCAGTTATCAGCAGCTGTATGATCATGGTCATTATCAATCCACATTCTCAGGTGTTCTACTTCATGGATAATATATTGTGTTTATATTTGTCATATTTCTTTACTATGATGACATGCATTTGTAAATATATTAACATCACTGATTTCACAAGGACAACGGATTTTACAATTTGCATTTTCAGATCTGCGATTATTTAAATACAATTACATAACGGTAATTGAAGAGCATATTATTGTATTTGTCTACGCTTTTTGTTCAGTGAAATTTCCTTTTATTTGACATAAAATTATTTCTGTAAATTGTTTTATTGACAACTTTTTTGTATTAATTATAATTATTAGTATGTCGTTATCCTAATTAAGGTGTTTGAACTAATATCTGATGAAATATAGATTGACTAACAAACAACTCGTATATTAAAATTAGCCATTTCAAATATCCAAGACGTTGATAAAAAACAAAACGTTTATGTAACATTACCAATCATTTATTAATATATATCCTTTAATAGTTGTCATATATAATATGTATACTGTACTTGTAATTGACGTATATATGTATAGTATTTGTGCATGGCTTTTTTATATTCTTTTATGCCTTATCAATATTCATTATCTTAAATAATAAAGAAAAAAGTAACATAACTACTTTGATTTGTTTTTTGTACATTAGGCCACAACAAGTTGATCATATGTTCTACGGATTTTTCTGGAAAAAAATGGGGCGAGCGAGCGAAGAAAAAAAAATTCTTTATTCCCTTGCTTTATATAGCGGTTTGACCAAATTTTTATGAGCGATCAAGGAAATAAAAATATTTTTTTTTGTAAAAACCGTCAAAATTAAGGTGCGAGCGAATCCATAGTACATATGATCAATTTGGTGTGGCCTCAGAATTCTAAATAACTTGTCTTGAAACTCTCTGTAATTTCACAGTTTCTATGACAACCCCTTGAGTTTTGACGAAATTATCAGTATCTGTTAAGTCTGTATAACAAATTTCAAAAACATAGCTAAAACAATAAATTAGTGTCAAATGAAAGCTGAGACACTAACCTTAGTAATATATGTAAAACTAAAAATGAGGAAAATTGGTGAAAATAACCAAAAAACATAAACAAAACCAGAGAAATGGTGATTTTTGTTTCCAATTATACACATATCTATTGATTTCAAAACCCAAATTTTGCAAAGAAATGCATATTCAAGGTGTTGCCATGGAAACTGTGAAATTATAGGAAGTGCGCAAGAGTTTAGTTTTTTAGTTTATTACCGATTCTGATTCAATGGACCCTAAGGAACAATTTAAAAGGAGTTGAAAAAAAACGTTAAGAGGGGGTGCTTGGAAAACAAGTTGTTTGTGAAGTGTGTACTCATACGTTTGTTGGTTTTTGTTGGGTTTAACGCCGCAGCAATACATTGTATAGGTCATATCACGGCAGTCAATCAACCTACTCACTGTTCCTGGAAAGACTAAATCTCTGTATTTAGCCGTTAACCAACTAATTGGCGGATATTTTTGTCTGTGACTGGCAACTGTCCTACATTATTAAGAATCATTAGTAGGAAGGAGTATGGCAGTAGAAATAATTTCATGACCAAGCTCTACGAAAGTATGCCTCGCCCGGGAATCAAATCCACGACCTCTCGATCAGTAGACTTGCGTGCTACCAACAGAGCTAACCGGACGGGTATACTCATACTTAAAATGATGTGTTTATATTGAGACCGGAAAGTAATACGAGACACATGTTCACATTTCGATAACAAGATCTCTAATGAAAACACAGTGCATTTCTCAAGTAATTTAACAAATAACCTGTAGCGTGTTCAATTACACAAAACTTTACAGAATGTTACATAACGATACATTCGGAACTCCTCGGCCATTCGCTGCGAATAACTTAGTCTAATACACAAATATGAGATCGTCAAGGCAATGAGTGATTTTTCAAAATTTACGGAATAAAAACGAAACATCACTCAATGCCTAAACAATCATATGTCTGTTTACTTTAACACCGGTAGTTTCAAAATAGCGTCTAAATATGTCCGAGATTATTCGCAGCGAATGGCCGAGGAGTTCCGAATGTATCGTTACGGAACGTTTTGTAACGTTCGCGGTAACTGAACGCAGGGTTTTTTTAAGGACACGCTTCATCACATTTATCGTATGCGGAACTCCTTGGCTATTCACTAGGAATAACCTCGGACATATTTACTACATTTGCGTCACACGCCAAAACAAAATACTTTAACTGACGTTGAATTATTTAAATCCATTATTATTGATGGACCCCCACGAATTCTTCCGACTTTATTCATCCAATGAATGGTCGAGGTGTTCCAAATGACATTTATCCATTAAAAAAAGAAAACACAAGAGAAAAAAAAATGTCATCTGTGAACATTGTTGAATCAACATTTATCAACATATTTAATTCAAACAATTTAACATGATAAATCTTTAATTGTTGTAAAATAACTTGTGGTATTCTCAAAAATGTAATTTGTCCAAGAACTTTTGTAGAGAACTGTGGATGCTTAAAGTACTTAAGAGAGACACTTGAACTAGTTTTATAAGATTCTGTATATGGAATATAAGGACTGTGGTTATGTTAAATACATGTTAAGTCACTGTTGAGAGAACGCATAAAGCTCAGTTGATATAATAGTATAATTACAAAAATGGAATTAGTTCACGTAAGTTATAGTCATTGTATATATAACTGATATTTTTTATTATTTTGATACTCTTGCTGTTAGATTAACATATACAAACAACTGATATTATTATTTTTGTACGTAAAACTACGAGTTAGCTTAAAACATCATCGTATCTGTGTCTATACTTTTAACTTAATGTTCATGAAAAGAAAAAGGTATATCACAATGTCGCTTTAGGGGCTCCGTAGAAATGAGCTGTAAATCACTTTAGGGGCTCTGTGGAAATTTGCTATAGGGTACTATAAAGACTGTGAAAAAAATGCCTCGTAAAACAATTTAGGGGCTCCATGGAAATTCGCTATAGGGTACTATAAGGACTGTGAAAAAATGCCTCGTAAAACAATTTAGGGGCTTCGTAGAAATACGCTATAAGGTACTATAAGGACTGTGAAAAACATGCCTCGTAAAACAATTTAGGGGCTCCGTGGAAATACGCTATAAGGTACTATAAGGACTGTGAAAAAAATGCCTCGTAAAACAATTTAGGGGCTCCGTAGAGATGCACTGTTAAGAACTAAAGGGTGGATATATCAATGCCTTGTGAAGCATTTAGGGGGCTCCGCAGAAATGCGCCGTTTTAGCATTTTAGGGTTAATAGAAATGAACTGATAAGTAATGTAGGGGCTTTGTATAAATGCATTGGAAAAGCAGTTTAGGGGCTCTGTAAAATGCGCTCTAAAGCCATTTAGAGGAACCGTAAAAATGCAATAAGCACTTTTTGGTCTCCGTAGTAATGCCCCGTAAGTTCTTTAGGGAATACGTAGAAATGTGTTGTTAATCTCCAAATGTTTACTTTTGTTTTGTTGACATTTCAGAATACGACTTCGTTACCACCACACTATCGCTATAACTATGACTATTATTCATTTGTTGATTATGACAACTACTACAAGTACCCAGATACATCGTATCACATCTACGACTTCGGTTTTGAAGATCTTTTTGAGAAGTTGGAAAAGTTTAGAAAAGCTGTTACAGTTATTACAGCTGCCATAAATACTGTACTTTTTCTGACAATAATTTCTAAGAACACAAGGTCACGTGCAGTACATTGGTACATTTATCATCTACTTGTCATCACAATTTGTCAAGCAATAAATACATCATTTCTGCATCACAACATGCCTGGTTATCATAACCTATGCAAGTTTCTGCATCTCATAGAAATTGCTATAAATCCTGTGTATTTTTATACCATCATTTTCATGGATATTGAAATCATTCGTATTCTAGCTCACACTGGGAGCCCCGTAGCTAATTCCCCAATTAGATTTCTTCTGTCCTCTGGTTTAACATGGATTATAAGTATGTGGATAGCTATCGTGGTATCAACATTTGGTAATAAAAGCAATATTGAATCGATGTGTTTTTATATTTCTGAAGGCACTCATTATATATTATCCTCGATATCACCATGGTTACCGTGTATTATCATGTTAGGATGCCTTTGTATCGGTTCGTTTATATTTTTGAGATCTAAACGTGATTTAGGCAATTATCAAAATGTTGTAGAAAGTCAAGATAGTCAAATGTTTAAAATGGAATTATTTGTAATGTTTGTTTTATGGAATTTACTTCAAATTGTACTTTGTGTTATAAATGTTTTGGTTGTCATGCTACACATTACTCAACATACAACGTCAGTTATCGTACTTCATATTACATTATCATTACATTTTGTGCTACCAGTCGTGTGTCTAACACTAAGTACAATACGTCTGGTTTTTAAGAATACGTTTATATATGTTATGGATTTTGTATTAGGACGAACAACTGTGTCAAGATCGAGCGTTTCTGATGTCGTCGCTTTGACTCCAGTTTAAGTGAAAAAATTGTTCATTTAAAATAATTGTTCTAAAGGGAGCGTTACAGTACCCTCCAAATGTTCTTTGACCAAAATTTTGTTTGAGGATTAATGGATTTACATTTACCAATGATAAAAAACGTCATCTGAGCAAAATTAAGTATAAATACAACATAAATAAATTTATAAACGTATGTTTCAAACTACATGTATACTACATGAACAATCTACATTGCATTAAAATTACATGTACCCAGCAGTGGCTATGATATTTATTTTCTTCAAAATTTCATCATCCGATAACTTTTGGACGGCACTGTAGGACATATATCAAGGACCTTTGCTTCATACTTTAATATGGTTTCCCTATTTACATGTATAGTGCGAACAAAAAAACTAAACACTGTTTATAATAACAATACAATAAACTTATCCTCAACGAGGGACGCTCAGGATGACAATAAAATAAACAATTTTGATATATTTTACGATTGTCTTCGTTGTTAGTGTAATGGAAAAGATTTTTACCGTTACAAGCATGATTTACCAACAAATGGTGGCATCCATCATGTTAATTTTGTTAAAATGAATTACATACATTTTAGTTCCATTATTGCCTACCACAGAATTTCTGGCAGAAATGGATTGTCTCATTCCTAATGTTTACCCATACACGTTTAGTTTTTTTGCATGCACTATATATTGATGTTACTTTCATCTTTACTTTAGATGTTAAAACATGTATATTATAGAAATAATAAATGTTGTAAGTAAAGAGATGTTCTCCTTTTTTAATGGGTTTAATGCCATCTCAACACAAATTTTAGTTCACGGTACTCATACGTTGTAAATAATACCCCCGAGTTACAGAGGATGATTCTTTAAATGGTAAATGAATCACTCTGACATTGAAAATCCAATCCATGATTAAAAGGCCAGTATTTAAAGCCATATCAACGCTATTTTAGGTTATATCATGGCGTCCAGCTGACGTATCCTGTACTCTTGTCTGTAACCAGCACTCAAGTACCCTTCCAAAAGATATATATATGGAGATATATATACTACATTCATTAATGGAGTAAAATTGACAAACTTATCAAAGTTTCAAGGAAGGGCATAACATCCCTGGAAATAGCAAAGCCTTTTGGTCAGTCGATTCGAAACCCTGGAACGCTACTAACTGCAATACCGACCCGGGTTCAAAAATATCTAAGAATTGGATATATAATAAGAGTACGACTTGTCCAGTCGATCAGCGATTTACAAGCTACATTGTTGTGATAATTTCTTTAAGAGCAATGGTACATTGATAGGACACGCGCTTTGGAATCGAGAGTTCCCGGGTACAAACCCTACTAGGAAGTTAGGAACACAGCAACATTTTAACTATCTTTAGCAAGAAATTTACCTAGAACGGTTGTTCCACTCCACCAAGGTAAACTATATAATTAATACATTTTCAATCAAAGCATTGAAAGCACAGAAATATTTTTGACGCTTTAATACTTAACAGACCCAAGTAGACAAAACGCTAATACTGGTCCTATCATAAAGTTGTGTTTTACATTCATACCAACAAGGGCCTACAAATGCTACGGATTGAAGAAGAAAAACAGTAAACAATTCGACACGACTCAAAGTTTTAAAGAGGTGAACAATGATTTGTAGTTCTAACACCAAACTTTTTCAAGCGCGTAGCCAAAAGTACCGATTTGTGCGTCTTAGTATAAAGATGTTTACATTGTCTATGTATAGAATCAGGGATGAGATTTACATTCACTGAAAAATCTCATCCCCCTAGAATCAGTGTTCGGTTTTTAGAAACATTGTTCAGACTTCAGACTTAGTCTGCAACATTCTATAAACTCAAACATGGTAAAGCATATCTGAAATCAGCTGAGAAGTTGATGAATCTCATCCCTAATAGAATGTATTTTAAGGAGGCCAGTGCACCTAATCTAGCTTTCGACCCTTGTCTATAACCAGTTCTTATAGTTCATTTTTTCTCAACTATCAAAACATGAATAAGTTCACGATGACTTCATGTTCTTTGTCTAACACTTGTGATATTGTGTATTCAATCACGGTGAAACAATTCAATAACAGTTCAGAAATAGACTTTACCATTTCACAAGTCTGGAAACTCCATAAACCTTCAAGGAAAGTTGACTATTGATTAGTATAATTTTCAAGGAAGGGTTTACTGACCATCTTGGGTGTGATTTAAATATGTATCCCCATTAAGGAAAAAGTCCCAGCGTGTAACCATCTGTTCTATGGTACAAGGTATACACATGTTTCTCAGCTGGTTATAACAAGTCGATCTTTCATCTTATGTTTTCGAAGAATATTCAAAGAGCAAATGTATAAAACTTTCAGAAGTCTTGAATTTAATAATTTCAGCATCAATGACGACGACTCCACCTTCTTTGCAAGTCTCCAATCCTGAAAACTTTCACCGATTTTGTTACTGCCTCCTTACCCTAAACCTTGTAAGAGGTTATTACGATTTAAAGACAGGGATATCAACCTTCCACTGACACAAAAATGATTTGCCTAGCCTCTCAATGCTTTACCAAAATGGTCCATGGATCATGTAAATTGATTTTCTATGGTGAAAACAGTTGCACATGGAAGTCGCTACATGGCACTTTTAAAATTGGCGTTTCTATAAAAGGAATGTTCTATGCAAGAGCTATCATTCAACCTTGCTAATTCAAGTTTGTAGCCATTTGTAAGGATCAAATTAGGACTATATTCACTATTCAGCGGGCAACATAAAAAATACTGCAGCTACATAGTAACCAACTATAGCACACGAAATAATGTAGCAGCATTAGCTTGCTATCTTCTTCAATAACTAGCGTATGAATTCATTAAATAGCCTCATATACTTAATAATGAAGTTTCTGGTGAAGGAAGCCATATATCTGAACAGAGATATCAGAAGCATTAAACATACATTAAATCATGAGCAGGTACTAGTAACTTAAAGAAATCTACAAATGACATTAATATAACATCTTAAAATCAATATCTTAGATTCAACCAACTTTAATCAAATAAACTAATTGAAGAAAAGTTGGTACACTAGTTTGTTTTAGCTCGATTGTAAAACAAGTTCTTACAACCTAACATTTATCCTTTTCAAGTCCGGTTCCTGGTCCCCCAGTACTGGGCCAGTAGGATAAAGTTTCTTGCTGCTCAAGGAAACAATGGGGTAGGATTTGGATGGGATTTAAACCAATGCAGAGCTGGATGTCCAATGATTAACAATCCAACATTGTAACCACTTGGTCGCGTCCACTCCTTTTAGAGAACAGTTGAATCCAATAAGGAAAGTGGTTAACGGTGGTTATTCAGGAAGATGAATCAAGGGTTGGCTATATATCATGTAACTTATTAAATATAGCATTATTCCACAGTTTTGCCATTTTGACTTAATTAACATATTAATTGATCATTCGAAGTCACTGCTTGGTAAAATGATATCTACTGGTTGAAGATATAAAATGTCTACTTTTTATTTCCATGTATACTATTATGACTTGGTATCCACCAGAGGTGTACTGTTTTAGATTTTTATATCATGTAATTTTAATTCGATACTTTTAATATGTTAATTGTCTGAACTACGATTTTTATGGCCAGAAGTACAGATAGAGAATCTGAGAAAATAATAAACTTGTTATTTATACTATTTGATATGTATGTTGAAGCTAGATCTGTTGCTTTGACTTCGGCAGTAAAAGTAGATGCCTAGTCGGGCAGTCGCATTCTTGCTACAAAAGAATTTCCATATGCAGCGCAGCCAACTTAGTTTCCATCTTTGAAACCGTCAGTAAGTAACTGTGTACAATATTTGTATTTGTCCACAACGTTTACGAATTCAGATTTAAAGGCTTCTGGGTTAGTAAAATATTTACGAAAAGTTTATTAGTCGATATTTATGACTGATATGTTGTAGGTCCAAGAAGGGACATTTTCATATACGTTTTGTAACACGGACAAAGTGTTAAAATTAAGCATTTCTAAGTTGTTTTTAACGCGCTTGCCCAATGGTATAATTCTGTTTTTTTTTTGTTGTCGAATTTATTGATGTATTTTAGTTTGAAAACAACTTTTCGCGCCGGGTTTCTTTTGTAAGAAGATATTCGAGTTGCGTTTTGTAATGAAAGCTTTTGTCGACGTAATTTTAGTGATGGTTTCAACATAAAGACTTTCAAAATGTGAAGTTTCTAAGAGTACAAAAACCTGTTTCCAAAAGTGGATTTGTCGGCGTAAAACGTGTATTCGGGTTAAGAGAAGCAGGACAAGTTGAAATACTCAGAAGGAATCTATCACAGTAGAATCACAAAAAGTTATATTAATTTTAGAACACCCATCGTATTTATTTTACGAATTTCTTTTTGCACTATGAATGCATCACCAATAAATAATAATATTTTTTGATAAATATTTGACTTAAAATGTGAGTTATAGATTTATACACTTTAGCATTTAATAGAAGTCTAAGCTATAAATTTTATTAAACATAGCTTCAACATACACTTACTGAATTTATTGAACGTTACGCTCAGCTATAAGTTTTCATATAAATAGGGATTTAGGGAACCTCTCTAGAACATTTTGAAATGTAAGTCGAAAATGAGGTTTTCCAGATTTATTGTTCAATCTTTGTTTTTGTGTCAAAAACAACTTGTATGACTTTATCACCCTTAAATGTGTAACTTGTATCAACTTAACTTGTTTCATTTTCAATATGTTTAGGAGGTCCAGGTTTACATTTGTGTCCATTTTCTATGGAACAGGAATCTTTTATGCGACGCAAGGGAATACTGTAGTATAAACCAAGCTACGTAACTGATACAAATAAAGTGTTTTAGTATATCAAGCTCTTTATATTTCTATGGTACTCGTACAATAATGATACTTGACCTGATATCTTAAGTATAACTTAAAACTTTACATTCTTTATTTCATTGTCATAGATATATAGTTTACAAGTACCTTGTTTACATGTTAACAGTTTTTTGTGATTCTATCAAAACAATTCGTTTATAGAAAAACCGCGGACTTTATACCATTGTTGAATTATGTCATAAAAATCTTTAGGTCTCGGGTTTGATATTCAGCCACGGCATATTATATTCTTTTATGTATAAAAGGTTACTTATTATTGATTTGTCTCTAAAATTGAAGTAGTTGTCGAATGTTAACGGAATGGTAAGCTAGTACAGTAAACTTCCGCTATCATAATGAAAATTACAAACATTCTTGCGAATTTGGGAAATAACGCAAGTTATGAACTTGTTAGATCATTAATGCTGACTTAGAGAAGAAAATGTATTCTTGTAGTTATAATTCTTTGCTAGTAACATCATTGCTTGGTACAGTCAAACTTGACTTCATCTAAAGAAATGCTTATATTTGTTTAATGTGATTGTAATTGATTTTGTGTATAATTATGCATCTATTGTCCGTTTTTTCTCAACTGTCAAAGCTGAATAATTTCACGGGGACCGAATGCATTGTTTTTGTACTGGCGGCCTAATTTTTAATAAAAGTGTCTTGACTAAAACTTATCATACAGCATAAGAAGCTTTACTCAATCATAATATACACTTTGGAAACTCATGGGTGTATTACGACAATAATTTTAACAAACGCACTCACCTTGAATTATTATTGTTTTGAAAAAAAGTTGAAAAAACGAACAATGACAGATAGGCAGATGATTTCATGTGCCGAGTTATAAAAGAGTATATGCATGGTCATAACTACGGAACTTTACTGTACCGGTAAAGCGTATGTATTTGTGTTTTCTGAATGACGCAGATAACTTGTTAAATTATTTTTAGTTAAATGTCTCTCTTACTAAACTAAATTAAACGGTATATAACACCAAACTTCTTTAATATGTGATATTTTCAAGTTTGATAGAGTGATCTCCCAAGGTTACATAGCAGTAGGCCTATGTTAGTATTTATAAATATTAATTTGGTCATGGTCACGTGATTGTGTTTTGTGCTCACAGAGTATGTTGATCATTTCATTAAAATATAGATTAGTATGCTATTGATTTTTAAGATTAGGCAAAGATGCTATTGAATAAAATGAAAACAACTGCGAGTCATATGACTGGAAACCACATTCTAGACGTTGACAGAGCAATCTGCATTATATACAACGACATCTTGCAATAGTGTTTAAAAAAAAGAACAAAATATTAAGACCTCTTTTCTTGAGCTCGTTGAGTTATGAATTGACCTTAACCACCTATTTAATCTAATACTACATGTATTTTATTCTATTAAGAACTAGTTTATTAAGACTCAAATTTTCAAAACGTTTTGGTAAATCAACCCAATTATTATACATTCCCTTAACAGTTGATCTGGAATCAATTAAGTTAGATCTTGCTCAAGGAAACAACGTGGTGCGTTCAGGGTGGGACTTGAACCAACGCTGGAATACACTGTTAATCTATTGTTTCCAATTTAACGTCAAAAACACTTAGCCACGTCCTTTCATATATAATATCTAGGACTAAAATTCACAGATAAAGCGGAATTCTCTCTGACATGCCATGTCATTCCAACGGTACATATTAGACTGTGGTATAAATCTAAGTCTAAAACACTCATCGTTATTATCCGGTGCCGATTCTTCCCAGAATTTTGGTGAGTCCATAGGTACGACTGTACTGTCAGAGAAACGATAAATACCAGTGTCACCGTCATATTTACCATCCGTCCAATAGCTATTACCAGAGTACTGATAACCTGAAGTAAGAACGAATTTAATATACTTTGAATGTATTGTATTAAAGAAAGAAAGATACGGTTGTTTGATGCAATTGTATGCAGACACGAATAAATTTCACTGGATTTGACACCGTGTCAACAAACACTAAGACCATTTTATTGTGGCTGCCATGCTAGCTTAGTTTTCCTGGACCAATTCTATAAACAGTACATAACTTACCTATCACAAAGCCATCAGCTTCTTCATATGCTTTATTGTACAGTTACATTAATATTGTAACAAAACGTAAGTTTGTCAGATAAAGAAACAAGAGAATGTTGACCGTAGATAAGTTCAGATCGAGATTAAATCAGATTTGTACTCACTTGGACATGATGTTAATACGTCTGAAAGTTGGATCATCAATGCAGCGTCGTCTATTTTCCCCAACTGTCCATTATTTAGTTCACATATTGACTGAGCTGTGTCACGATCTACAGCATTCCTATATATTCTTAAATTCTTATTACCAAAACCTCTTACCCAACCATTACATTCTGAAATAAACCATGTAATACATGATATGTAAAGCTAAAATAATCTTTGTTTTCTACCTGAACAAACAATGACTTTATACATATTTTGCTGAAATTAAAAAAGGTAAAAAAATTGTGATGGCATTTGATAGTCTGAGTTCTATGCTTACGCACGTTCACTGACTTTAAAGCTTTTACCCCTGGTCATCGGACTACTGGTATCTATCTCCCTGTGGAGTATTTTTACTCCGCTTATTAGTGCAGCCGACAATTTTGCGCAACGGAATTATACCATCCTTGCAGGTAACTATTTACACTTGGATGGAGTAAAGCAATTGCATGTAAGTTTCTTATTCAAGGAAATTAGCAGTGCCCTAGTGGGATTCGAAACCAGTACCTCTCGATCCCTTAGCGCGCGCCCTACTACTGGACTACTGCTCCTACTTTAATTTTCAAAATGCTCCTTAGTTTTAGGTGAGCATTGCTACATTATGACAGTACGTTAATTTATATGGCTGGTATTTGCCAATTTATTCAACTGTGAGTGGCGCATACATTCACCCTACTGATTAAAATACTCGCTATAGCAATTCTGTTCTTATGGCTGATTTAACAATAATTAGTCATAAAGTTGAAATCCGATTTCAATTTGACCTTACACAATATACATTTTAATACAAACCTATTTCGTTCTAATGAAATTATTGAGTGCATAGTACAATAGGATTTTTTGCCACTCATGATTATCACGAATACGTTGTTTGTACCTTTTCAGTCATTGTAAAACTCCAATATTCTAAATTCTGAGAGATCAACGAAAAGGAGGCAATTACAGTAATACAGTTGTTTTTTATATTAAGGATGAGTTGCATTTTGTACTGGTATGTCCGCTTTATGCCACTCTCAGATCGGAATTTATACCAAAGTTTTTTATCGACCATCCTACTTTTCAGTCTTATTATATGCTCATGTCCGGGCAGCGATATTGTCGATACCTTGCTATATATTTATATAAAGCAACTTAAATCAGGAACGAGCATACCTTAATATATACTTGATTCTCAGTTATTTTAAACAGTATACATGTAATTTGTAATGAGAGTTTGGATAAATATGTTATCATCCTTGTACCTTATTCTAGGATATTCATTATAACTTGATATTCATGAACTCTATTGATATTTTGTCATGTAAAGTTACTGTGAGTTTACTGTACAAGTTGTATAATATATATTTACATGCGATACTTCTGTATCTTAGTACATGTTTGCCATCTATTTTGTTTTAACTGTCATTGTGCTGTATATTATATGTTATATGTGTATGGGCCGGAGGCCTAGTATCATGAATAAATGTTTATCGTTTATCGTTTACTCTTAGCACACAATTACATGATATAATACACCGAGATTATTAAACAATTTGATATGATACCAGGCTACTGGTTGAACATGTTATACAAGATACAAGTCGATTGAACCTCACAAAACAAATACAGAATGAAAAGCAGTGAGGTAAACCACAAACATATAAATCTAATGCGGTAACAACAAGCAAACAGATTGTAAGTTAAAAACATGAACATGTCAATATTACTGTAAATCAAAAGCCTCATGAATGACTGTTAATGTCTCACTTAAAAAACACATATTTCAAACAACCCAAATTGAGATCATTCAATCTTGTCCATCCTGATCATAATAAAAAACAGAACTAAATAAACATTGTTAATGCGTTCATCAATAATCAATATCAGTTAAAGCTTCTTGTTCACTGATTTAATCTTGAATATCAACTTTTATAAAACATTCAAAATTCTATTGAAACGTTTAGCGTTCGTTCAGAAGTGTTCTGATAATAGTAATTTTATCAAAATTCAACAGAAACATTTTGTAAAGTGAAGCAGTGTTCTGGTTATGACAATTTAAGTGAAATTATACATACGCATGTAACGGATTGTGAGTTTAATTGTAAAAATTATTCCCTATATTAAAATATGTAAAATATGTCAGAGCGATTTATTGATCGATTATATTTTATTTTTCTAAATTCAAATACTCATTTTTAAACTCAAATACAGACTTTAATAGGTGGTTTTAAATTATCAAAATATTCAATTACATGAGTGATAAGCTTTACAATCAATAAAAGGCACCAAGCGTGTGTTCCTTATGTGGAAACACAGGAAATCATACAATAAAAAAATAGAATATTTATTTAGCTCTTTGCTTTTGACCATTCACTGATGTTTTTCTAACTTCTAAGGAATAGAACGGCTATCACAGTTAATATTGAACACTGATGTTTGTCAGTATCTATTAGTAGTGGATTTAGAATGTAATTGAATAGTAATGTTCATTTCCGGATTAAAACAAGACTTTGGTTCAGTTCTTAGAATTTAATATTTGCTTTCAAATCTCAGTAATTATTTATTTTCGACAGGGAAATACCAATAGTTATACGGAAAACGTCATTGCAAGGGTTTGTATTTATTAAAACAATTATTCGTATGCTTCAAAGCACATATTATAATCACGATCAGTTCATTCAGAGAAAAATATGTTTTTGTGTATAAAATAAAACAAAGACCCTTGATCATGATATATAGTTACGTAATCAACTAATACGGGTAACATTTATTTTATGTCTATTTCCTTTTTTTCATTCAAATAGCTGAAGAAATTTAAAAAAGAGCTCTCAAAAAGTATTACTGTAATTTCCCTTAAATTTGATTAATTTCAGATCTAAACTCCCCGCATAAAATTTGAGTCCACTAGTTATGTTATGTTACAATGAATAACTATACAATAGGTACATATGTATGTGCAAAGAATTGCAAATACACTGATAGAAACTTTGACTCACTTTTATTCAATTTAGGACCGGTTACTCGAATTCCAAAAACAACGTAAATCTAATCCTCGTACTATTACAATTGTTACTTGCGCCATTTTGACATGACATAAAAACACTCAATGTACTCCTTGCTTTTTATCCAATTGTTCCTCTAGTTTCAAATTGTACTGACTCATCACAATATCTAATAGTTCTAATTACATTTTTCCTAATTACATTACCATTATACCATCAATTTTTAATCAGCAAATTAAGGAACATAACGGACATAAACATCAACTTATTGACTATTTACATGTAGATACCAACTTTAATCAATCTTACATAAATTTAATTTAAACTAACTACACATGTTTTGTGACATTTTGACAATAGGTTGTATCTTAACAACCAGAACTTGACTAAGGAAAAGACATATCGTACACATTACAATGTATCTACATATCAATGAGGTTTGGATAAATTTTGAGTTACACCGGAATACAAGTGTTTTTTATGAAATTGTGAGTTCTTCGACATCCATAGATACAATATCTTTGACCAGACAAAATACACTTTTCTGAACCAATACGCTACAATATAACTTATCGCAGCTAAGAACCTAGCCAGAGATCTTCAAGATTTGAAATAATGTTCTTTCTAACTGCACCATGTCCAAAAAATTTATAAGTAACAAATACTTACCACTTCTTTGGTAATACATTGATCCAGTCATCACGGTAATACTTGTGGGGTCTGTTGGAACAAAGGAATGATTACATAACACGCAATGAACATCTGTTGATTGGTAGAAAAATCCAACACATTCATTTTGTTCTGAACATAACCTTGCGCATGAAGGTATTGTCTTGGCTATCATTCCATCTGGTAGATTTATAGAATGACTACTTTTACACACATTGTCTAATAGTGAAGTTTCTTTGTTGTAAACATTTTCATTGTCCGTACTATCACAGTTTATAGCAATACTGACCGCTAATAAAACTACCACAAACATCCTTGTCGACAATATTAATGTTGTTTCACGAACCATAATTCCATATGATAAAAAAAATTTAATTTCAAAATAAGAATCAAGATGTTTAAACACAAATTAAGGAAAACACTTAAATATTTTGTTTTTATTCGTTAAGATATTAACTTAAATTTTCGATTTTTTATATACACGTCCGATCCGTTTTTCTTCAACTGACAAATAAATAATTTAAAAGTGACCGTTTTAAATACATAACAGAAGGCGACGATGTCTTAGAAAAACTGTCATAAAATAGTTTAACCTCTTGTCTGTTACATTATCACAGTTGTTAGGCGACGAACATTTAAACACAAGAAGTCACTGTGAAGTTATTCATGTTTCACTGTTAGGGAATAAAATAGATCACTATTTATAGTAACGCTTTTAATCAAGCTTTTATTGAATATAACATCCACGAGAGATTTGTCATAGAAATAACTCACTTAAACCTATACAAATAGATCATTCTAAACTTGGATTATTTATTGGTCATTTTCACCGATATGATGAAAAATATATTCTCATGTTGCAGCAGTTTCTATAGCTATGATTTCTGGTCGATTAACTTTGTTCTAAAAGCTGAAAGTTCCGTCAGTGACAGTGAAGGTATCTTACATCAATTTATTTAAAACAGTTTTAAAAAAGTAAAGTACATAATCACGTGATCTTCAGAAAATAATAAAAAAAACCAACTTCGTCAATGTCTTGCAACAGCCGAAAGATATAAAATGAAATTACTAATGGGTGAAATTTGACATATTTGCCGATGTTTGTGGACATTAGTATGTATTATGCTTAGAGATTACAAACAACTGTATCACTATTACAACTATCTCAATCTTCTTAAAGTTTAAAGTGAATTAAATATAAATGGACAAAACTTACCATTGTTAAAAACGCTTGTCCAATAAAAAAACACACAATTATCATACTAATCGTTCGTTTAATCGTCAATGAGTTATATCCTTTTTACTTCTCAAAAGTTTCACATGTTCACTGTGAATTTAATATATTCACTGAGCAGCGAGGGGAGCGTGGTCATTGGGTTGTTTATCAATGTCAGCTACTGATAGAATAGAATACAGAAGTTTTTAAATAATGGTGTATTATATTAAAAACATACTTGGTAAAAGCATGATACAGTAATAGCTTTGTATCATTAATGAGCATTATCTAACATACAATGAGAAGAAAGTTAACGGTCCGTTATAATCACTGGTAGTCAATTAACAATCGTGATTAATTAATTATGTTTAAGTGGAATTTTATGTAACACTTCCTTGTTTTGTAATTTGTAACTTTACTAAAGTGATCAATTGTTAGACAAAATGGATGTTTTATAATGGACTAGTGAAGCTTTATCATGTTAATACAGAAAGGCATTGTTGTCACTTTATTGGCATTCCTGAACCAATGCCATTTTCATGGCTTATTGACCATGAGCATTTCACTTTTAAAGCAAGATAAAACCAGCGATTTAAAAAAGAGTAGCTCAAATTTGTACTAAAAGTTGCCAAATTCCTTGGATTTTATGCTAAGCCGAGTGCTCTTCCAATAAGTGGGAGAACCAGGAAGAAACTGCCTAGAATACATACAAGTCGTAGCTCATACAGATGTCTTACAGCATTTTTCCCTCGAACAGCTACAGTCTGGAATGACTTACCAGCGCCTGTTGTTAAGGTTCCTGGTCTTGCATCTTTCAGAAGATAGCTATCATCACTCACGTAATAATACCCAGATCGACAGTCAGTACCGATACGATGAAGTTTAGGGCTTTAATAATTTGGTGAATTCACTTAAGGTAGCCAAATATGCCTGGTCGGAGAAAGCTGTAACTCAAAGCGTTTTATTTTTCTCTATATTTTATCTATCTACCTCTGTCTTTCCTACAAGCCCTTATAAGCAAACTAAATTATTGGCCTAAACATTTTTAACAAATATGCTAAGCATGTGACTGCACAAGAAACATCATCCCATCGTTATTTTTATAGTCGTTAAACAAATATGCGAAGGATTGGGTTACACTGATGAAGTTTTTTTTCAATAACAAATATCTTAACTGTTATAACTAAAGAATAATAATAAGGTTTACGTCGTCTCTGGTATAATTTGAATAAAATAGTGATTGATACTTATTGAAACAGTTTTGACGTATGTTTAAAATTAAAAGTTTATAGACACTTCAAATAGCAAAAATCAATAAAATTAGTCTAAGAGTTGGATATACATTAAGACGGTTAATTCTTAGTACGTTGTATCTTATGGCAATATGTAAACAGACAAATACATTTATACTATGTGCAACCTTGTAACATTAATAGTTCCTACGTAGGGCAAAGAATCACATCAGAATACATATGTATACAAAAACTACAGTGATTACAGCGCTACATGTATGATTAACCATTTAAGTTTTAACATATATTTGGCAATATTTATCTACAAGTCTTTCTGCTCTCATTATCAGCAATATATATGTTCGCAATTGATCGTAGTGTCCTTTAATTTGTTCACGTACTGTGATGTAAACTGTGTTGTAGTATAACAAACATTTCATTAAACAAAGTCGATTTTTAAATACATTGTTTTTTTAAAATTTATATTGGTCAATTCTTATAAAACATTGAAATATAAGTTTCAATGCTTAAAAGGCATTACTTCAACTTTTCCTTGACATGTTAAATGTAATGCTGCATTTATATCTTTTAAGATATTCGTATGATGTTACACAAATGCGAAGCGGAAGTTTTACAATAAGTCCAATTTTCAACCTAATATTATAATCTTGTGCGTTTATAAGTCAAATTCCTGACACTTATTGTACCATAGATTATACAAGTATCTACCATCTGTTTGCCGATTGTTTGTCAAGTTGTCATAGTATCTCTTAAAGATTTATACCCAAAACATCTTTAAGTACTTGAGGATATATACACAATACATCTTAAAGTAAGTATGAGATCAGAATCACTTAGAATCAAAATAGAATTTTCTCAAGATGTTGGGATACATTTTAAGTGTGCATGTTCAAGTACTAACGTGCAAGATTTGATTGGAGTATTACAATACATATAAAACCCAATCAAAATAAAGAGGAATATTAAATGGAGTTACAAGATATAGTGTAAACAATAAAGCTCTACTGCTTCTTGTTATTAGACTGATTGGTTTTGTTGGTTAATTTTGTAATTGTACTATAACAGTTTCCATTAAACTCGTATGGTTAAACAGTAAATATGTTTGAGTTACTTGTCGGTGAATTTTAATACAAATAACAATACAAAAGCTTTAAAATAAATGCCGGCTTTTGATCGGGTCCGCCACAAAACCCACATACACCGGATGTGAGTTCATATACACCGTGTCTCTTCGGGTATCCTCTCAAAATAAGTCATATACTACCTGAGCCATCTCCCCATCTCATTGTCTAAAAATAAATCACATTCCAAATATTGAACGCATCAATACCAAATGGATTATGGTAAAGTTGAAAGTCAGTAAAATAACGTTCATTTTTTCGACGGTTCATAGGAATTTATGTCTAATAATTACAACATTTTATGGATTTTGCTGAAGAACACCCCAAAAAAGCGTGATCGCCAAGAACTAGTTCATGTGTACGACACTTTCATATATGGCAAATGCGCGGTAATACTCATTTGGTTAACATAAATTCATAACTTATGTCCGCCATTTTTTCATAGGTTCGAAACTGTTTTACTTTTAAGTCATGACATGAATGCGCAAGTAAGACTGATAATGCCTTGTACTAAATAAAATAGCGTTTTACATAAGGTTTTAACGTGAACAACAAACCTTTTACATAAAATACTCTAAACTGTAGACACAAAATGTGACTCTTTCCGATCAATAATAAACAATTTATTTGACGATGCTACACAATTGGATAATCCAATCTTCCATGTGAACCTCTGATAAAATGGCCATCGAAATAATTCCATGCTCAAACTGTGCGAACGTAAGTTTGGCCTACCCGGGATTCAAACCCGCGACCCAAAGGGCGCTATGTTGAAAAGTCTACGGAATACCTGATCTTCATGGATTTTCCATGTCTTGTTTAATTATTGTTGTGCATGAGCTAAGTTTTAAAACTGAATCAGATGAATAGGTGAGCGAGAATACTTGCTTGAGTTGGGTGTACATAAATAATGAAGAGCGCGCAACATTCTCAATATAACGTTAGTCGATCATATGCGCTCGTCCTATGTGCTCTATCTTAGCTTATACGAAAAAGTAAGACTGTTAAATAGATTTAAACAATTTATTTTAGATTAGCAAGATTAATGATTTTGGTGTGTTTGTTGTTTGGTAGATTAAATGCTCTTAATGAACCGTTGACATCTGAACGATTCGTTTATGAGGAACAGCTTTTGAAAAAAGTTATAAGAATGGAAGTATGGATGGAACAAATGGAACGTGAAATGTCACAGAGGAAAACTCTCGAACAATTGACATTGGAAGTAGAAAATAAAACAGCTGAACTCAAATTGGTGGAAGGTAAGTATATTTTTATTATTATGGGCTGCGTATCCGTAATGATAATTGATCGTCTTGAATATTATACACACTTTTTCGTCTGTTTTATAAAAAAAATATATTAAATAGAGAATATTGGGTTAGTGTCAATCTGTACTTAGTTTATCCGGCAAGTTGGAGAAAGGTTTATTTGGCGAGGCTTGTCGCATTGATGGCTTATGTTATGATTGTAGAAAAGTAGTCAGTTATGCGTAGTCACGTGATTGCCGGATAAAGCCTTTGGAACACCTCGACCTTTCATGAATAATGTCAGAAGGATTCGTGGGGGTCTACTCTGGCGGCTTGGGTTTTTTACTACATACGCGAGGCAAAGCACAGGCGAAGCACGTTACAGTTATGCAAATAGCTTTTGTAGTATACACACAGATCTTGGTCAAAACATATTCTATGTTATATATTGAACCAAATTTTGTTCAGCGATATCATTGAACTGTGTTATTTCAGATTATCTGACTAAAAACGAAACTCATCGCCTAAACCAACCAATATTTGTTTTCTTCAACACCAGTTGTTTCAAAATGGCGCCTAAATATGTCCGAGGCTATTCGTAGCGAATGGCAAAGGAGTTCCGAAAGAAAGCAACGGTGCCGTATAAAGATAGATTTACAAGGTCCAAACGTTTTCCTTCTAAAAGATCAGTAGCCTAATCAATTACCCTAAACGTTCCAAAAGTTCCATAACGATACATTCGGAACCCCTCAGATCTTCTCTGCGAATAATCTCGGACATATTTAGACGCTATTTTGAAACTACTGGTGTTGAAGTAAAAAAATATACGATCGCTTAGGCAATGAGTAATGTGTGGTTTTTAGTCCATAAATTTTGAAACATTACTCATTGCCTTAACGATCGTATATTTGTTTTGGTGGTTAGATTATTCGCAGCTAATGGCCGGAGAGTTCCGAATGTATCATTACGAAACGTTTTGAAACGTTTAGGGTAATTGAACAGGCTGCAGTTGGCGGTAGCATAGAAACATTTAAGATATGTGTTAGTTTCATTTTATTTGTTGATTTTTAGTGAGAGATCATTTTAAGGGTACATGCATGTTAAGACAATGTATGTGCGTTAATGTATGTTCGCATTTCTATTGTAAATAAAATAGGTATTGTCATACGGTTTTTACCGTATTGTTACAACCCTAATAATTATAAGATTAAACAAAATGATTACAAATAATTTTGCTGTATTTAATAGTTTTAGTAATACTTGAATAGTTTATGATTTTAATAACTTTAGGTTTTATTTAGGTCCCTTCGTAAATATGTAACGATTTAGGCATTCGTGGTGATTAAAGTCTCATGGAAGTTTTTACTTCTCACGCCATTTAGAATGTTATACATTGTACACAACGAAAATGAAGTCTGTGTTGGTCTGTTCAGATCTAATAAAAAGACACATATAATGAGTAAAAATCAGTTCAGTCTACTTTGTGTGCTATCACTTTGATTTGATATTTCAGGAAAAGTAAGTACATGTATTTCAAACTCAGGTTTATATTATTTATCTATATATCTCCTCACGATGTAAACTGTTTGTTCTATTTCAGAAAGAGTACGTCTTCCAATGATAGCCTTCAATGCGTATGGATTAGCTGACAGAAGTTTGGATACCAAACAAATACTGACATTTCAAATCACCTATCTAAATGAAGGCAATGGTTATGATACCAGTGATGGTGTATTCACTGCTCCTGTTGATGGACTGTACATGTTTTCAATGCATGCATGTAACAACGTTGGTCAATCTTTTTATTTTTACATAGTTGTTGACAACAATATTATAACTAAAAGCACCAAGTATAACAGTGCAGGATACGACTGTGCTTCTGTTGTTACATTATCAAAGTTGGAGAAAGATCAAAGAGTTTGGGTAAAATGTGCTTTAGGTTCATCCGGTTATAGTCAGCTGTATGATGGTGATTATCAACAATCCACATTCTCAGGTGTTCTACTTCATGGATAATAGCTTGTGTTTATATTTGTCATATTTATTTACTATGATGACATGTATTTGTAAATATGTTAGCATCACTGATTTCACAAGGACAACGGATTTTACAACTTGCATTTTCAGATGTGCGATTATTTAAATACAATTACATAACGGTAATTGAAGAGCGTATTATTGTATATGCCTACGCTTTTTGTTCAGGGAAATTTCCTTTTATTTGACATAAAATTATTTCTGTAAATTGTTTTATTGACAACATTTTGTATTAATTATAATTTTTAGTTCGTCATTATCCTTATAAAGGTGTAAACATTAATGTCTGGTGAAATATAGATTGAATAACAAACTACTTGAAATTAAAATTAGTCATTTCAAATATCCAAGAAGTTGATAAAAAACAAAAGGTTTATGTGACATTACCAATAAGTTATAGATATATATCATTTTATAGTTGTCATATATAATATGTATACTGTACTTGGAACTGACGTATATATGTATAGTATTTGTGCATGGCTTATTTTATATTTTTTTATGCCTTATCAATATTCATTATCTTAAATAATAAAGGAAAAAGTAGCATAACTACTTTGATTTGTTTTTTGTACATCAGGCCACAACAAGTTGATCATATGTTCTACGGATTTTTCTGAAAAAAAATGGGGCGAGCGAGCGAAGAAAAAAAATTTAAAAAGTCTTTATTCACTTGCTTTATATAGCGGTTTGACCAACTTTTTATGAGCGAGCGAGGAAATAAAAATATGTTTTTGTAAAAACCGTCAAAATTAAGGTGCGAGCGAATCCATAGTACATATGATCAATTTGGTGTGGCCTCAGAATTCTAAATAACTTGTCTTGAAACTCTCTGTAATTTCACAGTTTCTATGACAACCCCTTGAGTTTTGACGAAATTATCAGTATCTGTTAAGTCTGTATAACAAATTTCAAAAACATAGCTAAAACAATAAATTAGTGTCAAATGAAAGCTGAGACACTAACCTTAGTAATATATGTAAAACTAAAAATGAGGTAAATTGGTGAAAATAACCATAAAAACATAAACAAAACCAGAGAAATGGTGATTTTTGTTTCCAATTATACACATATCTAATGATTTCAAAACCCAAATTTCGCAAAAAAATGCATATTCAAGGGGTTGCCATGGAAAATGTGAAATTATAGGAAGTGCGTAAGAGTTTAGTTTTTTAGTTTATTACCGATTCTGATTCAGTGGACCCTAAGGAACAATTTAAAAGGAGTTGGAAAAAAACGTTTAGAGGGGGTGCTTGGAAAACAAGTTGTTTGTGAAGTGTGTACTCATACGTTTGTTGGTTTTTGTTGGGTTTAACGCCGCAGCAATGCATTGTATAGGTCATATCACGGCAGTCAATCAACCTACTCACTGTTCCTGGAAAGACTAAATCTCTGTTAACCAACTAATTGGCGCATATTTTTGTCAGTGACCGACAACTGTCCTACATTATTAAGAATCATTAGTAGGAAGGAGTATGGCAGTAGAAATAATTTCATGACCAAGCTCTACGAAATTATGCCCCGGCTGGGAATCAAACCCACGACCTCTCGATCAGTAAACTTGCGTGCTACCAACAGAGCTAACCAGACGGGTACACTCATACTTGAAATGATGTGTTTATGTTGAGACCGGAAAGTAATACGAGACACATGTTCACATTTCGATAACAAGATCTCTAATGAAAACACAGTGCCCTTCTGAAGTCTTTTTACATAAAACCTGTTTTAAGGACACACTTAATCACATTTATCGTATGCGGAACTCCTTGGCTATTCACTAGGAATAACCTCGGTCATATTTACTACATTTGCGTCACATGCCAAAACAAAATACTTTAACTGACGTTGAATTATTAAAAACCAGTATTATTGGTGGACGCTACGAATTATTCCGACTTTATTCATCCAATGAATGATCGAGGTGTTCCAAATGACATTTATCCATTAAAAAGAAAAAAGAGTCATCTGTGAACATTTATCAACATATATAATTCAAACAATTTAACATGATCAATCTTTAATTGTAGTAAAATAACTTGTGGTATGCATGATCAACTTTGTCAAAAATGTAATTTGTCCAAGAACTTTTGTAGGGAACTGTGGATGCTTAAAGTACTTAAGAGAGACAATTGAACTAGTTTTATAAGATTCTGTATATGGAATATAAGGACTTTGGTAATGTTAAATACATGTTAAGTCACTGTTGAAAGAACGCATAAAGCTCAGTAGGTAAAATAGTATAATTACAAAAATGGACTTATTTCACGTAAGTTATAGTTATTGTATATATAACTGATATTTTTTTTATTATTTTGATGCTCTTACTGTTATATTAACATATACAAACAAACGTATTGTGTTCAATTACACTAAACGTTACAGAACGTTACATAACGATACATTCGGAACTCCTCGGCCATTCGCTGCGAATAACCTAATCTAATACACAAATATGCGATCGTTAAGGCTATGAGTGATGTTTAAAAATTTACGGACTAAAAACGAAACATCACTCAAGGCCTAAACGATCATATATTTGTTTACTTTAACACCGGTAGTTTCAAAATAGCGTCTAAATATGTCCAAGATTATTCGCAGCGAATGGCCGAGGAATTCCAAATGCATCGTTACGGAACGTTTTGTAACGTTCGCAGTAACTGAACGCAGGGCTGATATTATTATTTTGGTACGTAAAACTACGAGTTAGCTTAAAGCACCATCGTATCTGTGTCTATACTTTTAACTAAATGTTCATGAAAAGAAAAAGGTATATCACAATGTCGCTTTAGGGGCTCCGTAGAAATGAGCTGTAAATCACTTTAGGGGCTCCGTGGAAAATTGCTATAGGGTACTATAAAGACTGTGAAAAAAATGCCTCGTAAAACAATTTAGGGGCCCCATGGAAATTCGCTATAAGGTACTATAAGGACTGTGAAAAAAATGCCTCGTAAAACAATTTAGGGGCTCTGTAGAAATACGCTATAAGGTACTATAAGGACTGTGAAAAAAATGCCTCGTAAAACAATTTAGGGGCTCCGTGGAAATACGCTATAAGGTACTGTAAGGACTGTGAAAAAAATGCCTCGTAAAACAATTTAGGGGCTCCGTGGAAATACGCTATAATGTACTATAAAGACTGTGAAAAAAATGCCTCGTAAAACAATTTAGGGGCTCCGTGGAAATACGCTATAAGGTACTATAAGGACTGTGAAAAAAATGCCTCGTAAAACAATTTAGGGGCTCCGTGGAAATACGCTATAAGGTACTATAAAGACTGTGAAAAAAATGCCTCGTAAACAATTTAGGGGCTCCGTGGAAATACGCTATAAGGTACTATAAAGACTGTGAAAAAAATGCCTCGTAAAACAATTTAGGGGCTCCGTGGAAATACGCTATAAGGTACTATAAGGACTGTGAAAAACATGCCTCGTAAAACAATTTAGGGGCTCCGTAGAGATGCACTGTTAAGAACTAAAGGGTGGACATATCAATGCCTTGTGAAGCATTTAGGGGGCTCCGCAGAAATGCGCCGTAAAGAAATTTAGGTTTAATATAAATGCACTGTTAAGCAATAAAGGGGCTGTGTATAAATGCATTTGAAAAGCAGTTTAGACGCCCTGTAAAAGGCGCTCTAAAGCCATTTAGAGGATCCATAAAAAATGCATTAAGCACTTTTTGGTTTCCGTAGTAATGCACTATAAAGTTCTGTAGGGAATACGTTGAAATGTGTAGTTAATCACCAAATGTTTACTTTTGTTTTGTTGACATTTCAGAATACAACTTCGTTGCCACCATACTATCGCTATAACTATGACTATTATTCATTTGTTGATTATGACAACTACTACAAGTACCCAGATACATCGTATCACATCTACGACTTCGGTTTTGAAGATCTTTTTGAGAAGTTGGAAAAGTTTAGAAAAGCTGTTACAGTTTTTACAGCTGTCATAAATACTGTACTTTTTCTGACAATACTTTCTAAGAACACAAGGTCACGTGCAATACATTGGTACATTTATCATCTACTTGTCATCACAATTTGTCAAGCAATAAATACATCGTTTCTCCATTACAACATGTCTGGTTATTATAACCTATGTAAGTTTCTGCATCTCATAGAAATTGCTATAAATCCTGTGTATTTTTATACTATCATTTTCATGGATATTGAAATCATTCGTATTCTTGCTTACAATGGGAGCCCCGTAGCTAATTCCCCAATTAGATTCATTCTGTCTTCTGGTTTAACATGGATTATAAGTATGTGGATAGCTATCGTGATATCAACATTTGGTAATAAAAGCGATATTGAATCGATATGTTTTTATATTTCTGAAGGCACTCATTATATATTATCCTCGATATCACCATGGGTACCGTGTATTATCATGTTAGGATGCCTTTGTATCGGTTCGTTTATATTTTTGAGATTTAAACGTAATTTAGGCAATTATCAAAATGTTGTAGAAAGTCAAGATAGTCAAATATTTAAAATGGAATTATTTGTAATGTTTGTTTTATGGAATTTACTTCAAATTGTACTTTGTGTTATAAATGTGTTAGTTGTCATGCTACACATTACTCCACATACAACGTCAGTTATCGTACTTCATATTACATTATCATTACATTTTGTGCTACCAGTCGTGTGTCTAACACTTAGTACAATGCGTCTGGTTTTCAAGAATACGTTTATATATGTTATGAATTTTGTATTAGGACGAACAATTGTGTCAAGATCGAGCGTTTCTGATGTCGTCGCTTTGACTCCAGTTTAAGTGTAAAAATTGTTCATTTACAATAATTGTTCTAAAGGGAGCGTTACAGTACTCTCCAAAGGTTCTTGGACCAAAATTCTGTTTGAGGATTAATGGATTCACATTTACCAATGATAAAAAACGTCATCTGAACAAAATTAATTATAAATACAACATAAATAAATTTATTAACGTATGTTTCAAAACTACAGGTCGTCCACGTAAACATTGCGTATATAAACATAGCCAGTTTCATTTCACACCAATATCTAGGGGTGTATTATTTTAAAATTTTATAGTACAGTTATTTAACACGTATTTTATGAACATGCCATTATATAAAATTTACAAATCGCCTATACAGTATTTAAAATAAATGTTAAATATTAAAGTTGTATGTTTAAATACGTGAAATTCTGTTCATGGATCAGTTTATTCACATATTCAGTGGGCAAGTCCAATATTTAAAGTACAAAAACACGCATGACCTAGAATACGACCTGTACATGTAAACTACATTAACAATCTACATTGCATTAAAATTACATGTACCCAGCAGTGACTATATTTTTTTTCAAAATTTCATCATACAATAACATTTGGACGGCGCTGTAGTATGTATTTCAAGCACCTTTGCTTCATACTTTAATATGGTTACCCTATTTTCATATATAGTGCGAACAAAAAAACTGAACACTGTTTATAATAACAATACAATAAACTTATCCTCAACGAGGGACGCTCAGGATGACAATAAAATAAACAATTGTGATATATTTTACGATTGTCTTCGTTGTTAGTGTAATGGAAAAGATTTTTACCGTTACAAGCATGATTTACCAACAAATGGTGGCATCCATCATGTTAATTTTGTTAAAATGAATTACATACATTTTAGTTCCATTATTGCCTACCACAGAATTTCTGGCAGAAATGCATTGTCTCATTCCTAATGTTTACCCATACACGTTTAGTTTTTTTGCATGCACTATATATTGATGTTACTTTCATGTTTACTTTAGATGTTAAAACATGTATATTATAGAAATAATAAATGTTGTAAGTAAAGAGATGTTCTCCTTTTTTAATGGGTTTAACGCCATCTCAACACAAGTTTTAGTTCACGGTACTCATGCATTGTAAATAATACCCCCGAGTTACAGAGGATGATTCTTTAAATGGTAAATGAATCACTCTGACAATGAAAATCCAATCCATGATTAAAAGGCCAGTATTTAAAGCCATATCAACGCTATTTTGGGTTATATCATGGCGTCCAGCTCACGTATCCTGTACTCTAGTATGTAACCAGCACTCAAGTACCCTTCCATAAGATATATATATGGAGATATATATACCACATTCATTAATGGAGTAAAATTGACAAACTTATCAAAGTTTCAAGGAAAGGCATAACATCCCTGGAAATAGCAAAGCCTTTTGGTCAGTCGATTCGAAACCCTGGAACGCTACTAACTGCAATACCGACCTGGGTTCAAAAAATCTAAGAATTGGATATACACGTATAATAAGAGTACGACTTGTCCAGTCGATCAGCGATTAACAAGCTACATTGTTGTGATATTTTCTTTAAGAGCAATGGTACATTGATAGGACACGCGCTTTGGAATCGAGAGTTCCCGGGTACAAACCCTACTAGGAAGTTAGGAACACAGCAACATTTTAACTATCTTTAGCAAGAAATTTACCTAGTACGGTTGTTCCACTCCACCAAGGTAAACTATATAATTAATAAATTTTTAATCAAAGCATTGAAAGCACAGAAATATTTTTGACGCTTTAATACTTAACAGACCCAAGTAGACAGAACGCTAATACTGGTCCTATCATAAAGTTGTGTTTTACATTCATACCAACAAGGGCCTACAAATGCTACGGATTGAAGAAGAAAAACAGTAAACAATTCGACACGACTCAAAGTTTTAAAGAGGTGAACAATGATTTGTAGTTCTAACACCAAACTTTTTCAAGCGCGTAGCCAAAATTACCGATTTGTGCGTCTTAGTATAAAGATGTTTACATTGTCTATGTATAGAATCAGGGATGAGATTTACATTCACTGAAAAATATCATCCCCCTAGAATCAGTGTTCGGTTTTTAGAAACATTGTTCAGACTTCAGACTTAGTCTGCAACATTCTATAAACTCAAACATGGTAAAGCATATCTGAAATCAGCTGAGAAGTTGATGAATCTCATCCCTAAAAGAATGTATTTTAAAGAGGCCAGTGCACCTAATCTAGCTTTCGACCCTTGTCTATAACCAGTTCTTATAGTTCATTTCTCTCAACTATCAAAACATGAATAAGTTCACGATGACTTCATGTTCTTTGTCTAACACTTGTGATATTGTGTGTTCAATCACGGTGAAACAATTCAATAACAGTTCAGAAATAGACTTTACCATTTCACAAGTCTGGAAACTCCATAAACCTTCAAGGAAAGTTGACTATTGATTAGTAAAATTTTCAAGGAAGGGTTTACTGACCATCTTGGGTGTGATTTAAATATGTATCCCCATTAAGGAAAAAGTCCCAGCGTGTAACCATCTGTTCTATGGTACAAGGTATACACATGTTTCTCAGCTGGTTATAACAAGTCGATCTTTCATCTTATGTTTTCGAAGAATATTCAAAGAGCAAATGTATAAAACTTTCAGAAGTCTTGAATTTAATAATTTCAGCATCAATGACGACGTCTTTGCAAGTCTCCAATCCTGAAAACTTTCACCGATTTTGTTACTGCCTCCTTACCCTAAACCTTGTAAGAGGTTATAACGATTTAAAGACAGGGATATCAACCTTCCACTGACACAAAAATGATTTGCCTAGCCTCCCAATGCTTTACCAAAATGGTCCATGGATCATGTAAATTGATTTTCTTTGGTGAAAACAGTTGCACATGGAAGTCGCTACATGGCACTTTTAAAATTGGCGTTTCTATAAAAGGAATGTTATATGCAAGAGCTATCATTCAACCTTGCTAACTCAAGTTTGTAGCCATTTGTAAGGATCAAATTAGGACTATATTCACTATTCAGCGGGCAACATAAAAAATACTGCAGCTACATAGTAACCAACTATAGCACACGAAATAATGTAGCAGCATTAGCTTGCTATCTTCTTCAATAACTAGCGTATGAATTCATTAAATAGCCTCATATACTTAATAATGAAGTTTCTGGTGAAGAAAGCCATAGATCTGAACAGAGATATCAGAAGCAGAATACATACATTAAATCATGAGCAGGTACTAGTAACTTAAAGAAATCTACAAATGACATTAATATAACATCTTAAAATCAATATCTTAGATTCAACCAACTTTAATCAAATAAACTAATTGAAGAAAAGTTGGTACACTAGTTTGTTTTAGCTCGATTGTGAAACAAGTTCTTACAACCTAACATTTATCCTTTTCAAGTCCGCTTCCTGGTCCCCCAGTACTGAGCCAGTAGGATAAAGTTTCTTGCTGCTCAAGGAAACAATGGGGTAGGATTTGGATGGGATTTAAACCAATGCAGAGCTGGATGTCCAATGATTAACAATCCAACATTGTAACCACTTGGTCGCGTCCACTCCATTTAGAGAACAGTTGAATCCAATAAGGAAAGTGGTTAACGGTGGTTATTCAGGAAGATGAATCAAGGGTTGGCTATATATCATGTAACTTATTAAATATAGCATTATTCCACATGTTTGCTATTTTGACTTAGTTAACGTATTGATTGATCATTTGAAGTCACTGCTTGGTAATAGGATATCTACTGGTTGAAGATTTAAAATGTCTAATTTTTATTTCCATGTATACTATTATGACTTGGTATCCACCAGAGGTGTACTGTTTTAGATTTTTATATCATGTAATTTTAATTCGATACTTTTAATATGTTAATTGTCTGAACTACGATTTTTATGGCCAGAAGTACAGATAGAGAATCTGAGAAAATAATAAACTTGTTATTTATACTATTTGATATGTATGTTGAAGCTAGATCTGTTGGTTTGACTTCGGCAGTAAAAGTAGATGCCTAGTCGGGCAGTCGCATTCTTGCTACAAAAGAATTTCCATATGCAGCGCAACCAACTTAGTTTCCATCTTTGAAACCGTCAGTAAGTAACTGTGTACAATATTTGTATTTGTCCACAACGTTTACGAATTCAGATTTAAAGGCTTCTGGGTTAGTAAAATATTTACGAAAAGTTTATTAGTCGATATTAACGACTGATATGTTGTAGGTCCAAGAAGGGACATTTTCATATACGTTTTGTAACACGGACAAAGTGTTAAAATTAAGCATTTCTAAGTTGTTTTTAACGCGCTTGCCCAATGGTATAATTCTGTTTTTTTTGTTGTCGAATTTATTGATGTATTTTAGTTTGAAAACAACTTTTCGCGCCGGGTTTCTTTTGTAAGAAGATATTCGAGTTGCGTTTTGTAATGAAAGCTTTTGTCGACGTAATTTTAGTGATGGTTTCAACATAAAGACTTTCAAAATGTGAAGTTTCCAAGAGTACAAAAACCTTTTTCCAAAAGTGGATTTGTCGGCGTAAAACGTGTATTCGGGTTAAGAGAAGCAGGACAAGTTGAAATAATCAGAAGGAATCTATCACAGTAGAATCACAAAAAAGTTATATTAATTTTAAAACACCCATCGTATGTATTTTACGAATTTCTTTTTGCACTATGGATGCATCACCAATAAATAATAATATTTTTTGATAAGTATTTGACTTAAAATGTGAGTTATAGATTTATACACTTTAGCATTTAATAGAAGTCTAAGCTATAAATTTTATTAAACATAGCTTCAACATACACTTACTGAATTTATTGAACGTTACGCTCAGCTATAAGTTTTCATATAAATAGGGATTTAGGGAACCTCTCTAGAACATTTTGAAATGTAAGTCGAAAATGAGGTTTTCCAGATTTATTGTTCAATCTTTGTTTTTGTGTCAAAAACAACTTGTATGACTTTATCACACTTAAATGTGTAACTTGTATCAACTTAACTTGTTTCATTTTCAATATGTTTAGGAGGTCCAGGTTTACATTTTTGTCCATTTTCTATGGAACAGGAATCTTTTATGCGACGCAAGGGAATACTGTAGTATAAACCAATCTACGTAACTGATACAAATAAAGTGTTTTAGTATATCAAGCTCTTCATATTTCTATGGTACTCGTACAATAATGATACTTGACCTGATATCTTAAGTATAACTTTAAACTTTACATTCTTTATTTCATTGTCATAGATATATAGTTTACAAGTACCTTGTTTACATGTTAACAGTTTTTTGTGATTCTATCAAAACAATTCGTTTATAGAAAAACCGCGGACTTTATACCATTGTTGAATTATGTCATTAAAATCTTTAGGTCTCGGGTTTGATATTCAGCCACGGCATATTATATTCTTTTATGTATAAAAGGTTACTTATTATTGATTTGTCTCTAAAATTGAAGTAGTTGTCGGATGTTAACGGAATGGTAAGCTAGTACAGTAAACTTCCGCTATCACAATGTAAATTACAAACATTCTTGCGAATTTGGGAAATAACGCAAGTTATGAACTTGTTAGATCATTAATGCTGACTTAGAGAAGAAAATGTATTCTTGTAGTTATAATTCTTTGCTAGTAACAGCATTGCTTGGTACAGTCAAACTTGACTTCATCTAAAGAAATGCTTATATTTGTTTAATGTGATTGTAATTGATTTTGTGTATAATTATGCATCTATTGTCCGTTTTTTCTCAACTGTCAAAGCTGAATAATTTCACGGGGACCGAATGCATTGTTTTTGTACTGGCGGCCTAATTTTTAATAAAAGTGTCTTGACTAAAACTTATCATACAGCATAAGAAGCTTTACTCAATCATAATACACACTTTGGAAACTCATGGGTGTATTACGACAATAATTTTAACAAACGCACTCACCTTGAATTATTATTGTTTTGAAAAAAAGTTGAAAAAAAACGAACAATGACAGATAGGCAGATTATTTAATGTGCCGAGTTATAAAAGAGTATATGCATGGTCATAACTACGGAACTTTACTGTACCGGTAAAGAGTATGTATTTGTGTTTTCTGAATGACGCAGATAACTTGTTAAATTATTTTTAGTTAAATGTCTCTCTTACTAAACTAAATTAAACGGTATATAACACCAAACTTCTTTAATAAGTGATATTTTCAAGTTTGATAGAGTGATCTCCTAAGGTTACATAACAGTAGGCTTATGTTAGTATTTATAAATATTTATTTGGTCATGGTCACGTGATTGTGTTTTGTGTTCACTGGGTATGTTGATCATTTCATTAAAATATAGATTATTATGCTATTGAATTTTAAGATTAGGCAAAGATGCTATTGAATAAAATGAAAACAACTGCGAGTCATATGACTGGAAACCACATTCTAGACGTTGACAGAGCAATCTGCATTATATAAAACGACATCTTGCAATAGTGTTTTAAAAAAAGAACAAAATATTAAGACCTCTTTGCTTGAGCTCGTTGAGTTATGAATTGACCTTAACCACCCATTTAATCTAATACTACATGTATTTTATTCTAGTAAGAACTAGTTTATTAAGACTCAAATTTTCAAAACGTTTTGGTAAATCAACCCAATTATTATACATTCCCTTAACAGTTGATCTGGAATCAATTAAGTTAGATCTTGCTCAAGGAAACAACGTGGTGCGTTCAGGGTGGGACTTGAACCAACGCTGGAATACACTGTTAATCTATTGTTTCCAATTTAACGTCAAAAACACTTAGCCACGTCCTTTCATATATAATATCTAGGACTAAAATTCACAGATAAAGCGGAATTCTCTCTGACATGCCATGTCATTCCAACGGTACATATTAGACTGTGGTATAAATCTAAGTCTAAAACACTCATCGTTATTATCCGGTGCTGATTCTTCCCAGAATTCTGGTGAGTCCATAGGTACGGCTGTACTGTCAGAGAAACGATAAATACCAGTGTCACCGTCATATTTACCATCCGTCCAATAGCTATTACCAGAGTACTGATAACCTGAAGTAAGAACGAATTTAATATACTTTGAATGTATTGTATTGAAGAAAGAAAGATACGGTTGTTTGATGCAATTGTATGCAGACACGAATAAATTTCATTGGATTTGACACCGTGTCAACAAACACTAAGGCCATTTTATTGTGGCTGCCATGCTAGCTTAGTTTTCCTGGACAAATTCTATAAACAGTACATAACGTACCTATCACAAAGCCATCAGCTTCTTCATATGCTTTATTGTACAGTTACATTAATATTGTAACAAAACGTAAGTTTGTCAGATAAAGAAACAAGAGAATGTTGACCGTAGATAAGTTCAGATCGAGATTAAATCAGATTTGTACTCACTTGGACATGATGTTAATACGTCTGAAAGTTGGATCATCAATGCAGCGTCGTCTATTTTCCCCAACTGTCCATTATTTAGTTCACATATTGACTGAGCTGTGTCACGATCTACAGCATTCTGATATATTCTTAAATTCTTATTACCAAAACCTCTTACCCAACCATTACATTCTGAAATAAACCATGTAATACATGATATGTAAAGCTAAAATAATCTTTGTTTTCTACCTGAACAAACAATGACTTTATACATTTTTTGCTGAAATTAAAAAATGTAAAAAAATTGTGATGGCATTTGATAGTCTGAGTTCTATGCTTACGCACGTTCACTGACTTTAAAGCTTTTACCCCTGGTCATCGGACTACTGGTATCTATCTCCCTGGGGAGTATTTTTACTCCGCTTATTAGTGCAGCCGACAATTTTGCGCAACGGAATTATACCATCCTTGCAGGTAACTATTTACACTTGGATGGAGTAAAGCAATTGCATGTAAGTTTCTTATTCAAGGAAATTAGCAGTGCCCTAGTGGGATTCGAAACCAGTACCTCTCGATCCCTTAGCGCGCGCCCTACTACTGGACTACTGCTCCTACTTTAATTTTCAAAATGCTCCTTAGTTTTAGGTGAGCATTGCTACATTATGACAGTACGTTAATTTATATGGCTGGTATTTGCCAATTTATTCAACTGTGAGTGGCGCATACATTCACCCTACTGATTAAAATACTCGCTATAGCAATTCTATTCTTATGGCTGATTTAACAATAATTAGTCATAAAGTTGAAATCCGATTTCAAGTTGACCTTACACAATATGCATTTTAATACAAACCTATTTCGTTCTAATGAAATTAATGAGTGCATAGAACAATCGGATTTTTTTGCCACTCATGATTATCACGAATACGTTGTTTGTACCTTTTCAGTCATTGTAAAACTCCAATATTCTAAATTCTGAGAGATCAACGAAAAGGAGGCAATTACAGTAATACAGTTGTTTTTCATATTAAGGATGAGTTGCATTTTAGACTGGTATGTCCGCTTTATGCCACTCTCAGATCGGAATTTATACCAAAGTTTTTTATCGACCATCCTACTTTTCAGTCTTATTATATGCTCATGTCCGGGCAGCGATTTTGTCGATACCTTGCTATATATTTATATAAAGCAACTTAAATCAGGAACGAGCATACCTCAATATATACAGTCCATTCGCGTTCGCTCGAAATCGGACGGGACTTCAAAAAATGCTCGAGCGAACGCGATCTCGAGTTAACGTATAACAGATCCGCCATCTTGTTTTTTTGCAATTTTTCCACATCGTGATATTCACTTTAAAGGCGTCGTCTCATTCGGAACAACCTCGGCGATCTTCTACGCATATAAACCTCGAATAACATAAGGTGAAAAAGTAGATCTAGGAATTTTGGTTTCTGCGGTAATATAGTCTGAACTACACAGAAATACGACTCGTGAGATATTGTACGAATGAAACGATGTGATAAAGCGTGAAACAATGTTATTATAAAATGTTGACATAAAAGTGACTATCGCCGGACCTTATAACTTGGTTGTAATCCTTCTACGTCTGATTTCCGAGGTATATCTTCGTAGATGATCGCCGAGGTTGTTCCGAATGGCGTCGTCTCACGCTGTCACAATATTAGATGTTGATGTAGATTTGAGTTTGAATAAAAGACATGTAATAATTCAATGGTGTTATTTTTCCTAATTTTAAATGTGTTCTTGTTAAGTGCATTTAACATAACATAAAATTGTTCATTTTGTTAAACTTGATGATGTCAATGTCCTCAATTTTAACCTTTCTTTGTTTAATGTAGAATACATATACATGCACTTTGAAACTCATTTTGTTTTTGCTATCGTCCTTGTTGTGAATAAAACTTTACTTATATGTACGCGATTTTTGTGAAGAATGTGTAATTTTATCTTGAATTAAAATATAAAAAATACACATTTTGTTCAATCTTGCTTTTATTTAACTAACATTTCTCGACGTACAACGTACTGTCATAAGGTTCGATTTAATATGCTGTACCAGTACAGGTAGGTACATTTTGTAAGATGTAAAATTCAGTTAATTACACGTAATGACACGTTTAAATTAAACAAGATTAAACAGATCTTGGCTTCTACATTATCACAGTTTGATTTAATTTGATAAGTTTTCAATGGCGAGTGACACGTCAAACAAAAGGCTATTCATCGGATAATGATACCTGGCCGTGAAAGGTGCGAAAATTTTCAAAAATCAATACTTTGAGCCAGCGCGTAATTTTCAAGTGATTTTATCATTGACGGGACTCGAAATCCAGCTCGAGTTAACGTAAAATACGAGTCAACGCATTTTGAGTTATCGCATCTTTTTTAAATGAACTTTAGAGTAAATTCAATCGGGACCAAGATACGATCTCGAGCGAAACCGTAATTACGAGCGAACGCGTTTTGAGCGAACGCGAATGGACTGTACTTGATTCTCAGTTATTTTAAACTGTATACATGTAATTTGTAATGAGAGTTTGGATAAATATGTTATCATCCTTGTACCTTATTCTACGATATTCATTATAACTTGATATTCATGAACTCTATTGATATTTTGTCATGTAAAGTTACTGTGAGTTTACTGTACAAGTTGTATAATATATGTTTACATGCGATACTTCTGTATCTTAGTACATGTTTCCATCTATTTTGTTTTAACTGTCATTGTACTGTATATTATATGTTATATGTGTATGGGCCGGAGGCCTAGTATCATGGATAAATGTTTATCGTTTATCGTTTACTCTTAGCACACAATTACATGATATAATACACCGAGATTATTAAACAATTTGATATGATACCAGGCTACTGGTTGAACATGTTATACAAGATAAAAGTCGATTGAACCTCACAAAACAAATACAGAATGAAAAGCAGTGAGGTAAACCACAAACATATAAATCTAATGCGGTAACAACAAGCAAACAGATTGTAAGTTAAAAACATGAATATGTCAATATATCTGTAAATCAAAAGCCTCATGAATGTCTTTTAATGTCTCACTTAAAAAAACACATATTTCAAAGCACCCAAATTGAGATCATTCAATCTTATCCATCCTGATCATAATAAAAACAGAACTAAATAAACATTGTTAATGCGTTCATCAATAATCAATATCAGTTAAAGCTTCTTGTTCACTGATTTAATCTTGAATATCAACTTTTATAAAACATTCAAAATTCTATTGAAACGTTTAGTGTTCGTTTAGAAGTGTTCTGATAATAGTAATTTTATCAAAATTTAACAGAAACATTTTGTAAAGTGAAGCAGTGTTCTGGTTATGACAATTTAAGTGAAATTATACATACGTATGTAACGGATTGTGAGTTTAATTGTAAAAATTATTCCCTATATTAAAATATGTAAAATATGTCAGAGCGATTTATTGATCGATTATATTTTATTTTTCTAAATTCAAATACTCATTTTTAAACTCAAATACAGACTTTAATAGGTGGTTTTAAATTATCAAAATATTCAATTACATGAGTGATAAGCTTTACAATCAATAAAAGGCACCAAGCGTGTGTTCCTTATGTGGAAACACAGGAAATCATACAATAAAAAAATAGAATATTTATTTAGCTCTTTGCTTTTGACCATTCACTGATGTTTTTCTAACTTCTAAGGAATAGAACGGCTATCACAGTTAATATTGAACACTGATGTTTGTCAGTGTCTATTAGTAGTGGATTTAGAATGTAATTGAATAGTAATGTTCATTTCCGGATTAAAACAAGACTTTGGTTCAGTTCTTAGAATTTAATATTTGCTTTCAAATCTCAGTAATTATTTATTTTCGACTGGGAAATACCAATAGTTATACGGAAAACGTCATTGCAAGGGTTTATATTTATTAAAACAATTATTCGTATGCTTCAAAGCACATATTATAATCACGATCAGTTCATTCAGAGAAAAATATGTTTTTGTGTATAAAATAAAACAAAGACCCTTGATCATGATATATAGTTATGTAATCAACTAATACGGGTAACATTTATTTTATGTCTATTTCCTTTTTTTTAATTCAAATAGCTGAAGAAATTTAAAAAAGAGCTCTCAAAAATTATCACTTTAATTTCCCTTAAATTTAATTTATTTCAGATCTAAACTCCCCGCACAAAATTTGAGTCCACTAGTTATGTTATGTTACAATGAATAACTATAAAACAGGTACATTTGTATGTGCAAAGAGTAGCAAATACACTGACAGAAACTTTGACTCACTTTTATTCAATTTAGGACTGGTTACTCGAATTCCAAAAACAACGTAAATCTAATCCTCGTACTATTACAATTGTTACTTGCGCCATTTTGACATGACATAAAAACACACAATGTACTCCTTGCTTTTTATCCAATTGTCCCTCTAGTTTTAAATTGTATTGACTCATCACAATATCTAATAGTTCTAATTACATTTTTTCCTAATTACATTACCATTATACCATCAATTTTAATCAGCAAATTAAGGAACATAATGGACATAAACATCAACTTATTGACTATCTACATGTAGATACCAACTTTAATCAATCTTACATAAATAGAATTTAAACTAACTACACATGTTTTGTGACATTTTGACAATAGGTTGTATCTTAGCAACCAGAACTTGTATAAGGAAAAGACATATCGTACACATTGCAATGTATCTACATATCAATGAGGTTTGGATAAATTTTGAGTTACACCGGAATACAAGTGTTTTGTGAAATTGTGGCTTCTTCGACATCCATAGATACAATATCTTTGACCAGACAAAATGCACTTTTCTGGACCAATACGCTACAATATAACTTATCGCAGCTAAGAACCTAGCCAGAGATCTTCAAGATTTGAAATAATGTTCTTTATAACTGCACCATGTCCAAAAAAATTATAAGTAACAAATACTTACCACTTCTTTGGTAATACATTGATCCAGTCATCACGGTAAGACTTGTTGGGTCTGTTGGAACAAAGGAATGATTACATAACACACAATTACCATCTGTTGATTGGTAGAAAAATCCAACACATTCATTTTGTTCTGAACATAACCTTGCGCATGAAGGTATTGTCTTGGCTATCATTTCATCTGGTAGATTTATAGAATGACTACTTATACACACATTGTCTAATAGTGAAGTTTCTTTGTTGTAAACATTTTCATTGTCCGTACTATCACAGTTTATAGCAATACTACTGACCGCTAATAAAACTACCACAAACATCCTTGTCGACAATATTAATGTTGTTTCACGAACCATAATTCCATATGATAAAAAAATATTTAATTTCAAAATAAGAATCTAGATGTTTAAACACAAATTAATGAAAACATTTAAATATTTTGTTTTTATTCGTAAAGATATTAACTTAAATTTTCGATTTTTTATATACACGTCCGATCCGTTTTTCTTCAACTGACAAATAAATAATTTAAAAGTGACTGTTTTAAATACATAACAGAAGGCGACGATGTCTTAGAAAAACTGTCATAAAATAGTTTAACCTCTTGTCTGTTACATTATCACAGTTGTTATGCGACGAACATTTAAACACAAGAAGTCACTGTGAAGTTATTCATGTTTCACTGTTAGGGAATAAAATAGATCACTATTTATAGTAACGCTTTTAATCAAGCTATTATTGAATATAACATCCACAAGAGATTTGTCATAGAAATAACTCACTTAAACCTATACAAATAGATCATTCTAAACTTGGATTATTTATTGGTCATTTTCACCGATATGATGAAAAATATATTCTCATGTTGCAGCAGTTTCAATAGCTATGATTTCTGGTCGATTAACTTTGTTCTAAAAGCTGAAAGTTCCGTCAGTGACAGTGAAGGTATCTTACATCGATTTATTTAAAACAGTTTTAGAAAAGTAAATTACATAATCACGTGATCTTCAGAAAATAATTTAAAAAAACAACTTCGTCAATGTCTTGCAACAGCCGAAATATATAAAATGAAATTACTAATGGGTGAAATTTGACATATTTGCCAATGTTTGTGGGCATTATTATATATTATGCTTAGAGATTATAAACAGTTGTATCACTATTACAACTATCTCAATCGTCTTAAAGTTTAAAGTGAATTAAATATAAATGGACAAAACTTACCATTGTTAAAAACGCTTGTACAATAAAAATACATACAATTATCATACTAATCGTTTGTTTAATCGTCAATGAGTTATATTCTTTTTACTTCTCAAAAGTTTCACATGTTCACTGTGAATTTAATATATTCACTGAGCAGCGAGGGGAGCGTGGTCATTGGGTTGTTTATCAATGTCAGCTACTGATAGAATAGAATACAGAAGTTTTTAAATAATGGTGTATTATATTAAAAAACATACTTGGTAAAAGCATGATACAGTAATAGCTTTGTATCATTAATGAGCATTATCTAACATACAATGAGAAGAAAGTTAACGGTCCGTTATAATCACTGGTAGTCAATTAACAATCGTGATTAATTAATTATGTTTAAGTGGAATTTTATGTACCACTTCCTTGCTTTGTAATTTGTAACTTTACTATTACCCCAGTCACAATTAAGCCCCGATAAGTTTCCGATTAGTTTCCGAAGTGTTTGAAGACAATATCGGCCGGGCATCGGCCGGGCATCTGCCGGGCTCCGGAGAAAATTTTGACATTTTTAGACGTCGGCCGGGCGCCGGGTTCATTTTAACTCGCAGTTAAAATCACTCCCGACGTCGGGCATCGGAAAGTCATCTGAAACGATTCAGCTGACGTCCGACCGATATCCGACCGGGCATCGGCCGAGCATCGGACACATCGTCCGGGTGCGAATAAATATAGGCCGCTATGTGTATCCATATATTTACCGGACGCCGGCCGGGCGCCGTGCAGACGTAAAATGTTAAAAAAGTCTATAAGGGGAAAGGTTATATACTGTAAAACCAAAATTATCTGACCCCAAGAAGAGGAGATAGCCTAGTTTTTCGAGGATCATCCTATGTTCTACAACATAACATTAGCAGACTAAAAAAAAGTCAAAGAAAAACGCTTTACTTCTTGCATTATCACAAATGGTGTCCGGACCGGGTGAGGTTTCCTGTGTTGAGTCAAATTAAGGCACAAGCGCCCTTCCGTCAATTCCTTTAAGTTTCAGCTTTGCAACCATACTGCGCCCGGAACCCAAAAATTTTGGTTTCACGGGGTCTAACGGCGAGGTCATAGTTGAAGCAACTATCGCTGATCGAGAGTTGGCATCGTTTAGGATCAGAACTACAACAGTATCTGATCCCCTTCAAATCTCTGACTTGTGCTTGATTAATGAAAACATTCTTGGCAAATGCTTTCGTTGTAGTGCGTCTTGCGATGGTCCAAGAATTTCACCTCTAGCGCCGCAATACGGATGCCTCCGTCAGTCTCTACAGATAATTACCTCGCGCTCCTGAAACCAACAAAATATCCTATTTCATTACATGTATACCATGCAACATTATCCAGGCGTAGTTTAGGCCTGCTTTAAGTACTCTAATTTCTTCAATGTAAACATTTCGGCCGGACGAGAGACTCGGTCAAGGGCACCAGGGCGCGGTGTACCAGTGTGGAGGGCAGGACGGGCAGCGAGAGCCGTTGTAGGCGTACCGCCCGCCTGCACCCGAGATCCAACCACGAGCTTTTAAACTGCAGAAACTTTAATATACACTATAAGAGCTGTAATCATCGCAGCTGCTGGCATCAGACTTGCCCTCAAATAGAACCTGCTTAAAGCATTTAGGGTGTACTCCGTCCAATAACGAGGCCTCGAAACTTCGAAAGGGTCCCGTATAGTTATTTTCGTCACTACCTCGCCGTGTCGGCATTGGGTAATTTGCGCGCCTGCAGCCGTCCTTGGTGCGATGCTGTTGTATCGTAGAAAATTGCACATAAGTCTACTTCCACAAGCGACAAGGACAGTGATGAATCTATAGCGTGCAAAGCTACTCTTGCCATCAAAAGCGACACACGCCGGGCGAACATCGGCCGGTGTTCGTTATGTAGTCTACCGGCGCTATCTCGATGCCCGTCCGGACATCGTGCGACTCGGAAGAATTGGGCGATACCCGGGCGAGTATCGCACGGGCGTCGTAAGAACATCGTGCGGATATCGGACGGGCATCTGTTAGAAAATCGGGTTAGAAAATCATGAAATCGGACGATTGCCGTGCGGCCATCTTCTTGATCCCGTACGGTCATCTGACGGGTACCTTTCTAGTAAGAAGGATTTAATTTTGCCGGCCGATCTGATTCCGATCTCACCATGCCGGCCGATTCCAAAAAATCGGGAACGCCGGCCGGGCACCGGGTTAAATGTGACCTAGGCATTAAGTGATCAATTGTTAGACAAAATGGATGCTTTATAATGGACTGGTGAAGCTTTATCATGTTAATACAGAAAGGCTTTGTTGTCACTTTATTGGCATTCCTGAAACAATGCCATTTTCATGGCTTATTGACCATGAGCATTTCACTTTTAAAGCAAGATAAAACCAGCGATCCAAAAAAGAGTAGTTCAAATTTGTACTAAACGTTGCCAAATTCCTTGGATTTTATGCTAAGCCGAGTGCTCTTCCAATAAGTGGGAGAACCAGGAAGAAACTGCCTAGAATACATACAAGTCGTAGCTCATACAGATGTCTTACAGCATTTTTCCCTCGAACAGCTACAGTCTGGAATGACCTACCAGCGCCTGTTTTTAAGGTTCCTGGTCTTGCATCTTTCAGAAGATAGCTATCATCACTCACGTAATAATACCCAGATCGACAGTCAGTACCGATACGATGAAGTTTAGGGCTTTAATAATTTGGTGAATTCACTTAAGGTAGCCAAATATGCCTGGTCGGAGAAAGCTGTAACTCAAAGCGTTTTATTTTTCTCTATATTTTATCTATCTACCTCTGTCTTTCCTACAAGCCCTTATAAGCAAACTAAATTATTGGCCTAAACATTTTTAACAAATATGCTAAGCATGTGACTGCACAAGAAACATCATCCCATCGTTATTTTTATAGTCGTTAAACAAATATGCGAAGGATTGGGTTACACTGATGAAGTTTTTTTTTCAATAACAAATATCTTAACTGTTATAACTAAAGAATAATAATAAGGTTTACGTCGTCTCTGGTATAATTTGAATAAAATAGTGATTGATACTTATTGAAACAGTTTTGACGTATGTTTAAAATTAAAAGTTTATAGACACTTCAAATAGCAAAAATCAATAAAATTAGTCTAAGAGTTGGATATACATTAAGACGGTTAATTTTTAGTACGTTGTATCTTATGGCAATATGTAAACAGACAAATACATTTATACTATGTGCAACCTTGTAACATTAATAGTTCCTACGTAGGGCAAAGAATCACATCAGAATACATATGTATACAAAAACTACAGTGATTACAGCGCTACATGTATGATTAACCATTTAAGTTTTAAAATATATTTGGCAATATTTATCTACAAGTCTCTCTGCTCTCATTATCAGCAATATTTATGTTCGCAATTGATCGTAGTGTCCTTTAATTTGTTCACGTACTGTGATGTAAACTGTGTTGTAGTATAACAAACATTTCATTAAACAAAGTCGATTTTTAAATACATTGTTTTTTTTAAATTTATATTGGTCAATTCTTATAAAACATTGAAATATAAGTTTCAATGCTTAAAAGGCATTACTTCAACTTTTCCTTGACATGTTAAATGCAATGCTGCATTTATATCTATTAAGATATTCGTATGATGTTACACAAATGCGAAGCGGAAGTTTTACAATAAGTCCAATTTTCAACCTAATATTATAATCTTGTGCGTTTATGAGTCAAATTCCTGACACTTATTGTACCATAGATTATACAAGTATCTACCATCTGTTTGCCGATTGTTTGTCAAGTTGTCATAGTATCTCTTAAAGATTTGTACCCAAAACATCTTTAAGTACTTGAGGATATATACACAATACATCTTAAAGTAAGTATGAGATCAGAATCACTTAGAATCAAAATAGAATTTTCTCAAGATGTTGCGATACATTTTAAGTGTGCATGTTCAAGTACTAACGTGAAAGATTTGATTGGACTATTACATTACATATGAAACCCAATCAAAATAAAGAGGAATATTAAATGGAGTTACAAGATATAGTGTAAACAATAAAGCTCTACTGATTCTTGTTATTAGACTGATTGGTGTTGTTGGTTAATTTTGTAATTGTACTATAACAGTTTCCATTAAACTCGTATGGTTAAACATGTTGGAGTTACTTGTTGATGAATTTTAATACTAATAACAATACAATAATCTTTAAAATAAATTTGCCGGCTTTTGATTGGCTGATCGGGTCCGCCACAAAACCCATATTCACCGGATGTGAGTTCATATACACCGTGTCCCCTCAGGTATCCTCTCAAAAAAATTCATATACTACCTAAGCCGTCTCGTCGATGATTGGCTAAAATGACATCACATTCCAAATAATGAACGCATCAATATCAGATGGATTATGTTTAAGTTGAAAGTCAGTAAATGAACGTTCCTTTTTTCGACGGTTCATAGGAATTTATGTCTAATAATTACAACATATTATTATTGATTTTGCTGAAGAACACCCCAAAAAAGCGTGATCGCCAAGAACTAGTTCATGTGTACGACACTTTCATATATGGCAAATGCGCAGTAATACACAGTTGGTTAACATAAATTCATCATTCATAACTTATGTCCGCCATTTTTTCATCGGTTTGAAACTGTTTTTCTTATAAGTCATGACATAAATGCGTTAGTAAAACATAATAATGTGCTGTACTGTATAAAATAGCGTTTTACATAAGGTTCTTAACGTGAATTACAAACCTTTTACTTTGAATACTCTAAACTGTAGAGACAAAATTTGACTCTTTCCGATCAATAATAAACACTTTATTTAACGAGGCTACAAAATGGGATAATCAAATCTTCCATGTGGACCTCTGATAATATGGCCATCGAAATATGTTCATGCTCAAACTGTGCAATCGTAAGTAAGCCCACCCGGGATTCAAACCCGAGACCCATAGGGTGCTAGGTTGAAAAGTCTACGGAATACCTGGTCTTCATGGAATTTCCATGTCTTGTTTAATTATTGAAGTGCATGATTTATGTTTCAAAACTGAATCAGATGAATAGGTGAGCTAGAATACAAGCTTGAGTTGGGTGAACATAAATAATGAAGAGCGCACAATATTCTCTATATAACGTTAGTCGATCATATGCGCTCGTCCTATGTGCTCTATCTTAGCTTATACGAAAAAGTAAGACTGTTAAATAGATTTAAACAATGTATTTTAGATTAGCGAGATTAATGATTTTGGTGTGTTTGTTGTTTGGTAGATTAAATGCTCTAATTGAACCGTTGACATCTGAACGATTCGTTTATGAGGAACAGCTTTTGAAAAAAGTTATAAGAATGGAAGTATGGATGGAACAAATGGAACGTGAAATGTCACAGAGGAAATCTCTCGAACAATTGACATTGGAAGTAGAAAATAAAATAGCTGAGATGTCACAGACGCACGACAAGATGAAAGCTAATCTCGACAACTTGACATTGGCGACGGAAAATAATATAGCTGAAATGTCACAGACGCACGAAAATGTGAAAAATACGCTCGGCAACTTGACATTGGAGACAGAAAATAGAATAGCTGAAATGTCACAGACGCACGACAAGGTGAAGAATACGCTCAGCACATTGACATCGGATATAGAAAATAAAACAGCTAAACTCAAATTGGTGGAAGGTAAGAATAGTTTTATTATTATGGGCTGCGTATCCGTAATGATAATTGATCGTCTTGAATATTATACACAATTTTTTGTCTCATTTATAAATACATTGTATAATAAATAGAGAATATTGGGTTAGTGTCTATATGTATTTAGTATATCCAGCAAGTTGGAGAAAGGTTTATTCGGCGATGCTTGCCGGGTGGTATAATCCTTTTGGGGACGAGCCGGATTTACTAAGTACAAATTGACACTAACCTAATATTTTACTCATCCTAACCGCATTTACTTGATTGACTTATTCTAAATATTATGCGTTTAACCTGCTTTAAGTTTAGACGGTCGAATTAAATGCGCAGTGATTGTACTAATCGGTCTAATAAGTGTTTGCGTGTCATCCATCATCAACGATTGACTCCAATATAATTCAGTAACGGCAATATTTTAAATAATGGAACGAAACATTAACTAAAATTAATCGATCTTTAAATAAACAAAGAACAATTTATTTTGGGACGAATAAATCACTAGAGAATTTTCCGACGCTGAAGGGATGTGTCATTGATTTTCCGAACATGGCCAGAACTGTGAGTGTCCAGAGCGTCGATGCTGATTTAAGAAGCCAGTTCCATTATATTTAATAAATGCGTGGCTTGGCTTTAGTAAAACAATAGTTAACCTATGTTTTAAAATTAAACCTAATTGATGACTAATGTTTAATTATGTAGAAAAGTAGTCAGTTATGCGAAGTCACGGGACTGTCGGATAAAGCAGCGTATCCGGAACGCCTCGACCTTTTATGAATGAATAATCTCGAAAGGATTCGTGGGGGTCTACCCTGGCGTCTTGGGTTTTTGATACCGATGGAGGCGAAGCACGTTACGATTATGCAAAATAGTTCTTGTAGTATACACACAGATCTTGGTCAATCATTTCAATGTTATATATTGAACCAAATATTGTTCAGCGATATCATTGAACTGTGTTATTTCAAATTTATAAACTAAAAACGATATATCACTCATCGCCTAACGATCGTGTATTAGTTTACTTCATCACCGGTTGTTTCAAAATTGGACCTAAATATGTCCGAGGTTATTCGTAGTGACTTGCAAAGGAGTTCCGAATGAAAGCAACGGTGCCGTCATTCTCTTACACCGAGGTTATCAAGATTCTCGATCTAACTAGTTAGTATCTAAAAAGCTATTATTGAGAATCCTACTAGACTCTGCGTTCGAAAATGCGGTGCCGTAAAGGATAAGTTTACAAGGCAAAAGGTTTTCCTTCTAAACTATCAGTTTGCGGTAGGATAAAAACATTTTAGGTATGTGTTTATTTGTTGACTGTTAGCTCCGATTTCGATAGCATAATTTTATGTGTGTACCGGTTAACACTGCAATACACATTCTAATTTCTAGTGGTTTCAAACCGGTTCCTGCCACGGACATTTCTATGTTTACCTGGCATCAGATTTCTTTTATAAGAACCTGTTTTTTATGTTTGGATAAATGTTAAAATGTGTTGACAACTTATAATATTTGTGATTTATAAGATGAAAGTGTTCGTCAAATGAGATAATAATTCTTATCGAAAGCTCATTTCAAAATGTGCATATAGTTCATTTTACACAAGTCATTTAACAGCCGTTTCGCGTTAAGTTAAGCAATTGCAAAAATATCATGTCACATAGTATTTTTACTAAGAATATAGCATGGTTTATTACCAAATTTGTCCTTTACCTAGGAGACATATGTCTTTACCGAAAACATATACATTTATAAACATAACCATTACTAGATGATAATTTTACTCAGCGGGAATGTTGCATATTCATCAAAATACCTTGTCCCACTGTTTGGGTCAATTGATATTCAGATTTATTGTCGCCCTATTCTGCTCAAGGAATGAGAATTCTGACTTTCATCATAAAGCATACACATAGGCCAAACAACTGCAATAGTTTGAACTTCCACAACTTACATCATAAAAATATTTACGCATTGACTTCGCTGTCCCACAAATTCACGTGAATTACGTTACCATTTTCCACAGGCTTGCTGGCATGATGTTCATTGCATTATATATATGTATTTATCTTCTGGGAACTACTCAATGTATGTAGCACACAATTGACAAATGAGATTGGTTGTTAATTAATTGTATAATCCACACATCTCCTCAGAACGGTATGCACTCAATAAAACCTAGGTTTAGTGAATTACGTTACTAGCTGTTTTCATACACACTAACATTACCTATATCCACTTACTAAATTCCATCTAAACTACCCTCTTATAAACTTAAGTAATAACCAAATGAATTAACGTTGCCTTGATGCAAATAAATAAACAGCCCAATAAACAATCGATTCGTGAATTACGTTATTGTGAATTACGTTACCGCAAATATCAGTTAGTCGCCGAAATTAGGACCCAGGGTCAATTATAACAGGTTAAATTTACAGCAACACCTAAGAACGTTGAGGTGTCAATATTTTGAAAGTTTTTGAAGAAGGAAATTGCATAAGTAAGAGACTTTTACGAATATTTTATGATGAATGTGAGTCATGTATGTTTCTTAAATAGTTTCATCATACAAGTGCATAATAGATAAATCAGTTTTGTATCAGTTGTTTTTTCTGGGGCATTATTTTAGTTACACAGTAACAATTATTTTGTATTGTTCATATGTCCATGCTAGACACACATTTTAAATGGTAACGTAATTCACAGAGCGGTAACGTAATTCACAATCCCTCTAATTTTGTTTGGCCAGTGGGTATATGCAATGTTTAGATGCAAAGGGCATAGAGAGATTGAAGAAAGCCAAAATATGGCTAAAGCTACTTGAAAAGAGAAAATTAATTGAATTAAAACGTTAAAACATTTTAAAAACTAACAACCAATATAGGTCCAAATATATTTAGAATGAGAAAAAAATGTATACGATTATGGACCCATACAATATATAAAAACAAAAACCAAAGGAGGCGCATGACGATAAAAGGCAAAGTTGCAGATCGTTGTAACACTAATCTAAATGTAGCGATAATTGATTATAAGGCAGATGGATTATGCGATTTAATTAAAATGGTAGCAGTGCCCAATTCCTTTTATGTAGAGAAGGAGATATTCTGACATGGTAGTAAACATGAAGTTCACAGAGAGAACGGGTAGCTGGAAAACTACATGTTCTGTGAACAAGGCAGACAAGAAGATAGAGAATCTAGATGTAAAATTGTCCGTGCTACAGTTCAAATTTATTAACACTTGACGCAAGAGACAACCAGCGGTGCAAACTTGTGGGCAGACATACTGTGGGCTAAGATACTGTTATGTATATTCTATGTATAAGAACGTTGGTAATAATTACAATAATAATTACATGTAGGCAATAAAATATGTTATATCTAAATTGGTGATTATGTGGAGTGAGAAAACCATGCACTTGTCTTTACAATAAGAAGTTACATCATCGTTACTCAACGCTGACGTCGGAATGCTTCAAGTTCAATATACTAGAAGTGTTGAAACATGTTACATGTAAACTTACTTTTCATGCATCAAATATATTTTTAAAGCTTCAAATCAATCTTGACAAGGAGTATTGAGTGATGTTCTTTTACGTTTAGTCCCATGAAACAGAAATAAATCATGTATAAACTGCAGGCTTCCAATTATGCCTCGTATGTAAAATATGAAAATATTTCATATAACAGAAAATATGCCCCTCCATTTAAATCATTGTTAACAGTTTGGAAAATTGTGTTTGCAAACTCGTTAACTAATAATAATTTATACATAATGACCACTAAGTTAGTTTTTCATCATTGGCAGAACAAGGATTTCTCTATTGTTAAATTAAGTTAGAGTTTTGTACAAATATATTGTGAATTACGTTACCGTTCTTTTCTTAAATTAGCGACATTATGGTTCTCCATGATATGTCCTTTTACAGCTTTATCAAGTATTTACTACGTATTCAGTGTTGTAGACATTTATTTGTTATCACAGCTTGCGTATTAATCATTTTGCAATGTATTTTAAAAGACATTTTGAAATTTTATAAAACTGCGTATGTCGTACAAAGGTTTCAATTATATAAAAGTCCGAAGTCATCCAATCTACTGCTTAAAATCTAAAAATTAGCACAAATGAACTATACACTAAAGAGATTTTTCCATTTTATATCTCTAGTTAACAATATTTACTTTCATAGATTCACGCCATATAAAATAAAATTCATGTGAATTACGTTACCATTAGTACATATAAATACACACTATTGTACTACACTATCCTTTCAATATTTTGACACCGTAGTATGAATACTTTTAGGAAAGGGTATGACATTTTGTATCGATATTTCAATGTTAAAGTATGTCATGCTTATCATTATCTATACTTTTTGACAGGGAAAGGACTTTTTCTAAAAGAAAAAAGCCAATAAAATAGTCTATAATCTATTTGTTTCGTCCTTATTATGTTTGATATACATATTTGTTCTTGTTATGTGTTGGTTGTTTGATAGGTAGAAATGATCAATGAATTGAAAAAAACTCATCATCGGTGTCACACATGGTTTGTATTTTAATTTTAGACATTGTTAATAATTGATTCACTACAGTAACGTAATTCACGGATAAGAATTACCAGGTAAAACTCATCACAAATATTTACTTATTAACGAACTTGTTATTAAAAAAACTTCTGATTTTAAGTCCGTGAAAGGTTGAAGTTTACATTTTTAAACAAACTTTTTGAGTGCTGCAACATAACTTTCATGTGACATATTTTCTCAATAATTGCTTAACTTAACGCGAAACGGCTGTTAAACATTTGTGTGAGAGATCATTTAAAAATACCAATGTTTGTTATGTTTATCAAATTAAGACAATGTATGTATGTTCGCATTTCTACGATAAAAACAATACAATTCATATTACAATATATTTGTCATACGGTTTTTACCGTATTGTTACACCCCTAATAATTATAAGATTTAACAATTGAATACAAATAATTTTGCTGTATATTAAATACAGCAAAAATATTTGTTTTAGTAATACTCGAATGATATGGTTTAATTAACATTAGGTCTTATGTAGGTCCCTTGGTAAATATGTAACGATTTAGGCATTCGTGGTGATTAAAGTCTCATAGAAGTTTTTACTTCTCACGCCGTTGAGAATGGTATATATTGTCCACAACGATAATGAAGTCTTTGTTGATCTGTTCAGATCTAATAGACAGACAAATTTAATGAGTAAAACTCAGTTCAGTCTACTTTGTGTGCTATCAGCACTTTGATTTTATATTTCAGAAAAAGGAAGTACATGTATTTCAAACTCAGGTTTATATCATTTATCTATATATCAATATCTCCTCACGATGTAAACTGTTTCTACTATTTTCAGAAAGGGTGAGTCTTCCAATGATAGCCTTCAATGCATATGGGTTGGCTGACTACAGTTTGGAAACAAACCAGATTCTAGTATTTAAGAATACTTACCTAAATGAAGGCAATAGCTATGATACCAGTGATGGTGTATTCACTGCTCCTGTTGAAGGACTGTATATGTTTTCAATGCATGCATGTAACTTGTATGGTAGAGGTTTTTTGTATTACATAGTTGTTGACAACAATATTATAGCTAAAAGTGCTAAGTATAACAAAACACAAAACGACTGTGCTTCTGTTGTTACCTTAACAAAGTTGAAGAAAGATCAACGAGTTTGTGTGAAATGTGCTTCTGGTTCCAGCAATCAGCAGCTGTATGATCATTCTTATAGACAATCCACCTTTTCAGGAGTTCTACTTCGTGGATAATGTTTTTGTTTATTTAAGGCATGATGGTGACATGTATATGCTAATAAATTATGCAAGTTTCATCTTGAAATAATTAAATTATATCTTGACATGATATCATGAAATCAAAGAACGTTTATTTTTAAATTTTCAACTGTTTTCTTTATTTCGAGACTTTTTAATTTGCTACACACGAATTTTGCAATAAATCGTTTCATTATTTTTCTTAAAGTTTCATTGTGACCCTAATAGACATTACTTATATAAAAGCGGTGGTCAATTGAATTTGGAACTAAGGATGAAGGTTGGTTGATTATTTAAGTCTATGAGTTATAATCCATAAGTTAAAGAAATATATTTTTGAATTTTGACTTAAAAAAAATATATTTATCAACGCTGGTTTTAGAATCTGACGTTTGTATTAATTGTGCATGGCGTGTTTTCTATTACTGCAGATCACCTGAACATCTATCTGGCTAAATGATGCCAAAATTACAAAAATGTAACACCTTGAAATCATTTAATTCTTAACAACAAATCAAAATAATGCACGGCATTTATAACAAAATAATGCGCGTCCGCATGATGGTTGTACTGGTGGGATCCTGGAATTAGAATCCGACTTTAAACCTTGCAATCATGGATTTTTCCGACACATCTAGCCAGATTCCCTATCGGCCGATACTGCCTTTCCATTGATAATCGAATCATTATCTTTATTACTTATATTTTTTTAAGCATTCACGCGCTGACGCTGATGGATGTTCTAGAGGAATCCCAAGAATCCGACTTTGTACCTTGCATTCATGGATTTTTCAAAAAGAGCGCCATACAAATTGTGTATATTATCATAATAATAATCATTTTCTATTTTAACTAAAACAATACAACTGAAAAAAAGAAAAAAAAAACATTTGTTGTTTTTTGTGTTCATCTGGACACCATAATTATTATCAAAAATCTTACGATTATTAAACAAAACAATACAGAAGGATTTACGACAAAAATCAGTCGCAAGAGGCCTTGTGATTCAAAAGGTATCAACATTTAGAATTGATAAGCTAAAAATGAGCGTATTATTAAAGTTTCTTGCTTTTGACTTATGAAGATTTTTTTCGTAAGATTGTTAGTATAAAGCACCACTTTTTTATATTGGCCGAGTTTATCTACCAATGAAAGCGCAGAAATGTGTCATTGGTGACCAGGGGCAATAAATGTTATTAGCCCTTTAACAGATTTCTGCCCTGTTATTTTGTTGTTGTTTTTTAACAGTTATTACATAATTGCGCAGTGAATTTGCATTTTTATTGGGAAAATAACACATAGTTGTTTTTTAATAAAAGACATTTAATACATGACACAGTCGGCCAGGAAATCGATAATCATCCAGGATTTGATTAATGGCATTAAGATAAATCCTCGTAATCAATACTCCTACTAGGGAAACACTTATTACTATATTGTCCCCCTCTGTCCTCTGAATATACACATTAACCACTGATATGGAAATAATAATAAATACTTTATTTAACGAGGCTACACATTTGGATAAATCCAATCTTTCATGTGGACCATGTGGAAACCCTTAATATTCTTCATGACAAGCAGAGATCTATTGACGCCAAGTTCTAACATAAAATTAGGTTATAAAAAAATACAGGCTTGATTGACAAACGTTAAGATAATCCAAACACGTGTGAAATCTTTCTTTATCTACCTTTGTTGAGGATTATTAAATGATTTTGTCAGACAATACAACGAGGAACTATTGATGCATATTTGGAACACTGCAAATGTAACATTGAATAACTTCACAACACCAATAGTCTGGGGTTATTTTTCTAACAGCACTAGGCATGATAATTTGATTTACGCCATTTAACAACATTAGGTGGGCATTTGACACCAAAATCTATGAAAAGTTTTCTCGGCAGTGTCATGACATGTGTTTTGAAATGATCTTCAAAGTGTTCAGCAATAACTTGCTTTCCGTGGCAAATGGGGGCAAATTTAAAAGATCACAGGAGCAATAAGTGCAATTTGACGAATAACAAGATATGTGGACATATTCAAGGCGTTAAGAACTTATTTGCTCAGGTCAAAGTCCTAAATTGCACATACTGTATATATCGCATACAGTAACTGATAATCCTGGTTAAATCAAACATGTTTCAACTGGTATTCTTGATCATTATTACAGACTAATTGATCGTATAAGTTTCCATTACTCATATACGAGTAGCTGACAACGTTTTCTTCTATAGAAAAAACTCAATTATTTTTTTTATTAATATAACTTATTAAGGCTGGGAATCAAACCGAAGACCTTCGTAGTCTATATTCTACGATATATCATTAAACCAGGTTAAAACGACACAGTTCAAGCAAATCACTTACCTACTGACCACAGTACCAGTATCATACGGTATAACACTGTTAGTCAAACTAAATAAACAATTCAATTATTTAAAATAAAAAACAGTTCAGGGTAGGTAATCCAGTGTTGTTTTGTTTTTCACCTCATTACAGTTAATTCCCTTAGAAAACATAGGAAACTGCATTTGCGAGTTAGCTTAACCATTAAGATGCGCAATAACGAAAAGCTCATGCAATAATACATTATTTTATTTTTTAACTAGCAAATGCAGTTTCCTATGTCAACGATGTCTAAGCTGAATATACGTGACAGTGGAAATATAAAATAAAAAAATTAGAAAGAAATTTAGAAAGAAATGAAAACATTGATCCTAACCATGAAATAGCATTCCGAACGTCAGTCCAAACACATTGTTAAAGAACTTTTTTCATAAATCCAAATGTTGATAAAGGATGTCCATGTAACATAGTACAATGTCTTAGGGTGAATTACATTTACAAAAGAAGACTCATCAAATTGTCTTTTACCATTACTCTTGTACTTTTCTACAGACGGTCGACAACTTGAACAAACACATGCGAGGATTGTATGGTATGTAAAGAACACTCGACAACAGTTTCAAAGTTTTATTTAAAGGCATGATATAGTTCTATTACATTAACCTGTCACAACTTAAATAATTACACGGTCACTGAATCTATTATTTTTAACCCCTTTCGAACTTTTTATTTCCCCAATATTTAAAATCGTCGCATATATAGTAAGATTATCAATAATTAATATGGATCGGTGGCTCAATGGTTAAAAAGAGGTTAAATAATAACACATTCAGTGACCATGTAATTATTGAAGTTGTGACAGGTTAATGTTATAGAACTATAAGACGTACACATTCCAGACAGCTGGATTAGAAATTATTATTGATGGACAACCACATCAAATCTCGCATACACAATTTTACCTCATTTTAACTGTAATACACTGAACTAGTGTTATTGTTGGTGTTTAAACAAGTCAATCTAAATTACTTATCTTAATTATTTTTAATAAGGAAATAGCATTCAGTTGATTATAATTTGTTATAGACAAGAATATACATGTATGCACGATATTGGTGTACAACATTAAATTAGAATTAAATGCTTCAGCTTGGGTTATTTAAAGCACATCAGAACGAGTCCTTATGTTCATTTCCATTTACGAGTATATAAAACTGTTTGTTATTTCATTTCTTTGACAACAGATTAGATAATTGGACATATAAACTAAATGATGTGGTTAATTATAACAGCCGTATTCGTGTTCGTTTGTTTGTTTTTTTGTTTGTTGGGTTTAACGCCGTAGCAACACAATTATAGGTCAATTAACGGTGGTCAGTCAACCTACTCACTCCTCCTGGAAAGGCTAATTCTCTGGATTTATGTGTTAACCAACTACTAAGCACATACTTTCGTCAGTGACTGACAACTGCCCTACATAATTAAAAATCATATAGGAGGGAGAATGACCGTAGAAATAAATGCATGTCAAGCTCCACGAAAGTATGCACCGCCCGGGAATCGAACCCACGACCCCTCGATCAGTAGTCTTGCGTGCTACCAACTGAGCTAGCCGGGCGGCTTATATTCGTGTTCAAATGATGTCACGTATTATTTAATTTTGTAAAAATGGTATGCTATGATATCACAAGGTAAGGTACCACCTGTAAAACCTTTTGTAGCAATATTTTTTTTTGATTCATACGTTCATGGGGAAACATGTAAGACCGTGAAATTGTGGTCCAGTTAAAAAGGGTTTTATTCTTATGAAAACATAATAGTTTTTCAGTACGTGTGGTAGTAGATAAGAATATGTACTCATGTATTTTATGTAGATAATAATAGAATATTTCTCTCTGTGTTCAACGTTCGATCCGTCTTTTGACACGAACAGTGAAATAATTCATCTATAAGATATAGAGTTAGAACTACATTAATTATACTCCAATACAAAAGTTAACTAGTTAATTATCTAGTTAAATTGTCACCTAATTAGTTAACTACTTAAATAACGTTAATATGCGGTTATCTGGTGGCAGAAATATGCCACCATACAAATATTGTTTGTGCCTGTTGTGAATATTTTGAAGACTATTTGCATACACATATATTGCTTCCTAAAGTCTTTTTAACAAAATCCTGTTTTTTAAGATAAACTGATTCACAATTACTTATGAGAAAAGAAAAAAATAAAGAAGAGTTTTCTAAGTTAAATCCAATATCAACATTAATTAGCAACAAGTGAATCAAGCTATCTTATAGTGCGTACAAAAAACAAAACATTGTTAATAATAACAATACAATGAACTAACCCACGACGAGGGATGCCCAGGATGACTTTAAAATTAACAATTGTGATATGTTTTACGGTGTCTCAGTAGTTGGTGTAATGGAAAGTCTTATACCTTTACAAGGATGATTTACCAAGTGGTGGTGGTTTATTAACTATGCTTATTTTGTTAAAATGAATTACACAAATTTTATTTTCATTACTGCCTACCCCTGAAATGAATTGTCTCATTTTTAATGTTTACCAAACCACGTTTTGTTTTTTGTACGCACTATACACGAAATGAGCCTTTACTATACATGTAGTATAAAATGTAATAATACGCACAATAATTTTCTCTCGAAATTTAATTTACCAATGAACTTTCGGAGGGTACTTTATGTTAAGTTATTCTATAAATTAACATTTCCGTACCACTCAAAACATAACATATGTTATTAAAACATTTCTAAAAGTAAAGCATTCATTAAGTTTATATTTCAAGTGGTTTTACCTTCAGACGCCAGAAATATTTCTTCCAGTTGAAACCTGATCGTATTACAATGTAAAACATTTACTTTGAAACTATTACAATGTTCTCTGTATTGTTAAAGCTACTTATTCATAGACTTTGTTAATTTATTTTTATATTTTAATATTAGCAGTCAGTGTCTACAATTGTGACAAGAAAATTGGTTCTTTAAACTTTATGGAAAATTGACCAATATGTTGTGATAAATTTAAAATAAAAGTCACAATAAAACAATTTAATCATTCATTTTGGTATCAACGAGCTCGGTATGCTAAAATGTTTATCTTTATGATGTACAATTATAATTATGTCAATTACAAAATATATAATTATAATCAATACTGTCTAAAAACCTGTTCTACACAATTCTGAGAGATTTAGAAAAGCTGATATTTATGTTGAAATCTGTGAACCAGTAGCCTTAAACAACAAGTTTACATCAGTTAAGAATGTCCTAGTATTTACTTTCTTTAACTTTATAGTACTCGAGATTACACGTTTCTAAAAATAGTTTTGAATTGTTGTAAAAGATGTTAGCCTTAAGGAAACTTTAATGGCACTATAGTAATCTGAAATAAGGTCAGTTTGAACTTAATTATTTTGTATTAATATTACAATAAAATGCACTATAAAAAGCCGCCCGGCTAGCTCAGTTGGTAGCACGCAAGTCTAATAATCGAGAGGTCGTGTGTTTCGTTTTCCGGGCGGGAGTTACTTTTGTATTTGGTATATATAAATGACTTCAACGGCCATTCTCCTTCCTACCACTGGATCTAACTACATAGTTAGAATCAGTGGTAGGAGGGAGAATAGTTATAGACGGAAATATGTCCTTAGTAACTGGTTAGTAGCTTAATCCAGAGATCTAGCCTCTCTGTGATGGAGTTGATTGGTTGACTGAACGCCGTAATTTGACCAAAACATTGTGTTGCTTCGGCATTAAACACCAAAAATGCAATACGTGATGATTACAAACATAATTAAAGTTAAACATGCGTAAAAATGAACAGTATAAACCAACTTTGTTTTTCATGTAAGTAATAATAGTTGAAACATTACGGTGGCCAATTAGAGTCAACTTAGGATGATATTACAACGATTTACATTATTTCGGGAACAGGAAGAACCACCAGACTTCACACTGTACTTTTAACTACATGAAATGGTTAACACCTTGTCCTTGTCATTTTGTGTTAATAAACAAAAGTTTAAATAATTTACAACAATAGTTTTAAAACTTTAAAAAGACTGTTTGTCAACTATGACAATTCAGGGTTGACCAAATGTTCGGACTTCAAACCAGTATACTAGTTTACAATTGATAAAATGTTTATTTGTTTCAGGATTTGGACATTGGTCATTTTGTCAGTTACTCCACAAGTATTCTCTAACACTGCTCTTCTAATCATTGATGTACAAAACTGTTTCTACCAAGTGGATCATTGGCAGTAACAAATGGCGATCACGTGATTCCAGTAATCAACAACATCCGTCGATGTTACGATAATCAAATATCTCTCACCGTACTATCCCAAGATTGGCATTGTTCAAATCACGTGTCATTTGCTTCTTAACATGCAGGAAAACAACCACTTGAAACTATAACCTTAGAATATGATCATAATGGTAAGTCTATATTATTAGTGTATTATTACAAGGAGCACTTGTCTCATACAGGAAATGGTAAGCGTGGCAACTGGCGTAAAATATCCTCTGTATAAAGTGTTGCTTAATATTTGTTTTTATTTAATTGTTTTTTTATATTACTATGTATTTCAGAATAGTGTTTTGTAATGTTCTCATATTGATGTATCAAATATTTCAATAATATATTTTGGCTAAAAGGACCGCAAATATTTACCGAGGGAATTTATCCCTCGATTGCTCTAACAGGGATATACTCAAAACAAAGTACTCGCTATTCCCTTGGGTGGAGTGCGGTCTACTATTTAAATGTATGTGAAATAAATCCCTTGAACAATTTTATTCTTACAGGTACTCTATGTAGCAACCCATTAAAGTGTCATGTTAAACATAAAACGTCATGTTGAACATTTGTTAAATCAAACAAAATTACCTGATCTCAACAGGACTCAACTTTGTTCCGACACTAGACCACAAAGCTGATGACGTTATTGGTCAGAAGGGATACCATTGTGACGTATATTGTTTTATTTTTAGTAACACAATATTTTGATGATCGGTAGGATAAGTTTTCGACCTCTTGTAGGTTGGTCGATTGTTGATTTGTGTATATACGGTAGGGAGTGTGCTGGTCAATTAATGCCTCTATGTCAAGACTAAGCCATGTACAATGACTCCAAAATAAATTTGCGACACTAACACAGACTCTATTGACAATATCGATAAAAATGCATTCTAAAATAGTTCCACTTGAAGTAATGTAAATGATGTAAATGCTGACAGTCTAACGAACAATGCATCATTACATAATATACAGAACTCGCAAATGTTTCGACAGCGTATAAACAACAATTCGGAAAAATTCAAACAACATATAGACTGCTATGTCATGCACATAGTCAAGTCTCTGGTTAGATACGTTATGCGTCTAGGTATATTGATGTTTACATCTTCTTTGTATGAAATAGTTTTAACGGTCCGTCCGTATCGCGTTTAATATCAATGAAAATATTTGTATATAAAAAATTCAAAACTGTTGATGTCCCTCTTATGGCATCTAAATATTAGATAAAAACAAACGTCTATAAATGGTTACTTTAGACTTATGGACAATGAATTGTACTACTTAAGATTGACTATGTTGGCCATTGGTCATCAAGGAGTTAAAGTCAAAGGTCATTATTTTTTTAATGAAAATTAAAAAGCTCCAATTCTATAATTTACTTACTAGTATGCAGGGATGGGGTCAATTACTTGCAAAGTAATTAATTATAATTACCATTATTCTCAACCTCAGTAATTATAATTAATTGTTAATTACCCTGAGTAAGAACAATAATTAATTACAATTACCATTATTTACATAAACAAATAATTATCAATTAATTATTTCAATGACGTATTTAGGCAAAAATTGAAATTCCATTTACTGACATGTATTAATCATTGTCACTACCTTTAAAACACTAAATAGAAGATAAGATAACTCATATTGCAGTATACATATACTTGATACTTATTTTTTTCCAAATAATTCTTAGTTATGTTTTATTTATACAATGTACATCATATCAACAGAAACAATGTGAAACATTAACTCAATCTTGGCATTGGCTTTGATCATAAGATAGTGGTTAACGAATTACATACAATCATTGTAAATGGTTAGTGAATTCAGTAGTACTTGATTAGTGGATTATCTTATAACCTTAGTTAAAGGGTGATAATGTCAATGACTTAGTGTATTCAAGATGATCCCCTAAATGCTCATCTGTCAGTGACCAGTCAGACAATTTAATATTTTACTATAACACCATGCAAGGTTATCAATCAATTAGCTATAGATTTCATGTTGCAAACACTATTGTTATGACAGTAAAGAACCCATTCATAAGGTGTGAAAGGTGTGAAAAAACAGAAAAGAGGGGGCCAGTTTGGAAAGTAAGTCACATTTAATGAAACATATGCAATGTATCATGAAGTAATTGAAAAATAATTGAAATCAATCAATTATTGCCTAAATTTCCTAAGTAATTAATTATAATTACCATTGTTTTTCATTTTTTGATAAAATAATTAATTACAATTACCATTGTTTTCACACAGTAATTAATTGACAACTAATTGTTCAAAGCAATTAATTGGCCCCATCCCTGCTAGTATGTAAACCAAATATACCGAGTGTTTCAGCGCTTTGATGCATTATGAATACATCTCCTATCAGCATCTCTTCATATTAAGAATAATGAGATTGTAGACTACGTTTGTTTTACATTTTCAGATAGATTCATATTCAGCACTCTTTGACAATTGTGGATTCACTAAAACAGAATTAGAAGATATACTTATATCTCACAATTTAACAACTGTTATAGTTACAGGTCTGGCATTATATTTCTGTGTGTATTATACGTCTAAAGATGCCAGGAAACTAGGTAATACATTGTCCATACTAATGACTTAATTTTAAGCTGCCGTAACTAGAGCACTTTGTAACTTTTTTATAGTTTATTATTAAGCTCATCTTAGCACAAGTTGAGCTATTGTGTTAGGTCTATCCAGGGTATGTGTGTGCATCCATCATAAAAAAGTAAAGTAATGACATTAAATAGTCTGAGTTTTGTGTTCACCGTCTTTACAGCTAACTTTACATCGTCCAATATTCAATTAAACTTTCTCTCCTTTGAAAAGACCTAGACACTCATTATTTTTCATGAAGCATCACCACTAAGTGTCCAATAAATACAATTCAAAGTATGCCTTTATGGTCAATATTACCCCAACTTTAACGTTCACAAAGTTGTCGTGCAGCTAAATATTGTATTGTATCATACATAATCAGGATCTTGTTTGCTTGTGAGCGGTCCAGGATTTTTTAAGTTCTCTTGCTTGAGATGTGTTTTAAGTCGAGAAGGAGAGGTTTCTAGTTTTATCCCAAAATGAATCTTAAACTTAATACAAGTACCATATAACTGCACTGTTCCTCACAAGGTCAATGCACTTAACTTCTAAAAAGTAATGTAGTCTTGATGTTAACTATTGAAACACTTAACATATAATATTTCATCTTCTTACATAAGTACTAATCGTCTAATTATCTTAAATGGTTACTTCTAGAGTTTGACATTTCCGTACCACAATTATATTTGACAGTTACTATACTTTAGCACCGAGTAGATCTATATTAAAGTGCTTCATGACTTTAATGCGTTGTTGTGTTTGGTTGATACAATACTGTCGTATTTGGACGTTTTAAGAAATACAAGTATAACAAAAACATGTTAACTGTAAAGGCTAATGAGTTATGAAAGTTTTCCGTTCAGCTCCTATTAAATGTACAGTATAACCGCTGCAGAGCGGCTCGCTAAAAACAACAACAGCTCTTAATATTTCCATAATGAGTATCTTGAATTGAATTTAACCTCTCTAGCGCAACAATCTATAAACAGCAAACATTTAATAGTGGGTGTTGTTTCAGAGAAGTTGTACCGTGCGTGTTTATAATTTGCTTAGCAATAATAACCTTTAAACATAAAGTAATGAATTTTAAAACATATTCTTTTTGTATACATTTCAGCTACTTTATTGTACCTCACAATGATTTCAAACACATTATTTTAGATACATTGTATATATATTTAATTGTCCTCCATTCCTTAGCATTCATTATGTAACAATGTTTAGTCCTATCAAACACAGAAACCAGTCTAATTATAGGAAGGCATTGGCAAGTCAATTTAGTGCCATAACCTTCTAGGCACACTATAATTTGCTACGTCAATGGTTACGACAGTTTAATAATTTTGTAATGTAAAAAGCCAACCCAGTGCCATACTATTTGAGACAGAATATACTCTACTACTCTACATGTATAGTTAAACCAGCTTGATTTATACAATATTATACGAAAAAGCGACGGATGTATTTTCAAGTGGCTATTAAGTATGTCAGTAATTAATTGTATACATGTTTATTTTGTATATAGGGTTTGGTGTACATATGATAAAAGATGCTAGTCGTCCAGCGATACAACAATATGTTCCACCTGTCATTAATGATTTAGAATCGTTAGGAAATGTATTCAACTGTTACACATAATGTTATAACAGTCTACTTATATTTACTCATAAAACCTTAGTAAGCAGATTCAATGTTTAATTTGCAACTAGTACTCATTTCCTTTAAACTAGCTCTGGGGTGGTAGTGTATCTGTTGTTTATTTTGAAATTTGTTTCTTTTTACTTTCACGATTATTTCGTTTTTATGTGAACATCAAAAGTCACTAACGGGGCTCTATATTACAGGAATAAGTATTGTATGATATTGACAAAATATTTTAGTGTACCTTAGAAAATATGTCAATTGTTAGCCTGGTTTGACAGTCTTACATATTGATTTATAACCATTTTTTATATACTTTTTGTTCGCTCTGGTGCCAGTGGTCGCCGAAAACTAGTAACCGATTTTTGTCCATGGTGTTAATTCTAGTTTTGCATTGACCTTTGGAAATGAAATGCCTTAATTATGTTAACATTGTGTTTATATTTTTAACGCAAAGTCCTATAAACTTCGTGTATATTTATATTGTAGGTGTCCATGTGATAGATTCTACAAATCTAGTAAATTATTTAACATCAACATCATCAAGTCTTACCTTGTATTTCTACTACATTACTATATTGTTGTGTATAGTGTTGTGGCTTGGCATTTAAAATAATGTTAATAACAATTAAATGTTTACATAATGTTATATTCATTATCACTGCTTGTTATACGAGACAGCCATTTTATAACATCGTAAATTAACCATGTTTTTCTACTTTTCCTTAACTTTGGTAATCAGATTTTACAACAGTTGGAATACAGAGACCTCAACCGTTTTTATAATTTATAATGACTTGTAGTTGAAATATAAGATATCCAGAATGTTCCCAATTATATGAAACAATAAAGTATGTCAGTATATACCAGCACGAACTGCGTATTTTTGGAACATTTATATTGAGAGCACTTGATATCAGTAAGGCTTTCAGACATTATTATATTACTAAAACATAAACAGGAAACAAACACTTAATTATTCTTGAGCAGTGACCTATTATCTCGTAATATTCCTATGTCATGAGAACTGCTTATCAAATAATGGCCCCTGTTTAATGTTTTGAGGTGTTATTCGTGAAGAAGCAATTAAGAAAAAGCAAAACAATTTAATTGGAGTAACACGATGTATGAAACTCAATATACTCAGGGACAAAACAATATTAAAGGCGCCAACAAGATGTATTGAAAACTGTAAAGCTCTACTGCTACTTGTTGTTAAACAGTTTGGTCCTTTTATATTAACGAGAGTATTGTTACAATTTCCATCAAACGCAATCGTAGAAGCAGTAATTCTGTTGGCTTTATTTGTCAATAATTAACATGTACTTAATATACAGTTACCTTTTTTAGTTGTTCGCTTGTCGAACAACTATATACGCCAATTTGAGAAATTGGTGTAGCAACCTTACTGCGGATTCTACTTTTTTGAGGTATACGACGGGGCTCAACTCTTCAAACCTATGATATACAGAGTTTTCATTAATTGTTCGAAGATTCCCTGTGGTGAACCTCTCAATTTGAAAGGGCGTGACGCATTAATCTCTCATTCTATACGTAGACGATAAAACATATCTTGGCTCAGACGCTTAACTCATATCGCACAACAACAACGCGCAGGTAGTAGTGCGGCGTATACATGAATATAAAACCGTTGCATGTTTTTTTTTCTTTTTTAAAAGATGAAATCATGATGATTAAATTGTAAACATGCTGGCTTATAACTACAGGAATACTTATCCATATATACATATTAGTAACATATGCAATTAATTTGTATGAACATTCAATTGTATTTCCCTGTACTCCTCTATGGTTATTACACCTGTGCAATAATAGGAGTATACATTGTATTTAATTTCTAAATTAGTTTAACCTGAACATTGGGATATTGGTATTTTTGATAATCGAATTAAAATTGGATTTTCATGCATAATTCACAAGTACAAATGGCACCATTTTGAAGATACATTTCATACAACGAAAGCTCTGCAGTCTATGTTTCAAGAAACGAAATCTTATTCTACATATTTTGTCACATTTTTGAGCACATTAAGTGACCGAAGCACAACATGTATTCTCTGTTGAACAACTCGAGTGCCTTTAGCGTTTTGATTTTAGATTATTACTAATTGACTGTTTATGAAAGTATGCTAAGGAATGACATTTTATTGTATGGTGTCAAGATCATGTATACTTGAAACACATGGAGTTTGTTAAAGTATCATAACAAACCACGAAAAATGCCAAAATTGTCAAACGCGTTTGAGAAGTTGAACAAATGTTAAACACTACAAAACAATCATACATCGGTTTAGTCTGAAAACAAAATGTTCTATGCAAGCATAAGTAATGCACAATTATAGTAAAACTAATTACTATAATTGCATAAGAAAATATTATGTGAATACAGGGAAATGCCAAGTTGGACACATGTTGAAGAATACAAACAATTATACATCTTTTAAGTCTGAAAACAAACTTGCATAAGAAAATATCGCGTGATTGTTTAAATCCTATTTGCTTATAGATTTCACGTCATGTATACAGATTTATACACTTAGCAAGTTCGTACTGGATTAGACAAGATGGCGATATTTTAATTAACATATAACGGAAAAAAAACTACTATACACTGCACCACTGTTGGCAAATTCACAACTGCCCAACGTACTGGACACCGTAAAAATGCTAATCTATTTTTAGTTTATCATCTTTTAATTGAATATATATAACTGTAAGTTACATAATAGATAAAATACATCAGCTCTCTACAGAAGCTATAACACAACTCACTTGATTGTTTATCATTTATTCGGTTAAAGAGAATTGCTTGAGGCATAATCCAAAAATTAATCAGATGAACAGGTGAGCTGGAATACAAATCTGCGTTTGGTATGCATAAATAACAAGAAAAGCGCATCATTACAAGTATAACGTTAGTCAATTCACTGTGATCTATTTTGGCGTATACGAAATAGTTAAACTGTTAAGAGATTTGAACAATGTCTTTTAAATTAGCGAGTTTTTATATTGGTCTGTATGTTGTTTGGAAGGTTAAATGCTCTTATTGAACCGTTAAGATCAGAACGATTTGTTTACGAGGAGCAACTTTTGAAGAATGTTATTAAAATGGAAATACGGATTGAACAAATGGAACGCGAAATGTCACAGACACAGGACAAGGTGAAAAATACTCTTCATAACTTGACATTGGAGATAGAAAATAAAACAGCTGAACTCAAATCGGTGGAAGGTAAGTATATGTTTTATTAAGATATTTGTTTTGACGATTATTTGACTTATACATAATAAGTACTTCTAAATTTAAGAATGACAAAGGGTAATTGTCAAACAACTTGATTAAAAAAATATGGTCATGTTAAATATATTCGATACAAATACAGCTACTGTCTTGTTTTGGCTTCGTTGATATATCAGAAATTTTTGGAAATGTTTTTTTTTTAATCACGATGCCAACTTTATGTTAGTTATATTGCTGTCTCGTTATCTTCTTTATTGTAACCACTAGTGATGAGGTAAAACTCCATGTTTGATATATCATTAAAAAGTATAGATTTCCTAATTGCAGAAAACAGTTAAGGTAGAGCTCTTGTAATAGCTTATGTCAAACTTCGGGTGATATCGGGTCATGTCGAAAAATTACGTAAGGTCATTTAGTAGTTAAAATCGATAAAAATCGGACATACTCTATAAAACATACTTTATAAATGTAACTTAAATAATGGACACACTATTCGTCTCCAAACAAACTCGTCATTTATAAGTATACTCGTAATTAATAAGTAATTAGTAAGTAATCAATAATCCAGTTTAAAGGTAAAACTATTTCTAAAAAGGCGTTTTATTTTTCATTAAAGAAAGACAACTATTTTATCGAATTTTTATTCAAACGTATACAAAGGGCAGTTTTTAAGTTAGCTATGTTAAAAATTGATTTTCTTCTTATATTTATTGCCGTCTGGTGTAAGATTATTTAATATCTGGGTAACATGAAGTTCTGTGAATGTTTCCATACTTAAAATATAAAAATATTGACTTTTTAAAGATGGCGAAAATAGTCACATTTTCTGTTGAGTCTGCCAATGATTAATTTGTTACATGTCAAGTTTTAAAAATTGTTCTATTTGCACTCATTGAAGTATTGTAAATTAAAAAAAATACAATCATAAAAAGCATTTGAACATTAAATTAAAAATTTTGAAGACATATATCTCTTCTTATTTATAGAAAATCTTAATCATAAATCCATTTTCAATAAAATGTTACTTGTGGATAAAAATCTTTTAAATATGGACTTTTATTTTTATCATAAAATAATAACAAAACGGTAACACATTGATATGTGTATTACTGGAGTTCTACCTAAAAACGGGATTTCTATCTGACAACCCCCAAAGAATGTCAATTCCAGAATTGTATTGGTACCTTACACATATATTCCAAAACCAAGTACTTCTCATAATATTTCAGAAAGAGTAAGTCTTCCAATGGTAGCCTTCAATGCATATGGATTGGCTGACAGAAGTTTGGATACCAACCAAATACTGATATTTCAGAACACATATTTAAATGAAGGCAATGGCTATGATACTGTCCTGGGATTATTCACCGCTCCTGTTGCTGGACTTTACATGTTTTCAATGCACGCATGTAATTACGATGGTAAAAGTTTTCATTATTACATAGTTGTTGACAACATTAATATAGCAGGTAGTACTATATACAACACTGTAACAAGTGACTGTGCTTCTGTTGTTACCTTAACAAAGTTGAAGAAAGATCAAAGAGTTTGGGTGAAATGTGCTTCTGGTTCATCCAGTGATCAGCTGTATGATCATGGTACTCTTCAATCCACATTCTCAGGTGTTCTACTTCATGGATAATATATTGTGTTTATATTTGTCATATTTCTTTACTATGATGACATGCATTTGTAAATATGCTAACATCACTAATTTCACAAGGACAACGGATTTTACAACATGCATTTTTAGATGCGCGAATATTCAAATACAATCACATAACGGTAATTGAAGCGCGTGTTATAGTATTTGTCTACGCTTTTTGTTCAGTGATATTTCCATTTAACTGACATAAAATTCTTTATGTAAATTGTTTCATTGACTTTTATTTTGTATTAACTATAATTATTAGTATGTCGTTATCGTAATTAAGGTGTTTTCATTAATATCGGATGAAATATAGATTGTAAAATAAACTTTCCGTAATTTAAAATTAGTCATTTCAAATATCCAAGACGTAGACAAAAAGCAAAACGTTTATGTAACATTACCAATCAGTTATTAATATATACACTTTAATAGTTGTCATATATAATATGTATAATGTAATTGGAACTGACGTATATATGCATAGTATTTGTGCATGGCTTATTTTATATTATTTTTATGCCTTATCAATATTCATTATCTTAAATAATAAAGGAACAAGAAACAACTACTTTGATTTGTTATTTTGTACATCAGAATTCTAAATAACTTGTTTTGAAACTCTCTGTAATTTCACAGTTTCTATGGCAACCCCTTGAGTTTTGACGAAATCAAAAAAAATAGCTAGAACAATAAATTAGTGTCAAATGAAAGCTGAGACACTAACCTTAGTAATAAATGTAAAACTAAAATTGAGGTAAATTGAGAAAATAACCAAAAAGCATAAACAAAACCAGAAAAATGTTGATTTTTGTTTCCAATTATACACATATCTATTGATTAAAAAACCCTAATTTTGCAAAAAATGCATATCTTCAAGGGGTTGCCATGGAAACTGTGAAATTGTAGGAAGTGCGTAAGAGTTTATTTTATTAGCTTATTACTGATTCTGATTCAGTGGACCCTAAAGAACAATTTAAAGGGAGTTGCAAAACGTCTAGAGGGGGTGCATGGTGGACCCCAGGCCCCCGTACTAAGCTTGGATAACAAGTTGTTTGTGAAGTTTACTCATACGTTTGTTGGTTTTTGTTGGGTTTAACGCCGCAGCAACACATTGTATAGGTCATAAAACGGCGCTCAATCAACCTACTCACTGTTTCTGGAAAGACTTAATCTCTGGATTTAGCCGTTAACCAACTAATTAGCGCATATTTTCGTCAGTTACTGACAACTGTCCTACATTATTAAGAATCATTAGTAGGAAGGAGTATGGCAGTAGAAATAATTTCATGACAAAGCTCTACGAAATTATGCCCCGGCAGGGAATCAAACCCACGACCTCTCGATCAGTAGACTTGCGTGCAACCAACTGAGCTAGCCGGACGAGTATACTCATACTTGAAATGATGTGTTTATATTGAGACCGGAAAGTAATACGAGACACATGTTCACATTTCGATAACAAGAACTCTTATGAAAACACAGTGCCCTCCTTAAGTAATTTTACATATAGAGCTAACTTGGTTTAAGGACACGCTTAATCACATTTATTGTATTCGGAACTCCTTGGCTATTCACTAGGAATAACCTCGGACATATCTAGGCGCCATTTTCGAACTACATCTGCGTCACATGCCCAAACAAAATACTTTAACTGGCGTTGAATTACTCTAACTCATTATAATTGGTGGACCCCGCAAATTCTTCCGACTCTATTCATCCAATGAATGCGTAACCCGATTAAAATCCATGGTCCGAACTGAAATTCGAACCCACGACATCTCGAGTCGCAAGCGAACGCTCTACCAAGTCGCCATAAAAGCTAGCTTCAAGGCAAAGGAGTACAACTGCCGTATTATACCTCTGCTACACACACTCCCTCCTTAATAGAAATTCATCCTTGAATTTTTTGGAGCTTGATAGTCTGTGGGACTAATTAAGGATGCAATCACTAGTGGGTTATTTACGTTAGACGCCAAATGTAACCCGATAAAAATCCATTGTCCCAATTGAGATTCGAAGCCATGACCTCTCGAGTCGTTAGCGGACTCTCTACCACGTCGCCATAAAAGCTGGCTTAAAGGAAAGGAAGTACAAGTGCCACATTATACCTCTGATATAAATGGTAGAGGTGTTCCAAATGACATTTATCAATTAAAAAAAGAAAACACAAAAGTCATCTATGAACATTGTTAAATCAACATTTATCAACATATATAATTCAAACAATTTAACATGATCAATCTTTAATTGTTGTAAAATTACTTATAGTATGTATGATCAGCTTTTATTCTCAAATTTGTCCAAGAACATTTGTAGGGAACTGTGGATGCTTCAAGTAGAACTCAACAGGGGGCTAAACTATGCTTTTCTTTTACTTATTTGAAAAAAATAAGATTGTTGACACTTTAAATTGGGGTTTGGTAATTAATTGCTATGATAAACCCCGATTTTCGAGGGTTTGGCATGACTTATCTCCCCTTCATACGGCGGCCGTTACTAACGAAGTAAGGGAGATCACTCTTGTACGATTCATTTGTGAGTAAACATGGCGGTGGCGTTTTATTTGTTTCCGTCTAGTCTCAGTTCGAATTTTTTGAATTGAAACCCTATAATGTTGAATTGACTCCGTGTTTTAGGTATGTTTTGCCTGCTACATGCATGACTGCAGTTTGCACTGACCTACAGGTAGGAACAACATAGTTTAAGTCAACTGGAAGGTTTGTACAGACCTACAGGTAGAAACAACATAGTTTAAGTCAACTGGAAGATTTGTACTTACCTACAGGTAGAAACAACATAATTTAAGTCAACTTGAAGGTTTGTACAGGCCTACAGGTAGAAACAACATAGTTTAAGTCAACTGGAAGATTTGTACTTACCCACAGGTAGAGACCACAAAGTTTAAGTCAACCCCTTACTTCAATGACCGTAGCGTTAGTAGCATACGGTAGAACACGGTGTCTTTATCTGAAAATGTTAATATTAACATTTTAGGTTAGGTAATCCAGGATTGGTGTATTTTTCATTTAAGTCACAGTTACTTCCCTTAGTATAGAAAATCACAAAATAGAACACTGCTTTTGCGAGTTATAGTTGGTTTTTCTTAACTGCCCAAACATGAAAAATTTGTGATATGATAACTTAGTGTTCTTTGTCTAACACTCGTGATATTGTAATAGTATGTATGCAATCATTGTGAAATTATTCAAACTTTGACTGTTGAGTAAAAAGGACTATACGTACATTTTAATGAATGCGATATTTGAAAGCTATGTCGACATTACAACAATTTAGCTTGTAAAATAAGTTTTCCCTGACTGTATGCAACTGCATCTCCTTTAGTTCCCTATTCGTTGAAGAAGGATTATAAACGACCACTGTTGTAATAGGCAATGTACCTCGTAAGTAAATTGCCGTCACAATATGCTCAATACTGAACTAGGGTTGATAGACCCTCAAACAAACCATGTTCTGTATAGTTAAATATTGAATTTAATATGAATGACACCAATGTGAAACGCGAGCACCGCTGCGTTAAATAAACGAATTAACTTTTCCGATTTCCACAACATTGTGAATGAAGTTTTGTAAGAACACTATCGTTAAACACTCTTGTTATTTAAGAGATATATTTTACAGAGTAAATTCTACAGTCAATTGTTTGTTAGATTACATTGTGAACTAAGCTTCATACCCCTGTTTGGCACTCTCTATGGCGTTACTATATTTATATTTCAAAGAAACTTACGATTGTATAAACAAATAACTTTAAAAGATTTTTGACAAATTTGTAAAAATCTTCATTTGGTTCACTAAACAGAAACTGTATGAACACATTAATTAAGAATGAATTAAATACAATCCGACATTTACTGAATTTTGCCTTTTAATTCTTTGTTACTGTAGTTTCCGAAATATATTTGTGCAATTGAGTATTGATGCATTTCGATATGAATTTAAGTGAGTGCTTAAAGTATGGACTATGGCGCAAATAAAGATTTCATTTGGTTTGTCCGCGTTTGGAGTTTGATAGGAGAAATGATAGTTGGGGTAATTTTTATATAATGCTTTTATTGTGTAATATTTGTTATTTACAATTTTTATTTAATGTGTTATGTGGTTACATAATGTACATATCACACAATAAAAATATATAGACTAAAGTGGTTTAAACTTCTTCCTCATCAATATTAAGGATGTCTTAAAATATACTTTTTAATGATCGTTAATATGAACAACATTCAATTATTAATTATAATACACTAAATACTGTTAAGCAAACCCTCATATGTAGTATATTTAAATGTTTTTAATAATTGAACAGTTAGGAGTGAGAATAAACATGTATACATGATCTACAGTGTTGTAGTAAAGGTAACAGTTCATAATAAAACACTTAATTTCTTATTACATGTTTTTTCTAAATCTATGTTGGTCATTTTTATGACATTTTATATATAACATTGATATCTAATTGTTAGAGAATCAGTAACCTATGGCAACATCATTATTATTAACATCGATAAGCAATGGTATGTTTTAATAATAAATAAATACTTTATATAATAATGTTACATTTTAGAATGCTATTGCATTTTAAAGTTTAAGGTTACGTTGACATGCTTATCAATATTACAACATTACATTACACCTGGTTATTTAGCCGCTGGTATCTAGCAGTGTTCTGGGAATTTGTGACACGACATATATACAGTCAACACATTGACGCAGCAAATTTATTTCACCATACCACAATACCAAATACGACAGTTGTCAGTTTTTAGTGAATGTATGTTTGTACATTTGCTGATTGAAAGTAAATGATTAAAGCTATAAATATGTCTTTTATATTATACATTGCATAATACTTGGAATGATATTATTTGTAATAAGGTGTGTTGCTATATAGATCTACATAAAAGATGTTTGGTGTTTGAAAGACATAACTTTAAACTGACTAGTAAAATATAATGTTATAGTTGAATCCATAAATATATTGTTATAATGTTACATCAACGCAAAGCGGAAGTTTTTACAATAAATGCAATTTTCCCTAATGTGATAAGTCTTAGACCTTTAGAGAGTCAAGTTCAGGACACTTATGGCATTATGAATTATACAACTTATGTACTATCTGTTTGCCTATTGTTTTGTCAAGTTGTCATTGTATTACTTAAAGATTTATACATCTTGAAGTACTTATGTGATAAGAATAACTTAGAATTATAATACAATCTTCCCAAGATGTTATGATACATGATGAGTGCGCATCTTCAAGTACGAGCATGCAAGATTTGATTGGAGTAACACAATACATGTGAAACCCAATCAAAACAATGAAAACAACAAGGAAGATTAAATGGAATTACAAGATATATTGTGTAAACAACAAAGCTCTACTGTTTCTTGTTAATTGATTATTGATGATGGTGTTGTTTTGTAATCCTGCCAGTACCATAACAGTTATCATTAAACTTGTATAAATACACAGTAACTATGTTGGTATTACTTGTTTATGAAGTTTAGCGATTATTCAGTTATCATTATGTCCAATATGATAAATATTAATAAATATATATAAAGTTTTTCTTTAAAAAAGTCCCGTTACGGAAATTCAATATAAAGTGAAAATAGAATTGATTACAAGCTGAAACTATATTGATTTTTAAAATTTTGTTAAACTCTACCGGTTCTACAAGATCGCCAGGAGATTTGAAAAAGATATAAAACTTACCCTTTACTACAACGAAAACAGACTCCCATTTTTGACTGCCTGGTCATTAAAAACGAAACCAAGTTGGAAACGGATATATTTCGCAATTTCCTAGTACAAATAACGTAGTTCTTGTAAGAGTGAATACCATTACTATGATTGATGATATTGTTTGATAACTTAAAGGTAAATAATGATTGTTTAGATTTAATGACATACATATACAATAATTTACTTTGACAGTTCGTACCGGATTGATATGAAATTACGTCAATTCAACATGCAACAAAATTGATTGAAAAAAACTACATGTATTATGCATTGTCCTTCAAATGTAAATATGTTATTGAATGAAATTACTATGGTTGTCTACGAGTTTCTAAATATTTGGAGTATTAAGAATAAGCATGATATAAATATAGTACTTGAACTACGCTTCAAATCTGAATCAGATGAACAGGTGAGCTAGATAACAAGTCAGCGTTTGGTTTGTATAAATAATAAGGAACGCGCAACTTTTCCCATATAACGTTAGGCAATATACAGTGCTCAATTTTAGTTTATACGAAGGAATAAAACTGTTAAGAGATTGAAAAACATGTATTTTAAATTAGCGAGATTACTGATTTTGGTGTGCTTGTTGTTTGATCGATTAAATGCTCTTATTGAACCGTTAACATCTGAACGATTTGTGTACAAGGAGCAACTTTTAAAGAAAGTTATTAAAATGGAAATACGGATGGAACAAATGGAACGTGAAATGTCACAGACACGAGACAATGTTATAAATACTCTGCACAACTTGACAAAGAATATAGAAAATAAAACAGCTGAACTCAAATTGGTGGAAGGTTAGTATAAGTTTTATTATGAGCTGATATGTTCATAAAAACTATGCAAGAATTTGCGTTAAAGGATACCTAATAGTATATTGCTTGTAGTATAATACGTAGAAAACATTGAACATTTAGCAAGCCATTGATGTGCTTGTTGACACAAAATCCTCTTGAATAATTATAAAATAAAGATTTGACACATGTATATGTATAGTTAAAAATTATCAATATATTTTTTTATCCTGAATTTACTGTCTGATTTTAGTTTCGTCCATATATCGCCAATTATCAAAACTTCTCATTGAATCACGATGACAACTCAGTGTTTGTTATAGTCTTCAATTTATTTGTAATATTGTAATCACTAAAAAGGCGCAAATGTAAAATTTAGTAATAACAGTTTTATGAGTCCTTCAAACCTAAACTAAAACACATTTCCACATCCATGAGGAAACACAAAAACAATCTGGCTTCGAGCTAACGACCCTGAAATATTTCAAGTTCGTAATGTTATTGTAACACTAATAATATATCTCGAAATTGTTTATTGTTTCTTATATTTCAGAAAGAGTAAATATCTCAATGGTACCCTTCAATGCATATGGATTGGCTGACATAAGTTTGGACACCAACCAAATATTGGTATTTACAAACACCTATTTAAATGAAGGTAACGGCTATGATACTGTTCTGGGATTATTTACCGCTCCTGTTGGAGGACTGTACATGTTTTCAGTACATGCATGCACCTACAGTGGTCGAGATTTTAATTATTTTATAGTTGTTGACAGCAATATTATAGCAAAAAGTATTAAGCACAATACTGCAGCTAACGACTGTGCTTCCGTTTCTACACTAACGAAGTTGGAAAAAGATCAAAGAGCTTGGGTTAAATGTTCTGCCGGTTCATCCAGCACAAATCAGATGTTTGATAATGATTATAGACAATCCACATTTTCAGGAGTTCTGCTTCATGGCTAGTGCTTGTGTTTGTATAATTCAAAATTATCGACGACGATGACATGTATTTGTAAACATGTTTGCATCAAACAAGAACAACGTCTGTTGCAAATTACATTGTAGAAAATGATCTCATTTACTGACAGATGGGTCTGCATAATGTACATTGTGGAATGTATTATTTCAATTCTTCTCTCTTTTATTCCAAATGTATTTATATGATTCACATGACATTCTGCAATAAATCGTTTCATTGTTTTCTACTAGTAGGTATTGTACATAAATTTCTTTGGTAATAGATTCCTATATTATATTATTTTAATAAGAATGAAAGATGACTTGACGAACACAGTTGTGTACTATATATATTTGCTCGTACATGTTTAATTGCACATTTACACATTACTTAATATTGTTAATAAAAAAACGTAGTTAAACATGGTTAAAAATACCAAAGTCTAATGACATTACTCTTTGAAATACAGAATAGCATGTTTCAAAGAGTATAAAACTATATCGGGTAAAAAATGAAATGATTAAATAATAATCATTCATATTTATCATTCTAGGAACACTTTGGACAAAAACAATTTAATACACACCGTGTACACAGATTTTATTATTAAAGCATTTAGCATATGCTATGTCATGGATTACATACTAAGTTTCTGGTTTTTTTATGATAAGTTTGTCTTTAAAATTACACAGACATATTGTGTACATAAATCTTTGCGCGATGGTCAATTGATTATGATATTATAATGAATGATAAATTGTAAAATCTGTGTGTTATAACCCATTAGTTATGGAATTATTATCTTTAAATGTTGTCTTAAGGCAACTATATATAATAGAATTTACTTATATATTATTTGTGCACGGCTTATTTTATATTCAATTTTAAGGCTGATCATTATTCATATTCTGTTATAAATCAAACAATATAATCGAAAAAAAAACACAGTCTTCTTTTATTTGTTATTTTGTACAACTTGGCAACATATTATGAAAATCTTACGGCAATTAAACAATAAAATATAGGATTAACGACTAAAATAAGTCGTAAGAGTTTTGATAATACGTGCCCCAGTATCCTAGATACAACATTTTATTGAAGAAATACTTAATATTCATTATCACGTGTAGATATAGAGATGGAAATCTTAAAATTTTGTTTTAAACACTAATTTGTGCGGCCTTAGCACTGCCCTTATTGACAAACGTAAATGTCATAGGTAGATGATAAAAGGTCATAATATGAAGATTACTCAACTGTTTCTAGATCTACATGTGATAAGTTATATCAAGTGATTTTTTAATATGATACAATGAGGAAATTATTGATGCACATTTAAATACTTTAAATGTAGCATTTGAGAACTTCAGCACACCAGTAGTACGTGGTTATATTCTTAAATTGACACTTTAGTCCATGCAACGTTCATTCAGCAGTGTCAAGTGTGTGTGAGTAAAATGGCTTCTCTTCAGGTATAGCTTGCTTTTCGTTGTAAATGGAGACACTTTCTAGTGATCACAGGTGCAATTGTTCGGAGCAGTAACGATATATATTTCGGCAATTTATTTACTAAGGAAACAAGAAAATGCTTAATTGTATACTGTTACGGTACAGAAAAGGAATGAAATCAGCAACAAAGTACAAAAAGAAATATAAATTTATTTAACAAAACAATTGTATTGAAAATTACAAACAGAAGAAAATAATATGAAATTAAACCCCAGTAGATGAAAGTCAAATTTTTCTCTGATCCTGGGTTTCTTTGTCAAAAATCTAACGATGTTAAAGTTCCGACTCCCACAATTGACATCCAAATAAAGATGTTAATTCTATTATTACAACAACGTCTTATAAACTTAATTAACACCCAAAATGACTGTAATATAATAAATAAACTTGGTGACTGAAGAGTAATGACTAAAATTTTTATGCAAGTTGACTGAATAAATTATTATGACTGACTTATAATCAACACAGAACCAGTGGTCTTTATATATATAGTCTCATAGAACGTTCAAAAAACATCAAGATAAAATAACAATTGAGTAGAGGCTAGTACATTCAAAATTATTTTACATCTATTTATCAACAAAACTAAAATAAAAGAAATGATGCAATAATATGTAACACTGTAAAAACAAGCGAGCCACGTAACCATAGTAACATAGTTTTTGTATATACAGAATATACCAATACCTAGTCATAAAGTGGTTAATACTCCTGATTAAATCAGGCATGTTTCTACTGGCTCCTTGCTCTCTATTACAGACTTATTGCACTGAGCTTCTTTTTCTATGAGAATGAATACTTTTAATTGGTAATATCTATTCTAATAGGCATCCACTTATGGCACCTTTTCCCCAGGTTTTTAATCGCACTACGACCTCACTTATCGTTCTTTGATACCAGTGAAACATACCTTATAAAACATATTATGAACTGTAACTAAACCATCTAACAACCATTTCCTGACACATTGTAATAAATTCATACTCCTTTACTTACCAATTTGTCTTACATGAAAGATATTAATTATTAAAGACAGAATTATGGTTAAATTGCATAACATTTCGAAGGGATTGAACGTAGAACCTCAGTATTCGATATTCTACGATCTACCATTCAACCACTGTCACAATAAAATCAACTGGAATGTTAGTATTGATAACAGAACTCAGGCCAACTACTAACTTCTTTGAGCGGCAGATGACGGTTACTTTATCTGAAAATTAACATTTCAGGTTAGGTAATCCAGTGTTGTTTTATTTTCATCTCAGTCACAGTTACTTCCCTTAGTATTGAAAATCACGGAACAGAAAACGCTTTGGCGTGTTACATTTAGGTAAGCGACAAGTGAAAGCTCAGTTGATAAAATAAGTTTTCTCTGACAGTATGCAACATCATTTCCATTATTTTAGTCACGAAATTACTTGATCCCAAGTTGTTTAGGCGATGCACGCCCTGGATAAATGCCGTCATGATATGTAAAACATTGAACTATCATTTATTTATACAGAAAATATCATTTTTAAGCCCTCTACAAAGTCCCGTAGTGTAATGAAATAAGAACTTCCTCACACAAATTACGAATTATTTAATTTGATATTTACGAGTGTTTATGTAAAAATTGTGGTATTTATGCAAACCATCGTTTTGTTATATGAATTCTTCAGATTTTGATCATGTCAAGAAAAATAAATCTGGTTTATTATGACTTAAATCGACATGATTTTTCCCCCTTTAGCAGTCGTGTCTGTTGATCAGAACAGAGTATATCTTTCATTTTGTCACAGTTTGCAAAGTAAATACATGCGAGAAAATTTTAATATAAAAAAATGAATACAACATGACGGTAAAATTTCAAAAATTAAGAACCAGTTGTCAAAATTGCAATAAATAAGATGGCATCTTTGTCCTAAATTTATGAAAATTAATATTTAGAAAAATTTTCACGGGTATTTGTATACTTCATATGTTTTACTAACTGGTAAATAAACTAGAGTTCATTACAGATTAATTATTTTATTAACATTTTAAGCCGGACCACTATGCTGCAATAAAGTTAGTGTTTGTTGAGGTCTTAAGTAAAAGGTAGGTGTCCTTAAATGTAAAACTTGTCTCCCCTTGTAGCTAAACGATATCTTACGAAGTTATGCTCTATGATTTTGAATCATATATATTCAACGCTAACACCACAATAACCATTATGTACTTAACTAAAAGGACCCCATTTGAAAAGAAATTTTAACTTTGTCAGAATAAAAATAGGAAGACAAAATTATGTAAAATAGTTGCTTGTGTCTCTTATGCATGTTACATTTTGATAACTTCACAATTGTAGGAAATGTTCATGTTTTCTATGAATGAATGGAGCTTCTTATAATGAATATAAATACGATTATTTACGTTGAATCTATATCACTTATTTATGAATACTGTTTGTACTTATGGTAATTAGTATGTTCTCACTTTTGTCAGTTACATCATTGATGTAATGTTTTGTGTATTTATTTTGCGCCCTTAGGATTTTTTTGTTTTTTTTTTATTTGTTTTTTCTGTATCTGTAATAATTACCAAAATAAAAAACTTTTTTATCGTCGAAGTTTTACTTCGTGGCAGGCCTGTGTTCCTTTGACTGCAGCTTCTCCTGATATGTTTCCTCAATCACTTTTAAAAGAATAAACTGATCCATTTTTTGTATAAGTTTACATACACTGGTCAACTATTTGTATAAGTTTACATACACTGGTCAACTTTCGGTATATAAGTTTACATACACTGATCAACTATTTGTGTTAGTTCACATCTTATCTCAAATGCTTTGTTCTGTTTTTACTATATCTGCACGTGATACAGTATAGAATCGACACTTGCCGTTTCAGACCATGGCTGATTCGTACCAGAACCCATTGGAGAATGATTCAGCATCAGTATTGTGTACTCATGTTATTATGTATATTTCTAAAAGAACAAGTTTGCCTTAAAATAGTAAAAAGAAAGCGTTTCGAATCTAGAACGTTTGAAATTTTACTTTTGATCTTTTTCATAAGAGTATTCTTCCTATCCCAATTTCACTATTACTAAATATCAGGATATAAATGAATATTAGGCATCACAATGATGATACACGCACTATGTTGGAAAACATATTTTTAAATTATCAGTAATTAAGAACCTCTAGTTTAGAATTGGATAATTCATACATAAGAGAGGGATTTCCCATTTAGAATTTTTTACTGTTGCCCTATGTATCGAAGATATTTCTACTGAAGATACGTGGATGAAAGTACTAGTGTTATATCTGTATCAAGATATACATTTGGTGAAACTTTGAATGAAATCAGATACAAATAACAAAACTACCGAATTTGCAAACGCATTCTAAACTAATGCCTATACAAGAATAAGTGCACCTCTAAAAACTGTATCCTACTCTGTCGTTGAATTACGAAATGTTTTCTATAAAAAGTTCATTTATTGCTTTCAGCTCTTCGATTTTAAGCAAAGGAAATCCAGTGTAAACATAAACAATGCCCTTCTAAAGGCGGTCTCACACAGAACACGGTCGGCGACACGGTTCCTTTACTGTATACTCGGTTATACGCGGGTAGACTGGTACGAGTTAGACTCGATTGCAGCACGAGTGTGTACAAATAAGGAAAACAGTTTTCTGCGTGAGACTGTCTTTATATGGTGTACTTTTGTTAAAGAAAAATGGACATTTTTCCAAATCTTTATTTTTGTATCAAAATAACAAATTGTTAATTTTTTTTTAACCCAATCAAATTTTGAAAATTCATATTCAGTGTTTTCGTAGTACAAGTATGTGTTTGTGTTCATTTTCTACAGAAGTGGTATCGTACTTTGGTCTTAAGCATGAAAATACTGTAGAGTATACCGAGCTACACTACTGAAATAGTTCAAGTTCTCTAATATATTATGTTTTTATCTCTCATGCAATAATGATACTTGACTCGATATTTTAAGTATTACGTGAATCTCAACATTCTTTATTATATTGTCATAAATATAAAGTTTACAAGTACCTTGTTGACATGTTAACAGCTAATTATTATTCTCTCAACACAATTAGTTTATAGAAAAACTGCATACATTATCCCATAGTTGAATTCAGCAATTAAATTCTGTAAGTCTCGGGTTTGATATTCAGCCGCGACATATTATTTTATGGATCAAAGCTTCCTTTATATAGATTTTGCTCTTAAGATGAAGTAGTTGTCGGATGTTAACAGAATGGTAAGCTAATACAGTAAACTTCCTCTATCATAATTTAACTTACATACGTCATTGCGACTTTGCAAAATCATGCACGTTATGAATTCGTTAGAACTTTAATGCTGACTTTGAGAAGACAAGTGATCCTGTAGTAATACTGTCTTGCTACTAACACCATTGATTGGTATAGTCAAACTTATATTTGTTTAATGTGATTGTGATTGGTTTTGCTTATATAACTATACATCTTATAGACAGGCAGGTGATTTAAAGTGCCGAGTTATTAGTTTCGTTTGAATTAATAGTATCATTGATTGCTTTCGGCGCGATATGACCTTTTTGTCTTGGTGCGCCGTAAAACCCAAACAAACAAACAAACAAACAAACAAACAAACAATATTTTATAAACTTTTCATAGAAATCCAAATATGTTCTTAACTCAATGTTTGTCTTGTGAGGGTTGATTTATTGTGTATTTCCCCGTTTAGTTGGGTCCAACGCCGTAGCAGCACATCGTAAAGGTCATATCACGGCCGTCCTAGAAAAGCTAAATAACTGGATTAAGCTCTCTACCAGTTACTAAGCATGTACTTTCGTCAGTGACTGACATAATTAAGAATCAGTGATATGAGAGAGAATTTCCAAAGAAATCATTTCATGAACAAACTCCACGAAAGTATGCTTTGCCCGGGAATAGAAATATAAAAAACTCGCGATCAGCAGACTAGCGAGCTACCAACTGAGCTAAATGGGAACTGTATCCTTACCTATTTACGCGACAAACATTACATAAAGGGACGTAATCATGTAACTAGACGCATTTAAAAATCTTTTGAACAATTTGAAAGTATTTTAAAAGTTTTCTACTATAAATTTACTTGACGTTTTGCAAGAAATTTACTGTACAATGGTCACATAACTCTAATAATAAGAAAATGCACTGTGTGAACCTTTGACCTAAATAACACAAAATAGGGTTTTAAACATTCTCTATGTGGCTCAGTAAGTCGTCTAGCAACGTGAATTAAATAATGAACTGCCATTTCAAAAGTTTTCCACATTTGTCAAAAAATCTCTAAAAACAGGTATACTACTCGCCCTTAATTTTACACCACTGTGACATTATTTTAACCTTATCGAGTATTAAATGTCTACTAAAAAGGTGAGGAAGCATCAATAAACACAATTCAAGTAGATTTAAACCATAAACACTAACTGTAGTTCTACTAGTTAAACTATTGTAGACGATTTTTTTATTGTCACCTATTTTCGCGACAAAATGCTTAAAAGGGAAGTAATCATGTAATCAAACACTCAAATTCTTTCATAGAAATAAAGTTAAATCATAATACATTAGTTTTCAACAAAGAAAATCTCCACTTTACGGATTAAATTTCTTGAAATATTAGTATAAAGAGCATAGGGTATGATAAAAAATAAATGGACCTAGTTGACCTTTGACCTAGATTACGGACTTAAACGCGACTTAGATTTTATACATCCCCCCGTACGATATCAGGGAGGCATCCAGCTACATGAATCAACCATTAGATTTGCATTAACAAAAATGTCCTACGGTGGTCAAAATTTCACTAAAAGATAGGTAGACTAATAGTCGTTTAACAAATATGCGACGGATTGGGTTACACTGATGAAGTTTTCTTTTCAATAACAAATATCTTAACTGTTATAACTAAAAAATAATAATAAGGTTTACGTCGTCTCTGGTATAATTTGAATAAAATAGTGATTGATACTTATTGAAACAGTTTTGACGTATGTTTAAAATTAAAATTTTATAGACATTTCAAATAGCAAAAATCAATAAAATTAGTCTAAGAGTTGAATATACATAAAGACGGTTAATTTTTAGTACGTATTGTATCTTATGGCAAAATGTAAACAGACAAATACATTTATACTATGTGCAGCTTTGTAACATTAAAAGTTCCTACGTAGGACAAAGAATCACATCAGAATACATATGTATACAAATACTACAGTGATTACAGCGCTACATGTATGATTAACCATTTAAGTTTTAAAATATATTTGGCAATATTTGTCTTCAAGTGTTTATGCTCTTATTATAAGCAATATCTAAGTTTGCAATTGATCGTAGTGTCCTTTAATTTGTTTACGTACTGCGATGTAAACTGTCTGTTGTAGAGGAACAAACATTTCATTCAATAAAGTAGATTTCTTAATACATTGTGTTTTCAAATTTATATTGGCCAATTCTTATAAAACATTGAAATATAAGTTCCACTGCTTAAAAGGCATTACTTCAACTTTTCTTTGACATGTTAAATGTAATGATGAATTTATATCTATTAAGATATTCGTATGATGTTACACAAATGCGAAGCGGCAGTTTTACAATAAGTCCAATTTTCAACCTAATTTCATAATCGTGTGCGTTTATGAGTCAAATTCCTGACACTTATGGTATCATAGATTATACAAGTATCTACCATCTGTTTGCCGATTGTTTGTCAAGTTGTCATTGTATCACTTAAAGATTTATACCCAAAACAGCTTTAAGTACTTGAGGATATATACACAATACGTCCTAAAGTAAGTATGAGATCAGAATCACTTAGAATCAAAATAGAATTTTCTCAAGATGTTGTGATACATTTTAAGTGTGCATGTTCAAGTACTAACATGCAATATTGGATTGGAGTATTACAATACATATACAACCCAATCAAAATAAAGAGGAATATTAAATGGAGTTACAAGATATAGTGTAAACAATAAAGCTCTACTGATTCTTGTCATTAGACTTATTGGTTTTGTTGGTTAATTTTGTAATTGTACTATAACTGTTTCCATTAAACTCGTATGGTTAAACAGTAAATATGTTGGAGTTACTTGTTGGTGAATTTTAAAACAAATAACAATACAATAATCTTTAAAATAAATTTGCCGGCTTTTGATTGGCTGATCGGGTCCGCCACAAAACCCATATACACCGGATGTGAGTTCATATACACCGTGTCCCCTCGAATATCCTCTAAACAAATCATATACTACCTGAGCCATCTCGTCGATGATTGGCTAAAAATACATGACATTCCAAATAATGAACGCATCAATATCAGATGGATTATGTTAAAGTTGAAAGTCAGTAAATTAACGTTCTTTTTTCGACGGTTCATAAGAATTAATGTCTAATAATTACAACATTTTATTATTGATTTTACTGAAGAACACCCCAAAAAGCGTGATCGCCAAGAACTAGTTCATGTGTACGACACTTTCATATATGGCAAATGCGCAGTAATACACAGTTGGTTAACATAAATTCACCATTCATAACTTACGTCCGCCATTTTTTCATCGGTTGGAAACTGTTTTTCTTATAAGTCATGACATAAATGCGTAAGTAAAACATAATAATGTGCTGTACTATATAAAATAGCGTTTTACATAAGGTTTTTAACGTGAATTACAAACCTTTTACTTAAAATACAAAATTTGACTCTTTCCGATCAATAATTAACACTTTAGTTTTCGATGCAACACGATTGGATAATCAAATCTTCCATGTGGACCTCTGATAAAATAGCCATCGAAATAATTCCATGCTCAAACTGTGCAAACGTAAGTGATGCCCACCCGGGATTCAAACCCGTGACCTATACGGCGCTAGGTTGAAAAGTCTATGGAAAATCTGGTCTTCGTAGAATGGCCATGTCTTGTTTAATTATTGAAGTGCATGAGCTACGTTTCAAAACTGAATCAGATGAATAGGTGAGCTAGAATACAAGCTTGAGTTGGGTGAACATAAATAATGATGAGCGCGCAACATTCTCAATATAACGTTAGTCGATCATATGCGCTCGTCCTATGTGCTCTATCTTAGCTTATACGAAAAAGTAAGACTGTTAAATAGATTTAAACAATGTATTTTAGATTAGAGAGATTAATGATTTTGGTGTGTTTGTTGTTTGGTAGATTAAATGCTCTAATTGAACCGTTGACATCTGAACGATTCGTTTATGAGGAACAGCTTTTGAAAAAAGTTATAAGAATGGAAGTATGGATGGAACAAATGGAACGTGAAATGTCACAGAGGAAAACTCTCGAACAATTGACATTGGAAGTAGAAAATAAAATAGCTGAGATGTCACAGACGCACGACAAGATGAAAAGTAATCTCGACAACTTGACATTGGCGACGGAAAATAATATAGCTGAAATGTCGAAGACGCACGAAAATGTGAATAACACGCTCGGCAACTTGACATTTTTGACAGAAAATAAAATAGCTGAAATGTCACAGACAAACGAGAGGGTGACAAACACGCTCGACAACTTGACTTTAGTGATAGAAAATAAAATAGCCGAAATGTCACAGACGCACGACAAGATGAAAAGTAATCTCGACAACTTGACATTGACGACGGAAAATAATATAGCTGAAATGTCGAAGACGCACGAAAATTAGAAAAACACGCTCGGCAACTTGACATTTTTGACAGAAAATAAAATAGCTGAAATGTCACAGACAAACGAGAGGGTGACAAACACGCTCGACAACTTGACTTTAGTGACAGAAAATAAAATAGCCGAAATGTCACAGACGCACGACAGGGTGAAGAATACTCTCAACACATTGACATTGGATATAGAAAATAAAACAGCTGAACTCAAATTGGTGGAAGGTAAGTATATTTTTATTATTATGGGCTGCGTATCCGTAATGATAATTGATTGCCTCTATAATATTATACACACTTTTTCGTCTGTTTTATTAAAACATTATATATTAAATAGAGAATATTGGGTTACTGTCAATCTGTACTTAGTTTATCCGGCAAGTTGGAGAAAGGTTTATTCGGCGAGGCTTGTCGCATTGATGGCTTATGTTATGATTATGTAGAAAAGTAGTCAGTTATGCGTAGTCACGTGATTGCCGTATTTAGACGCTATTTTGAAACTACTTGTGTTGAAGTAAAAAAATATACGATCGCTTAGGCAATGAGTAATGTTTCGTTTTTAGTCCATACATTTTGAAACATTACTTATTGCCTACGATCGTATATTTGTTTTGTTGATTAGATTATTTGCAGCTAATGGCCGGAGAGTTCCGAATGTATCGTTACGAAACGTTTTGAAACGTAAAGGATAATTGAACAGGCTGCAGTTGGCTGTAGCATAGAAACATTTAAGATATGTGTTAGTTTTATTTTATTTGTTGATTGATAGTGAGAGATCATTTTTAGGGTACATGTGTGTTAAGACAATGTATGTGCGTTAATGTATGTTCGCATTTCTATTGTAAATAAAATAGGTATTGCCATACGGTTTTTACCGTATTGTTACAACCCTAATAATTATAAGATTAAACAAAATGATTACAAATAATTTTGCTGTATTTAATAATTGTAGTAATACTTGAATAGTTTATGGTTTTAATAACTTTAGGTTTTATGTAGGTCCCTTGGTAAATATGTAACGATATAGGCATTCGTGGTGATTAAAGTCTCATAGAAGTTTTTACTTCTCACGCCGTTCAGAATGGTATATATTGTACACAACGATAATGAAGTCTTTGTTGATCTGTTCAGATCTAACAGACAGACAAATTTAATGAGTTAAAATCAGTTCAGCCTAGCTTGCGTGCTATCAGCACTTTGATTTTATATTTCAGTAAAAGTAAGTACATGTATTTCAAACTCAGGTTTATATCATTTATCTATATATTAATATCTCCTCACGATGTAAACTGTTTCTACTATTTCAGAAAGGGTGAGTCTTCCAATGATAGCCTTCAACGCTTATGGATTGGCTGACTACAGTTTGGACAGAAACCAAATACTGATATTTCAAAACACCTATCTAAATGAAGGTAACAGCTATGATACCGTCGATGGAGTTTTCACTACTCCTGTTGGTGGACTGTATATGTTTTCAATGCATGCATGTAACTGGTATGGTAGAGCTTTTTATTATTACATAGTTGTTGACAACAATATTATTGCTAGAAGTACTAAGTTTAACAATGCACAAAACGACTGTTCTTCTGTTGTTACCTTAACAAAATTGAAGAAAGATCAAAGAGTTTGGGTGAAATGTGCTTCTGGTTCATTCGGTACTAGTCAGCTGACTGATAATGCTTATAGACAATCCACATTTTCAGGAGTTCTACTTTATGGATAATAACGTGTGTTTATTGGTGTTATGATTATTTACGATAGTGACATGCAATAATGTTGACATCACGCATAAACATCGTCTGTGGCAAGTCTCACGTTGCAAAATGACCTCATTTATTAACAGTTCAATCTTCATACGTTCTATAAAAGAGCGGAATTTTTACCCTTTTATTTCAAATATTTTATCTGCTGCGCATGCAATTCTGCCATAAATAGTTTCATTCTCTTTAATTAAAAGTTATTGTACATATAAAGTGACCCTTATAGACGTACATTAACAGAGACACCACTACATATATAAACAGTATGTTTTCGAATCAGTAATATACAGACTCGTAGCAAAAGACAGAATAGTAAGAAATAGTATGAAAAATGTTGCATTAAGGCAACTATACATAAATGCTTATATTTAAAAATGATGTATTTAGGGTTTGTGCATGGCTTATTTTATATTCTGTATTATGGCTGATCATTGTTCATATTCTATTATAAATAAAACAATATAATAAGAACAAACTCCTTTTATTTGTTAATTTGTACAACGCGAGCAAAATATTATCAACCATCTTACAATTATTAAACAATACAACATTAACGGATTTACGACTATATCAGTCATAAGGGGCTTGATAATACATGCTTCAGGATTCTAGATAAATCATATGTGATCTTGAAGCTCTCGAAGAAATTAAATCTGTTATTTGTTTGTAGTTTACACCGTTAGTCACAAAGGCGTACATCACTGTCCATAACCACAAATACTATTTAAACATCTATGAGTATGTGTTGCTACAGAGTTAACCACACCGAAACAATGGTCATATAAAGTCTTTGGTTAGAAACTGTGCCGATCGCCTTTAGTTTGTCACATCGCCATGGTAATTCTTTGCTTCATTCTTTGCATATGAAAAGCGAAATAATTGTTACAATTTCCATGGAAACGATAACGTTTTCCTACTGTTGATAAAAGTATTTGAAATCCAAAGTAATTTCATACAGCCGAACAGAGAGAGTTTAAATACTATCAACGAAAACCGTCAGATTGAAAGTTTATCAACATTGCATCAGTCAAGAATCAAATTAGAGGTTGGCCGGAAACTAGTTTACAGTTAGACAGACATTTTATCATAATGATCAAATAATAACCTAATATAATACCTTTTTCTTATTTTGAACATGACGGTCACGTAACGTATTGTCGTTTTATGCCCAGTCTTAAATGTGACTATTTATGAGAATTTCATAATCAAAAAATGCACGAGCCAAGATATAACTTACCTAATTTTTTATGAGAATGAATGACGTCATAAACGTTGCAAGAAAAACATACCTCAATTTATCAACATTAATTTCAGAAAGAATTTGTGCATGATACAATGTCTGTTTCGTTGATGAGCAACTTTCTGGAGACATCAATACAATGTTAATGTCAGTTAGCCGGAAAATTGATAATCATCTAAGAATGAAAAATGTCTTTCAGCTTAAATCTTCGGAGACATTACTTACACTAGCGGACGCTTATTACAATCTTGTTCGTATATGCCGTGTATTAACACCTAAATAAACACATTTCTAACTAAAGCAGAAACACTTTATATACCTTATCACAATGTAGATCTAAACCAAACATATTCTAACTTCAAATTTAGTTTTAAACCATATTTTGTGAGGCCTCGGATGAGACTTAATACTAAAGTTTGATGCTGTGAGATTACCCAGCTTGACACACGTATCTACAATATGTAAATAACTGAACTATTTCTAGATTTACCCATGTATTAAGTGTTTTTGTCAGAATTATACAATGACGAAATTATTGATGCACATTTTAAATACTGCAAATGTAACATTAGTTTGATTCCCAATAGGGACACTGCTATTTTCCTTGAGCAATAAAAAACATACAGTTGTTCCACTCCACGAAGGTGTAATAGGGTACTGTGATGGATTGCCTGTCTGAAGAAGATTTAAATGATTAGAAGTTAGCGTTCAAATTTGTAAAGTCGGTTGAACATGTATATGGAAGCAGACTTTAAACCGCACTTTAACTTTTAACTTTAAAAAATTGAACCTAGGAAATTCAACATTCTACTTAAACTACTTAATCAAAGGTTAGTACTGATAACAGTTTTAAACAAAAGAGTTCAAGTCAATAATGTATTGCCTATACTATAATGCAGATAGCAAACAGTAGAGTATTGTTCCTTCAACATAACGCACAATTTATTAAATATTGATATTAACAATTCAGGTAAGGTAATCCAGTGTTGTTTTATTTTTCATCTCATTCACAGTTACTTCCCTTATCTTATAAGTCATGATTTAGAGAACTATCTTTGTGAGTTAGATCTACTTATACCTTAAGCTAAGAAATAACTGAAAATTCAGTTTTTGAAACATCATATTAAATTAAGTTTTTTTTTTTTTGTCAGTATACAATTGATCTGTGAAATTATAATTGAGACTTTTCTGTGTTTCCCTTATTTCAATAATTGGCAACATGGTCCAGAACCAAAGATTCGTGTATGTATATAGTGTGTTTGATTGTTCAGTGGGGAAGCTTACTGGCTGAATCGAGAATTTACTTGATCCCCGGTTGTTAAGGCAATTTACATCCTAAGTCAATGCCGTCATAACATGTACAGTGATGAACTGTAGCCAATGGATACAACAGCGGGTTACTTAAAAACCATCTACAACTATCCTGCATTAGTGTAAGAAAATAAGTTAATAGTGTTTAAACAAACCTAAAACAAACCAGATTTAGTCTTTCGAAACATTCAACTTGAAATAAACGAGAGTTCGTGTAAAACGTGTGGTAATCATGCAATATCTCTATTGTGTAAAATATAAACCTGGCAGATTTTGATCATATTAAGAGAAATAATTCTAGTCAATGATATTTAATATCATTGACAAGAGTTATTCTCCTTTAGCAATCTTGTTTGTTTGTTTCACTTAAATAAACTAGAGCTTATTACAGTCTGCGTTTTAATTGTTCGTATAATTATCTAATTAAGTATATCAAAATTATAATTCCAGTTAAAACTTAATTTTCAAACTTGTTCATGATTCTATGTCAATATTGGCTACTTTTTGTGTCAAATAAAATTGATATACATCAGTTTCCAACCACTTTATATCCCACTAAAAACCATCCCTGTAATGTAACTGTTTACCAAATCATAAACATAGAAAATGTCAAGAAAATACCACATATTGTGCATATATCTTAGAGTCCTTAATATTGTTATTAGTAAGAAGTAAGTTGACATCAGTGATTCATCAAACTTGACCAACATATAAACATAACGAAAATATGTGGATAAATGCAAAGGTACCATTTAACCGTGTTGCAATTTCTCCATTTTTAATACTGTTAGTTACTTTGACATACATTTTAAAATGATTTAATACAACAGTAAAGGACAATATGACAAAGTCAAAATCGTGCATAAATATGCCAATGTTGTTCTACAAATCACTCTTATCAGCTTTTATGTAAAAACTAATCTTAAATGCGAAAACAAAATCACGACGTATGTCCTGCATTGTATTTTGTGTTACAACATCAAATGTGAACTTTACACATAATATTGTTTTTCATTTTGACTTCTTATACCGTTTCTCAAGATTTTTATACGTTTATTTTCAACGGAAGGCTCATCAAATCGTCTTTTACTAGAACTCGGGTACTGACAAGGATACAAGGCATGACAAGACGCACACATTCTAGACAGCTGGATTAGAAATTATTATTGATGGACAACCACATCACAACAACGTCTCGAATACACAAGGTTATCTCATTTTAACTGTATTACATTTAACTAGTGTTATTGTTGGTGCTTAAACAATTATTTTTTTTAAATTTATTATTATATGTAATTAGGAAATAACGTACATTGTTATAATTTTATGTTGACAAAACTTCAGTTATTTAAATCGCACATACAAACGAGTCCTCAGGTTTATTTCTTCTTGTCAATACAGAAAATTGCTTGTTATTTCGGTTCTTACACAGCAAAATTAATAATTTCACGAATAAATCAAACGAGCGGGTTAATTATAAAAGCCGTTTTCGTGTTCAAATGACGTCACGTATTAATTAATTTCACCCAATTAAATTTTTCCCCGAACGTTCCGTAACTTCGGGATCGGAACAACTCAATCAAAGGACAACTCAATCCAAGACAACTCTATCCCCTACTAACGGGTTAAGTTGTCCCAACTTTGAGTTGAGTTATCCTCGGATTGAGTGGTCTTTGGGTTGAGTCGTCCATTATCCGTAACGTTCGCTAACATTATTATCACTATAATCAAGCTATGTTACATGAATTCCACTAGTTCTATAGTACAAACTTAACATATGTATAGTTATTAAATAAATATATAAAAGTAAAACATTCATTAAGTTTATATCTCAAGTGGTTTTACGTTCAGACGCCAGAAATATTTCTTCCAGTTGAGGGCTGATCGTATTTCAATGTAGAACACTTACATGTACTTTAAATCTATTACAATGTACTCTGTATTGTTAAAGCTACATGTTCATAGATTTTGTTAATTTATTTTTATATTTTAAAATTACCAGTTAGTGACCACAATTAGGATAAGAAAATTGGTTCTTTAAACTTAATGAAAAACTGACCTATAAGTTGCGATAAATATAAAATAAAAATTACAAGAAGGCAATATCAACATCAATACCGGTATAAACGAGCTAGGTCTGTAAAATTAATATTCTTTTTGTACAATTATAAGTCTGTTCACACAATAATTATCATCATTAGAACACTACTTCAAAACTGCCTAAAAACCTGTTCTATACAATCCTGAGAAATTTAGAGAATCTGATATTTAAGTTGAAATCTGTGAACCAATAGCCTTAAACAACAAGTTTACTTCAGATAAGAATGTCCTAGTATTTACTTTCTTTAACTTTATAGTACTCGAGATTACATGTATCTAAAAATAGTTTTGAATTGTTGTAAAAGATGTAAGTCTTAAGGAAAAATTAATGGTACTATATTACTCAGGAATAAGGTCAGTTTGAACATTTATCTTTTCATTTTTGTATTATCATAAAACTTCACTACATATAACCCGCCCGGCTAGCTCAGTTGGTAGCAAGCAAGTCTACTAATCGAGAGGTCGTGTGTTTCTATTTCTGGGCGGGAGTTACTTTCGTGGAATTTGGTATATATAAATGATTTCCTCGGCCATTTTCCCTCCTACCACTGATTCTAAGTATGTAATTATACACGGAAGTATATCCTTAGTAACTAGTTAGTAGCTTAATCCAGAGATTTAGCCTCTCAGGAACGGAGTTGATCGGTTCACTGATCGCCGTAATACAGTAAAGTTCCGCTATTAAGACCAGCAAAATCGATGGTCCTAATAGCGAATCGGTCTTATTAAAGGGACCCTTTTGTTCACAAAGTAAGCATTTGGGTCTTAACAATTGTCAAAAATCGCATGATTTTGAAATAACAAAAGTGGTCTTAATAGCGGAACTTTACTGTATGACCAAAACAATGTGTTGCTTTGGCATTAAATCCCAAAAAAGCAATACGTGATGATTATTTTACTCAGTACAAACATAATTAAAGTTGAACATGCGTAACAATGAACAGAATAAAACATGTTTTGTTTATTTAACATGTAAGTAATAATAGTTGAAATAGTACAGTGGCCAATTAGAGTCAATATAGGATGATATTACAACGATTTACAATATTGCAGGATTAGGAAGAACCACCAGACTTCAACACTGTATTTTTAACTACATGAAATGCTTAACACCTTGTCATTTTGTGCTGATAACGAAGAGTGTAAATAATTAACAAAAATAGTTTTAAAACTTTAAAAGCCTGTTTGTCGACTATGCCAATTCAGGGTTGTCCAAATGTCCGGGTTTCAAACCAGTATACCAGTTTACAATTGATAAAATGTTTATTTGTTTCAGGATTTGGGCATTGGTCATTTTGTCAGTTACTCCACAAGTATTCTCTAACACTGCTCTTCTAATCATTGGTGTACAAAACTGTTTTCTACCAGGTGGATCATTGGCAGTAACAAATGGCGATCACGTGATTCCATTAATCAACAACATCCGTCGATATTACGATAATCAAATATCTCTCACCGTACTATCCCAAGATTGGCATTGTTCAAATCACGTGTCATTTGCTACTTAACTTGCAGGAAAACAACCACTTGAAACTATAACCTTAGAATACGATCAAAATGGTAAGTCTATATTATTAGTGTATTATGACAAGAAGCACTTGTCTCATACAGGAAATTGAAGGCGTAGCTACAGTCGTAAATATACTCTGTTAAAAGATTTGCATATTTTTCGTTTTATTTGATTGTTTTAAATATGTAATTTAGAAAAGTTGTTTTTTGTCTATACAATTTATCATTTTAGCCACACTTTAAAATGTCATTATATTGGTTTGTCTAATATTCAAAATATACATTGCCTTAAAAGGAGACAAGGACAAAGCAAGGTTTTTATCACCCGATTGTCCCAACAGGTCTACCTGTATAATCAAAACAAAGATCTCGCTATTACCCGGGGATGGAGTGCGGCCTACAATCTAGATGGCTGTTAACTAAATGCCTTAAACATTTATATTCTTACAGGAAACCTCTGTAGCAACACAACAACATGTCACGTTAAACATTCATTAAGTCGAACGTTATGGCCTGATCATTGTGTTATCAACTTCGGTTTGACACTAGACCACAAAGCTGATGACGTCATTGTTCGAAAGGGTTACCATTGTGACGTAAGTTGATTTATTTGTAGTAACCCAATATTCTGTGGGTCAGTAGAATTTAGGTTTTTACTCGAACTCTTGAAGGTAGGTTAATTGTTTTAAAGGTACGGAACGTGCTGATCAACTGAAGTATGTGTGTCTTAGATTTAGCCTTGTTCATGGACAACAACATGAATTAAGACATTTGCAATTCAATTCACTTTATCGATAAAAATACCATTCTAAAATAAGTTTCACTTGAAACTGCTATAAGTTCTTACGAAACATTCATAATAACTTGATATACACATATGTATCGTCAGCATGCAAACAACAATTCAGAACAATTCAAACAACACATATACTGCTATGACATGCACAGAGCAAAGTCTCTGGTTAGATAAGTTGTGCGTCTAAGTATATTGATGTATATATCTTCCATGTATAAAATAGTTTAAACGGTTCGTTCGTATCTCGTTAAATATCATATATATGTATATATACATTTATGTCATGTAATACATATATTTACATTTCAAGACTTCAAATGCCGGGTCAGTGTTGGCATCAGAATAATAGTGCACTGTTTGTTATTTTATCAGAATACAAATAAATTAGAACATACGTCCATAAATGATGGCTTTAGACTTATGGACACTAAATTGTATTACTTAAGATTGACTACGTTGGACTCTGGTTACCAAGGAGTCAAAGCCAAAGGTCATATCTTTTCAAAAAACAATATAAAGCTCCAATCCTATAAATTATTAACTATGTAACCCAAACAGATCGAGTGTTTCAGCGCTTTGATGAATTATGAATACATCTCCTATCAGCATCTCTTTATATTAAGAATATTGAGATTGTAGACTATGTTTGTTTTATATTTTCAGATAGATTCATATTCAACATTCTTTGACAATGGTGGAGTCACTTAAACAGAATTAGAAGATATACCTAGATCTCACAATATAACAACTGTAACAGTTACAGATCTGGCATTAGATTTCTGTGTGTATTATACATCTAAAGATGCCAGGAAACTAGGTAATACTATGTTCATACTAATGACTTAATTTAAAGCTGCCATAAATCGAGCACTTTGTCACTTTCCTATAGTTTATTTTAAGCTCATCTTAACACAAGTTGAACTATTGTGTTAGGTATATCCAGGGTATGTGTGTGCATCCATCATAAACAAGTAAAGTAATGACATTTCATAGTTTGGGTTTTATGCTTACGCATGTTCACCGATTTTACAGCTAACTGTACATCGACCAATATTCAATTAAACAATATTCCCTTTGAAATCACCTAGACTTTCAATATTTTTCATGAAGCATCACCACTAAATGTCCTATAAATACAAATCAAAGTATGTCCCCTAAGGTCAATTGTACCCCAACTGTCATGCTCACAAAGTTGCCATACAGCAAAATATTTTATTGTAGCATACATAATCAGGATCTTGTTTGCATGTTAGAGGTCCTGGATTTTTAAAGTTCTCTGGCTTGAAACGTGTTTAAAGTCGAGAAGGAGAGGTTTCTATTTTTATCCCGAAACGACTTAATACAAGGTCAATGCACTTAACTTCTAAAAAGTAATGTAGTCTTGATGTTAACTATTGGAAAACTTAACATATAATATTTCATCTTCTTACATAAGTACTAGTCGTCTAATTATATTGAATGGTTACTTCAAGAGTTTGACATTTCACTACTACAATTATATTTGACAGTTACTATACTTTTGCACTGAGTAGATCTATATTTAAGTGCTTTATGAATTTAATGTGTTGTTCGGTTTGGTTGATACAATACTGTCGTATTTAGACGTTTAAGAAATACGAGTATAACAAAAACATCTGTAAAGACTTATGAGTTTTGAAACTTTAGCCACCTTTAAATGTACAGTATGACCTCTGCAGAGCGGCCATTTAAAGAATAACAACAGCTTTGATATTTCCATTATGCGTACCTTTAATTGATTTTAGCCTCTTTAGCGCAACAACCTATAGGCAGCAAACATTTAATAGTGGGTGTTGTTTCAGAGAGGTTGTACTGTACGTGTATATAATTTGCTTATCATTAATAACTTTTAAACATAAAGTAATGAATTTTAAAACATATTCTTATTGTCTATATTTGTGCTACTTTATTGTACATCACAAAGATTTCAAACAAATTGTTTGAAAATACATTGTATATATTTAATTGTTCTCTATACGTATCATTCAGTATGTAACAATTCTTTATCCTAGCAAACACTGAAACCAGTCTAAATATAGGAAGGCATTGGCAAGTCAACTAAGTGTCATTCGAGGCACACTATAGCTTGCTACATCTATGGTTTAGACAGTTTAATAATATTGTAATGTAAAACGTCAACCCAGTACCATACTCTCTGAGGCAGAATATACTTTACTACTCTATAGTTAAACTAGCTTGATTTATATAATATTATACGTAAAAACGAAGGATGTATTTTCAAGTGGCTATTAACTATGTCAGTAATTAATTGTATACATGTTTATTTTGTATATAGGTTTTGATGTATATATGATAAAGATGCTTGTCGTCCAGTGATACAACAAAATGTTCCAACTGTCATTAATGATTTAGAATCTTTAGGTTATGTATTCAAATGTTACACATAATGTTATAACAGTCTACCTTATATTTACTCATAAAACCTTAGTAAGAAGTTACCCAAGTTAAGCAGATTCATTGTTTGATTTGGAACTACGAGTACTCAATTCCCTTTAAACTAGCTTTGGTGTGGTAGTTTGTCTGCTGTTATTTTGAAATTTGTTTCTTTTTACTTTCATGATTATTTCGTTTTAATTTTAATAACAAAAGTCACTTACGGGGCTCTATGGGTGATACTACAGGAATAAGTATTGCATGATATTGACAAAATATCAGTATATTTTAGTGTATACTGTACTTTAGAAAATATGTCAATTGTTAGCCCGGTGTGACAATCCTACATAATTGAATTAATATTAATATTTTCATATGTTTCTTTTTCACTCTGGTGCCAGTGTAGTGTACATGTAGGTAATTCTAATTTGCGCTGACCTTTTGATATGAAATACCTTAATTATGTTTAACGCAAGACCTACAAATCTTGTAAATTATTTAACATCAACATCAAAAAGTCTTACTTTGACTTTCTACTACATTACTATATTGTTGTGTATAGATCTATGATATGGCATCTAAACATTCTTTAGTAACATTTAAAAAAAAATATTTAGATTTATGCCCTTTTTTAAAACTGATTATACGAGGCAGTCGTTGTTTTATATCGATAATAACTATGTTGGTTTTTTGTCACTGCATATGTTTCATAACTGCCATCAATCAGATGTTACAACAGTTGGAGTACAGAGACCTTAACTGCATTTATAATGACTTGTAGTTGAATTATAAGATATTCAGAATGTTCCCAATTATATGAAATCTTAAAGTATGCCAAGTACCAGTGCACAAACTGTGTATTTTTGGAACAACTATATATAGAGAGTACTTGATATCAAAAAGATTTTCAGACATTATTATATTGCTAAAACATAAACAGGAAACAAACACTTAATTATTCTTAAGTAGAGACCTATTATCTCTTAGTATTCTTATGTCACGAGAACTACTTTTCAAACAATGATCCCTTTTTAATGTTTTAATGCATTGTTCGTGTAGAAACAATTAAGAACAATCAAAACAATTTAATTGGAGTAACACGATGTATGGAATACAATCAAGTATAAAACAATATTAAAGGCGCCAACAAGATATATTAAAAGCTGTAAAGCTCTACTGTAACTTGCTGTTAAACAGCTTCGTTCTTTTATACCTTATACAACATATTGTATAGGTTAAAAAGATTTATGTTCTGCTCTGTTCTGTACTGTTATATCAACCTGAACATCGTTACAAGTTCTATCAAACGCAATCGTATAAGAAGTAATTATGTTGGCTTCACTTGTCAATAGTTAACATATAGTTATACCTTTACATTTGTTAAGATTACAATAACTGTTTTAGAAATGTGTTTAGGAATGACATTTTATTGTAAAGAGTCAAGAAATACATGAAGATTGTTAAAGTATCATTACAATACAGGGAAATGCCAAGTTGGACAAATGTTGAAGAATACAAACAATGATACATCTTTTAAGTCTGAAAACAAACTTGCATAAGAAAATATAGCCTGATTGTTTAAATCCTATTTGCTTATAGATTTAAGACATGTATACAGATTTATACACTTAGCAAGTTCGGACTGAATTAGACAAAGGTGACGCTATATTAATTTGCATGTAAACAAAGAAAATAAAACTACTATACACTGTACCATTGTAGGCAAATTCTCAACTGCTCAACTTATTGGGCACAATAAAAATGCTAACCTATTTCTAGTGTATCATCTTATTATTTTATATATATATAACTGTAAGTTACATAACAAAGTAAGATCGTTATCTCTCTACAGAAGCTATAACACAATTCTTTCGAAATAATTCACGATGCAGACCACCAGATCGTAACATTGACCACGTGGTGATAAGTCACGCTCTTATTGGTCAAATAACCACAACATAACTATTCTTCTGGCAGAGTGCTATTTTTGTTTCCTTACGGTTCAGTTGTAGTCGAATAAAATTACCAAGGTATTAAACTATCATTTGGACTACCACGGCGATCTTATATAAACGCATATAAACCTCGGATATCATAAGGTGAAAAGGTAGATCAAACATGGATTCCGTAGAAAACGTGAATTTGATGGAATATGGTTTCTGTGGTAATATAGTCTGAACTACACAGAAACACAAGGTGTGAGCCGTTGTGCTGATGAAATGTTTTGATTAAGCGTGTGAGAATGTTAATAGTAAGTTTTGCACATGAACATGACCGGTGGTTGTGTTTCATAGTCGTAAATCATGTTGATAATCCATGATCATTTTCTATAATTAAGACTTCTGAATGTTGTTTTGTTACTAATTTGCACGTCCAAGTATAAACAATAATATAACTACTGCCAGGGAATTAATTGCCGTACCTTATAGCATGTTTGTTTACCCTACTACGTCTGTTATTCGAGTTATATCTTCGTATATGATCGCCGAGGTTGTTCCGAATGTTAAACTATATGTGTTGGTCTAAAATTTCCGGTCGTTATTTGAAGTGTTGAAATTTTAGTCGATTTAAGAGAATTGCTTCATGCATGATAACAAACAGAATCAAATGGACAGGTGAGCTAGAATACAAATCTGAGTTGGGTGTACATAAATACTAAAGTACGTGCAACTTTCTCCATATAACGTTAGTCAATTCTATGTGCTCTATCTTAGCTTATACGAAATAGTAAGATTTTAAAGAGATTAAAACAATGTCTTTTAAATTAGCGAGATTAATGATTGTGGTGTGTTTGTTGTTTGGTAGATTAAATGCTCTAATTGAACCGTTAACGTCTGAACGATTCGTTTATGAGGAACAGCTTTTGAAAAAAGTTATCAGAATGGAAGTATGGATGGAACAAATGGAACGTGAAATGTCACAGAGGAAAACTCTCGAACAGCTGACATTGGAGGTAGAAAATAAAATAGCTGAAATGACACAGACGTACGACAAGATGAATAATACTATCCACAACTTAACATTGGAGGTAGAAAATAATAAGGCTGAACTCAAATTGGTAGAAGGTATGTACATTTTTGTCATGAATTGATAAGTTGATATGATTTAAGAATTTGCAAAACTATCAAGCTGTAGTGTAGATAAATTTCAGACGTAACCATAGTTTAAATGTAGTATATAAGGTAAACCGTGCACTTGAGTGTCTACTCATTCTTGCAGTTTTATTATTATTGAACGATATTGAAAAAGAATCCGACTGATGACGTCCTGTCATCTCTGAGCAGTTTACATAATAAGCAAGTTATTTTTTTCGCTAATAACTCAATTATTAACAGAAATGTTACGCGGTTAAAGATAAATTGTAAACAAATATATCCATACCCATGTTTTTATGTTCTATTTATCACATGGTACTAATTTCAGGTTATTCAGTTATTTTATACGCATTTTATGCAAATGATTTATTTCATGTTATGCAATATGGAGATTGTTTTGTACAAATCGGCCCTTGAATTTTATATTGATATTTCAAATAAAAAGTCGTGTAAATATGCTAATTTTGACTATATACGATACAAACATAATAACTTTAGATTAGTAGTTGATAACAAAAAAAATGCAAACTATAATAATTATTAGTACCATGTTTTAAATTACTTAAAGCATTATTCGAAAACTTTAACTTTAATATTATTTTTTTCTAAAAACACTAAGAATGGCATAGAGTCATTTTGGAAGAAATATTCTGAGAACTTAAGTGCAAATTTACATACAATTGTAAACTATGTTGAGTTTAAGTTTTAAACATATCCAGTTTTTAACGGAAAATATATTTGGTTTAAGTGTATTTTAGTGCTTTTATATTTTGTAAAATACAAAAGTCAGTCTTTTCGTAAATTTATAAAATTGTTTTCTTAATATATCATAGAACTTTTAAGTTAGAATTTTACAATATTAAAATTCGTGAGAAAGTAGCTTTAGTGCGCTCTAATGACGTTTTCTGTGATTCTGAAAATGTATGTCTGCTCATATTGTAAATAACCATGTGAATGATCATTTCATGATATTTCATGTAATAAGCGTCTATGGTCACGTGATCAACAACTAAAGAAAAAATGATGTTCACCAATGTCTTCTTCAATTTCAACTATTGAATGAGATCATATTATTCGAAAATAACTATTATAGTACAAACTTTCTGAAAAACATCCACTGAGAGGGACTTAAATGTTTTTTGTTTAGAGATTTTTGCTATGCAGAATTTAAATTTAATTAAAATATGCCTATGAGAAATATCAAAAGCTGTTGTTGTGCAAAGAATTCTCTCTGTGGAGGTTATACTGTATCTTACAGCTTACATGCTGATTATACTATTTTCGGATAAGGAAATTTGATACTTATTTTATATGTATACAGTATTAAAATATTTCCTGTCTTTTGGTTGTTAAAACTGTAACGAGACACACGTGTTGGTTTCATTTAGACGATCACGTGACAATAAACACTGGTAATTTTACACGAGTTTTCACTAAGAAAATAAGTTATTATATTCAAACATGTATGGCCCAACGGGATTAATCTAAATTTTACCTTTATACTCAAGTATATTTTATACTAACTATTTGTGACTTCGTCGATATATCGGGAATCTGATGTAATTTTCATTTAATCACGACTACAGCTCTTTGTCATTCGTCCGTACATGTTGTATTTTTATCGACAGCTTCCTTATAAAGATTTGAATACATTTCGTTTTTTCAGAAAACAATTAAGGTAGAGCTTCCGTTACAGTTTCTGTCAAACTTCGGATGATATCAAGTAATGTCCATTAATTAAGTGAGCTCATATATTTGTTAAAATTCGATTAAGATCGGACAAACTTTGAGATGTGATTATAGGTGAAATAGATGTACAGTAATTTAAACAATGGACGAATGATTCGACCCCAAACAAATTCGTAATTAATTAGTATACTGGTGATTTATACAATAAATTAGTAAAATACCCTTATTCAATCTTTAAATGCTAGTCAATACTTGAGTTTATGTATGATATTACCGTAAAGATGAATTTATTTCATTAACGAACTATCGTTGTAGTTTATTTTCTTTCTTTCATTCATTGTCATATGGTATAAAAAATTATAAATGGGTAACGTAGAGATCTACAATAGCTTTTATGGATACAAGATAAGGATACGGACATTTTTAAGGCGGCGATAATCGTTACATTTTTCTGTTATGACCACTGGCACTGGAGTCCATACATTCGATACAATATCCAAACTTGAAAATTAAACAATTAAAAAAAACATCGTTGACAAAAAACCGGTCCCTTTTGAGTAAAACCTCAGCTTATTAGACTTGTGCGGACGAAGGTAAAGTGTGAACATGGACAGTCGATTCATTAGATTTATAAGGGGGCATCTCAAAAATATTTTACATACAAATAGACTAAAATGTCAGTTTATCAACAGTAGGGTTATTAATTTTGCGAGATGTTCGTTTTAAAAAATGTAACAAGTTAAAATAACATAAAACAATATAAGTAGAAATACTACCATCTTTATTTAAAATTACGAAATGACATGTAACGGGTTAAACACCCATGTCAACTTATATGCAATACTACTACATAAGTTCTATATATCCTTCCATCTGTTCCGTGTCCAAATAGGACATTACGCGACACGGTGCTTCCAGATACTGTTGTATACATCTGTGTGTCATTATCTATGCGATCTTTTCTATCCGACTCGGACAACGGGTAAACTGTATGAAACTTTTTGTTTATTATGCCTTCTATATACTTATTTCGTCACGTATTTACTCCCTAACCGCATGAAGTCATGTAAAACTCAAGATGTTATAATTTAGCCTAAATCATAATAGTTATGTATAGCAAATTTCGTGCGAAAACTAATTAAACTCAAGAATGGATATAGATAATGTTAAACAAAAATACATACAGACGAGAAAAAGAAACGCCTCATCAAAGGCTTAAAGATACTGATATGCCACATTCAGACAGACGGTGTTTATAGTCGGTACGACCAGACAAACACAGATACGTCAATTTTAATTGCGTGATATATTTATCACGTCAATATCTATACCACGTTTGGTAGAAGGGTAACGGTGGACGTCAAATAAATCGATTTTGAGAACGGCGAATGGTCTGGCGTATGCCGTACCCTGTACTTGTTCGAAAGGTTTGCTACAATCTAAAATTCTAACAGCTTATGTGGGCTCGTTACAATCTCAGCTAGCCTTGACAGAGTGTCAAATAATAAAACGTCAAATGACGTATCGGTATCTAAAGACGACGTCATGAACTTTCGACGAAGCAATTCTTATTACAGCGTTACAGTCCTCGTTGTTTGCCAAGGTTATCTCAAAGACGTTACATCGGCCAGCTATATTCTGGCAATGGCATAACTTATTTTATCAGCATGACACTGACCACAATCTATCAGTGACTAAAGCTAACGGCATTTATTTTTACCTTGGTTGTTGCGTTCGCCCAACTGCAATTTGATTTAACACGTGTGGGATTAAGTTAAACTGCGATTCCGTCGACAACAGCAGACTTTCAGGAAATGGATTGAGAAAGGATTTAACGATATCTGTTGGGCAACTGGTGCTGTCTTTATAATGCTGTGACAATAAAATAATTTTTAAATGACCACGTATTCTTAAGATGATATAATTTACAAGGGGAACTTTGAATTGCTTTGTAATTTTGAACCATGAAAACTATTTAAGATATGTATGAGGCGTTTCTTTTTATATCGTGTATCCAAGACTTCACGTACTGGTTTCTCGAGTAAATTACGGGGGGGGGGGGAATTGTATCTAACACACCGTGTATTGTCCGTATTATCAAACACTGTTTAAGCGATTTGATTTGCTGATGGGTAACCACCGTTATCCTAATAAATGTCGAATAATTAATAAGCGTGGCCTTTGGTGTTTTACTCAATAAAATTATGTAATATCACTTTGAGAAAACCTCCCATTCTTTTCTCATATCTTCTGTTCATGATCACTTCGGAGTTTAATCGGCACAAGTCTATTAAAATGTATATATGGTCTTGAACCGTTTTTGGCAACATTGTCAGTGCGATATCAGTTTACTGCCATATTCTTGCCAGACAAAATCCAGCTCCTTGCCAGCCAATTATCAATCTGTTACCAGACGTGGCAATACACTGACCGAGTCTATTGACAGTTGGTTATCAGGTTATTGTCAGACATGTAGTCAGTCTAAGACCAGCACAAGCCATTTTGTTTTCAGTCATATAAAGCACAAATTGGCTTAGTGTAAGATTAAAATTGAGACAATCTACTTTTTCTTTTTAATTCTAATGTACCCTAACAAGTTTTAGCTGACTTTTAACTGATACCTCACTGACATTTAACTGACAATAAAAAAACACTGACAACACAATGACATAACACTGGCAAATTGCAGTGATTTTGGCCTTTTCAGTCTATTGCTAGTGTATAACCAGTCAAACCTCAGATCTGATATCTGACTGGCAATAAAGTTTATACCAACTGACAAACATTTTAGAGGGATAAACACTTGTTTCTAACTGACATAACACTGGCACTAAACTGATGTCCCACTGGCATAGAAACATCATTTTATATAAGAAGTATTTGACGAAACAATGCAGCTAACTAGTAACTTATCATTTCTTACATTTATTTTTTGAACAAATTAACCACAGACTGCTTATCATTAGAATAGTGTCAGATTATTACAAATTAAAGAACATGTTTATCCGGAAAACAATTATCCGAATATATGTACACTTAACTTGTTTTTTACAGCTGATTAAAAGAGTAAAGAGATATTAACTATATCATCTTTGCATTTTATATTAGTGTATAATGACTTTAGATGCCTACTGAAATATCAACTTACAGTACAATCTTTTCCAAATTTTGTTGAGCGGGTAAAACAGATTTTGTTGTTGACCTCATGTTAAGTTCTTCATGTTAACGATAAAAAACAAAACATTTCAGATTGTGTCTATTAAGTAAATACACAATATTTCCCCATGAAAAAGAAAGTGTAAAACATAGGCCTATTAATTATATCTGTAAAGGATCACAATACTAATTGTAATTATAGACCATGCTGTTTAATAGCATTCATGACTCTTGTTTAAGGTCATTTTTTTGTTTTTACTTGCTAGTGCATTATCAGTATTAAGATTTTTTGAAAAATGTTTTCTGGAGATTTAATGTCAGTCTATTGTCAGATCACCTTGCATGTTAAAATTCAAATTACGTGGCAGTTGCTTTATATAAAAGTTTTATATTGTCAGTCTAATGTCAAGTCTGTTTTTCTTCACATGTTAATATCAGACTATTGTCAGATCATTGACAGTGTGTAGTCATACATCCATTAAATACACAATCTTGCCCGTTTATAACCAGTTGACCAACAGACTAATGCCAGATCTGGTAATAGGCTGATACTATCTGTCAGTGTGTAACCAGATGATTTTTTTCAAACCAATGTGAAAAACTATTGAACACAGTGTGTTGGCAAACAAAGCTTTTTGTAGTCAGTTAAATATAATTGTAGTGTTAGCTTATTACCATTTAGGTGCAAATGTGTTGTCAGAAACTGCTTTTCGTAAGGGTATGCCCATTTATATTCCGAAATGTAAAAATTCATTTCGACCGTGAATCACTGCAAAAACGGTTCAATACCATGTGTATACATGTATTATAATAAACTGTGGCACGACGCTAAAGTGATAGGTAAACATGTGCCGTTGTTTCTTCACTATTTTTTTAAGTATGAATATTTTATCCAATATAGGGACTCATGTACCAGTGGTTGGAACTACCAATTATTAATTTGTAATATCTGTAAAAATATCCAATAAATTAAACCACACTAATGAAAAGTAAATCCATTTTAATAAAATGTTATAAAATTACTTGTGGATGAAAAGTTGAAATATTGCTTGTGAATCTGGATTGTAAATCAAATGATAAAAATAGTAACAAAAAGCTTATTCCTTGATATGTGTATTACGGGAATCTACTTAAATAATCTAAATTCGAACTGTAGACCCTAAAACAGAAATTTATTTTAGGTTTATATTGTTGCACTGAATGTATGTATCACCAAACAAAGTATTTCTTATAATATTTCAGAAAGAGTAAGTCTTCCAATGATAGCCTTCAATGCTTATGGATTGGCTGACTACAGTTTGGACACCAACCAAATACTGATATTTCAAATCACCTATCTAAATGAAGGCAATGGCTATGATACCAGTGATGGTGTATTCACAGCTCCTGTTGATGGACTATATATGTTTTCAATGCATGCATGTGCCTACAAGGATCAATATTTTTATTATTACATAGTTGTTGACAACAGTATTATAGCTAGAAGTACTAAGTATAACAAGGAAGGATTCGACTGTACTTCTGTTGTTACCTTAACAAAGTTGGAGAAAGATCAAAGAGTTTGGGTAAAATGTGCTCATGGTTCATCCAGTACTACTCAGCTGGATGCCGATAATTATAGACAATCTACATTTTCTACATTTTCTGGAGTTCTACTTCATGGATAATGTCTTGTGTTATATTTGTAATTTGATTTACAATATTGACATTACAAACAGGATGATACAAATAAGTTTTTAAAGTGAACATTTTCTTACAAACAATTACACACCAATGCTTATACAATAACTCGTTAGAGTATAATTTAAATGTTCAATGCGTGTTTTAATTTCTTGGACATACAATGCATTAGTAAAGTGCTCCATTAACACTTGAATTTCGTACATTTTTAATTATTGCTGTTTATATACTGTTTGTATACAAACTAACATTTCTATTTGGTAATATACACTATCAGATTGGTCTTCCATTTTTTAATGAACACACAAAATTAATTCCACATAAATGTTGCCGTGTACATGTTCAATCATAAATTATCAAAAAACTTGATTTTCATAATGATGAATTATTATAAATTACTATAACTCTTAAGTGAACCGTCTTGGTGTTATACTTTCAAGTGTATTAATTTGTAACTGGTGAAATGACTTGACGAAATACTGACTGAGTTTTTATATAATAATAAAACTCATTTCAAATGACCAACCTGTAGAAAAATCAATTTAATTCACACCGCTTGGTACCGACTTTCACTTTAGAAAGTTCTTAAACATTCAATATATTCTGTGTCATTTTATTCCCAGCTGTTATTTATATTGTCCAATATCTTATTATTTCTTTGATCAAATGTGACAAGTTGTTTTACAAACCTTTTTACTGAGTGGTCATTTGAACGTGAGACAAAATTACGTCTTGCAATTTTGAAGACTTTCAGTCATAACCCGTTACTGATCATTATATTATGACCTTAATGATTGCTGTAAAACTGACATATTTTTTATTTGTGCATGGCTAATTACATATTCAATTTTATGCTTTATTCATAAATAAAAAATATAGACGAAAACAAAAACATTCTTCTTTAGTTGTTGTTTTGTGCATGAAAATTTAATATTTAAAACACATTGATGTCAAAATGCTCAACTACGTATATAAATATATATATGTTGGATCTTTCACATTAGGAGTTTACTTGAATTGACTCAAAGGCGACCGACACGGTACCTAACCAAAGACCTAGCAAATAGCAAATACGTAAATGTAACAGTGTCTTTAGTTAGAACCCCTGCCGACCACTTTTGGTTTGTAACTTAACCAACCATCCTCGGTAACCCAGGGTACTTTTCATCAAAGGGTCTCCGACGATGCTAACTAACGTTCATGGACTCTTTTCATTCTCATGTTTTGTTCAGGAAAAAAGACTTATATTAAACTAAAAATAAGTGATCAATATAAAGTGCTTATAGTAGTTTATAGAAACAAAAACAACAAAACAAGTTGATTTTTAACTGTAAAAGATAATGAATGAGTAATTATGGGCTGTAAGTAGAACGGCAGCCAAATCGTTAATAGGGAATCGGGCCAGATGTTTGGTACCTAATGTAGTAACACAGTTATAACATTTCCCAGGACGATCATCATGGTCACGTGACAAATTATACGCATCTGTCTGGTCTACAATGAATAATTCATGATTATCTACTGAATAAACACTCTAAAATGACGACGAACTTTAAATATCAGGTACCACATTGAACGAGAACAAAACCTACTTTTCATTTATTTTGAACAGCAATTATACAGAATCTTAATTCGTTGATCAACAAAAATGTAAATTCTCAACAGACTCTTGCTGGAAATCGATGATCATCCTAGTAAGGCATGGAGCTTAATCTGTAGCAAGATGGTTATCCCCATCAACGCTATGTCGTGTTTACCTCTAAATGCGTACATTTAAGCCGCCCGGCTAGCTCAGTTGGTAGCACGCACGTCTACTGATCGAGGGGTCGTAGGTTCGAATCCCTGGCGGGTTATACTTTCGTGGAGCTTGGTCACGAAATGATTTCTACGGCCATTCTCACTCCGACTAATGATTTTTAATTATGTAGGACACGTTAGTTCATGACGAAAGTATGCGCTTAGTAGTTGGTTAACAGCTAAATCCAGAGATTTAGCCTTCCCAGGAGGAGTGAGTAGGTTAACTGACTGCCATTACATGTTGCTATGGCGTTAAACCCAACAAAACAAACAAACATACATTAAACAGCCGAATATACAGTGACCCTTAAGTGACATTTTGAAATACTTTTTTCCTTTTACATTTGTTTCGTTTTTACGAAATAATATTACCTTTATACGAAATAACCGGGAAAGTAAAAACTATTTCAAAATGTCACTGGAGAGATTTCATATAGAATCACTTGACAGTTCGTATTAAAAATAGACATTGGTACGACAAGCATAGAAAATTTGATAGGTTTTCACTTACATAACCATGTTTGATGATATGGCAGTGCTGAGAACGTATGATATGTATATAGATCTTCCAGTCAGTAGCACAAATGTCTACTGAACGAGGTATCGTAGGTTTGTTTTCTGATTGAGGTATCCTTTCGTGGAGCTTGGATATGAAATAATTTCTACGGCTATTCTTCTTATTGTCTTTGATTCTAATGTAGAACACTTATCAGTCACTGACGGAAGATACTCCTAGTAACTGGTATACAGCTATGAAAGTAAGAGATTTTGTCTTTTAAAAAATGATGATACGGCGTTAAACAAAACCAAAAAATCAATTTACAATGTACAGTATAACCCTCTACAGAACAAATCCTCTGCACAACAACAGCTTTTAATATTTCCCTCAAACGTAATTTCAGTTGTATATAACCTGTGCAGAGCAGCAACTTCTGAACAGCAACACATTTTAGCCCCTTAGTGGGTGTTGTTTAAGAGAGGTTGTACTGTATTGATGAATATTAAGTTCTTTAATCAGAATGATACAATGGGTAATTGTTTGATGCACAATATAAATACTACAGTTGTAACATTGAAGAACGTCATCAAACAAATATTCCAAAGTTATATTTTCAACAGAAAAATTATAATCAAGATTTTACGTAGTTATTATGTTATTAATAGCAAACAAGTTATATTAATAGATGCAGCTCTTTCTTGACTCTACTCTTAACAATGTACAAGTAATCATTTAGCCAACTATAAGGAGCTGACAGTGTTTTTATTATATAGAGAAAACTCGATATTAAATATATAATTATAGGGCAGAGTATAACCTCTTGTGGTTGGGAATCAAATCTAGGACATCTGCGATCAAAATTCTACGCTCTATCATTAAAATAATGACACTTTCAAGTGGAAGGTTAATAGCGACTTACAAGTATGAACTAGACAGATCAAGTCAATCATGTATTTCGCTGACCATAGTGACTATACCAAGCAGTAGAAGAGGGCTGCTTCAACTGCAAACACTTTTCAATAGATGTGGATATATATTAGTAAACAGTTCATGTTAGGTAATACAATGATGTTTTATTATTCATCACATTCACAGTGACTTCCCTTATTTTAGGAGTCGAGACATAGATACTGTTTACGTTTACATTTAGAAAGACACATGAATCATGTCCAATAAGAAAGACGGTTATATATAGATAAACAGATTTAATTATTGCTGTCATCTTACAATTTATTATACATTTTTTATATATTGTTTATATTGAATATTAATTATTGCATTCGTAAATTGTTAATTCGTTCCTGTCAATTAAGATAGTCCGTAATATTTTTTTCAAACCATGTTTATATGTTTGTTGGGTTTATCGCCGTAGCAACACATTGTATAGGTCATATAACGGCGGTCAGTCAACCTACTCACTCCTCCTGGAAAGGCTAAATCTCTGGATTTAGCTGTTAACCAACTACTAAGCGCATACTTTTGACAGTTACTGACAACCGCCCGCCCTACATTATTAAAAATCATTAGTTTGAGGGAGAATGGCCGTAGAAATAATTTCATGACCAAGCTCCACGAAAGTACGCACCGCCCGAAAATCGAACCCACGACCCCTCGATCAGTTGACTTGCGTGCTACCAACTGAGCTAGCCGTGCGGCTATTCAAACCATGTAGTGTCATGCATAGATGTTTCCCTTTAATAAAATATTCCATGCGTGATTTGGTGGATGGCTTTTTTAAACAACGACCTTGCACTCAATGAATGCACACTTTGTAGAAATGTAGATTTATCGCCATATATTTGTTTATATGGGACATATGGCAAGCATAGCGTTACAAACGCTTACATAAAAAACAAAGCAGTACGTTGTCATCTCTGACAGTTAGGAATCCTTATCATATTTACAGTGAAACTTTGCAAACTCGAACACGAAGATTGGTGACAAACTATTCGAGTTAACTGGTAGTTTGACTCTTCCGAATTTATAAGTATTGAATGTTTTTAAGTAAGATAATTTAAAGAGGTTGATGCCTGTACAAGTGATATACCCATTCGAATAGTTAGAGCTCGTCACCCTTGTTAAATAATAGACCGATCTGTATAGTTTGAGCTAGTCATCATGTAAAATAATAGACCTATCTGGATAGTTCGAGCTAGTCACCATGTAAAATAATAGACCCATCTGGATAGTTCGAGCTAGTCACGAGATAAAATAATAGACCTATCTGGATAGTTCGAGATCGTCACCATGTAAAATAATAGACCCATCTGGATAGTTCGAGATCGTTACCATGTAAAATAATAGACCCATCTGGATAGTTCGAGCTCGTCACCATGTTAAATAATATACCTATCTGGATAGTTCGAGATCGCTACCATGTAAAATAACAGACCCATCTGGATAGATCGAGCTAGTCACAAGGTAAAATGATAAACCTCTCTGTATAGTTCGAGCTAGTCACTGGGTAAAATAATATACCAATCTGGATAGTTCGAGCTAGTCAAGAGATAAAATAATAGACCCATCTGGATAGTTCGAGCTAGTCACAAGGTAAAATAATAGACATATCTGGATAGTTCGAGCTAGTCACGAGATAAAAAATAGCTAGTCGCTCTGTAAAATAATAGACCCATCTTGATAGTTCGAGATCGTTACCATGTAAAATAATAGACCTATCTGGATAGTTCGAGCTAGTCGCTCTGTAAAATAATAGACCCATCTGGATAGTTCGAGCTAGTCATGAGATAAAATAATATACCTATCTGGATAGTTCGAGCTAGTCACGAGATAAAATAATAGCTAGTCGATCTGCAAAATAATAGACCCATCTGGATAGTTCGAGATCGTTACCATGTAAAATAATAGACCCATCTGGATAGTTCGAGATCGTTACCATGTAAAATAATAGACCCATCTGGATAGTTCGAGCTAGTCACGAGATAAAATAATAGACCTATCTGGATAGTTCGAGATCGTCACCATGTAAAATAATAGACCCATCTGGATAGTTCGAGATCGTTACCATGTAAAATAATAGACCTATCTGGATAGTTCGAGCTAGTCGTTCTGTAAAATAATAGACCCATCTGGATAGTTCGAGCTAGTCACGAGATAAAACAATAGACCCATCTGGATAGTTCGAGCTTGTCACGAGATAAAACAATAGACCCATCTGGATAGTTCGAGCTTGTCACGAGATAAAATAATAGACCTATCTGGATAGTTCGAGCTCGTCACCATGTAAAATAATAGACCCATCTGGATAGTTCGAGATCGTTACCATGTAAAATAATAGACCTATCTTGATAGTTCGAGCTCGTCACCATGTTAAATAATAGACCCATCTGGATAGTTCGAGATCGTTACCATGTAAAATAATAGACCCATCTGGATAGTTCGAGCTCGTCACCATGTTAAATAATAGACCCATCTGGATAGTTCGAGCTAGTCACCATGTTAAATAATAGACCCATCTGGATAGTTCGAGCTAGTCACCATGTTAAATAATAGACCCACCTGGATAGTTCGAGCTCGTCACCATGTTAAATAATAGACCCATCAGGATAGTTCGAGCTAGTCACGAGATAAAATAATAATCCTATCTGGATAGTTCGAGCTCGCTACCATGTAAAATAATAGACCTTTCTGGATAGTTCGAGCTAGTCACAAGATAAAATGATAAACCTCTCTGTATAGTTCGAGCTAGTCACGAGATAAATAATAGACACATCTGGATAGTTCGAGCTAGTCACGAGATAAAACAATAGCTAGTCGCTCTGTAAAATAATAGACCCCTTTGGATAATTCGAGCTAGTCGCTAGGTAAAATAATAGAACCATCTTAAAAGTTCGAGCCAGTCACTAGTTAAAATGATAAGCCCATCTGGATTGTTCGAGCTAGTCACTAGGTGAAATAATAGACCCATCTGGAAAGTTCGAGCTAGTCACCAGGTAAAATAATAGACCTATCTGGATAGTTCGAGCTAGTCACCAGGTAAAATAATAGACCCATCTGGATTATTTGAGATAGTCACCAGGTAAAATAATAGACCCATCTGGAAAATTCGAGCTATTCACTGGTTGTAAATGCCTCGAGGGTCAAAATTCATTGTCACAGATAACGATTCCAATTTGATTTCAAAAAGTTAATCGGATTTCTTTAAATGCATGATATCACTACATATGGTTTTGATGCATTACTATGGCAACAGAGCTTACTTAAAGCTCACTTGCGCTAGCTCAATGTTAGTGTATAGTCAGCTGTCGTCCTTTCACATTTGTTTGTTAACATTCTATAGTTCACGTTTTGCCCTAATTATGATCAAATTTAATGTTGATAATTGTGTAGGTAATTGCCCGAATGAGTGTCATCTTGAATAAAAACTTGGTCACAAGAGCTAAAATTAAAACGAATTGTTTATACTCTAGAAACTACTTGGTTTATCCAAAATAACGTGGAAATTGTTCTTAAAGCATGTTTTGATTTTTATCTGATTCATGTATGTACCAATTGTACTCAGGTGAGTCATAAAAGGTCATGATGGCTCTCGTCGTTGTTTTAAGTACATTCGTTTGGTTTTTTTACGCAAGATCGTCAAGTTGAGTGACGGTTGGGTTGAAGTCATTTTAACAAGACCTTTGTTATTGTTTGTTCTTATACAAATTGGAGCAAATCAGATGTTTGTGCACCCAAGAACATATTTTTACACCCAGTTGCTACTAGTTTGCTACTAGTAGTAACAAGACAGAAACCCTTTAGGCTCTTGTTTTCGTTATTTATTTGTGGTGTGTAGTGACCCTTTATAATGAAAATACAATTAAAAACAACTAAAAACATTTATCTTTGACATTTGTTTTGTGGCAGGTATGTGTTTCGTTTCTTAACCTCCTTTTGATAAGAACACAATGCTCACCTATTAAAATTTATTCACAAATACGAGGGTGACCCAAAATTATTGTAACTTTGCGTTCTATCTCGTTAAAAAATCGTGCTATTTGAATACAAAACCACATCGTGTCGAAAGCGTGCTATCTGGAGTGTAGTATGTGTCAATATCTCGCTTACATTTTAACTGACCTTGGTACTGTGTACATTGTTTTGTAGCGTACTCGTTACACTCTTTACAAACATGGTTTGTTAGAAAGCTGAAAGGGTATTTGAAATTAGGGCCTTAAAGGTAGGTCTCTACTTGTCCTCAAGCCGGTAGATATTCATCTTAAGGTTTGTGATATCTATTGGCAGGGTCAAATGTTGTATATGACTGTTTGTAGGTGGGTTGCTTGATTTAAGTAGGGACGCGAACAGCTGAAAAGTGCTACTCACTACGGTCACCCTGCAACTTCAACAACAAAACATAACATTGAAATAATTCGACAAATCCTATAAAAAATGCAAGGTACACTGTCAGGCAGTATGCTAGAATGACAAGTTTGCCTTTAGCATGTGTCCATTGCATTTTAAAGAATCATCTACAGCTTAGGAAGATTAACGGTAGGTAGATATCCCATTCACTAACTGACGACCAAAAGAGGTCCCGGATTGAAAAGGCAAATTATTGATTGAAAAATTGCCCGAAAAACAACAAAAAGTTTTTCGACAATTTGGTCACAGGTGATGAAATATATATATTGATATTACCATTAAAACTAGAATGACTAAGTTCTGGAGTAATATAGTTTGTAAAAATTAATCAAAAATAGCAAATTACATGTTACAATCTCATAGCTCATTTAAGTGGCTAAATAATATTAATGTATATTAGATACGACCGGTAACACTTATGTATGGTTAAACCAATTTAACATGAATTGTTCATTTGAAACATATACATACACTTGTTAAATGTACGCTAAATGACCAATTTAAACAATCTTGGGAATCTAGTTGAACTACATCATCGAAAGGACATAACTATCATTCTTTTAAAGACAATATACATTTCAAAAACTACCTAACTATAGTAAATCATACACATAGAATTAGCCTATTTCATTTTAGAACAGGCAACCACCGACTTCCCGTAGAGACAGGACGATGGACGCGACCTTACGTACGATACGAGGACAGACGCTGTCATTATAACGCTCACGTTATTCCATCCTATTTTTATAACTATCCTTGTTTGAGAAACTCTAAAGTTCTAATGAATGTTAAAGAAGAAGCCACGCTTATCAACCTTAGTAAATTTGTACAATACGTAATTACATGTATTAAAGTTAAAACTAAGTTCCCGTTCATTTATTACCCGTTTTATCTTATCGTTTTTGAACTTAGAAAATGAATTGATTTTAATTATACATAATAGTTATATATATATATCTACTCTTTTTTATCACACATCGTAATTCCCCATAACTCTACAACTCTATATCAATATTGTATTCTGTTAACCATTACCAATTATCTCACATGTTGTTACTTTATATAATGTAACCTGTGTTTATTATAATAAAGAATATGTTCTGTTCTGTTCTATAAGTATATTTTTAGAACCAAAAGGAAAATGCTCTAATCAAATCTAGGCCAACTAAACCGCCAGGCGCCCTAGCATTGCTCAAGGAATACGCACCGTAAGCAGATTTTGTATGAATTTTTTTTTTATAACAAGGGTCCAATCATGCAAATCCCTGTGCCTAAAAGTAAAACAGGGAAGTATTATACGAGTAGAGACGTTGTGCTTCAAAAACTTAAGAAATGCTATAAACGTCGCCTCCCACAAACAGGTTTGAAATACCACAGGCTCTTGCATGACAATGAGCCAGCTCACAAGGCACTCATGGTAACGGAGTTTTTTGAGACTGAAAAGGTAATTGTCCTCCCCGAACTGACTTTTCACCAGACTTGGCCCCCTGTGATTATTTCTTGTTCCCAAAACTAAAATTTCTCCTGTCTTGAAAAATCAAGACATGCTCTTGGTTCTTCTTTTTACCAGTTATGAGTATACATTTATGAGTATACCAATTCAAGAGTACGAAAACTGTTTCCAAAAATGGACTGATCGCCTACAAACGTGTATTCGGGTTGAGGGGAGTACTTCGAGTAGCAGGGCAATTTAAAATAATCACAAAAGTTACATAATTTTTGGAACACCCCTCGTATGCATTTTTACGAATTTCCAATGGTCATTTAGATGCATCACCAATAAATACTAATATTTGTTTGAAAAGTATGTGACTTAAAATGTGAGTTATAGATTTATACACTTCAACATTTAATAGAAGTCTAAGCTATGAATTGAATTAACCGTATCTTCAACATACACTGGCATAGCTTGAATTTATTAAAAGTTTCGCTCAGCTATAAGTTTTTATATAAACAGGGATTTAGGGAACCTCACTAGAACATTTTTAAACGTAAGTCGATTTATTGCTCAATCTTTATTTTTGTATCAAAAACAACTTGTATCACTTTATCACCCTTATTTATAACACGTATCAACTTAACTTGTATCATTTTCAATGTGTTTTTGAAGTACATGTTCAATTTTGTGTCCATTTTCTATGGAACAGAATTTTTTTTATGCGACGCAAGGGAATACTGATATATGAACCAAGCTACGTTACTGAAATAGTTCAAGTACTTTAGTAAATCAAGCTCTTCATATTTCTGAGGTACTCGTACAGTAATGATACTTGACCTGATATCTTAAGGGGGTGGGTCCATGGGATCGCATTTTTTAAAAGGACTTAACTTTTGTTGAAACTTTGCACAAACGTTGTTCAATGTTTAAACTTTTAAAAAATGTAATAAAATTTGGGGGTCACCGAACTCGTTTTTGGGTCAAGGTCATTTGAAGGTCACCACCTCTGAAACTGCTGAATTGAGCAAGAATTTTGACAATTTAAGCAAGTACCTACAGAAAAAAATATTAATCACCGGAATATTTTTTTTTCGCTTAATTATAAGTAAATAGCCTGTAAGAATTGTAGTACAAGAAAATTATTTACCAAAAAATCTATATTTTTCTTGCAGGCTCTTAACTGGTCTCCATCCTGTATGCCCAAAATTGGTTATTTTTCACGGGATTGAGATAAATGTTCAACATATTTTTTAATATATATACAGAGCTTAACTTTTGCTTAAATTTTGCAACACAAATCAGACATTAATATTGTTTGATTTTATGGGGGAAAAAACATAGGTCACCGACCTTTGAAAAAAGTTACGAGACTCTTTTTGATACATCATGTCGGTAAAAATCAGGTAAAATATTATAAAATACCACAAATGCGTTATAATAGTGTAAAATGATATAATAGTAAATTTTATGGGTGATTACGTTTGATTTTATGTATCATATTTCGTGCGTTTGTCCCTAAAGTAGTCTTTAAGTAACTCGGTTGGTCATTTTGCTCGAAAATCGTCTGTCAAATTACCCCACTCACCAAAAAAACAAGCTTTTGAAGCAAATATTCAGGGTTAAGAGATTTTGTCAAGAGAGAGTTTTATAATACATTTTTGAATCTTCATGAATTTGTTTGGGCACATCTGAAGTAATTTGATCAAATAAATTAGGGTCACCAAATATTTTAAAGGGTTATGGTCATTTCAAAATGACCCCCAAAAAGCATGTAAATCTCCGCCAAAAATGCATCAAAAAGAGCATTATTCAGACAGATGCATAGGAAACAGTCCATTTGTCATTAAATGATGAATATGTTAAGTGATAAATGTTATAAATTCGAAGAATCTCACTTTAACATGCATTTTTTACCATTTTATTCAGCGAATTCCGCAAAATGTGTGTTAAAAATAAAAAGTACCCCACCCACTTATAAAAATTGTCAAAAAGTCTATTTTTTACATCAAAATAAATTAGTGACTTAGTAACATTTTTAATTGTGTTTAAATGTGAGATTAAATGAATTTTTATCAGATAGAAGTAAAAAAAGCAAAAGGTCACCGAATTTTTTAATTTCAATACAATAGCTAGGCCAACAAGATGTTAATAATACCTAGTATAAGAAGCAAAAATTGAGTAGATTTTACTATTATTTTCATCATGTCTAAAATATAGCAACTGACTAAGTATATAACTCAAATGCATGTTTTTAATAGTTTATCACTTCAGATGGGGTAAATAATTTTTTAGAGCTGAATTATCAAAAAAAGGAAAATTTTATCTAAAAAAAATAAAATGCATTATCATTTAAAGTGAGGAATACCCCACCAACTTCTTCAATTCCCATTCAGAATTAATATATTGTTATCATTTATTATATATTATTGTCATGAAATAATGATAATGCAATAGACCCGTCTTAAAGATGTGATGAACAAGTCTTTACTTCACATTTGTATTACAAAAACATACCAGTTTAAAAAAGTCACCATGGCAACCAAATGTTCTGAATTGTTGTGAAAAGAGATATTCACATGTTTTAATTTTGTTTTATGTTATATGCATATCTTATACAGTGTAAATCCTTATGATTGTCATGAATAAACACATCATTTTGTGGAAGTAAGTCCTGTATAATTATATTTTTGTTGCACTAGTTATCACAAGTACTAACTTCATCACTTTTTAAGTGAGCTACTATTTATAGTGCATTGAGCCCAACAAATGGAATGTGTTGTATTCATGACCATTTACCGAGGTTCTTGCCAATCTAAGATATGATACATGTCCATGGTTTGCCTTACTAAATAGTACCTCCTTTACCATAGCATGGACATACACTAATATTGCTAAATTGCCACTACACATAACAAAAAATTAGGATTTGCATCTGTGAATTACTGACTACTGCATGACTACTATAGTGAAAGCCATTTATAATTACATGGCTTTTAGAATTGTCAACAATACAACAACTGGAAGCTTATTTACTATATTTAATGCATGGATTGTATTATTTACAATGATTTTATCAACATAATGCTGACCAAAACCAAGTAGATCTATAACATATCATGAACAAACAAAGTGAGTTCTTACAGTCAGTTTATTTATTAACATTGTTTTAAAACATTTCAACAATCACTTGTGGCTTAGACAATCAAATGTGGGTATTTTTTTAATTTATAGTCTGTTTCCTAATCACCTATCATGCTGTCAGAGTATCATCAGTGTGGCACAACTCAATACATCAATCATCTGTAAGAAAGAAAGATATTGACTAGTATTTTTTCAAATATTGACAAATGTAACAAATAAAAGAAAATAAAATACCTAAAAATAACTTAACTTCTTATAAAATTTAAAAGAAGTCAAATGTTTCATCAAACTTTTATCATTGTTGATAATAAACCCATGTTTTTATGTTTTATGATATCAGTCATGTCTCTGATCATATACCCCATTATACACCTAACTAAACATGTGAGTATGAATGCTGAAAGATCCAGATTATAATAATTTTCTAGAAAAATGAAAGGATTGCCATCTAAGAAAATTTATACTATAGATCTTAATCTGTTCCTCTGGTTATATACATGAACATGATTCAAAGTAGATGAAAAATAGGCTAGCTGAGGTTAATCAAATGGAAGAACTAATTTGGTGCACTATACAAATTTATAATACATAAAAAGCATAACACAAAGAATAAATAAAAAAGTTAAAGTTTATGTGAAAATGGTATGTCCCCCCCCCCCTCCAGCAAAAAACTTGATCTGCCACTGATCAGCTTTAGAGAGTGGTGGGGTATGAAATGTAAACAAACCTGTGTATTGTTGTGCATTGAGTAATATTCTAGATTAAATGTATCTACATTTAGTCAAACAGGATGCTCAAATAGCATATACACCCTGAAAATATAAATAATAAAGTCTCCAAGTAAAGATTCTAAACATCAACGAAATAGTTCATAATCAAGTTAAATTTTTCTAACTGGAGACAGTTTGTCTAGACTTATAGACGCCTTTACATGGAAAATAACCATCAGCATCATACTGTACACCACGTGTCAAGATATTAAATTATAAGTCACAAATAGTATTTATTTACATACGAAATTGGAAAATTATAAATCCGTATCCGGAATCATCTGTATCCGAAAACAGTTTTATAATTATTGCACCATTACTCTAAAATCTGGGAAACAATAGATTTTAACCAGTATATTATATACAACATTTTCACGCATCAATATTAATACAATTAAGAAGGATAACTTACATTTTTCTTACGTGTGTTTCATCTCACACTGTCAAACACAGACCAAGGTCGTCTGCAGAATGCTAATAATATCATAGTTAGATTTCTTGACGAATTTTGACGTCATCAACTATACTCAGTGTTGCATTGTATGTCATCTCTGTTCGTACCTCTCAACGATACTACTTGGCAAATATACGTTCAGCAGACTCAGTAGTTATACAAAATATGTTATTCTTGACAGCATTTGCAGGACTTTGTCGTAAATCTAAAGTTACCTCCCTTTGTTTACAATCAATGTCGTAAAATATTTTTGTTTAGTCACAGGCTCTAACAAAGGGAAGTTAATCATGCGAATTTTATTTTTGTCGTCAGTTGAGGCAGATATTTTAATTATGATAGCTTAATGGCCTGAATTAGTGAGTTTGTATTTTACCGTTTTATGGTTGTTGTCATCAAAAATTCGCCCATGGACCCACCCCCTTAAGTATAACTTAAAACGTTACATTCTTTATTTCATTGTTATAAATATATAGTTTACAAGTGTCGTGTTTACATGTTAACATTTTTTTGTGAATCTCTCAACACAATTCGTTTATAGAATAACCGCGGACATTATCTCATTGATGAATTATGTCATTAAAATCTTTAGTTTGATATTCAGCCGCGGCATATTATTTTCTTTTATGTATCAAAGGTTACTTTATATAAATTTTCTCTATAAATTAAGAAGTTGTCGGATGTTAACGGAATGGTAAGCTAGTACAGTAAACTTCCGCTATCATAATGAAAATTACAAACGTTCTTGCGAATTTGCGAAATAATGCAAGTTATGAACTTGTTAGATCCTTAATGCTGACTTAGAGAAGAAAAGGTATTCTTGTAGTTATAACTCTTTGCTAGTAACATCATTGCTTGGTATAGTCAAACTTGACTTCATCGGAAAAACACATGCTTAATTGTTTAATGTGATTGTGATTGATTTTGTGTATATAATTATTCATCTATCGTCCGTTTTTTATCAACTGCCAAAAACTTTAATAATTTCACGGTGACTGAATGCATTGTTTTTGTACTGGCGGCCTAACTTTTAATAAAAATGTCTTGACTAAAACTTATCATACAGCATAAGAAGCTTTACTCAATCATAAAACACACTTTCGGAAACTCATGGGTGTATTACGACAATGATTTTAACAAACGCATTCACCTTGAAATTATTCATGTTTTGACAGTTGAGAATAAACAAACAATAACAGAAAGGCAGATGATTTAATGTGCCGAGTTATAAAAAAGTATATGCATGGTCATAACTACGGAACTTTACTGTATCGGTAAACAGTATGTACTTGTGTGTTTTGAATGACGCAGATAACTAGTTACATTATTTTTAGTTAAATGTCTCTCTTACTAAGATAAACAACCTATATATAAAAACAACCTTAAATAAGTATCTTTTTCAAGTTTGATGGAGTGATCACAAAAGGTTACATAACAGCAGGCTTATGTTATTATATATAAATATTTATGTTGTCATGGTTACGTGATTGTGTTTTGTGTTCACAGGGTATGTTGACCATTTCATTAAAACATAAATTAGTATGCTATTAATTTTTTAGATTACGCAAAGATGCTATTGAATGAAATAAAAACAACTGCGAGTCATATGACTGGAAACCACATTCTAGACGTTGACAGAGCAATCTGCATTATATAAAACGACAACTTGCAATAGTGTTTGGAAAATAGAACAAAATGCTAAGCCCCCTTTGCTTGAGCTCGTTCAGTTATGTATTTACCTTTACCACCTATTTAATCTAATACTACATGTATTCTATTCTAGTAAGTACTAGTTTATTAAGGCTCAAATTTTCAAACTGTTTGATAAATTAAACCAATTATTATACAGTCCGCTTACTGGCGCTCTGGAATCAGTTAAGTTAGATCTTGCCCAAGGAAACAACGTGGTACGTTCAGAGTGGGATTTGAACCAACGCGGGAATGCACTGTTAATCTATTGTGTCCAATTCAACGTCTCGGGGAGTTTGGGTTGTTTAGAGTCACGGCACTCATCTTACTCCAGGCTCCAGTTACGGTACAGTATTTTTTGTCATTGCCTATTTGTACATTCGGAACTCCACGGTCATTCACTATGAATAACCTCGGCATATTCAGGCGCCATTTTAGAACTTCCTTTGCAAAGGAATATGTCACGAAACCTTCCTTTGAAGCATACATGTACCGTATATATACATATATACAACGGTTACAACCGCGTTTGATAAACCACCTCAAGTACATTATGTGACACGCATTTCTGATACTCTGATGGCACTATAACCCATGAAACCTCACAAGAGATTAATTATAACTCTTAAATCTAGGATGATTCATAGATGCAAAGCGCAGACCATAGATATGACTTATTAATCAAAAGTATGCGTGATTTGTTAACCTCCTTATCGAGAACCGCATGAAAAAATTATTGATACTAAAAATAAGTAAATTCCGATTATTTTACGAAGAATAAAATGACGTTTCAATGGGACTTACCTTTTGCGAATCTAGTTTAAGGTTTAAATTTCTAGGTAAAAACAAATTCAGGGGAAGGAATGCCCTTGACCCACTAGGATGCTGCATACACATTAAAAAGCCCTTGCTACGCCCCTGCTAAGCATTTAATTCCAGGTAGCTTCCAGGTACATTTTTTTAATGTTTGAAAAGAATAAAAAAGTCGATTTAATTGATTATTAATAACTTGGCATTTAAGATGGCTTTTGTCAATGGTCAATGCATGAATAGTACCTATTAAGATAGGATAGTCTGATAATCGCTGCACTCTTAAGAGTACAACAAACTTACCTATAACAACTAGTGTTATTCAGTCATCCAATGAGTTCTATATATAACTGAATACAAAATTATATAGTTTGTTTCTTTCTTGTGGAAAATAAACTTTGTCAAATAGAAAATATATCCGTAAGCTATGTATCACAAAAGCAACTGCTCCCCGACTTAGCGCTAAATACACAGCAACTTCGCCCGATTTAGCCTCAATTTTTATGTACAGTGGAGTAAAACGGCGGCTTCTCGAAAAGTATACAGTTTCAATGGCTGCAAATTGACATTATAGTAGAAAAGGGACAGCTCTACAATACAAACAAAAAAGTTACACCGTTGGTTACAAAAATGTAGTTAAAAATGACCTTAAACGTTAAATAACGGGTTTTGGATGGTTTTTCTGTCTTTAACTCGCGTTTTCTTTCTTATTTTTGGAAACTATAAAGCGATGTGCTAAACTGCCAAGGCCAGCCCGACAGATCCATGCCACTTTTATAACATAAAAGTAAATATATAAAGAATAATTTAGGAAAATCTTACACTGGCTGAGATTAAAAAAAAATGTATCGTATTGGATATCGCCCGAAGTAGCCTCGCGCGCTCGATTTAGCAGGTTACCTGGTGTGAGAACTGTACAAGTAAAAGAAAATCGTTTGTACAGGACTGTCACAAGTGTTTTATTAATATTAATTTAGCAACCTATTTACACTATGTTATTCCATGACTAGTGACGATATAAGAATGATGTCAGACAGTATCTGTAGACGTTATTTTTGGATGTAAACAAACCATGCAGCCGAGGAGATTAATGGAGATATCCCAATTAAAAAAAAATCATAAACTCTTACCTAGTATTAAAAGTGTACCATGAAGAAAATAATATGTTTATTTCCAAAATAGAATAAGTTCAATTTATAGTGTTAAAGGGGGAGATTCATTGAACAATCATTGTAGGATCGAATGTATATATATATTTTGATAATATATGCTGCCTTGCGATATGTTTTTGGCCGATTTTTAGGCGACAATCGCCTCTAACAGATGCACGGTCGATGCGCGATTATTTGAAGAAACGCAGTCGGCGATTTGCGATGGCGAGGAACAAATGGCGATATCGCCGATTTACGATTTGATAAAACGCAATTGGCGAGATCATTTAAGAGTGGCGATATATCGCCGAAAAACAGGCGAGCGATGTGTTGATGAAACTGGCCCTAATACGGGTAACATTTATTTTACGTCTATTTCGTTCTTTTAGTCAAATAGCTGAAGAATTTAAAAAAGACTCACAAAAATTATTACCTTAATTTTCTCGAAAAATCTAATTAATTTCAGATCTAAACTCCCCGCATAAAATTTGAGTCCAGTAGTTACGTTATGTTACAATGTATAACTATATTCTAGGTATGTGCAAAGAAAAGCAAACACAGTTACAGAAACTTTTGACTCACTTTTAATCAATTTAGGACCGGTAACTCGAATTCTAAAAACAACGTAAATCTAATCCTCGTCTTAGTACAATATTTACTAGCACCATTTTGACATGAGATAAAACACACAATGCACTCCTTGCTTTTTATCCATTTGTCTTCACTAGTTTTAAATTGTATTGACTTATCACAATATCTAATAGTTCTAATTACAGTTTTTCCTAATTTTATTTCCATTATACCATCAATTTTTAATCAGTAAATTAAGGAACATGACGGACATAAACATCAACTTATTGACTATCTACATGTAGATACCAACTTTAATCAATCTAACATAAATGAAATTTAAACTAACTACACATGTGTTGTGACATTTTAACAATAGGTTGTATCTTAGCAACCAGAACCAGACTAAGGAAAAGACATGTCGTACACATTGAAATGTATCTACATATCAAATTTCATCAAGTTTGGATAAATTTTGAGTTTCACCGGAATACAAGTGTTTTGTGAAATTGTGTCTAATTTGGTATCCATGATAGATAGAATATCTTTGGCCAGACAAAAGACAATAGTGTGTGCATAATGTACATATTGCAGCATATTCATATACCAAACTTCATCAATATAGCTTAGATAAGTTTTTTTAGAAATCGCAGGATACATATTTCATATTGCGTAAAACATATTGGTATCTATATGTAATATTTTGGTTTCTACGTTTTTTTGTATGTTGCATTTATTTCTTTTATGGAACGTCGATTAATAACACCTTTCATTGCGCATTTTCTCTGCTTCATTATACTTTTCTTTACCAATACGCTCCAATATATAACTTATCGCGGCTAAGAGCCTAGTCAGATATCTTCAAGATTGACATAATGTTCTTTATAACTGCACCACGTCCAAATTTGTAAAAGTAACACAGACTTACCACTTCTTTGGAAATACATTGATCCAGTCATCACAGTGAGACTCGTAGGGTCTGTTGGTACAAAGGAATGGTTACTTAACACACAATGGTCATCTTTAGATTGGTAGAAAAATCCAACACATTCATTTTGTTCTGAACATAACCTTGCACATGAAGGTATTGTCTTGGCTATCATTCCAATCTGGTAGATTTATAGAATGACTACTTGTACACACATTGTCTAATAGTGAAGTTTCTTTGGTGTAAACATCCTCATTGTCAGTTCTATCACAGTTTATAGCAATACTGACTGCTAATAAAACTAGAACAAACCACCTTTTTGACAATATAAGTGATGTTCCACGAATCATAATTCCATGTGATGAAAAAATATTTAATTTTAAAATAAGAATCTAGATGTTTAAACACAAATTAAGGAAAACACTTAAATATTTTGTTTTTCTTCGTAAAGACATTAACTTAAATTTTCATTTTTTATATACACGCCCGATCCTTTTTTTTTTAACTGACAAATAAATAATTTTAAAGTGACCGTTCTTAAATACATTACAGAAGGCGACGATGTCTTAGAAAAACTGTCATAAAACATTTAACCATATGTCTGTTACAATATCACAGTTTTTAGGCGACGAACATTTAAACACAAGAAGTCACCGTGAAATTATTTATGTTTCACTGTTAGAGAATAAACCAAAACACTATTTACAGTAACGCTTTTAATCAAGCTATTATTGAATATAACATCCACGAGAGATTTGTCATAGAAATAACTCACTTAAACCTATACAATTAAATCATTCTAAACTTGGATTATTTCTTGGTCATTTTCACCGATATGATGAAACAAAAACTATTGTCATGTTGCATCATTTTCAATTGCTATGATTTCTGGTCGATTAACGTTGTTCTAAAGTCTGAAAGTTCCATCAGTGACAGTGAAGATATCTTACATCGATTAATTAAAAACAGTTTTAGAAAATTGGTGTAAATAAGCACGTGGTCTTCAGAAAATAAAACAAAAAACACTTTGTCAATTTCTTGCAACAACCAAAATATATAAAATGAAATTATTAATGGGTGAATTTTGACATATTTGCCGATGTTTGTTAACATTAGTATGTAGTATGCTTAGAGATTATAAACACTTGTGTCACTATTACAACTATCTCAATCTTCTTAAAGTTAAAAGTGAGTCAAATGTAAATGGACAAAAGTTACCATTGTTAAAACACTTGTCCAATAAAAAAAACATACAATTATCATACTAATCGTTCGTTTAATCGTCAATGAGTTATATCCTTTTTACTTCTCAAAAGTTTCACATGTTCACTGTAAATGTAATATATTCACTGAGCAGCGAGGGGAGCGTGGTCATTGGGTTGTTTATCAATGTCAGCTGCTGATAGAATAGAATAAAACAGCTTATTTTAGATAATGGTGTATTGTATTTAAAACATACTTGGTAAAAGCATGATACAATAATAGTTTTGTTTTATTAATGAACATTATCTAACATACAATGAGATGAAAATTTACGGTCCGTTATAATCACTGGTAGTCAATTAACAATGGTGATTAATTAATTATGTTTAAGGTAGAATACCCATATTACACATATCAAGGAATTAGCTTTTTGCTTCTTCCTTTATCATCAGGATCACAGCCTATATTCACTGGCAAAATATTTTAACTTTTTACCGTCAAATAATTTTTTTATAACATTTTTTTGAAAATTGGGTAATGAGTAAGAATTGCACTATAAATTTGAAGGGGTATATGTCTTTTAAATGTAAAAATGAATTGAATAATCAAATTATTTTCATAAATGATAATTAATAAAATTCACAATACTTAAATTAATGCAAATACCATCAACTTTAATATCTTTACCTTGCCATTTTTACTTATACAACAAGTTAATCATAGGGAGACCCAACAGAAAATGTGACGATTTTCATCTACTTTAAAAACCACAAGTCCGTATCCTTATCTTTTGACTATGAAAACAGTTTCTGCACTCCACCTTACCCATTAAATAATTTACCTTATACTATAAGGCAATGAATAAAAGAAAGAAAAAGAACTTTCACCACAGATAACTCCAAAAAACGCCATTTCAATACAACGACCCCCTTTTTGAAAAAATGTCAAAACTCTAGTGACCATTCTAATATGAAATAAACACTTCTGAACAGTACATATTTTACTTTTAAACGCCATTATTGACTATTTAAAGATAAAATAATGGTATTTAACGGTCTAAATGCATAAATCTTCAACAACATATTGATTACGAATTTGTTTGGGGACGAATCTGTTAGGGGACGAATTTTTTCGTCCATTTTTTTAAATTGGATTTTTAAACTTCCGGTTTAAATTTCTACGCGAATTCTATCTATTTTCTCAAATATTTGGGTGAATTAATAATCTTTTTAGGTAATATAAGAAAAATATTAATAATAATCTTAAAAATGAAGCCTTTACACCATAAAAAGGTATATCCGATCTTTATCGATTTATAACGACACCTACGGAAACTTCTTACGTATTTGTCGACATGACCCGACATCGCCCGAAGTTTGACAGCAGCTATTATGGGAATTCTGCCTTAAGTAGACTTTTATGTACCACTTCCTTGCTTTGTAATTTATAACTTTACTAAAGTGATCAATTGTTAGAACAAATGGATGTTTTATAATGGACTAGTGACGCTTTATCATATTAATACAGAAAGGCTGTGTTGTCACTTTACTGGCATTCCTGAAACAATGCCATTTTCATGGCTTATTGACCATGAGCATTTCACTTTTAAAGCAAGATAAAACCAGCGATTTAAAAAAGAGTAGCTCAAATTTGTACAATAAGTTGCCAAATTCCTTGTATTTTATGCTAAGCCGAGTGTTCTTCCAATTAGTGGGAGAACCTGGAAGAAGCCGTCTATAGCACATACAAGTCGTAGCTCATAAAGATGTTTTACAGCATTTATCTCTCGAACAGCTACAGTCTGAAATGACCTACCAGCAACTACTGTTGTTGAGGTTCCTGGTCTGGCATCTTTCAGACAGTAGCTATCATCACTCACGTAATAATGCCCGGATCTACAGTCAGTACCGATACGAATAAAGGTTATGGCTTTAATGATTTGGTGAATTCACTTACGGTAGCCGAATAGGCCTGGTCGGAAAGCTGTTACTCAAAGCGCTTTATTTTTCTCTATATTTTATCTATCTACTTCTGTCTTTCCTACAAGCCCTTATAAGCAAACTAAATTATTGGCCTAAACATTTTTAACAAATATGCTAAGCATGTGACTGCACAGGAAACATTTTCCCATCGTTATTTTTATAGTCGTTAAACAAATATGTTAAGGATTGGATTACACTGATGAAGTTTTTTGTCAATAATAAATATCTTAACTGTTATAACTAAAGAATAATAGTAAGGTTAACGTCGTCTCTGGTATAATTTGAATAAAATAGTGATTGATTCTTATTGAAACAGTTTTGACGTATGTTTAAAATTAAAATTTTATAGACACTTCAAATAGCAAAAATCAATGAAATTAGTCTAAGAGTTGAATATGCATAAAGACGGTTAATTTGCAGTACGTATTGTATCTTATGGCAATATGTAAACAGGCAAATACATTTATACTATGTGCAGCTTTGTTACATTAAAAGTTCCTACGTAGGGCAAAGAATCACATCAGAATACATATGTATACAAATACTACAGTGATTGCAGCGCTACATGTATAATTAACCATTTAAGTTTTAAAATATATTTGGCAATATTTGTCTACAAGTGTTTATGCTCTCATTATAAGCAATATTTATGTTTGCAATTGATAGTAGTGTCCTTTAATTTGTTTACGTACCGTGATGTACACTGTGTTGTAGTATAACAAACATTTCATTAAATAAAGTAGATTTCTTAAGTTTTTTTTTTAAATTTATATTAGTCAATTCTTATAAAACATTGAAATATAAGTTTCAATGCCTAAAAGGCATTACTTCAACTTTTTTTGTTGCATTTATATCTATTAAGATATTCGTATGATGTTACATAAATGCGAAGCGGAAGTTTTACAATAAGTCCAACTTTCTACCTAATGTTATAATCGTGTGCGTTTATGAGTCAAATTCCTGACACTTATGGTATTATAGATTATACAAGTATCTACCATATGTTTGCCGATTGTTTGTCAAGTTGTCATAGTATCACTTAAATATTTATACAAAAACATCTTGAAGTACTTGAGGATATATACACAATACATCTTAAAGTAAGTATGAGATCAGAATCACTTAGAATCAAAATATAATTTCTCAAGATGTTGCGATACATTTTAAGTGTGCATGTTCAAGTACTAACATGCAAGATTTGATTGGACTATTACATTACATATAAAACCCAATCAAAATAAAGAGGAATATTAAATGGAGTTACAAGGTATAGTGTAAACAATAAAGCTCTACTGATTCTTGTTATTAGACTGATTGGTGTTGTTGGTTTATTTTGTAATTGTACTATAACAGTTTCCATTAAACTCGTATGGTTAAACAGTAAATATGTTGGAGTTACTTGTTGATGAATTTTAATTTAAATAACAAACTTTATAATACTTAAAATAAGTTTGCCGGCTTTTGATTGGATGATTGGGTTTGCGAAAAATTCCATATACACCGGCTGTGAGTTCATATACACCGTGTCCCCTCGGGTACCCTCTCAAAATAATTCATATACTACCTGAGCCATCTCGCCATCTCATTGGCTAAAAATACATCTCATTCCAAATTTTGAACGCATCAATATCAGATGGATTATGTTAAAGTTGAAAGTCAGTAAAATAACGTTCATTTTTTCCACGGTTCATAGGAATTAATGTCTAACAATTACAACAGTTCATGGATTTTGCTGAAGAACACCCAAAAAAAACGTAATCGCCAAGAGCTAGTTCATGTGTACGACACTTTCATATATGGCAAATGCTTAAGTTATGACATGAATGCGCAAGTAAGACATAATATTGCCTTGTACTAAATAAAATAGCGTTTTACATAAAGTTTTTAACGTGAATTACAAATCTTTTACTTAAAATACTCTAAACTGTAGAGACAAAATTTGACCCTTTCTGATCAATAATAAACACTTTATTTTTCGATGCTAAACAATTGGATAATCAAATCTTCCATGTGGACCCCTGATTAAATGGCCATCGAAATAATTCCATGCTCAAACTCTGCAAACGTAAGTATGAACCACCCGGGATTCAAACCTGCGACCCATAGAGCGCTAGGTTGAAAAGTCTACGGAACACCTGGTTTTCATGGAATTTCCATGTCTTGTATAATTATTGTAGTGCATGAGCTACGTTTCAAAACTAAATCAGATGAATAGGTGAGCTAGAATACAAGCTTGAGTTGGGTGAACATAAATAATGAAGAGCGCGCAACATTCTCAATATAACGTTAGTCGATCATATGCGCTCGTCCTATGTGCTCTATCTTAGCTTATACGAAAAAGTAAGACTGTTAAATAGATTTAAACAATGTATTTTAGATTAGCGAGATTAATGATTTTGGTGTGTTTGTTGTTTGGTAGATTAAATGCTCTTAATGAACCGTTGACATCTGAACGATTCGTTTATGAGGAACAGCTTTTGAAAAAAGTTATAAGAATGGAAGTATGGATGGAACAAATGGAACGTGAAATGTCACAGAGGAAAACTCTCGAACAATTGACATTGGAAGTAGAAAATAAAACAGCTGAACTCAAATTGGTGGAAGGTAAGTATATTTTTATTATTATGGGCTGCGTATCCGTAATGATAATTGATCGTCTTGAATATTATACACACTTTTTTGTCTGTTTTATAAAAAAATTATATATTAAATAGAGAATATTGGGTTAGTGTCAATCTGTACTTAGTTTATCCGGCAAGTTGGAGAAAGGTTTATTTGGCGAGGCTTGTCGCATTGATGGCTTATGTTATGATTGTAGAAAAGTAGTCAGTTATGCGTTGTCACGTGATTGCCGGATAAAGCAACGCATTTGGAACACCTCGACTACTCTGGCGGCTTGGGTTTTTTACTACATACGCGAGGCAAAGCACAGGCGAAGCACGTTACAGTTATGCAAATAGCTTTTGTAGTATACACACAGATCTTGGTCAAAACATATTCTATGTTATATATTGAACAAAATTTTGTTCAGCGATATCATTGAACTGTGTTATTTCAGATTATCTGACTAAAAACGAAACTCATCGCCTAAACCAACCAATATTTGTTTTCTTCAACACCAGTTGTTTCAAAATGGCGCCTAAATATGTCCGAGGCTATTCGTAGCGAATGGCAAAGGAGTTCCGAAAGAAAGCAACTGTGCCGTATAAAGATAGATTTACAAGGTCCAAACGTTTTCCTTCTAAAAGATCAGTAGCCTAATCAATTACCCTAAACGTTCCAAAAGTTCCGTAACGATACATTCGGAACCCCTCAGATCTTCTCTGCGAATAATCTCGGACATATTTAGACGCTATTTTGAAACTACTGGTGTTGAAGTAAAAAAATATACGATCGCTTAGGCAATGAGTAATGTGTGGTTTTTAGTCCATAAATTTTGAAACATTACTCATTGCCTTAACGATCGTATATTTGTTTTGTTGGTTAGATTATTCGCAGCTAATGGCCGGAGAGTTCCGAATGTATCATTACGAAACGTTTTGAAACGTTTAGGGTAATTGAACAGGCTGCAGTTGGCGGTAGTATAGAAACATTTAAGATATGTGTTAGTTTCATTTTATTTGTTGATTGTTAGTGAGAGATCATTTTAAGGGTACATGCGTGTTAAGACAATGTATGTCGTTAATGTATGTTCGCATTTCTATTGTAAATAAAATAGGTATTGTCATACGGTTTTTACCGTATTGTTACAACCCTAATAATTATAAGATTAAACAAAATGATTACAAATAATTTTGCTGTATTTAATAGTTTTAGTAATACTTGAATAGTTTATGATTTTAATAACTTTAGGTTTTATTTAGGTCCCTTGGTAAAAATGTAACGATTTAGGCATTCGTGGTGATTAAAGTCTCATGGAAGTTTTTAATTCTCACGCCATTTAGAATGTTATACATTGTACACAACGAAAATGAAGTCTGTGTTGGTCTGTTCAGATCTAATAAAAAGACACATATAATGAGTAAAAATCAGTTCAGTCTACTTTGTGTGCTATCACTTTGATTTGATATTTCAGGAAAAGTAAGTACATGTATTTCAAACTCAGGTTTATATTATTTATCTATATATCTCCTCACGATGTAAACTGTTTGTTCTATTTCAGAAAGAGTACGTCTTCCAATGATAGCCTTCAATGCGTATGGATTAGCTGACAGAAGTTTGGATACCAAACAAATACTGACATTTCAAATCACCTATCTAAATGAAGGCAATGGTTATGATACCAGTGATGGTGTATTCACTGCTCCTGTTGATGGACTGTACATGTTTTCAATGCATGCATGTAACAACGTTGGTCAATCTTTTTATTTTTACATAGTTGTTGACAACAATATTATAACTAAAAGCACCAAGTATAACAGTGCAGGATACGACTGTGCTTCTGTTGTTACATTATCAAAGTTGGAGAAAGATCAAAGAGTTTGGGTAAAATGTGCTTTAGGTTCATCCGGTTATAGTCAGCTGTATGATGGTGATTATCAACAATCCACATTCTCAGGTGTTCTACTTCATGGATAATAGCTTGTGTTTATATTTGTCATATTTATTTACTATGATGACATGTATTTGTAAATATGTTAGCATCACTGATTTCACAAGGACAACGGATTTTACAACTTGCATTTTCAGATGTGCGATTATTTAAATACAATTACATAACGGTAATTGAAGAGCGTATTATTGTATATGCCTACGCTTTTTGTTCAGGGAAATTTCCTTTTATTTGACATAAAATTATTTCTGTAAATTGTTTTATTGACAACATTTTGTATTAATTATAATTTTTAGTTCGTCATTATCCTTATAAAGGTGTAAACATTAATGTCTGGTGAAATATAGATTGAATAACAAACTACTTGAAATTAAAATTAGTCATTTCAAATATCCAAGAAGTTGATAAAAAACAAAAGGTTTATGTGACATTACCAATAAGTTATAGATATATATCATTTTATAGTTGTCATATATAATATGTATACTGTACTTGGAACTGACGTATATATGTATAGTATTTGTGCATGGCTTATTTTATATTTTTTTATGCCTTATCAATATTCATTATCTTAAATAATAAAGGAAAAAGTAGCATAACTACTTTGATTTGTTTTTTGTACATCAGGCCACAACAAGTTGATCATATGTTCTACGGATTTTTCTGAAAAAAAATGGGGCGAGCGAGCGAAGAAAAAAAATTTAAAAAGTCTTTATTCACTTGCTTTATATAGCGGTTTGACCAACTTTTTATGAGCGAGCGAGGAAATAAAAATATGTTTTTGTAAAAACCGTCAAAATTAAGGTGCGAGCGAATCCATAGTACATATGATCAATTTGGTGTGGCCTCAGAATTCTAAATAACTTGTCTTGAAACTCTCTGTAATTTCACAGTTTCTATGACAACCCCTTGAGTTTTGACGAAATTATCAGTATCTGTTAAGTCTGTATAACAAATTTCAAAAACATAGCTAAAACAATAAATTAGTGTCAAATGAAAGCTGAGACACTAACCTTAGTAATATATGTAAAACTAAAAATGAGGTAAATTGGTGAAAATAACCATAAAAACATAAACAAAACCAGAGAAATGGTGATTTTTGTTTCCAATTATACTCATATCTAATGATTTCAAAACCCAAATTTCGCAAAAAAATGCATATTCAAGGGGTTGCCATGGAAAATGTGAAATTATAGGAAGTGCGTAAGAGTTTAGTTTTTTAGTTTATTACCGATTCTGATTCAGTGGACCCTAAGGAACAATTTAAAAGGAGTTGGAAAAAAACGTTTAGAGGGGGTGCTTGGAAAACAAGTTGTTTGTGAAGTGTGTACTCATACGTTTGTTGGTTTTTGTTGGGTTTAACGCCGCAGCAATGCATTGTATAGGTCATATCACGGCAGTCAATCAACCTACTCACTGTTCCTGGAAAGACTAAATCTCTGTTAACCAACTAATTGGCGCATATTTTTGTCAGTGACCGACAACTGTCCAACATTATTAAGAATCATTAGTAGGAAGGAGTATGGCAGTAGAAATAATTTCATGACCAAGCTCTACGAAATTATGCCCCGGCTGGGAATCAAACCCACGACCTCTCGATCAGTAAACTTGCGTGCTACCAACAGAGCTAACCAGACGGGTACACTCATACTTGAAATGATGTGTTTATGTTGAGACCGGAAAGTAATACGAGACACATGTTCACATTTCGATAACAAGATCTCTAATGAAAACACAGTGCATTTCTCAAGTGATTTAACAAATAACCTGTAGCGTGTTCAATTACACAAAACTTTACAGAACGTTACATAACGATACATTCGGAACTCCTCGGCCATTCGCTGCGAATAACCTAGTCTAATACACAAATATGAGATCGTTAAGGCATTGAGTGATTTTTCAAAATTTACGGAATAAAAACGAAACATCACTCAATGCCTAAACAATCATTTGTCTGTTTACTTTAACACCGGTAGTTTCAAAATAGCGTCTAAATATGTCCGAGATTATTCGCAGCGAATGGCCGAGGAGTTCCGAATGTATCGTTACGGAACGTTTTGTAACGGTCGCGGTAACTGAACGCAGGGTTTTTTTAAGGACACGCTTCATCACATTTATCGTATGCGGAACTCCTTGGCTATTCACTAGGAATAACCTCGGACATATTTTCTACATTTGCGTCACATGCCAAAACAAAATACTTTAACTGACGTTGAATTATTTAAATCCATTATTATTGATGGACCCCCACGAATTCTTCCGACTTTATTCATCCAATGAATGGTCGAGGTGTTCCAAATGACATTTATCCATTAAAAAAAGAAAACACAAGAGAAAAAAAATGTCATCTGTGAACATTGTTAAATCAACATTTATCAACATATTTAATTCAAACAATTTAACATGATAAATCTTTAATTGTTGTAAAATAACTTGTGGTATTCTCAAAAATGTAATTTGTCCAAGAACTTTTGTAGGGAACTGTGGATGCTTAAAGTACATAAGAGAGACACTTGAACTAGTTTTATAAGATTCTGTATATGGAATATAAGGACTGTGGTAATGTTAAATACATGTTAAGTAACTGTTGAGAGAACGCATAAAGCTCAGTAGATATAATAGTATAATTACAAAAATGGACTTATTTCACGTAAGTTATAGTCATTGTATATATAACTGATATTTTTTATTATTTTGATACTCTTGCTGTTAGATTAACATATACAAACAACTGATATTATTATGTTTGTACGTAAAACTACGAGTTAGCTTAAAAACATCATCGTATCTGTGTCTATACTTTTAACTAAATGTTCATGAAAAGAAAAAGGTATATCACAATGTCGCTTTAGGGGCTCCGTAGAAATGAGCTGTAAATCACTTTAGGGGCTCTGTGGAAATTTGCTATAGGGTACTATAAAGACTGTGAAAAAATTGCCTCGTAAAACAATTTAGGGGCTCCGTAGAAATACGCTATAAGGTACTATAAGGACTGTGAAAAAAATGCCTCGTAAAACAATTTAGGGGCTCCTTGGAAATACGCTATAAGGTACTATAAGGACTGTGAAAAAAATGCCTCGTAAAACAATTTAGGGGCCCCATGGAAATTCGCTATAAGGCACTATAAGGACTGTGAAAAAAATGCCTCGTAAAACAATTTAGGGGCTCCGTAGAGATGCACTGTTAAGAACTAAAGGGTGGACATATCAATGCCTTGTGAAGCATTTAGGGGCTCCGCAGAAATGCGCCGTAAAGCAATTTAGGTTTAATATAAATGCACTGTTAAGCAATAAATGGGCTGTGTATAAATGCATTTGAAAAGCAGTTTAGACGCCCTGTAAAAGGCGCTCTAAAGCCATTTAGAGGATCCATAAAAAATGCATTAAGCACTTTTTGGTTTCCGTAGTAATGCACTATAAAGTTCTGTAGGGAATACGTTGAAATGTGTAGTTAATCACCAAATGTTTACTTTTGTTTTGTTGACATTTCAGAATACAACTTCGTTGCCACCATACTATCGCTATAACTATGACTATTATTCATTTGTTGATTATGACAACAACTACAAGTACCCAGATACATCGTATCACATCTACGACTTCGGTTTTGAAGATCTTTTTGAGAAGTTGGAAAAGTTTAGAAAAGCTGTTACAATTATTACAGCTGTCATGAATACTGTACTTTTTCTGACAATAATTTCTAAGAACACTCGGTCACGTGCAATACATTGGTACATTTATCATCTACTTGTCATCACAATTTGTCAAGCAATAAATACATCATTTCTCCATTACAACATGCCTGGTTATTATAACCTATGTAAGTTTCTGCATCTCATAGAAATTGCTATAAATCCTGTGTATTTTTATACTATCATTTTCATGGATATTGAAATCATTCGTACTCTAGCTGACACTGGGAGCCCCGTAGCTAATTCGCCAATTAGATTCCTTCTGTCTTCTGGTTTAACATGGATTATAAGTATGTGGATAGCTATCGTGATATCAACATTTGGTAATAAAAGCGATATTGAATCGATATGTTTTTATATTTCTGAAGGCACTCATTATATATTATCCTCGATATCACCATGGTTACCGTGTATTATCATGTTAGGATGCCTTTGTATCGGTTCGTTTATATTTCTGAGATCTAAACGTAATTTAGGCAATTATCAAAATGTTGTAGAAAGTCAAGATAGTCAAATATTTAAAATGGAATTATTTGTAATGTTTGTTTTATGGAATTTACTTCAAATTGTAATTTGTGTTATAAATGTGTTAGTTGTTATGCTACAAATTACTCCACATACAACGTCAGTTATCGTACTTCATATTACATTATCATTACATTTTGTGCTACCAGTCGTGTGTCTAACACTGAGTACAATACGTATGGTTTTCAAGAATACGTTTATATATGTTACGGATTTTGTATTAGGACGAACAACTGTGTCAAGATCGAGCGTTTCTGATGTCGTCGCTTTGACTCCAGTTTAAGTGTAAAAATTGTTCTTTTACAATAATTGTTCTAAAGGGAGCGTTACAGTACCATCCAAAGGTTGTTGGACCAAAATTTTGTGTGAGGATTAATGGATTCACATTTACCAATGATAAAAAACTTCATCTGAGCAAAATTAAGTATAAATATAACATAAATAAATTTATAAACGTATGTTTCAAACTACATGTATACTACATGAACAATCTATATTGCATTAAAATTACAGGTACCCAGCAGTGGCTATGATATTTATTTTCTTCAAAATTTCATCATCCAAAAACTTTTGGACGGCACTGTAGGATATATATCAATGACCTTTGCTTCATACTTTAATATGGTTTCCCTATTTTCATGTATAGTGCGAACAAAAAAAACAAAACACTGTTTATAATAACAATACAATAAACTTATCCTCAACGAGGGACGCTCAGGATGACAATAAAATAAACAATTGTGATATATTTTACGATTGTCTTAGTTGTCAGTGTAACGGAAAAGATTTTTACCATTACAAGCATGATTTACCAACAAATGGTGGCATCCATCATGCTAATCTGGTTAAAATGAATAAGGGACTTTAGTCAGTTATCTTCTCCTGATAAAATCTGAAGCAATCCAATTGGTAAGTAGGTCCTTACAGTTGGAATCCTCGGATTTTATCATTGAATTCCTACGTAAGGGTTACAAAATATTTCATCTAATATATTTCTTGTTAATGAAGATATTAACAGAAGTGATGGAATTTAGATAGGTCTTTAACTTAAAAATAATTAGCTTGAATTTCAAACAAATTGAATGATATACAAAAAAGTTTTTTAAGATTAAATTTGGCAAACTAACATTGAAAAGTAGGGGTTAAATCCAAGTAATCCAACTAATTAAACCTACCTATTTTGAAGAATATACAATGGGAAATAACTGACTAAAGTCCCTTATTACACACATTTTATTTCCATTTTTGCCTACCCCAGAAATGGATTGTCTCATTCCTAATGTTTATCCAAACACGTTTTGTTTTTTGCACGCACTATATATTGATGTTGCTGACATGTTTACTTTAGAGGTTTAGACATGTTTATAGTAGAAATAATACATGTTGTAAGTAAAGAGATGTTCTACTTTTTTAATGGTTTTAACGCCATGTCAACACAAGTTTTAAGATGTCCCGCGCACTTAATTTAGCTTCTCAGGGCCCTGGTCAACAACCAGTTCTCACATTCTCTTCGAAGACATAAACTTCTCAATTTACATTTCAGTGGAGGAAAATTGACATAAATGTCAAATTTTCGTGTAAGGGTATAGCCTCTGTGGTGGAGTTCTATAAGATGGTTCCCTGGTTGCACACCACACAGGAAAGGAATATTTATTAAGATAGAAAAACACTGATTAAATCCACATTATTTATTATTTAAACACTACTATTTAATATAATTCGAGAAACTAAAATCCAAATGAATAAAACATAAAATCCACGATAATTAAACAAAAACGACTATGGTGGCGACTGGCAACTGGCAACCTGGGGCCTAGGCAGCTAGCCTATATATAGGGAGGCATCCCGCCAAAATATTAGTTGCTCATGAATATAGTGAAACTCGTGCATACCGGAGCACCATTCCATGGGTACAACAAACCATTTCGTGGCCCGGAGCACTAAACAAATACATATAAAATAAAGTACAAAATACACGTGCACACCGGAGCACTAACACAACAAAATGTAAAACAAACGTGCGCACCGGAGCACTAAAATAACATGATAAAGACAAGTGTGCGTACCGGAGCACTAAATGTTAATATGTAGCACGTGCACACTGGAGCACTCAATCAATCAAAATAAAAAATACAATAAAAAATCGCGTTCTCCGCGACAGCCTCTCCTAGTGGGATTCGCTACCAAGCCGGATTGAGTTGTCCTTTATTTAATTGTTCCACTAATGTGAACATAAGACCCACGAAGATTATATTGGTGACAATTTATTGCACCTGGATTATTCATGATTCTACGTCCTGGGCCCACCGTACTGAGCAGAAAGAAGTTAAGTAAATTCTTTAGCATCGTCAAAAACCCAAGGTACTCATACGTTGTAAATAATGCTCTGGGTTACCGAGGACAATTCATTCAATGGTAAATGAATTTTGTGTTTACTTTCTTAGAAGAATCAAGTACCTTGATCAAAGAAAAAAACATGGTAGGTCTTGTAAGTGGTTTGAACCAATACAACGATATCTAATCCATGACTAAAAGTCCAATATTTAAAGCCATATCAACACTATTTGAGGTTATATCATGGCGTCTAGCGCACCTATCCTAGCTTTCATGGACTCTTGTCTGTAACCAGCAATTAAGTACCCTTCCATAAGATAATATAATGAGATATATTTATCTCATTCATTAATGGAGTAAAATTGACAAATTGTCAAATTTTCATGGAAGGCAAACTTCCCGGAAATAACTTGAAACCCTGGAACGCTACCAACTGCAATACCGACCCGGGTTCAAAATATCTAAGAATCGGATATATAATAAGGACACGACATGTCCAGTTGATCAGCGATTTACAATTGTTGTAATAATTTCTTGACAAATGCCGTTAAAAGATACAGTAACATTAAGAGTAATGGTACAGTAATAGGACGCGCGCTTTGAAATCGAGAGGTCCTGGGTTCGAATCCAACTAGGGACAAAGCAACATTGTACATGTAATTATCTTCAGCAAGAAATTTGCATAGTACGGTTGTTCCATTCCAACAAGGTGTAAAGGTGTGGGGTCACCTGTCTGAATACGATTTCAATTATCACGGGTTATTATACATAGTCGTTAAGTTGTCTGGACTTATATTTTTGGAATCAGACTTTTAAACTTTCATAACGATCAGTTCAGTGTCAAGCCAAATTAAATTCTGTGGGTCTCGGGTTTGATATTCAGCCGAGGCATATTATATCCTTTTATGGAACAGATGCTACTTTATATAGATTTTCCTCTAAAGATGAAGTAGTTTTCAGATGTTTACAGAATGGTTAGCTAGTACAGTAAACTTCCTCTATCATAAAATAACTTACATACGTCATTGCGAATAATGCAAGTTATGAATTTGTTAGATTCTTTAATATTGAATTTGAGAAGAAAAGTGATCCTGTTGTAATACTTTTTTGCTACCAACACCACACTCTCCGTAAACAGATATCCTGTAGAGCGTTGTCGTACAGGCTCTCTACTTTCTCCGTGGAAGGTCGCGTCGAGATAAACTTTGTGTCGACCAATCAATGCGTAGCTTTCATCTAGACGAGAACACTATTAAACACATTTTGATTTCGTAATTTCTATTTTTAGACCAAGGTTTGCATGTTTATTTAACAGCAGTACCATTCACAGTCTGCGATTTGGCGGCTCATTTCAAATTGCGTGACGTAGACGATGTAAACAAGTTACGTATCATAACAATTTAGTCATGAATATTATAATGAGAAAAGGTCACCTGAACGTGACCTTCGTTTGGAAAAGGCTATATCTAAATTAGCGAGTATGCGAGTGTAAAATTTTAGATCGGGTTTTAATCAAATTGCCAACACCATTGATTGGTATAGTCAAACTTAACTTCATCGGAAAAAATGTTTATATCTGTTTAATGTGATTGTGAATGATTTTGCGTATATAATTATGCATCTTTTTCCGTTTTGTTTCATCTGTCAAAGCTTAAATAATTTCACGGTGACTGAATGCATTTTTCTTGTACTGGCGGCCTAATTTTTAATAAAAATATCTTTACTAAAACTTATCATACGGCATAAAAAGCTTTACTAAATCATAATACATACTTTCGGAAACTCAGGCCTATGTTATTATATATAAATATTTATGTTGTCATGGTTACGTGATTCTGTTTTGTGTTCACAGGGTATGTTGACCAATTCATTAAAACATAAATTACTATGCTCTTGATTTTTAAGATTAGGCAAAGATGCGATTGAATTAATTGAAAACAACTACGAATCATATGACTGGAAACCAAATTCTAGACGTTGACAGAGCAATTTGCATTATATATAAACGACAACTTGCAATAGTGTTTGAAAAAAGAACAAACTGTCGAGACACCTTTGCTTGAGCTCGTTCAGTTATGTATTTACCATTACCACCTATTTAATCTAATACTACATGTATTCTATTCTAGTAAGTACTAGTTTATTAAGGCTCAAATTTTCAAAATGTTTTGATAAATTAAACCACTTATTATACAGTCCGCTTACTGGTGCTCTGGAATCAGTTAAGTGATATCTTGCTCGACGAAACAACGTGGTGCGTTCAGGGTGGGATTTAAAACAACGCGGGAATACACTGTTAATCAATTCAACGTCATAATTACTTAGTCGCTCCATTTCCTACACAACTTAAGGACTAAAATTCACAGATAAAGCGGAATTCTCTCTGACATGCCATGTCATTCCATCGGTACATATTAGACTGTGGTATAAATCTAAGTCTAAAACACTCGTCGTTATTATCAGGGGCAGTCTCTTCCCAGTATTCCGGTGAGTCCATAGGTACAGCTGTACCGTCAGAGAAACGATAAATGTCAGTGTCACCGTCATATTTACCATCCGTCCAATAGCTATTACCAGAGTACTCATAACCTGAAGTAAAAAATAATTTAATCTACTTTGAATGTATTGTATTGAAGAAAGAAAGATAAAGTTGTTTATTGCAATTGTATGCAGACACAAATAAATTTCATTGGATTTGACACCGTGTCAACAAACACTAAGGCCATTTTATGGTGGCTGCTACCCTGGTTTAGTTTTCCTGGACCAATTCTATAAACAGTATTTAACAATCCTATCACAAAGCCATCAGTTCTCCATATGCTTTATTGTACAATTACAATTATATTGTAACTAAACGTAAGTTTGTCAGATAAAAAAAAACAAGGGAATGTTGACCGTAGACAAGTTCAGATCAACATTAAATCAGATGTGTACTCACTTGGACATGATGTTAATACGTCTGAAAGTTGGATCATCAATGCAGCGTCGTCTATTATCACCAACTGTCCATTATTTAGTTCACATATTAACTGAGCTGTGTCACGATCTACAGCATTCTGATATATTCTTAAATTCTTATTACCAAAACCTCTTACCCAACCATTACATTCTGAAATAAAGCATGTAATACATGATATGTGGAGCTAAAATAATATTTGTTTTCTACCTGAACAAACAATGACTTTATACATTTTTTGCTGAAATTAAAAACATGTAAAAAAATTGTGATGTCATTTCATAGTCTGAGTTCTCTGCTTACGCACGTTCACTGACTTTAAAGCTATTACCCCTGGTCATCGGACTACTGGTATCTATCTCCCTGGGGAGTATTTTTACTCCGCTTATTAGTGCAGCCAACAATTTTGCGCGACGGAATTATACCATCCTTGCAGGTAACTATTTACACCTGGATGGAGTGAAGCAATCGCATGTAAGTTTCTTGCTCAAGGAAATTAGCAGTGTCCTAGTGGGATTCGAAACCAGTACCTCTCGATCCCTTAGCGCGCGCCCTACTACTGGACTACTGCTCCCACTTTAATTTTCAAAATGCTCCTTAGTTTTAGGTGAGCATTGCTACATTATGACAGTACGTTAATTTATATGGCTGGTATTTGCCAATTTATTCAACTGTGAGTGGCGCATACATTCACCCTACTGATTAAAATACTCGCTATAGCAATTCTGTTCTTATGGTTGATTTAACAATAATTAGTCATAAAATTGAAATCCGATTTCAATTTGACCTTACACAATATACATATTAATACAAACATATTTCGTTTTAATGAAATTATTGAGTGCATAGTACAATAGGATTTTTTGCCACTCATGATTATCACAAATACGTTGTTTGTACCTTTTCAGTCATTGTAAAACTCCAATATTCTAAATTCTGAGAGATCAACGAAAAGGAGGCAATTACAGTAATACAGTTGTTTTTCATATTAAGGATGAGTTGCATTTTGTACTGGTATGTCCGCTTTATGCCACTCTCAGATCGGAATTTATACCAAAGTTTTTTATCGACCATCCTACTTTTCAGTCTTATTATATGCTCATGTCCGGGCAGCGATTTTGTCGATACCTTGCTATATATTTATATAAAGCAACTTAAATCCGGAACGAGCATACCTCAATATATACTTGATTCTCAGTTATTTAAACTGTATACATGTAATTTGTAATGAAAGTTTGGATAAATATGTTATCATCCTTGTACCTTATTCTACGATATTCATTATAACTTGATATTCATGAACTCTATTGATATTTTGTCATGTAAAGTTACTGTGAGTTTACTGTACAAGTTGTATAATATATGTTTACATGCGATACTTCTGTATCTTAGTACATGTTTCCATCTATTTTGTTTTAACTGTCATTGTACTGTATATTATATGTTATATGTGTATGGGCCGGAGGCCTAGTATCATGAATAAATGTTTATCGTTTATCGTTTACTCTTAGCACACAATTACATGATATAATACACCGAGATTATTAAACAATTTGATATGATACCAGGCTACTGGTTGAACATGTTATACAAGATAAAAGTCGATTGAACCTCACAAAACAAATACAGAATGAAAAGCAGTGAGGTAAACCACAAACATATAAATCTAATGCGGTAACAACAAGCAAACAGATTGTAAGTTAAAAACATGAACATGTCAATATATCTGTAAATCAAAAGCCTCATGAATGACTTTTAATGTCTCACTTAAAAAAACACATATTTCAAAGCACCCAAATTGAGATCATTCAATCTTATCCATCCTGATCATAATAAAAACAGAACTAAATAAACATTGTTAATGCGTTCATCAATAATCAATATCAGTTAAAGCTTCTTGTTCACTGATTTAATCTTGAATATCAACTTTTATAAAACATTCAAAATTCTATTGAAACGTTTAGTGTTCGTTCAGAAGTGTTCTGATAATAGTAATTTTATCAAAATTTAACAGAAACATTTTGTAAAGTGAAGCAGTGTTCTGGTTATGACAATTTAAGTGAAATTATACATACGTATGTAACGGATTGTGAGTTTAATTGTAAAAATTATTCCCTATATTAAAATATGTAAAATATGTCAGAGCGATTTATTGATCGATTATATTTTATTTTTCTAAATTCAAATACTCATTTTTAAACTCAAATACAGACTTTAATAGGTGGTTTTAAATTATCAAAATATTCAATTACATGAGTGATAAGCTTTACAATCAATAAAAGGCACCAAGCGTGTGTTCCTTATGTGGAAACACAGGAAATCATACAATAAAAAAATAGAATATTTATTTAGCTCTTTGCTTTTGACCATTCACTGATGTTTTTCTAACTTCTAAGGAACAGAACGGCTATCACAGTTAATATTGAACACTGATTTGTCAGTGTCTATTAGTAGTGGATTTAGAATGTAATTGAATAGTAATGTTCATTTCCGGATTAAAACAAGACTTTGGTTCAGTTCTTAGAATTTAATATTTGCTTTCAAATCTCAGTAATTATTTATTTTCGACTGGGAAATACCAATAGTTATACGGAAAACGTCATTGCAAGGGTTTATATTTATTAAAACAATTATTCGTATGCTTCAAAGCACATATTATAATCACGATCAGTTCATTCAGAGAAAAATATGTTTTTGTGTATAAAATAAAACAAAGACCCTTGATCATGATATATAGTTACGTAATCAACTAATACGGGTAACATTTATTTTATGTCTATTTCCTTTTTTTAATTCAAATAGCTAAGAAATTTAAAAAAGAGCTCTCAAAAATTATCACTTTAATTTCCCTTAAATTTAATTAATTTCAGATCTAAACTCCCCGCATAAAATTTGAGTCCACTAGTTATGTTATGTTACAATGAATAACTATAAAACAGGTACATTTGTATGTGCAAAGAGTAGCAAATACACTGACAGAAACTTTGACTCACTTTTATTCAATTTAGGACCGGTTACTCGAATTCCAAAAACAACGTAAATCTAATCCTCGTACTATTACAATTGTTACTTGTGCCATTTTGACATGACATAAAAACACACAATGTACTCCTTGCTTTTTATCCAATTGTCCCTCTAGTTTTAAATTGTATTGACTCATCACAATATCTAATAGTTCTAATTACATTTTTTCCTAATTACATTACCATTATACCATCAATTTTAATCAGCAAATTAAGGAACATAATGGACATAAACATCAACTTATTGACTATCTACATGTAGATACCAACTTTAATCAATCTTACATAAATAGAATTTAAACTAACTACACATGTTTTGTGACATTTTGACAATAGGTTGTATCTTAGCAACCAGAACTTGTATAAGGAAAAGACATATCGTACACATTACAATGTATCTACATATCAATGAGGTTTGGATAAATTTTGAGTTACACCGGAATACATGTGTTTTGTGAAATTGTGGCTTCTTCGACATCCATAGATACAATATCTTTGACCAGACAAAATGCACTTTTCTGAACCAATACGCTACAATATAACTTATCGCAGCTAAGAACCTAGCCAGAGATCTTCAAGATTTGAAATAATGTTCTTTACAACTGTACCATGTCCTAATTTGTAAAAGTAACAAATACTTACCACTTCTTTGGTAATACATTGATCCAGTCATCACGGTAAGACTTGTGGGGTCTGTTGGAACAAAGGAATGATTACATAACACACAATGACCATCTGTTGATTGGTAGAAAAATCCAACACATTCATTTTGTTCTGAACATAACCTTGCGCATGAAGGTATTGTCTTGGCTATCATTTCATCTGGTAGATTTATAGAATGACTACTCATACACACATTGTCTAATAGTGAAGTTTCTTTGTTGTAAACATTTTCATTGTCCGTACTATCACAGTTTATAGCAATACTGACCGCTAATAAAACTACTACAAACATCCTTGTTGACAATATTAATGTTGTTTCACGAACCATTATTCCATATGATAAAAAAATATTTAATTTCAAAATAAGAATCTAGATGTTTAAACACAAATTAATGAAAACACTTAAATATTTTGTTTTTATTCGTAAAGATATTAACTTAAATTTTCGATTTTTTATATACACGTCCAATCCGTTTTTCTTCAACTGACAAATAAATAATTTAAAAGTGACCGTAAATACATAACAGAAGGCGACGATGTCTTAGAAAAAACTGTCATAAAATAGTTTAACCTCATGTCTGTTACATTATCACAGTTGTTAGGCGACGAACATTTAAACACAAGAAGTCACTGTGAAGTTATTCATGTTTCACTGTTAGGGAATAAAACAGATCACTATTTATAGTAACGCTTTTAATCAAGCTTTTATTGAATATAACATCCACGAGAGATTTGTCATAGAAATAACTCACTTAATCCTATACAAATAGATCATTCTAAACTTGGATTATTTATTGGTCATTTTCACCGATATGATGAAAAATATATTCTCATGTTGCAGCATTTTCAATAGCTATTATTTCTGGTCGATTAACTTTGTTCTAAAAGCTGAAAGTTCCATCATTGACAGTGAAGGTATCTTACATCGATTGATTTAAAACAGTTTTAGAAAATTAATGTACATAATCACGTGATCTTCCGAAATTTAAAAAAAAACACACTTCGTCAATGTGTTGCAACAGCCAAAATATATAAAATGAAATTACTAATGTGTGAAATGTGACATATTTGCCAATGTTTGTGGACATTTGTATGTATTATGCTGAGAGATTATAAACAATTGTATCACTAATTCAACTATCTCAATCTTCTTAAAGTTTAAAGTGAGTTAAATATATATGGACAAAAGTTACCATTGTTAAAAACGCTTGTCCAATAAAAACATACAATTACCATACTAATCGTTCGTTTAATCGTCAATGAGTTATATCCTTTTTACTTCTCAAAAGTTTCACATTTTCACTGTGAATGTAGATCTAATATATTCACTGAGCAGCGAGGGGAGCGCGGTCATTGGGTTGTTTATTAATGTCAGCTACTGATAGAATAGAATACAACAGCTTCTTTTAAATAATGGTGTATTGTATTTAGAACATACTTGGTAAAAAGCATGATAAAATAAAAGTTTTGTTTTATTAATGAACATTATCTAACATACAATGAGATGAAAATTTACTGTCCATTATGATCACTGGTAGTCAATTTACAATGGTGATTAATTAATTATGTTTAAGTGGAATTTTATGTACCACTTCCTTGCTTTGTAATTTGTAATTTTACTTAAGTGATCAATTGTTAGACAAAATGGATGTTTTATAATGGACTAGTGAAGCTTTATCATGTAAATACAGAAAGGCTTTGTTGTCACTTTACTGGCATTCCTGAAACAGTCCCTTTTTCATGGCTTATTGACCATGAGCATTTCACTTTTAAAGCAATATAAAACCAGCGATTTAAAAAAGGGTAGCTCAAATTTGTACTAAAAGTTGCCAAATTCCTTGGATTTTAAGCTAAGCCGAGTGCTCTTCCATTTAGTGGGAGAACCAGAAAGAAGCCGTCTATAGCACATACAAGTCGTAGCTCATACAGATGTCTTACAGCATGTTTTCCCTCGAACAGCTACAGTCTGGAATGATCTACCAGAACCAGGCATCTTTCAGACAGTAGCTATCATCTCTCACGTAATAATGCCCGGATCGACAGTCAGTACCGATACGAATGAAGGTAAGGGCTTTAATGATTTGGTGAATTCACTTATGGTAGCCGAATAGGCCTGGTCGGAAAGCTGTAACTCAAAGCGCTTTATTTTTCTCTATATTTTATCTATCTACTTCTGTCTTCCCTACAAGCCCTTATAAGCAAACTAAATTATTGGCCTAAACATTTTGAACAAATATGCTAAGCTTGTGACTGCAACGGAAACATCATCTCACCGTTATTTTTATAGTCGTTATACAAATATGCGAAGGATTGGGTTACACTGATGAAGTTTTTTTCAATAATAAATATTTTAACTGTTATAACTAAAGAATAATAATAAGGTTTACGTCGTCTCTGGTATAATTTGAATAAAATAATGATTGATACTTATTGAAACAGTTTTGACGTATGTTTAAAATTAAAATTTTATAGACACTTCAAATAGCAAAAATCAATAAAATTAGTCTAAGAGTTGTATATATATAAAGACTGTTAATTGTAGTACGTATTGTATCTTATGGCAATATGTAAACAGACAAATACATTTACACTATGTGCAGCTTTGTGACATTAAACTTTCCAACGTAGGGCAAAGAATCACACCAGAATACATATGTATACAAATACTACAGTGATTACATCGCTACATGTATGATTAACCATTTAAGTTTTAAAATATATTTGGCAATATTTGTCTACAAGTGTTTATGCTCTCATTATCAGCAATATTTATGTTTGCAATTGATCGTAGTGTCCTTTAATTTGTTTACGTACTGTGATGTAAACCGTGTTGTAGTATAACAAACATTTCATTAAATAAAGTAGATTTCCTAATACATTGGGGTTTTTTTAATTTACATTGGTCAATTCTTATAAAACATTGAAGTTTCAATGCTTAAAAGGCACTACTTCAACTTTTCTTTGACATGTTAAATGTAATGTTGCATTTATATCTATTAAGATATTCGTATGATGTTATCCAAATGCGAAGCGGAAGTTTTACAATAAGTCCAATTTTCTAACTAATGTTATAATCGTGTGCGTTTATGAGTCAAATTCCTGACACTTATGGTATCATAGATTATACAAGTATCTACCATCTGTTTGCCGATTGTTTGTCAAGTTGTCATAGTATCACTTAAAGATTTGTACCCAAAACATCTTTAAGTACTTGAGGATATATACACAATACATCTTGAAGTAAGTATGAGATCAGAATCACTTAGAATTAAAATAGAATTTTCTCAAGATGTTGTGATACATTTTAAGTGTGCATGTTCAAGTACGAACATGCAAGATTTGATTGGAGTATTACAATACATATAAAACCCAATCAAAATAAAGAGGAATATTAAATGGAGTTACAAGATATAGTGTAAACAATAAAGCTCTACTGCTTCTTGTTATTAGACTGATTGGTGTTGTTGGTTTATTTTGTAATTGTACTATAACTGTTTCCATTAAACTCGTATGGTTAAACAGTAAATATGTTGGAGTTACTTGTTGATAAATTTTAATACAAATAACAATACAATAATCTTTAAAATAAATTTGCCGGCTTTTGATTGGTTGATCGGGTCCGCCACAAAACCCATATGCACCGGATGAGGAGTTTATATACACCGTGTCCCCTAGGGTATCCTCTCAAAAAAAATCATATACTACCTGAGCCATCTCGTCGATGATTGGCTAAAAATACATCACATTCCAAATAATGAACGCATCAATATCAGATGGATTATGTTAAAGTTGAAAGTCAGTAAATTAACGTTCCTTTTTTCGACGGTTCATAGGAATTAATGTCTAATAATTACAACATTTTATTATTGATTTTGCTGAAGAACACCCCAAAAAAGCGTGATCGCCAAGAACTAGTTCATGTGTACGACTCTTTCATATATGGCAAATGCGCAGTAATACACTGTTGGTTAACATAAATTCATCATTCATAACGTATGTCCGCCATTTTTTCATCGGTTTGAAACTGTTTTTCTTATAAGTCATGACATAAATGCGTAAGTAAAACATAATAATGTGCTGTACTATATAAAAAAGCGTTTTACATAAGGTTTTTAACGTGAATTACAAACTTACTTAGAATACTCTAAACTGTAGAGACAAAATTTGACTCTTTCCGATCAATAATAAACACTTTAGTTTTCGATGCAACACGATTGGATAATCAAATCTTCCACGTGGACCTCTGATAAAATGGCCATCGAAATAATTCCATGCTCAAACCTTGCAAACGTAAGTGATGCCCACTCGGGATTCAAACCGGTGACCCATAGGGCGCTAAGTTGAAAAGTATATGGAAAATCTGGTCTTCATAGAATGTCCATGTCTAGTTTAATTATTGAAGTGCATGAGCTACGTTTCATAACTGAATCAGATGAATAGGTGAGCTATGATACAAGCTTGAGTTGGGTGAAAATAAATAATGATGAGCGCGCAACATTCTCAATATAACGTTAGTCGATCATATGCGCTCGTCCTATGTGCTCTATCTTAGCTTATACGAAAAAGTAAGACTGTTAAATAGATTTAAACAATGTATTTTAGATTAGCGAGATTAATGATTTTGGTGTGTTTGTTCTTTGGTAGATTAAATGCTCTAATTGAACCGTTGACATCTGAACGATTCGTTTATGAGGAACAGCTTTTGAAAAAAGTTATAAGAATGGAAGTATGGATGGAACAAATGGAACGTGAAATGTCACAGAGGAAAACTCTCGAACAATTGACATTGGAAGTAGAAAATAAAATAGCTGAGATGTCACAGACGCACGACAAGATGAAATCTAATCTCGACGAAAATGTGAAAATCACGCTCGGCAACTTGACATTGGCGACGGAAAATAATATAGCTGAAATGTCACAGACGCACGAAAATGTGAAAAATACGCTCGGCAACTTGACATTGGAGACAGAAAATAGAATAGCTGAAATGTCACAGACGCACGACAAGGTGAAGAATACGCTCAGCACATTGACATTAGATATAGAAAATAAAACAGCTGAACTCAAAATGGTGGAAGGTAAGTATTGTTTTATTATTATGGGCTTCGTATCCGTAGTGATAATTGATCGTCTTGAATATTAAACACAAATTTGTCTCATTTATTAATACATTGTATAATAAATAGAGACTATTGGGTTAGTGTCAATATGTATTTAGTTTATCCAGCAAGTTGGAGAAAGGTTTATTCGGCGAGGCTTGCCGGGTCGAATAATCCTTTTGGGGACGAGCCTGATTTACTAAGTACAGATTGACATTAACCTAATATTTTATTTATCCTAACCGCATTTACTTAATTGACTTATTTCAAATATGCGTTTAACCTGCTTTAAGTTTAGACGGCCGAATTAAATGCGCAGTGATTGTGCTAAGCGGTCTAATAAGTGTTTGCGTGTCATCCGTCATCAACGATTGACTCCAATATAAATCATTAACGGCAATATTTTAAATTATGAAACGAAGCATTATTTAAAATTAATTGATTTTTAAATAAACAAAGAACAATTTATTTTGGGACGAATAAATCACTAGAGAATTTTCCGACGCTGGAAAGGATTCGTTGGGGTCTACCCTGGCGGCTTGGGGTTTTGATACCCGTGGAGACGAAGCACGTTACGGTTATGCAAAATAGTTCTTGTAGTATACACACAGATCTTGGGCAAACATGCCAATGTTATATATTGAACCAAATATTGTTCAGCGATATCATTGAACTGTGTTATTTCAAATTTACTAACTAAAAACGATACATTACTCATCGCCTAACGATCGTGTATTAGTTTACTTCATCACCGGTTGTTTCAAAATGGGGCCTAAATATGTCCGAGGTTATTCGTAGCGAATTGCAAAGGAGTTCCGTCAGCGGTGCCGTCATTCTCCTACCACGAGGTTATCAAGATTCTCGATCTAACTATTTAGTATCTAAAAAAGCTATTATTGAGAATCCTACTAGACTCTTGGTTCGAAAATGCGGTGCCGTAAAGTTTACAAGACAAAAGGTTTTCCTTCTAAAAGATCTGTTTGCGGTAGGATAAAAACATGTATAAGTATGTGTTTATTTGTTGATTGTTAGCTCTGATTTTGATAGCATAATTTTTATGTGTGTACCGGTTAACATTGCAATACACATTCTAATTTCTAGTTGTTTCAAACCGGTTCCTGCCACGGACATTTCTATGTTTATGTGGCATCAGATTTGTTTTATAAGAACCTGGAATTTTTATGTTTGAATAAATATTAGAATTTGTTGACAACTTATAATATTTGTGATTTATAAGATGAAAGTGTTCGTCAAATGAGAGAATTACTTTTATTTAAAGCTCATTTCAAAATATGTATATATTCCATTGTACACAAGTGATTCATAAATGTGTGTGAGGGATCATTTGAAAATACGAATGTGTGTTATATTTATCAATGTGGGTTAATGTATGTTCGCATTTCTATGGTAAAAAGCAATACGCATTACAGTATATTGGTCATATGGTTTTTACCGTAATGATACACCCCTAATAATTATTGGCTTGAACAATTGATTACAAATAATTTTGCTGTGTTTAATAATTGTAGTTATACTTGACTAGTTTATGATATTAATATCTTTAGGTATTATGTTGGTCCCTTGGTAAATATGTAACGATTTAGGCATTTGTGTTGATTAAAGTCTCATAGAAGTTTTTACTTCTCACGCCGTTCAGAATGGTATTTATTGTACACAACGATAATGAAGGTTGTGTTGAGAAAATAAAAATGTTCAGATCGAACAGAAAGACAATATAAAAAGTAAAATTCAGTTCAGTCTAGATTGTGTGCTATCAGCACTTTGGTTTTATATTTCGGGAAAAGTAAGTACATGTATTTCAAACTCAGGTTTATATTATTTATCTATATATTAATATCTCCTCACGATGTAAACTGTTTCTTCTATTTCAGAAAGAGTAAGTCTTCCAATGATAGCTTTCAATGCATATGAATTAGCTGACACAAGTTTGGACACCAACCAAATACTGATATTTCAGAACACCTATCTAAATGAAGGTAATGGTTATGATACCAGTGATGGTGTATTCACTGCTCCTGTTGGAGGACTGTATATGTTTTCTATGCATGCCTGCACCTACGTTGGTAATTATTTTTATTATTACATAGTTATTGACGACAATATTATAGCTAAAAGTGTTAAGCTTAACAAGGAAGGATGGGAGTGTGGTTCTGTTGTTACTTTAACAAAGTTGGAGAAAGATCAAAGAGTTTGGGTGAAATGTTCTTCTTGGTCATCCGGTAATCAGCAGCTGTATGATGATAGGTATAGACAATCCACATTTTCAGGAGTTCTACTACACGGATAATTTTCCTTGTCTATATTTACCATATATCTTTACGACAATGACATGTATTACTGACAGCTAGGTCTACAAAAGGTACGCTAAAGAAATATTAGTTTCAATTTTTAGCTGTTTTATTTCTTTTTCTTTATTTGCAACACATTCTGCAAAAAATCGCTTCATTTTTTACTATTACGATATTAATGATATATATGCAGTGATCAAACTAGACATCCTTTTTTATGAAAGACAGAATAGTGAGTTTTCAAGAGTATACATTTATAAATGATGACACATAAATTGATGAAAAAAATAAATTGTTACTGAGATAGTCATTTTGAAAGCTTACAAAAACAATTACAAGTAAATGCACATTCACGAAAACATTAGAAATATTTAAGATATTTATATCATTCATGTCAAAGATCATTTTTTTCTATTAGAGTTTTTTTTGCCGCGATCAAATGTGTTTCTTAAAATACATGGCACATTGTTTATAAAATATCTTTACTCGGTGGTCAATCGAATCTGATAATATTAAAATGAATTATAAATTTTATAACCCACCCGTTATGGATTAGTATCATTTAAAGATGTCTAAAAGACTGTGATCTATTAATGCTTATGTTTAAACCGGCGTATATGTTTTTGTGCATGGTTTCTTCCATATTCAATATTATACTGTAGTCATATTACATTATAGAAAATAAACACAATACAAACGAAAATACATTCATTTTATTTGTTATTGTTTTACTTCATAATTCTTAATTAAAAACAACTTGTCTTTATTATTTCCGAGAAATGGAATCTTTTTATATAAGGAACAAAACGTTCGACACGATACTATACAAATGCACTGACTGTAAGATTTATATTTTTATGTGGTATGCATATTCAAGAAACGTACCAGACGCCTTAAGGTTTTACCTAACCACAGTTTATGGACCATCTGACATGACAATATTCTTTTGTCGTTTTGTCGATTATTCAATAAAAGGTAAATGTGTATACGTGTTGGCCGTGATAATTGACAAACATGGTCATATCAGGAATGGCAGAAAAAAGAAAGGATACCAACTACATGTACCGTATGTAAAAGCAATTTCTACATTTTATAACACATGTCCATCAGAACCAGTCTATAGAGGACCCCTGTCCACAAAGGACACTTTAAGATTTCCCGTGACTGTCAGGACTTTGTTCACAGGTTAGATTGTAATTCATATAGAAAACAATGTATGTTTTGTTGACGATCAAGTATATTAAGACGTTAATACACGGTAAAGTTGGGCAAGAAACCGATAATTGTCTCGGTTACAAAACATTCTTGGATATTACTAATACAAGCGGGAAGATATTTTACCATCTTTAGAACAAACTTGATATTTTGTTTTCAACGGTTATTGTTCCAGCTAAGCCGATGTTCTGATTGACAATTTTAAAGAAGGGACGTATAGAACATAACTATACAGGAAACAAAAAATATGCTTAATTGCATGCATAGTCAAATAGCGATTGATAATCCTGGTTTAAACCAGACATGTTCCTACTGACTTACTTACTCAATATTACAAATTGATCAATATGCACTGAGCTATTTTTCCATACAATAATGTAATTGATAATATATTTACAAAAAATCCACTTATTGCACATTTTACCCACATGTTCTATCGTACTTTGCCCACAACTTTCGTGGTTCAATATCAGTTAAACTTGCCTATAAGATTATTAATTGTAGCTATATTACCGTACAATCAGTTATTGACACTTTGTAACAAGCTTCTTCCTTACTGTACTACAAGCCGGCGAAAACTTCTACATGCATGGGGGGAAACATATTTAATACATAATTTTCAGTACAATTTCTTGAGGCTGAAAATCAAACGTTGGACATCTGGAACACAATGCTCTACAATTACACCACTGTGATAATTACATCAACTGGAAGGTCTGTACTGACCTACAGGTAGAAACTTAGTTTAAGTCAATTGGAATGTTTGTACTGACCTACAGGTAGAAACAACATAGTTTAAGTCAACTGAAAGGTTTGTACTGACCTACAGGTAGAAACAACATAGTTTAAGTCAACTAATATGTTTGTACAGACCAACAGGTAGAAACAACATAGTTTAAGTCAACTGAGAGGTTTGTACTGACCTACATGTAGAAACAGCATAATTTAAGTCAATTGAAAGGTTTGTACTGAACTACAGGTAGACACAGCATAGTTTAAGTCACCTGAAAGGTCTGTACTGACCTACAGGTAGAAACAACATAGCTTAAGTCAACTGAAAGGTCTGTAATGAACTACCTGTAGAAAAAACATAGCTTAAGTCAACTAAAAGGTTTGTACTGAACTTCCTGTAGAAACAACATAGTTTAAGTCAATTGAAAGGTTTATACTGACATACAGGTAGAAACAACATAGTTTAAGTCAAGTGTAAGGTCTGTACTGACCTACAGGTAGAAACAACATAGTTTAAGTCAACTGAAATGTTTGTACTGAACTACCTGTAGACACAACATAGTTTAAGCCAACTGAAATTTTGTACTGAACTACAGGTAGAAACAACATAGTTTAATCAATTGAAATGTTTGTAAAGACCTATAAGTATAAACAACATAGTTTAAGTTAACTGAAATGTATGTAAAGACCTATAGGTGAAAACAACATAGTTTAAGTCAACTGAAAGGTTTGTACTGACCTACAGGTAGAAACAACATAGTTTAAGTCAACTGAAAGGTTTGTACTGACCTACAGTTAGACACAACATAGTTTAAGTCAACTGAAAGGTTTGTACTGACCTACAGGTAGAAACAACATAGTTTAAGTTAACTGAAAGGTTTGTACAGACCTACAGGTAGAAACAACATAGGTTGAGTCAATTGAAATGTTTGTACAGACCTATAGGTAGAAACAACATAGTTTAAGTCAACTGGAAGGTTTATACTGACATACAGGTAGAAACAACATAGTTTAAGTCAACTGGAAGGTTTGTATTGACCTACAGGTAGAAACATCATAGTTTAAGTCAACTGAATATTTGTACTGAACTATCTGTAGAAACAACATAGTTTAAGTCAACTGAAGATTTGTACTAAACTACTGGTAGACACAACATAGTTTAAGTCAACTGAAAGGTTTGTACTGACCTACGGGTAGAAACAACATAGTTTAAGTCAACTGGAAGGTTTGTACTGACCTACAGGTATAAACAACATAGTTAAGGTCAACTGAAAGGTTTGTACTGAACTTCCTGTAGAAACAACATAGTTTAAGTCAACTAAAAGGTTTGTACTGACCTACAGGTAGAAACAACATAGTTTAAGTCAACTGGAAGGTTTGTACTGACCTACAGGTAGAAACAACATAGTTTAAGTCAACTGGAAGGTTTATACTGACATACAGGTAGAAACAACATAGTTTAAGTCAACTGGAAGGTTTGTATTGACCTACAGGTAGAAACATCATAGTTTACGTCAACTGAATATTTGTACTGAACTATCTGTAGAAACAACATAGTTTAAGTCACCTGTAAGGTTTGTACTGACCTACAGGTAGAAACAACATAGTTTAAGTCAACTGAAAGGTTTGTACTGACCTACGGGTAGAAACAACATAGTTTTAGTCAATCACTTACTTCACTGACCATAGCGTCAGTAGCAAGCGGTAGAACACGGTGTCTTTATCTGAAAATGTTGACAGCATTTGTTGAAATTAGCATTTCAGGTTAGGTAATCCAGTGTTGTTTTATTTTCAGTTTAGTCACAGTTACTTTCCTTAGTATAGAAAATCACAACAAAGAAAACTGTTTCCGAATGTTTTAGTTCGTTTTACTCAACAGTCCAAACATGAATAATGTCACGATAACTTAGTGTTCTTTGTCTAATACTCGTGATATTGAAATAGTGTGTATTTATTCATAACATAACATAATAAAATTTTATTAACGTTAATTGTGTTACAACATAAGAGTATACAGTACAATATATTGAGTATAAATATACACATGACTTGATCATAACATTGCTAACAAATAGAACATAATTAGTACATGTAGTATTGTTTTTACTATTACATGAATATTGCTTTTGGGTTTTAATGAATGAATAAAATACTAGTCCGAAATACATGAGGTCAGTTTTTAAAAACGGGTAATCTCTAATATGTAGAAGTTTTGAAACAGACGATATATCTAATATACTGAGTTAATGTAATGAAAAAACAGCTGTATGTTGATTGGTCAATTCTATCATTGTGAATGGACAAGTAAAATAAATTAATGTATAGGTTGTAAAACACGTAAAAATTTACAGTATTAATCATTGTGAAATTATTCAAACCTTGACAGTTGAGAAAAAATACTATACGTAAATATTAAGGTAAGGGATATGTGATAGCTATGTCGATTATACAACATTTTAGCTTTTAAAATAAGTTTTCTCTGACAGTAAGTAACTGTGTCCCCCATCTTATTAAGTCAAGAAATTAATTGATCTCCAATTGTGTAGGCAATTGTGTAGTAAATGCCGCAATAATATGCATGCACAATGCTGAACCATGGTTGATAGATACAGCAGTGGTCATTTATGTCCCTTCTTCAACCATCCTGCCTTAGTGTAAGGAAATAATAACTTTTTAACAACTCTCAAACTAACCATGTCCAGTATAGTTAAATATCTAATTTTATATGAATGACGTTAATGTGAAACTCGCGAACCGCTGTGTTATCGACAGGTCAGGTTTTGATCATATTAAGGGAAGTAACTCTAATTAATTCAATTAAACAACATCGATAAGAGTTATTATTCTTTAGCAGTCTAGTTTGTTTCTCTTCAATAAACTAGGCTAAATACAGACTAGGCAAGTCGTTTTAGGAAAACTATTGAACTTTTCCGTTTTCCACAACAGTGTTTATGCAGTTTTATAAGTAGACAACCGTAAAACACTTTTGTTATTTAAAAAAGATATTTTACAGAGTAAATTCTACAGTCAATTATTCGTTAGATTACATTTCGAAAAAAGCTTCATATCCTTGTTTGGGACTCTCTATTGCGTTTGTATATCTATATTTTAAAGATACCTACGATAGTAAGTACGATACGATACGACACGATAGTATCTTTCAGTTGATGCTTACCTTTATAGTATTGGTTTAACTGTAGATTCAGAAACCTATTTTTGTTATTTAGTATTGATGCATTTCGATATAGAATTAAGTATGTGCTTAAAGTATGAACTGTGGCGCTAATGAAGTTTTTATTCGGTTTATCCACGTTTGAAGTTTAAATAGAGAATTTATAGCAGGCGTAATTTTAAATAATGTATTTGTTATATAGGATTTGTTATTTACAATTATATGTTATTTTTAATGTGGTTACAGAATGTACATCTCACACAATAAATATATAAAGACAAAATTAGTTTAAATTTTCTTCCTCGTCAATATCAAGGATGTCTAAAAATATACTTTATACTGATCGTTATTTAGAACAGTACTTATTTATTACATATAAAACATAACCCGCGCTGTTATACAAATCCTTATATACAGACTATATAAATGTTGTTAACAGTTAAACAGTTAGGAATCAGAATACACATGTACACATAAACTACAGTGATAACAGCGCTACATGTATGATAAACTATCAAAATTATATTTGGCAATATTTTTGTCTACAATTGTATAATCTCTCAGTTTATTTTTATTTGATTACGAATTCTGATGTTTACTGTAAGTTGTAGTATGGTAAACAGTTCATGATAAAGCACTTATTTTTATATTTTTTCTAAATCTATATATAAATATTGATCATTTGTGTTCATATTAAACATTGATATATAATTGTTAGAGATTCAGTAACCTATAGCAATATGGATAATATTAACATAGATAAGCAATGATCAGTTTTAATAATGAATAAAAAATACTTTTTTACGTTTTAGTTTTAACGTTGACTCATGCTTATCTATATTACAACATAACATTACACCTGGGTATCAAGCAGCTGTCATTCTGGCAGTGTTCTGGGAATTTGTTACACGACATATATACAGCCAACACATCGACGCAGCAAATGTATTTCATCACACTACTTTACCAAATACGACAGTGGTCAGTTTTTGGGGAATGTATGTTTGTACATTTGCTGATTGAAAGTAAATGACTAAATAGATAAATATGTCTTTTTTATTACATCATTACACAATACTTGGAATGATATTATTTGTGATAATGTATGATGCTTCATAGATCTACATTAAAGATGTTTGATGCTCAAAAGTCATTACTTTAAACTGACTATAAAAATATAATGTTATAGTTGAATCCTTAATATATTGTTATAATGTTACATCAACGCGACACGGAAGTTTTTACAATAAATGCAAATTTCCCTAATGTGATAAGTCTTGACCTTTTGGTTTGCCTATTGTTGTGTCAAGTTGTCATTGTATCACTTAAAGATTTATACATCTTGAAGTACTTATGTGATAAGAATCACTTAGAATTAAAAAACAATCTTCCTAAGATGTTGTGATACATGATGAGTGCGCATCTTCAAGTACGAGCATGCAAGATTTGATTGGAGTAACACAATACATGTGAAACCCAATCAAAACAATGAAAACAACAAGGAAGATTAAATTGAATTACAAGATATATTGTAAACAACAAAGCTCTACTGTTTCTTGTTATTGATGATGGTGTTGTTTTGTAATCCTGCCAGTACCATAACAGTTATCATTAAATTTGTATAAATACACAGTAACTATGTTGGTACAATCTGTTTAAAACCCGATCTAAAATTTTACACTCGCTATTTTAGACTCGGTCTTTTCCTGAAGGTGACCGTTTCTCATCATATTATTCATGACGGAATTGTTATGATACGTAACTTGTTTACATCGCCTACGTCACGCAATTTGAAATGAGCCGCCCAATCGCAGACTGTGAATAATACTGCTATTAAATAAGCATGCAAACCTTGGTCTAAAATTAGAAATTACGAAATCAAGATGTGTTTAATAGTGTTTTCGTCTAGATGAAAGCTACGCATTGATTGGTCGACACAAAGTTCATGTCGACGTGACCTTCCACGGAGAAAGTAGAGAGCCTGTACGACAACGCTCTACAGGATATATGTTTACGGAGAATGATGTTGGTATTACTTGTTTATGAAGTTTAGCGATTATTCAGTTATTATTATGTTCAATATCACAAATATTAATAAATATATACATGTATATATAAAGTTTTTCTTTAAAAAAGTCCCGTTACGGAAATTCAATATAAAGTGAAAATAGAATTGATTACAAGCTGAAACTATATTGATTTTTAAAATTTTATTAAACTCTACCGGTTTCTACATAATCGTCAGGAGGTTTGCAAAAATATATAAAACTTGCCCTTGACTACAACGAAAGCAGACTCCCATTGTTTGACTGCCTGGTCATTAAAAACGGAACCAAGTTGGAAACGGACATATACTACAAACCAACAGACAGTAGGTTTTAGCTACTTTTTAACTCCTGTCATCCAAAACATACAAAAATAAGCATTCCATTTTCACTATCCCGACGCCCTAAAACAATCATATCAGAACCAAAAACGTTCAACAAACGCGCAATTTCCTAGTACAAACAACGTACAATTGTAAGAGTGAATACCATTTCCATGATAGATCATATTGTTAAATAACTTAAAGGTAAATAATGATTGTTTAGATTTAATGACATACATATACAATCATTTACTTTGACAGTTCGTGCCGGTATTATATGAAACAACTTGATTGAAAACAACTACATGTACATGTATTATACAGTGTCCTTCATGTTTGCTTAAGAGTTTCTAAATATATGGAGTATTAAGAATATGCAAGAAAAATTGTAGTGCTTGATCTACGCTTCAAATCTGAATCAAATGAACAGGTGAGCTTGCACACAAGTCTGCGTTTGGTTTGTATAAATAATAAGGAACGCGCAACATTTTCCATATAACTTTAGGCAACATAAAGTGCTCTATCTTAGTTTAAACGAAGGAATAAAACTGTTAAGAGATTGAAACAATGTATTTTAAATTAGCAAGATTTATGATTTTGTTATGTTTACTGTTTGGTGGATTAAATGCGGTCGTTGAACCGTTGAAATCAGAACGATTTGCTTACGAGGAGCAACTTCTAAAGAAAGTTATTAAAATGGAAATAAGGATGGAACAAATGGAACGTGAAATGTCACAGACACAAAACCAAATGAAGAATACTCTCCACAGCTTGACAATGGAGATAGAAAATAAAACAGCTGAACTCAAATTGGTGGAAGGTAAGTACATATTCTGTTCTATTATTAGCTGATAACATAAAATATTATTATACAATTTGTGTTAAAGGCGGACTAAATTGTTATCAATGTAATAGGTAAGAAACATTTAACATTTGACAAATCCTTATTGTGCTTTATGAGGCAAACCAATGCTGAATACATGTATATGAATAGTCAATATCAACATTAAATTGATCTATATTAATCTTTAGATCCTGACTTTACTGAGTGTTTTGATGCCGTCCACAAATTAAAAAATATCGAAACTTTAATTTCAGTGACAACTCCATGATTGTTATGCCCGTTGAATTATCTACATGTATTATATTGTAATCTCTCATTTGGTGCAGAGGTAAAGTGTGATAATAGCAATTTTCATGAGTCTTACAAACCTGAATTAAACATATATTTAAATGTCTTGAGAGAACATGAAAAATATTGCTATGGAGCTAACGACCTTATAATATATCTAGCTAAAAGTAACATTGTTACACTTAGATATATATTGACATATTGTTTTTAAAAATTTCAGAAAGAGTAAGTCTTCCAATGGTAGCCTTCAATGCATATGGATTGGTTGATTATAGTTTGGACACCAACCAAATACTGATATTTCAAAACACTTATCTGAATGAAGGCAATGGCTATGATACAGTTCTTGGATTGTTTACAGCTCCTGTTAATGGACTATATATGTTTTCAATGCATGCATGTAACTACGCTACTAGAGGTTTCTATTATCACATAGTTGTTGACAACAATATTATCGCAAAAAGTATTTCATATGAAAATCATTCTAATGACTGTTCTTCTGTTGTTACCTTAACAAAGTTGGAGAAAGATCAAAGAGTTTGGGTGAAATGTGCTTCTGGTTCATCCATTGATCAACTGTTTGATGGAACGTATTGGCAATCCACATTTGCAGGAGTTCTACTTCATGGATAATGTCTTGTGTTTATATAATTCAAAATTATTGACGACGATGACATGTATTTGTAAACATGTTGGCATCAAGCAAGAACAACGTCTGTTGCAAATTACATCGCAAAAATGAACTTATTTACGGACAGATTGGTCTGCATAATGTAAATTGCAGAATGTATTATTTTAATGTTCCACTTTTTTATTCAAAATATATTTTTATTTGCCTCACATGACATTCTGCAATAAATCGTTTGATTGTTTTTTACTTGTAGATATTGTACATACGTAAAGGTTTTTTTGGTGATATTATACAACATATTAATATTTTAATAAGAATGAAAGTTGACTTGACGAACACACCTGTTTATATATTTGCTCGTACATGTTTAATTACACATCATTTATTGTTAATAAAAACATAAGTCGAATGACATTACTCTGTGAAAGACAGAATAACAAATTTCAAAGAGTAGAAATCTATATCTGGTGAAATTTGGAATGATATAATAATTCATATAATGATTATTCTAGGCTAGGAACACTTTGGACAAACACAATTTAATACAGACCGTGTACACAGATTTTATCAGAGGAAAGCATTTAAAATATTTAGCATATATTATGTCATGCTTAAGATGTCTGTTGGCAAATGCTTTTAATTATTTATCATGATAAGTTTGCCATTTTGATTAGTATTATTGCACGGACATAGTGTGTATAAAACTCTATACGCGGTGGTCAATTAATTGTTATATTATAATGAATAGTAAATTGTAAAGTCTATGTGTTATAATTCATCAGGTATGGATTTATTCTCTTTAAATGTTATCTTACTGTAACTATATATAAACGCATATATTTGAAACTTATATATTATTTGTGCATGGCTTATTTTTTATTCAATATTATGGCTGATCGTTATTCATATTCTGTAATAAATAAAACAATGTAATCGAAAAAAAAACTTCATTTTCATTTGTCATTTGGTACAACTGGGCAACATATTATCAAAAATCTTACGGCAATTAAACAATTTAAAATAGAAGGATTTACGACTAAAATCAGTTGTAAGAGGTTTGATAATACGTGCCTCAGGATCCTAGATAAAGCATCATATTTAAGAAATACTTAATATTGCTTATCACATGTAGATATAGAGATAAAATCTTGAAATTTTGTTTTAAACTCTAATTTGTGCGGCCTTAGCACTGCCCTGATTGACAACCGTAAAAACAATATGAAGATGACTGAACTGTTTCTAGATCTACCTGTGATAAGTTATATCAAGTACTTTTGTCAGAATAATGCAATGAAGTAATTATTGATGCACAGTCAACTACTGCAAAAGTAACGTTGGAGAACTTCACTACATCAGTACTAGTGCGAGGTTATATTCTTAAAAATACATGATGTGAACATTGGATTTTAAATATTTAGCTTAACGTCGCATTTAACACATATTTGGGTTATACATGTATAAACGACGACAAACTCTTCCTACTGTAGGTTTTCTGACACTTTCTATCACCAGTACTAACATACCCTACCACGAGGCCGACAACTCATGTATAGGTTATGACCTACCGTCACCGGGTTCAAACTCGCCATGTCCGGATTCGAGGTTTTCTGCACACTTTTCTATCACCAGTACTAACTTACCCTACCACGAGGACAACAACTCATGTATAGGTTATGACCTACCGCGACATGGCTCAAACTCGCCATCTCAGGATTCGAAGTCAGACATACTAAACACTACGTCACTGCCGCGGCTAGATTTTCGGACAACACCATTTATTAGATACTTGACACATAAGTCCATACAACGTTCACTCGACAGTGTCAAGACAATATTCTGAGTGTGTGAGTAAAATGGCTTCTCTTCAGGTATAGCTTGCTTTTCGTAGTAAATGGAGACACATTCTAGAGATCACAGGTGCAATTGATAGGAGCAGTAACGAGATATATCGAAATTGTCGAGGCGCAAAGAATGTATTTACTAAGAAAACAAGAAAATGCTTTATTGTATACTGCTACGGTACAGAAAAGGAATAAAATCAGCAACAACCTTCAATGAAGAAATGTAAATTTATTTAACAAAAAAAACTGCATCGAAAATTACAAACAGAAGAAAATGAATACTATGAAATAAAACCTTAGTAGATGAAAGTCGAATTCTTCACTGAACAAGGGTTTCTTTGTCAAAAATCAAACGATGTTAAATTTCCGACTCCCACAATTGACATCCAAATAAAGATGTTAACTCAATTATTACAACAACGTCTAATAAAATTAATGAACACCCAGAATGTCTGTAATGTAATAACTAAACTTGATGACTGATGAGTAATGACTAAATGTTAGTTGACTGAATAAATGAATATGACTGACTTATAATCAACCCAGAACCATTGGTATTTACATAAATATTCGCATAGAACATTCAAGAATGTTAAAAAACACCAAGGTTAAATAACAATTGAGTAGTACATTCAAAATTATTCTAGATCTTTCTATCAACAAAACTAAAATAAAATAGATGATGCACTACTATGTAACACTGTAAAAACAAGCGAGACATGTAACCATAGTAAGATATGTTTTGTATATACAGAATATAACAATACTTAGTCATACAGTGGTTAATAATCCTGATTAAATCAGGAATGTTTCTACTGTATTTCTTGGTCAATGTTACAGACTCATTGCAACTAATTGCACTGAGCTGCTATTCCAATGAGAATGATAAATTTTAAGTGGTAATATCCGATCTAATAGGCGCCCACTTATGGCATCTTTTCCCCAGGTTTTTCATTGCACTACGACCTAACCCATTGTTCTTTGATATTAGTGAAACATACCTGTAATATAATGAACTGTAACTTAACCACCTAACAACCATATCCTGACACATTGTAATAATTACTCCTTTAATTACCAATTTTTCCTACATGGAAAATTTTCAATAATAAAGACAGAATTATGGTTAAAGTGCATAACATCTCAAAGCTAGGAATTGAACGTAGGACCTCAGTATTCTATATTCTACGATCTACCATTAACCCACTGCCACAATTACATCAACTATAATGTTAGTACAGAAAGTTGGAACAAATGAGCATAGTATTGACAACAGAGCTCAGGCTCAGATGACCGTTACTTTATCTGAAAATTAACATTTCAGGTTAGGTAATCCAGTGTTGTTTATCTTCATCTCAGTCACAGTTACTTCCCTTAATATTGAAAATCACGAAACTGAAAACGCTTTTGCGAGTTACATTTAGGTAAGCGACAAGTGAAAGCTCAGTTGATAAAATAAATATTCTCTGACAGTATGCAACAGCATTTCCATAATGTCAGTCACGAAATTACTTGATTCCAAATTGTTTAGGCAATGCACGCCCTTGATAGATGCTGTCATTAATGTAAAACGTTGAACTATCATCAAGTTATACAGAAAAGGTCATTTGTCAGCCCTTTACAACGCCCCTTAGTGTAATGAAATAAGATCTTTATAAACATTTCTCAAACAAATCATGATCAGTCTAGCGAAATATTTAATTTGATATTTACGAATGTTTTGTAAAAATAGTGGGAATTATGCGACCGCATCATTTTGTTATATGAATTAGTCAGGTTAGTTTTGATCATGTCAAGAAATATAAATCTGGTAAATTATGACAAAATCGACAGGATTTATCCCCCTTTAGCAGTCGTTTTTGTTTAATAAACTGGTAAATAAACTTGAGCTTACTACATTGTACAGATAAACTATTTTATTAAAATTGTAAGCCGGGCCACTATGCTGCCATTTAGTGTTAGCTGAAGTCTTAAGTAATTAGTAGTTGTCCTTAAATGTACAACTAGTCTTCTCTTGTAGCTAAACGATATCTTACGTTGTATATGATTTTCATATATATTCAACGCTAACACCACAATAATCATTATGTACTTACCTAAAAGGACCCCATTTGTAAAGAAATTTTAACTTTGTCAGAATAAAACTAGGAAGTCAAAATTATGTAAATCGTTTATTGTGTCTCTTATGCATGTTACATTTTGATAACTTCATAGTTGCAGGAAATATTCATGTTTTCTATGAATGAATAAAGCTTCTTATAGTGGATTTAAATACGATTATTTACGTTGAATCAAAATCACTTATTTATGAATACTGTGTGTACTAATGGTAATTGGTTTGTTATCACTTGTGTCAGTTACATCATTGGTGTAATGTTATGTGTATTTGTTTTGCGCCCTTAGGAATTTTTTTTTTCTGTATCTGTAATAATTACCAAAATAAAAAACTCTTTCCCTCGTCGAATTTTAACTTCGTGGCAGGCCTGTGTTCCTTTGACTGCAGCTTCTCATGATAAGTTTCCTTAACCACATTTTAAAAGAATACACTGATCAACTGTTTGTATTAGTTTACATACACTGATCAACTATTTGTATTATTTTACATACACTGGTCAACTATTTGTATAAGTTTACATACTCTGTTCCACTATTTGTATAAGTTTACATACACTGGTCAACTATTTGTATAAGTTTACATACACTGGTCAACTATTTGTATTAGTTTACTTACACTGGTCAACTATTTGAATAAGTTCACATACACTGATCAACTATTTGTATTATTTTACATACACTGATCAATTATTTGTATTAGTTTACATACACTGATCAACTACAACAACAACAACAACTTTTATTAATTGATTTAGGCCTCCGGCCCATTACATACATACGTTTCAAAATAGTAGTATTATAAAGGTTCACCATGATAATAACAAATTATACAATTCACTAGTTATAGAGGTAATAAAGATAATGTACTTTTGTAATACTTCACCATTGCTGGAATGCATTTCTAATTTTAAGGAGGTGATATATGAATGTGGAACATCTTTTAACTATTTCAATATTTTGGGTTGAAATGATTCTATAATATTCATTGTGACACTTACTAAGATATAAATTATGAATATATTGTAAACGAATGTCTGAGTATAATTTACAAAAGAAGAATGCATGAATTTCATCTTCAATTACCTCGATACCCTCGTGCATTAAACAAAAAATACAAAATCGCAGTTGCCTGTCTATATTATTGTGACGTCCGGTTTCTATACATAATTTATGGTTAGAACAGCGAAAACGGCATAATGCTTTCCTAAGATAAAATGGCATATTACAAGTGAGATAGCGTTCTACATCAAGCAGAGATTTGAAGTTTTGATATAAAGTACATCTATTAGATGCATGTATATCATTGCTCCAATCCTGCCCAATACAGTCCACAACTCTTTGTTTGAATAAAAACAAAAATGCCTTTGAGTTACCTAACTCTTGTGTTAACCACACATGACCGAAACCATAACGAAAAAGTAATGTCTTTACTTTACTTGCCCAGTTATGACGACCAATGTCGTCTTGTTGTTTAAGCATCAAATAACAATTACGCGGGTATCTATGAGATTCCATTTCTAACAGACGACACCAATATTGAATACAACGCACGTAGTAAGTTGAACACAAAGCAATTCTACCGCATTCTCCAAGAGCCATGCTATCATTTATATGTCTAGATAAACCAAGATATTTTTTACAAAAATTGGCATGAATAGATTCAATTTGATGACAGTATTCGAACCCCCAAATTTGGCTACCGTAGCAAAGAATAGGCTTAACCATTGTATCAAAGAGCTTAAAAATATCTTCATGTTCAAAATATCCAAATTTTCGTTGGAATGAATGTATTGACATAATAGCTTTTCTAGCTTGTGATGCGAGCGTGATATTCGCGCGGGTCCATGATAGTTTAGGAGTAAAGAGTATACCCATGTACCTATAAAATGATACTACTTCAATTAATGAATTCCTATAAAACCATTTTTCATAACTACGCAGAGGTACCCCATTTCTGAAAACGATAATTTTTGTTTTATTTACATTAACTTCCATACCGGTTTGTTGACAGAATAAATCAACGGTATCGATTTGTTTTTGAAGTTTGATTGCTGTTTCGGCACAATTTGCAATATCGTCAGCGAACATAATATTGAGGATATCTGGTATGTCATTATTAATCTTTAACTATTTGTATTAGTTTACATACACTGATCAACTATTTGTATTATTTTACATACACTGGTCAACTATTTGTATAAGTTTACATACACTGATCAACTATTTGTATTAGTTTACATACATTGATCAACTATTTGTATTAGTTTACATACACGGATCACTTATTTGCATTAGTTTACATACACTGATCAACTATTTGTATTAGTTCACATCTGATCTCAAATGCTATGTTCTGTTTTTACTATATCTGGACGTGATGCAGTATAGAATCGACACTTGCCGTTTCAGACCATGGCTGATTCGTACCAGAACCCATTGGAGAATGATTCAGCATCAGTATTGTGTACTCAGGTTATTATGTACATTTAAAAAAAAAACAAGCTTGCCTTAAAATAGTAAAAAGAAAGCGTTTCGAATCTAGAACGTTTGGAATTTTACTTTTGATCTTTTTCATAAGAGTATTCTTCCTATCCCAATTCCAATATTACTAAATATCAGGATATAAATGAATATTAGGCATCACAATGATGATACACGCACTATGTTGGAAAACATATTTTTAAATTATCAGTAATTAAGAACCCCTAGTTTTTAATTTGATAATTCATACAAAAGAGAGGGATTTCCCATTGAGAAAGTTTTTACTGTTGCCTTATTTATCGAAGATATTTCTACTAAAGATACGTGGATAAAAATACTAGTGTTAGATCTGTATCAAGATATACATTTGGTGAAACTTTCAATGAAATCAGATGCAAATAACAAAACTACCGAATTTGCAAACGCATTCTGAACTAATGCCTATAATATACACCTCTAAAAACTGTATCCTACTCTGTAGTTGAATTACGAAATGTTTTCTATAAATAGTTTATTGATTGCTTCTATTCTATTCTAGTAAGTACTAGTTTATTAAGGCTCAAATTTTCAAAACGTTTTGATAAATCAACCCAATCATTATACAGTCTGTTTACTGTTGCTCTGGAATAAGTTAAGTTAGATCTTGCTGAAGGAAACAACGTGGTGCGTTCAGGGTGGGATTTGAACTAACGCTGGAATACACTGTTATTCTATTGTTTCCAATTTAACGTCAAAAACACTTAGCCAAAACACGTCCTTTCCTTTATAATATATAGGACTAAAATTCACAGGTAAAGCGGAATTCTCTCTGACATGCCATGTCATTCCAACGGTACATATTTGACTGTGGTATAAATCTTAGTCTAATACACTCGTCGTTATTATCCGGTGCTGTCTCTTCCCAGTATTCCGGTGAGTCCATAGGTACGGCTGCACCGTCAGAGAAACGATAAATTCCAGTGTCACCGTCTTATTTACCATCCGTCCAATAGCTTTTACCAGAGTACTGATAACCTGAAGTAAGACAGAATTTAATCTACTTTGAATGTATTGTAGTGAAGATATAAAGATAAGGTTGTTTGATACAATTGTATGCAGATACGAATAAATTTCATTGGATTTGACACCGTGTCAGCAAAAACTAGGGCCATTTTAATATGGCTGCTATGCTAGCTTAGTTTTCCTGGATCTTTGTCTATAAACAGTATTTATCTATCCTATCACAAAGCCAGTATCTTCTCCATATGCTTTATTGTACAGTTACATTAATATTGTAACTAAACGTGAGTTTGTCAGATAAAAAACAAGGGATTGTTGACCGCAGACAAGTTCAGATATATATTCAATATTCAATCAGATTTGTACTCACTTGGAAATGATGTCAATACGTCTGAAAGTTGCAGGATTATCAATGCAGCGTCGTCTATTTTCACCAACTGTCCATTATTAAATTTACATATTGACTGAGCTGTGTCACGATCTGATATATTCTTAAATTCTTATTACCAAAACCTCTTACCCAACCATTACATTCTGAAATAAACCACGTAATATATGACATGTGGAGCTAAAAATATATTTGTTTTCTACCTGAACAAACAATGATTTTATACATTTTTTTACACCGGAATACAAGTGTTTTGTGAAATTGTGACTACGTCGGTATCCATGATATATAGAATATCTTTGAGATAATAAGATAAAAAAGATAATTAGGATGTGCATAATGTACATATTGCAGCATATTCATATACCAACCTTCATCAATATAGCTTAGATAAGTTTTTTTAGAAATCGCAGGATACATATTTCATATTGCGTAAAACATTTTGGTATCTATATGTATCATTTTGGTTTCTACGTGTTTTGTGTTGTATTTATTTCCTTTATGGAAAGTCGATTGTTAACACCTTTCATTGCTCATTTTCTCTGCTTCAGTATACTTTTCTTTACCAATACGCTCCAATATATAACTTATCGCGGCTAAGAACCTAGTCAGAGATTTTCAAGATTGAGATTATATTTTTTATAACTGCTTCATGTCCCAAACTCGTATAAGTAACAGACTTACCATTCCTTTGGTAGTACATTGATCCAGATAGTGGGGTCGATACCTGCAACAATCTTTTACTTGGTGATACAAGCACCAAATTTGGCACAGATTACCTGCATGGTCTACCATTCACGAAAAAGCACGATTTCCACTTCGAAATTCAAGATGGGCGTCGCATGCGCCTGGACATCAGTATCCCAAAGCGTCTAAACTTCTTTTTAGTGCTTAAATTGTATTATAGGATGAAACATTATGGTGGTTTTGCATTCTACAAATCTTAACCATGTTACGCTGACGACTTCCGCTGAGTGAAATAATTTAAAGACGTACTACAACCGGAACTAGTATTAACGAAGTTTTTCATGCGGTTCATACAAAAATGTTCCGTTTCAATGATCTGTTTTTAAACAATAGAATTGATTGTGCGTTTTGTGATTTTAGGAATAAAATATACATAAGGTATACAGTTGTATACGTCATCAGTTCGGGTGGAATAATCTAATAGGTGTAAATTGAGTTCAGGATTACATAAACATGAACAAAATGTATTTGCTATTGTGGTTGCACTTTTCAAAATGGCGAGTTAAATGGACGACTGTGAATATAGTTAGTGCTTTGTGAATGCTGGCTACTTATAATTATATAGGTTATCGGTATTGTCAACCAATTAGTAGTTTCTTGCTCTCGGCAAAACAGATTGTTGTATAGTGAAACTATTGGTTATTTTAAAGTATTTCTATACATTGAAAATAGGAGACAGAAGATACCGTAGCTCCTTTAATCAACGGTCTAATCATACACATTTTAAAAAGTGAGTAAAACACAATTAAATCATCTGTTTATTACATATAATAATATAAATTTTACAAATAAAACAAAGAACAATAGGGATTCTTAATCCGGGGCTAATGAAACTGGTACGACAATTTAAATATCCAAGCTTCCTTGTGGATGCTCAGTAGTGGTTTAAATTAGGGATGTAACGGTTAACCAATATACCGGTTAATATTGCAATACTAATTCTGGTGGTTTTATGAACGGTTCGATATTCACAGAACCGGTTTTTTATACGCGGGTATTTTTCATGCTGATTGTTTTTACAAGACTCTGAAATGCAAAATATTGAACAATTTATTAGTTGAAAACTTGAAATTATTAATTTGCGCTTTTGAAGTTTTGTAGACAAAACATTTTGTCAAATAGGGACAATTCTCTCTGAGAGTCAATCTCCGTAAACAGATATCTTGCAGAGCGTTGTCGTACAGGATCTTTACTTTCTTCATGGAAGGTCACGTCGAGATGAACTTTGTTTCGACCAATCAATGCGTAGCTTTCATCTAGACGAAAACACTATTAATCACATTTTGATTTCGTAATTTCTATTTTAGACCAAGTTTTGCATGCTAATATAACAGCGGTATTATTTACAGTCTGCGATTGGGCGGCTCATTTCAAATGAAGTGACGTAGACGATGTAAACAAGTTACGTATCATAACAATTTCGTCATGAATATTATGAGAAGAAAAGGTCGCCTGAACGTGACCTTCGTTTGAAAAAGGCCAGATCTAAATTAGCGAGTATGCAAGCGGAAAATTTTAGAGCGGGTTATAATCAGATTGCTCGAGAGTCTGTTTCAAGCTATGTATTTACTTATATAAACTCTATTTTACACAACTCATTCAAACGTTTGTTAAAGAGACACGAATAAAAATTTACATAAACGATATATGTGATGCTGATTCAATGAGGACATTTAATGTGTTTTATTACTGCTTCGATTGTCTACGCAAGAAAACCGATACTAATTGCAATATATTGCGATATGGGTTTCGCATATTGCAGTATTTTGTCATTTGGAATGCTCAGTCCGGGTTTCAGTGAAATTGATACTATCATTTGAAGATCTAAGCGTTATTTGGGATGCTAAGTCCGGGTTTCAATGAAACTGATCCTATCGTTAGAAGATCTAAGCGTCATTTGGATGCGTAGACGTAAAGGGGCCAGTATTGCCAAGTTGAAAATGAACAAGTTAGTAGCATCTGATAGACATAATAAAATTTCACCCACATCAGTTTGTTTTTGTAGGGTTAAAAGCTGTAGCAATACATTGAATAGATCAGATAACTGCGGTCGGTCAACCTATTCACTGCTCCTGAAATGGCTAAATCTTTGGATTTAGCTGTTAACAAACTACTAAGTGCATGCTTTCGTCAGTGATTGACAACTGCCCAACATAATTAAAAATCTTTGGGAGGGAGAATGGCCGCAGAAATAATTTCAAGCTCCACGAAAGTATGTCCCGCCCGGGAATCAAACCCATGACCCCTTGATGAGTAGACTTGCGTGTTATGCTAGGTTTACATCTGGCCACGATTACTACGATGTCCCTAATTCCAGAGCATCGTGGCGAACGTAACAGAGCGTGGAGTCGAATCGGGGTGATGGTGGGGGAGCGTAACGGTACGTGGTTGAATCGGGGATATCGTGGGCATCGGGACAGATTTTAAATCAAACTTAAATTTCACCACGATTGCCCCGATTCATTTTTAATCGTGACAGAGCGTGGCCTTCGTAACAAAACGTAACGGAACGTACCAATGCGTAACAGAACGTAACAGAACGTAACAGAACGTGGAGTACAATCGCAACAGATCGGGACCAGCGGGGACACATGTTTTCATCCCGCGTCGATGGGAAAGAATTATTTCTTGTTTAAATATCAAATCGTGACGTAAAACATGGACATTTGTCTCAAATCGCAGGAGATCGCAGGAGATTGCAACAGAGCGGCTTTGTCGTGGGAGATCTTAACGTAACGGAACGTGGTGGAGCGTGGAAGCCAATCGTGTTGATCGCAACAAAGCGTAACAGAACGTGATGCAAATCGTGGGCTCGATATTAGCAAAGCGCAGTAGAGCGCAACAAAACGTGCTGATTTCGTAAGGAAGCGTAACAGAACGTGGAGTATACCATTTTCATCGTAGAGCTCCCCGAATTTTTAGCCTCTGGCTAATCGGTGAGATCGTGGCCAGATGTAAACCTAGCATTACCAACTGAACTAGCCGGGCGTCTTCACCCACATCAGATGTTCTCAATCAATCATTAGTTTTGAGTAATAGAGAATTGGAAAGTTTTAGGATTCTGTTGTGCCTTTTTAGGAACAACATTGATGGTCTTTAAGTGAAAACGTAGAGTTCTGTTATCTAAGAATATGTAACATACTAAAGCTAAGACAAATCATTTCCCACTTCTGACACCATTGAAGTAAAACTAAAGTCTGCTTGCTCTATGTATACATACAATATAAAGTTCGAATCTCGGGATAGTCTGCTTAAGAAGAAATCTTGTAGTTGTAGTAAGTGATCAAAATCACCGCATTTCTCTTATGATCCGCCCGTCAGGATAACACCGCTGTATTTTAAGTTATACATACTATGAACTTATGAAATAAGTATAATAATATAATTAAAAATATTTAGAACAAAGATCTAGTAAAACAAAAATCTCAAGTTTAATATGTAACTAAAACGATGTGACAAAGTTTAAGCATTTAAATTAATAAACAAGTTTCCAGAGATATAAAGAAATGCCGAAATAGTATCAAATAATGTAATCAAATATAGCCTAAATATAATGATCTCAATGACAATAAAACTAAATATGAGGCAAAATAACTTAATCTAGGTCTAATAACATGGTATGACAAAATAAACTAAAATTAACTAAATAGCACAAAACTATGTACATAATATATACAAAATAAGATGGAACTCAATATTTAATTAAAGCTAAATAGTACTTAAACTAAATATTAAATATCAAATGTGTCTGAAAGATCTTAGGAAAAATTATGACAGCCAAATGTAAAACAAAAGATCTAAAAATAGAATTCAAAATGGCTGCCAATTAACTATAACTAATCAAAAGCTCTTAATTAAACCAATTAAACCTAATTAAAACAATAATCTATATAAAATTAAACGAAACCTTTAACTTACTTAGACAATTAATTAAAGTACAAAAATGCTCCAAAAATACTTAAGAATGAATATGAAAAATAATTAATTAATTACTAATTAATAATAGAGAGATTTTTTAGTTCCTTCCAATTCAATGCTACTTTCAGACTGAAGAAATTCCAGATTTGCATCGATATTTATAAGCCTAGACCCCTAAAATTATTTAAGGGAGGTAACTCTGTTATGAACCCCTAAACAAAGAAAGTCTTCTTTGTTCTTTATAAAAGGGAGATAACTCTAACAAAATACCCTAATTACTAGTGGCTGTTCCATCAATGAATAGTGATTTTTCTAACCCCTATTAAATGAACTATGATACAAAAAAATACAAGTTATAAAAGTATAAACCTAAAATATGAATATTCTGACATAGATATGAAGTAAATAGGTCATTAAACAATTATGAAGTGATTTATATCAGTTACAGTGACCTTAAACTACAGTATACCCCAGATAAAGGATTAGGTCTAAGACTCTGACCTATTAACAAAGATTAAGTCAAGTTAGGAGTAAATTATTAGTACTTACTAGAGTCTGTATGACTCAAGAAGGCAAGTTCAAGTATTCAAAACTCTTAATTACTACTATGAAATGCAAATAAAGTATAATACAGTATGTTTTAAACTCAAATAATACATAATGATCATATATTAGTAAATCTCTAAGCTTTACCATGGAAACCATTGATATTTACAAATTGAACTATCTCTGTCTAATTGATAAAATAGGTCTACCTTAAAAGTTAATTTGTGCCCTAAATTATACAATATTTTAATAACTATTTCTCAACAAATGGCTTCCATTATGTTATATTGCCTAGCCTAAATCCAACTTTATTACAGTCTAAACTAGGACTGTGGATCGTTGAGCTAGTGGAGATCCGATCCGAACCACAATCCATGTGTAGCTATTCACGAATCGAACCACGAGTCATTTGTTAATTGAGAAGCATACAAGAAAAAATCTTATAACAAATGCAAGTGAAGAATAGCGGAAATATTTTACTGTATGAAAAACCATGTACTCCAAACATTTCATTTACCAGACGATTAATTGGCATTTTCAGTGCTAACATTTTTGTGTAAAGTGAATCAATCTAAATTTTTCCACCATTGATAAGATCATATGGAGAAGTTTCCGGCCTTGTGGAAGGGTAGTTGAGTACTGGTTATAGACAAGGGTCCTAGGAAAGCTAGGTTAGGTGCGCTGGACGCCGTAAAATGACCTAAATTGTGTAGACACGGCGTTCACTCAAATAACATAAATAAATGAATAAATACACTTCATCTAAAAGTAGTCTGTTTATATCTCAAACAATAGGTGTATGTATTAAACAAACGAGGAATGTTATTTCTGTGTTAAAACTAGTCACCACCAATTATGAATTCACACAAGAAATAGCCCGAAATAATTCTCTTCCGAATATCGGATACTCGATATGTTACTGACTTTTACCGAGATTTCGTCTCCTGCTGCAAGATGAATTAATGATTTGATGTAACTACTGTATGTGTTGAAATTTCGATTGAATGATAATTTATGAGGATGGTGACCGGAAACTACTTCTGTTTCCTGACCATCAAGTATGTTAAATCTGTAGATTCCGTGTATTAATTGATTGTTAATGTCTTCGATGTCTGGTTCCCCTGTTTCAGGCTTACAATTTTCGTAAAAGTCAATAAATGAATATACAAAGTACGACCCAGAAGTGGGAACTACTAGCCGTCCCTTATAATACCTAACTCCCGCTTGTAGATAGCCATTCCTTTCACTGAGCCTTGTTCCCGAGAGTTTCCAATTTAAGACAGGTTCCATTCCTTTTTTAATGGTTTCTGAAAAATATAAATTTATAATTCTTTTATAGTGATGCTTTATAAAGGGTATATTATCAAGCATCTGTTAGTCACCATCAGAAAAGTTTGACATTATATTAAAGTCGTAGAATGAAGGCAATAATGTTCAATGAAGTGCTACATAATTAACTCGCTCATTTGACTCGATTAATTGTGGCTTTTCTGTCTGGAAATGTATAACTGTGTAAGAAAGTAGGTGTAAAGGCCGGAGCTTGGGTCTTTAATGTTCGGAATTTTAGATTCATTATGGTTAGTGCGGCTACTAGTTAATATATTAATTGAGTACCTTGGTTTTATTTTAAAGTATCACAATGTTATATAGTACTTAACTTTGTTTATGGAATTCTGAGTAAATTTTAACAATATCTATGAGAAAGTAGGATCATTTACGTACAGTTAAATAGTTGGAATAAATAAATTGTCCCACAGCCCCACAGAGGATTAGACAAAGTCGTATGCTTATTGTTTTGTGATCATACAGCTAGATTCGAATCTCTTTTTTGTATGAAACATTAGTGAATTGTGAAGCCTTAAATTGTCGTTATAATAAAAGTTTTTAAAATAGTATCCTACGTTTAAGTGGTTTATCTATTCTTTCACCGGTAACTCTGCCTGCAGGTTTCATTTTCCTGTAGCCATTGCTATAAATGGCGTCTATGTATTCTCTTTTTTCTTCGTCATTAAAATACTTATCCATTTTTGCTTGTTCTCTTGTACGGATACGATGATGTTCTTCGGATATACTCTGAAATATACGTAATCATTAAAATCATATATGTTTATTTTCGTCATGACGATTGCTGAACTCATGTTTCTTTACTTGGGTAAGAAGTTTAAATTTCTATACCCGCATTTTATACCCCAATAAATATACGTATACTCATTTATTTTACCCTCAGATGAGCAATGTGTATATGGACTATTTAAACCTGTCGTAACAACACCTTGGTCCGGTTTCACGAACGCTCTCATAACTTAAATAAATTAAAGATTGTCTTAAATATTTTGGCCTTAACTATGAGTATCTACTATAAAATATCTTAAGTGGATTCACGAAGCCTGTTTTACTTAAGTATAAATTTAGGATTGATTTAAGCGACCCAAACTTAAGCCAACAAAATTACATGTTGAGTACTAGATGTCCAATGTGTTTTATTTATATACTCTATAGCGTAAACAGCTAGACTGTTGTGTTTGAAACATTGTTTTTGTCTGGCATAGGTTCGAACCGTGAATGTTAACTTTTTCACTTTTGGTCCATTCTTTTTTTATTTTTGTCAATCATTTGTATTTTTATTTCGTTATGCACAATTACCTTACCTTCACATCATTGCTGTACTAGTAGAGTTTAAAATTTTCCGAGGGCATTAGCGAAGATTGAATAATATGTTATAAGTAGGTAATTACTGGAGGATACCAGCGTATAGCTATAAAGTTCATACGAAATCTCATATATTTTAGGCCATTGTCAAAGATTGGATACGAGCTTTATATTTAATTGAAAAACAAACCAAAAAAAACGGCAAAATTGCAATGCAGACTATGATGCCCGTCTTGGCTACCTTAAAAACAAGGTGGTATGTCAAATGTATAACTAGTATGTGAAAAAGTACCCTTTGCTAAATACATGTATTTGGTTTACAACTTTTTGAATGCATGTAAATGTTCCAGGCAGTTACACAAAAGTATTCCTAAAATTGTAAGGCTCGGATCAGTCAGTTATTGTCCGTTTGGTAGAATGACAACAATTCCTACATTAAACAGTTCGAAAATCGCTTAAAATGGCTTTGAAAGAATGTTATCTGCTTTACAATATGCTTAACATTCTCTCACTGTCTTACAATGGGTTTGACATTCGCGGATTGGCTGGACAGTGTGTTTAACATGCATTGCCTGTCTTGCAAAAGTATGGTGGTTAGAAACGTCTACATTATCTATTTTTTTTAAATGGCCCGACTTTCATCATTTGCATCTGAAATTATTGAACTGTTTATATCACTATATTGTTGTTAAAATATACAAGCTATAAATCTTAAATAAAGACACCGACGTAACGCACGCTAATGACGGAAATGGAAAAAATTGCAACTTTTTAGACCTTTCTTTACATAATGGCGGAATATTTATTAGACAAACCGGTGATGTTAAGTACAACATGAATCTGTAAAACGGATGGTTTCTGATGCTGTGATTTTAATTCTCATTTGAAGGCATACATTCTTTCAATATATGAAAAATGGGGCAAAATGTGACAAAAACGTCGTGTAACTTTGTAACACAAATCACCAGGATCGTCCAGTAAAAAGTATGCAGCTATCTAGTATTCATCTAGGTATTGCTCTAAACGCTTTACAAGGTGCCATACATGTCGTCACATCCGGCACCGACTGGAAACAACGATTAGACGAAAGATCATAAAATAGAATGAAAATAGATAATTTGTAACCTTGCGTAACAATTAATGAAAAAAACGTCGCGAAATGTCAAAACTCAAAATGGTAAGCATTATTTTCTCGTTTTCCTTTATATGATTTTAATAAAAAAAGTTTTACGAAATATCATTATATTGTTATGTCTAGAATTGAACTATTATCACAAAATATTCATATTACAAAATGTTACACGGATTTAAGCGTGTTGAGGTACTTTTTCAAAATTTGTCTTAAAACTAATAAATCAATTTTCTGTTGAAATAATTGTCATCTCTGAAATCGTAACAGAATGACCATAGATCTAGATGTTAAAAAATGTATTCGTTTTAATCTGCTAGTTTTATTATTAATTGTATTATAATACAGAAAATCAACTTCGCCAACACTAAGGCTTGAAGTAGTGCAGAAACTGTCATACACCGTCTTATACATGTATGTGAGGAGACGAATAATTTCAACGATGAAATGAATTGTACTCTCGTAGCAGGTAAAAATCTGTAACTCTGATATATTCTATCTTACACACAAAGTGTCCCTTCGTCGGAATTCCCGCCGTCTGGGTACTCTATAGACAGTCAAATATAAATTAATATTTAGACGAACGATAACCATTTGTTTATATTTAAGTCATATTTACGCTAGGTTTAATCTACCGGTTCACTTGATTAAATACTCATAACTTAGACTATTTAAAAACGGATTAAATTGTAAAATGTTTGTGAAACACACTTTAACTTAAAAATGCTAAAATAGAAAATTACAGGTAAATCTAGAAATTTAAGATAGGGGCCAGTCATAGATGGCGTTTTAAAATGGATTAATATTTTATTTAAATTTTTATACAACTTAGAGTTCGATAATTTTTGTAAACTTAATACCTTTAGTTGAATTTTGGTTTTACAAATTACATTACGTTTACTGTTTCAATTTGTATTTGAGAATTGAGAATTTTCAAAAGAAAATCAGGTCATAAACACCTTTATTATCAAAATTTGCTTTCAAAGAGACAAGCAAACGAGAAAATCACTTATGCCCATTTTTTTTTGGAAATTCCAAACTTGTTTACATACCTTTATTCACTAGCAAAACAAAATACGAACCTTGCTCAAATATTCAGGCAACACCGACATGGAAGGTTTGCAATCCAAGTTTCCATTTTTTCTCTTCAGGCAAATGTCCGTTATTGAAACAGACGGCAGATCCACCATTGTCCAAACTGTTATGAAAACAATTGCTAAAGACACCAGTATAACAATAAGTGTTACTAGTGTTAATGTCTTTAAATAATCCATATCTGATATATTAAAATATTTATATGTATGCTTAACGTATGCCTAAAATCAACAATTTAAAAAAACAGCCAAACTGTTTATAATTGTTAACTTAATAAGCATTTACAGTCCAGAATGTACTACGATATAAAACTTCACTCTGAGCTATTTATGTTTAAATGGCTCTGGGCATGGACGAGTTTTTTTGATAAAACGGGCTATCGTCGTTGTCTAGTCAAAACTTTACCTACACGCCATATACTGTTTATTCAGCTAGTTTCAGATAAACAAGTTTAATCCATACATTGATATTTTTTAAAGTTTTAAAAACATGTATGTAGTTTATAAAAGTCCTATACGAATCTTTACGCGCGTTTACGAAGTTCTCAATTAATAGAGTTATCCATATTTTGTATGACATTGTGCTATAAATGTACTTTCAAGTCTTGCAGAATCAATTTTCCAATACCATCCATTTACAGGGCTCGTTGATTCGACAAGTTTTTTGTTATACACATTTTTTGCAGGTTTAAATTTCTATGAACATTGCCTGTTAAAAAGAAAAATCATGTGGACAACAATCTTTGAAAACGGACCAAGTAAAGACTCGAGGGACTTACTTATAGTAAATTCTTTGTCCTATTTTTAAGTGTTTTCGGAGAACTAAACTGATATAAACCATATTAGAGCTTTTGCAGGTTATCAACGATTATAAGTAAGTATTTTTCGATGGACGACTCTCCTATTCAGCTTACGTGGACCGTTATAAACATTTCGACAGGGCAATTACGGCGTTCGGTATTGGTTGCGTCTTTTAGCGTTAGTACATTTTTGGCACCGCTGAACGTCGCAATTGACGCTTAACGTAGTGTAACTCTGACGGCCGAGTGGGGTTTTAGTGTGTCATTAAATCCCTGGAATTTCCTTTCCTTTCAAGCAGTACGCACAAGTTGAAAGTTAGTGTTTATAAGATCGAAAGGTATTGGCGTATTTCTACTTTCAAAGAGTTTATTGTTTACTAGTACTCGATGGATTGTTTTAAAATTGGAGAGGAATTTGTCGTTAAGTTATATGTTAGGGTTAAAATAATTAATTTGATAGGATTATTACAGTACTCCTCACAATCCTAGTACCGGTCAGTTTTGAACATTTTCAGTGATACCATTTTTGTTATTTTCATGTAACAAATAAAATTTTGGATCTTGTATTTCGATCCCTGCTTAGTCAATGCACACATAAAGAAAAGAGATAATAAACTCAAAGTTTTGTGCTCCAAATACGTGTCTCAAACGCAAGAGGAAATTGTCCAAAATAAAACGGACGAGCATTCATTTGTCGTATCTTCGTTTGTTTGTTTTTTTTCGTTTCATTGCCACGAAGTATAACCACATGATATATGACATCATTTCGGAGAAATCAGAATTTGGTAAACTTTCCTTGGTCGTTTAAAGGTTCAAAAAAGAGAAAGTAGAGGACAATATCATAAATCGACAAGTTTTAAGGCAGCGGGTGAATGTCGTGTATTCACTGAGCTGCGACGCAAATCAAGCCGTACTTGGCGAATAATAAACAATATCAAACGTTATCAAGTGTTTCGTAATATATTGCATATATAATTTATGAGCACTTAGACAAAACGTATGTTAGTTTTTATAAGTGAAGTACCGATAAAACAATATAACATCGAAGTTAGATTTAATTGTATTCAGAGTCATAAATAAATAGCTGACACGTACAATAGTCTCTATTTAATCTTTCAAAGATTTACAAGTATGTTTTGTGGTTTCAACACTTTGTGGGCGTTCATACTTCTATTATTTATTTATTTATTTATTGGATTTAACGCCGTGTCAACACAATTTTAGGTCATTTTACGGCGTCCAGCGCACCTAACCTAGCTTTCCTGGATCATTGTCTGTAAACAGCACTCACTTACACTTCCACAAGGCCGGAAACTTCTCCATATTATATAATCAATGGAGGAAAATCGTCATTATTGTCAAAATTTCATGGAAGGGTATAACCTCCCCGGATGGGATTCGAACCCGCATCCCCTCGGTTAGATTCCAAATACCGGCGCTCTACCAACTGCGCTATTCTGATCGGAAAGTATTTCTATAATCGGTATTAAAGATACGCATTCTCATGCACCTCGTTGGAATGTTTCACTCTAACCTTTAAATGCGAAAATTGAGTTAAAATAACTATCACTTACTTCAAAATCTAAAAGTTTCTCTGCCCAGTTATGGTGAATGTACATGATAATAAACCCGACATTTTTTTGACATCATCATGACGTAAATTAGCTTTTAATGAATATACGACTGTTCAAATGTTAAGAGCCATAAGTGATTAAAACAATATGTATTTAGTTAATGTATATGTATAATTTGATTTAGTTTCATAATGTTAATGTTTTTTGTTGCTATTACATGCTTTAATTTGAGAGTCTACGTGTACGTAGCTTTAATAAACTCTAGATCTATAACCTACGCAGATCAAGATTTATGACAACATTAATTTATGTTTAGACTTTCAATCAAGAATCATAAATGATAAGGAAAGATCTATTGAAAACTGTTTCTTTTTTTCCCCTAAATTCTGATTTCCACAACACTCCTCCATCTTATTTAACAAAAAATGATTAAAAAATTTAAGCATAACTACCTTCAAATCTGACAATAAGGTAACCAATTTGCCTAAAAATGTGTTGATTATGCATGATTCAATGTTCTAGTTTGTATAACGAAATCGTTTGAACCATATTGATGTCGTGTCATACATTTTCACGACCCACGCTAGATCTTAAATTCACATGAAACACTTTTGAATGTACGTTTGTAAACAAAAACATGTTACTTGTTAATGCTTTGCGTCTTAATTTAGCTAACAATGCCCAAAGAAGCGACTCATCAAAAGTTTTGAACCCGTTTCATTGCGCTTCCATAGTTTAAATAAATCCCCCGAATAACAGAGAATTTCATTTCGTAAACAATGTAAAAACTGGTCTAATTTTAAGCATTTACATCCTTTACTTAGCATGGAAATCGTTGTTTATACATTTTTGCAACCACTGAATGTATCTGTATAATTAAGATACAAAAAGAAAACGAACAGCCACCTCCGACGAGCGACATATTAGAATTCCCCCGTTGATTTTGCTCTATGTTTTACCTTTAACGAAATACACCTCAGCAGAGTGGTAAACGGCAGTTATGATAAATCTCCTTTGTTCATAATTTACCTCCGTACTGCGAAACTAAGGTTTTTTTTCAATCATCGATGAATTTCAGACCGAACGATTTTAACAATAAGCGATACCCTTAATCGTATAATACTACCCTAAGGTGGTATGTTATCAAATCATTTGACTAACAGGGGTAAATAAACAAGTGGCACAAGGTTTCCATGCCGCCATTGAACGAATTACGATGAAGAGCGCTTTGTTTGGTAGGCTGACGTCATCAAATATCAGTCGTATACACGTCTAGCAAGTTGACGATAATAAATGAAAACTAATTTGTTATTGTACTGATAATAAATTATAATAAGCTTGTATTCTAAATTCAACTGGAATATTTTCGACTTAAACGGTTCGTTCTAACTCGTTCACAACCAGTTTTGCAATATTTATAGGACGGGGTCGAACGTTCTGAGAACTAGTTTGATGTAACGGGACCCTTAAGGCCCCGTTACACCAAACTAGTTCCCAGAACGTTCGTTCACAACCAGTTTTGCAATATTTATAGGACGGGGTCGAACGTTCTGAGAACTAGTTTGGTGTAACGGGACCCTTAAGGCCCCGTTACACCAAACTAGTTCCCAGAACGTTACCCTTAAGGCGCCGTTACACCAAACTAGTTCCCAGAACGTTCGACCCCGTCCTAAAAATATCGCGAAACTGGTTTTGAACTAGCTAGAACGTGCCGTATAATTCGGAAAATGTCAGCTATACGATCATAATTCGTTCAGAACCAGTTCCCATCACGTGCATTTCGTTTTTATCCCGTCTGTAGTCCGTTTGTATTGGGATCAGATCGGGTAAAATTGTTCTCGTCACGAGACACCGTCTCCAACTAGTCCAAACCGTTCGTAGTCAGGTTTAACCCGTTCATAACTAGTTCTTCTAAGCTCCTTTACTATTGACCATACCGTTTAAGACAGTTCAACTCGTTCTAAGTACGTTCCCATCTCGTTCTTAGAGCGTTCTAAACGTGATGACGTCAGGTTCTGATCCGATTGCTATGAATATCCTGGACGTTTTTACCCGTTGGGATTCTCGTTCTGCGGTAGGCCTACAAGCTGTGAGGACACAATTTGTCAAGCATCGCGGTGTCCATCATGCCTCCAAACAAGAGCAGAGCCAGGCAGGCGGCGCGGGTTAAGACAATCGCTACCAAAATCACCTGCTTAGATGAAGCTTTTGAAGACTATCCTCAAGTTAAGCCTCAGGATTCTGAGCCTCCTGAGCCAGTCAATGAAAATGAGGGTGTTGTATATCCTGCTTCTTCTAATGACTCAGACAGCCAGGTTTCGGGAAAAGATTTGGGGCAGAGTCAGAAGCCAGAAAAAAGAAGAAAACTAAGACATACACCCATCTCTTGGTGAGAAATTGTCTGTATTTATACCAAACCTTGCCAGATCGTACTGTAGGCGTTATTATGTTGTACGAACTGCACACGAACGCAATATACATTGTACTTACTAAAACGAGTTGAACTTACCAAAACCTTACTGCGAACTTTAAGAACTGTGTGTTAACGTGTTGCAAACTGATTCAGAACTGTACAGTTTGTTTTCATACATTTTGACCGGATAACAACGCATTATGGACGTAATCAAGTCGAGTTAAGTCTGTGTGCAAACGGAATGAACCAAGTTACAAATGGAACTGATCGGTGCGTAAACGTACTTCAAATTTAGGCCCGATCGAACTACAAGTCACGTCCCGAGTACGATGCTAGTACGGCAATTTCATTCGCAGCACGTTCATTCCGTTGCCAGTACGATGTTACTCAGTCTAATTGCAGAACGGGATGGCCGCAGAAAATTTTTGAGTCGACTCAAAGTTCTGAAACCGCATAATCGTTCAACCCTGTCCGAGCTCGTCCATCACGTTTGTACACAGACCGTAGAAAGTTGCTACTACGTCCAGTCCGTTTTCACACAGTTGGAACTCGTTAGGTCCAATTTTTCAGAACGTAGTGAGAACGAGTTTGGTGTAACAGGGGTATTACAATTGACCATACCGTTTTAAACTCGTTCTAAGTACGTTCTCATCTCGTTCTTAGGGCGTTCTGAACGTATTGACGTCACGTTCTGACCCGATAGTTATGAATATCTAGAATGTTTCTACTCGTTGTACGAACTGCATATGAACGTAATAAACCTACTAAAAACGAGAAGAACGTACCGAGAACCTAATGCGAACTTTAAGAACTGTAACGCGTGACAAACTGGTTCAGAACTTTATATTTTGTTGTTATGCATTTTGACGGGATAACAACGCCCGATGGACGTAATCAAGTCGAGTTAAGTCTGTGTGCAAACAGAATGAACGAGTTACAAACGGAACAGGTCGGTGTGTAAACGTATTGCAAATTGAGGCCCGGTCGAACTACGACAAGTCACGTCCTTAGTACGATGTTAGTACGGCAATTCCGTTCGCAGTACGTACATTACGTTGTCAGTACGTTGTCACTCAGTCTAATTGCAGAACAGGGTGGTCGCAACAATGTTTTGAGTCTACTCAAAGTTCTGAAACTCCATTCCCATTCAACCCCGTCCGAGCTCGTCCATCTCGTTTGTACACAGACCGTAGAAAGTTGCTACCACGTCCAGTCCGTTTGCACACAGTTCGGTTCAGTTTTTCAGAACGTAGTGAGAACGAGTTTAGTGTAACGGGGGTGTAAAGTGAGTTAAAAATATATGCACGAAAGTTACCATTGTTAAAAACGCTTGTCCAATAAAAAAGAACATACAATTATCATACTAATCGTTCGTTTAATCGTCAATGAGCAGCGAGGGGAGCGTGGTCATTGGGTTGTTTATCAATGTCAACTACTAACAGAATAGAATACAACAGCTACTTTTAAATAATGGTGTTTTGCATTTAAAACATACTTGGTCAAAGCATGACATAAGCGGATCCAGGCGGTGGCGGACCCGGCGTACGCCCCCCCCCGCCTAAAATTGCCCAAGCAAAGTTTTTGTTCTATCATGAAATATGCAATTTATAAGAAATATATATATATATATATGTGTCAAAAACATTTCGCACGCTACGCATGCAACATAGCATTCACCATAAAACAATTCCTTTCATTATTGTAAAGTTTTTTACAGCTAACATGATTCAGCGGCTTTTAGAAAATTACATGAAATATTTATCTAGATGCTTTATTTTTTATACTCTGGAATAGGATAGTTGAGGCTCTGAAAATGTGCCTGAATCCCTTAGAAATACCCAAAACTAAGCAATTTCCGGGGCCTCCGGACACCTGGTCCTCTGTCAGGGTTTTGCCCTGGACCAATCGAGGCCCTTATGGCCCTTTGGAACCCCATTCTGCTTACTAGTATTCATTTTACGTCCCCTCTAACTAGAACTTTCTGCCCCCTATAACCACAGAATCCTGGATCCGCCAATGCATGATACAATAATAGTTTTGTATTATTAATGAACATTATCTAACATACAACGAGAGGAAACTTTACGGTCCGTTATAATCACTGGTAGTAAATTAACAATCGTGATTAATTAATTTTGTTTAAGTGGAATTTTATGTACCACTTCCTTGCTTTGTAATTTGTAACTTTACTAAAGTGATCATTTGTCAGACAAAATGGATGTTTTATAACGGACTAGTGAAGTTTTATCATGTTAATACAGAAAGGCTTTGTTGTCACTTAACTGGCATTCCTGAAACAATGCCAATTTTATGGCTTATTGACCATGAGCATTTCACTTTTAAAGCAAGATAAAATCAGCGATATAGAAAAGAGTAGCTCAAATTCGTACTAAAAGTTGCCAAATTCCTTGGATTTTATGCTAAGCCGAGTGCTCTTCCAATTAATGCGAGAACCAGGAAGAAGCCGTCTGTAGCACATACAAGTCGTAGCTCATACAGATGTCTTACAACATTTTTCCCTCGAACAACTACAGTCTGAAATGACCTACCTGTGCCTGTTGATGAGGCTCCTAGTCTGGCATCTTTCAGACAGTAGCTATCATCTCTCACGTAATAATGCCCGGATCAACAGTCAGTACAGGTACGAATGAAGGTTAGGGCTTTAATGATTGGGTGAATTCACTTACGATAGCCAAAGAGGCCTGGTCGGAAAGCTGTAACCCAAAGCGTTTTATTTTTCTCTATACTTTATATATCTACGTCTGTCTTTCCTACAAGCCCTTATAAGCAAACTAAATCATTATCCTAAACATTTTTAACAAGTATACTAAGCATGTGACTGCACAGGAAACATCTTCACATCGTTACTTTTATAGTCGTTAAACAAATATGTTAAGGATTGGATTACACAGATAAAGTTTTTTCAATTATAAAAATCTTAAGTGTCATAAAATTTAAAAAAAAAAATTAGCAATAGTTGTCTAGGTTAAATGTTATGTTGCATTTATCTATTAAGATATTCGTATGATATAACACAAATGTGCCGCGGATATTTTTTCAACTAGTAAAATTTTCTACCTAATTTATAATCCTGTGTTTTTCTAAGAGCCAAATTCCTGACACTTATGGCATTAAAGATTATTCAAGTATCTACAATCTGTTTGTCGATTGTTTGTCAAGTTGTCATTGTATCACTTGAAGATATATACAAAAACATCTTTAAGTACTTGAGGATATATACGCAATACATCTTAAAGTAAGTATGTGATCTAAATCACTTAGAATCACTCAAAATATTGTGCTACATTTTAAGTGTGCACGTTCAAGTACGAACATTTGATTGGAGTAACACAATAAATATAAAACCAAATCAAAACAAACATAAATATTAAACGGAGTATCACTTGTTGATGACGTTTAACAGTACTTCAGTTGTTATTATTTCCAATATCATAAATAACATTTTATATTGTTGTTATTAATGAACAGATTTAAAATTAAGTAAGAAGGAATGAGTGGTGTCAATTTTTAAATACATAATGTTTAATTATAAGGTGTTATGTAATGTATCATTTAGAATACGATATATAGCCGGAATTGCCGCAGAAAACCACATTGTTTTGTTCATTCAAGTTTAAACGTAGGTAGACGTCTTCAACAAAATTTTCTGTTTCCTAGTACAAATAACGTACAATAGTAAAAGTGAATACCATAACCATGATTGATGATATTGTTTGATAACTTAAAGGTAAACAATGATTGTTAAAATTTGATGGCATACATATACAATCATTTACTTTGACAGTTCGTATCGGCATTATATGAAATTACGTCGATTCAACATGCAACAGAAGTGTTTAAAAACTACATGTATTATACAGTGTTCTTCAAAGGTTACTCTGTTATTGAATGAAATTATTTTTCGTTTTTTCTCAACTGTCAAAACATGAATAGTTTCACGGTAAAAGCGTTTATCAAAATCATTGTTGTAATACATCAATGCGTTTCCGAAAGTGTGCATTATGATCGAGTAAAGCTGTTTATGCCGTATGATATGTTTAGGTCAATATATTTTTTCATAAAAAATTAGGCCGCCCGTACAAAATCAATGCATTCAGTCACCGTGTTATTATTCAAGCTTTGACAGTTGAGAAAAAACGAACAATACTATGTAGAAGAAGCACCTAAATGCATACCATGTGGCGAGCATTTCAATGTAAAACACGTTCTCCTTGACTGTCAGGATCTTAAATACATTCGTGACAAACATTTTAAAGTAAACTCACTAAAAGATAGTTTTGAATCTGTACCATCATATGCTATACTTAACTTTTTGAAAGAAATAAATGTTTATAATAAGATATAGTTTTTTACATCATTAATATAGTTTGAATTATTAGTATCATTAATAGTTTTCGGCGCGATGTGACCTTTCTGTGTTGGTGCGCCGTAAAACCCAAACAAACAAACAATACCATGGTTACCAAGTATTTCTACGCATTTTGAGTATTAACAATATGCATGATAAAATTGTTGTGCTTGGGCTACGCTTCAAATCTGAATCAGATGAACAGGTGAGCTTGCACACAAGTCTGTGTTTAGTTTGTATCAATAATAAGGAACGCGCACTATTTCCCATATAACGTTAGGCAACATAAATGATCTATCTTAGCTTATACGAAGGAATAAACTTTTAAGATATTAAAACAATGTATTTCAAATTAGCGAGACTTATGATATTGGTGTGCTTGTTGTTTGGTAGATAAAACGCTGTTATTGAACCGTTGAAATCAGAACGATTTGCTTACGAGGAGCAACTTTTGGAGAAAATTATGAAAATGGAAATACGGATGAAACAAATGGAACGTAAAACGTCACAGATACACGACAAGGTGAAAAATACTCTCAACAACTTGACAATAGAGATAGAAAATAAAACTGCTGAACTCAAACTGGTGGAAGGTTTTTTTGTATTAGGTGCTTGGTGACGCATTCGTTTTTGAATATTTGTGCAATATTCATTCTTTTCATGTTTATGTATAGTCAAAGAATATCAACATTAAATCATTCGGAAAACCGCTCGGGTGATTCCGTAAACTGACGATCAACCCTCGGATATATTTGGTGGATGAATATGTCGAAAATCACAGCATTGTTGTGCGGTTTTAAGCCTACGCTAAAAAGTAATCCCTACGGAGATGAACGAAGTTGCCGGAAAGTGTCGAACGCTATTAAAGATGGCTGCCGAGAAGGAAAAGAATGTCAGCACATTTAAATTATCGAGAGATTTTGTGTAGTTGGGCATCTTGGTCGATTTGCTTTCGGTCTCAATTGATTTGAATATCATTGATGAAGTACTACAGTAAGTTTAGAGTGTCCATATCTGCATGGCTTTATATGATAGCGGTAAGTCGAGTTTCTTTCATTCCGTGATTGTGATTCAATTGTAAAGTGAAACTGAAAGTGAAATTAACGTGCACTTTTAACTGATGCACTGGCGCTTAAGGATTTAAGAATAATGGGCAATTTATGCTGGGATTATATGAACAAACCTGTCTATAACCATCGATTGAGTAGTAGATAGTATTTAATGAGATAGACAATGATAATGTTAGTTGATCCGTCCCCAGTCATGTTCGCCCTGATAAGTTTGGACTGTTGGACCCCCTTCATTGTAAACATGTAGCCCCATGAGTATTAGTAATATACAACCTAGTATTAGATATATTTATTTTTTATGTTCTTATTCCAGTGAAAATTTCAGAATTTACCACTCAAAATATAGCAAATTTCATGTCATAAACATGTTCTACTGGATTGAAGAATTCAAATGACAAGTGACAGTGTGACAGTTACTATGTAATGATGACTATTGGTTCTTTCATTGTTTCAAACACAGAGATCTTCATATCTCCCTCTCATACATTTATAAGCAGTCACTGTGAAACATGGCAGACCGACGGACAAATCCTGTATTAATAAGAAAGTCTGTCTAAATCGGCAGGTTTACAATACCGACTGTCCTGCAAAAATTTGATCTCAGTTCTCATCTACAGTGTTTTAATTTCATCAAAATAAGTAAAATGTCTTCAGTCCAGAAAAACTTTGTTTTGTCACTTATCTTTACTGGACATACTGTCGAGTTTTGTGATGACTGCATAAGAACAAGAGATAAAGATCACCCGATTTCAAAGGGTAGAGTTCCTGCTTATGACCTGAGAGGTTGTGGGTTCGAATCTCAGCTCAGACCATTTATTTTTACTTGGTTAAATTTGCCACCAAACGTAAATAACCCAATAGGAATTGTCCGATTGCACCCTTAAATAGTCCTGAAGACAATCAAACTCAAAGAATTTGAGGACATATTCTGTTAAGGAGGGGGTGTGTGTAGCAAAGGTATAATAAGGCACTTGTACTCCCTAGCCTTCTAGCTAGCTTTTATGGTGACATAGTAGAGTGGCCGCTTACGACTTGAGAAGTCGTGGGTTAGAATCTCAGTTTGGTTCATGGATTTTTAACGGGTTACAATTGGTTACCAATTAATTTTAAACTTGTTAATTTTTTGTATTGCAGATCTATGGTTGAAACTCTATCTACATAAGTCATTGAATATCAATCCATCAGATATGAATATTTAAAAGAGGGAAGTAACAGTTCCACCCCATTACTAGTGGGCAGTGATGGCTTTAAGTATTGTATATTACCATAAGGTATATGACTTTGTTTCTTTTGGCTACCCTTTTGGAAAATAGGCCTATACAATTTGGGACAGATTTCCATGTCTGAGAAACCCTGATTTTAAGGCTCATGTAAGGTGCCTACATGGACCTGTATCATAAAACAAGTAATTGATGCAATCTCATGGGCAAGTTATTTTTCAGCAGCAGTTAACACACATGTATGTATATACAATAGGTATTGTTCAAAATGCTTTACCAATAAGCTTGGCAGTCTTAAGGGAAGTCTTAAGTCATACTGATTAACAACTTTTGACTTAAGTACAAATATCCCTTTTGCTGTAAGGCTAATCCCTTTGACTTGATAATGAAGTGGATACTGTCTAAGATCACTTTTTTACTAACTGAACCAATTAGGCTGATGGTTATCACAAAAACATTTAACTACCATGATTTATTAAAGTATACTACATTCATTTTAAAGCAGTTTAAGTATTCAGCTACTACTTGTTAAAACTAATTAGAGCTTTAATCAGCCTTAGACTTTCAATGCAAAATGTCGTCAGGTACCTTGAATCTGTGACCTCCAACTTGCCTGACAGATATTCTGTTGGCAATACTACACATATTGGTAGTCATGGAAGATTGGTGTTTATTCAAATATGTAGCCATGTTTTGAAGAGATTACAGTGTAATATTGTTATAATTATTCAGTGTTGTAAGCTGTTGTATTTCATGCTCAAGATTATTTTTTAGGTCATAGAAAGAGTAATAACATAAATGAAAAATATGTAGAGTATTCAACTGATGGTGAAGAACAGTCAATGTAACACAGTGACAGCAACAGACTCTCTCAAGATATTGATGAAGGTAAAAGATTAAGCAATGTTTTATTTTAAATCTTCCATCAGACCTTTTTCATCCTCGATTGTCAAGGTTGTGGTGCACTAGTAGAATGCAGAATTTCAAATTTGGATTATTTGATATATTTCTAATCATGAATGGTTACACCCTTCCATGAAATCAAATACTTTTGTAATTTGTATAGAGGGAGAAGTTATCATCTTCTTGTAGCAGGGAAAAGGGAATTTGGTAAAATGTGTCAAGAGAAGCTGATAAAGTTAGCTAGCAGCCATTCATAACATAATTTTTCGCATAAAAATGGTGTAATATACTAAGGCAAATGTTTCACAGTTAAACTAAAGCACTACTGGTTGCATGAATGACATTTAGCAGGATTTATCATTGAAAACATTCCGCTTATAGTTTGGCAAAACCCGGGCAGGCGGTCGCCCAGGTGGGCGTCATGTGTCATTAAGAGTTGTGTTTAAGTTTTTCTTTCCTATCTATTTCTGCCCTTAATTGTCAGATCTTTATGAAACTTCATACAATGATAACATACCATGTGTTGAACAAAATAAGAAAGTAACCACAACTCTACCTGGCTTTATTATGGATTATTTCTCTTTGTACGTAGTTTATGCATTAACGTTTTTAAATCTGGCTTTAATGTGGTTTCCACATTACAATTCTTGCTTACTATATTTTATGCTGTAGATTTGAGCATTAAATATTCAATTGATATAAATGCACTTGCAGAAATTAGATAATAAGTGGTGAAAATTTTACAATCTTACAAATTCAATTGAGTGTTTGGTATTTCAGATGATGTAACATAGTTCTGATGGCTGTTCTAAATACAACAATGAAATCTTAATTCAGTGTTGAAAAGTTAATCTTTTGAAATTCAGTTAATCAGTAAAAACAAGTAAGTATTTTTTATAAACAAATCAATTTCTGACTTCATCATTTTTTATTTTTTTATTTTACTTGAGGTAAGAATCATTACATAGAGAATTAAAACACTAATAAGTGAAAATCCTGTGAATGTGTTTTTGTGTGATTAAAATTTACTATTGTGTGTGTTTATTTGCGCTACTAATTTTTTCATTCAGGCAAACTATCACACTTTAATGTTTGATATAAAACAGCTTAATCTTGTCATTTCAAGATTTGTACACATTATGTTGCATCATTGATAAAACATAACATGATACATTTGAGCTTTTTTCTGGTTGTAAAAACAGTGATGAGTTTAAGATATCGATGACAAGCCCTATTAGAACTATATCTTATTGTAAAAAAGCATTTTGATGCATACAAATGTATTTCTATAGAAAAAGTCAGAATTGTATTACAGATATTTACATTGTATTGTTTTATGTTGAGTCTACATGCATATTCTCTTTCTTGGAAAACTTATTGAAATTAGACTTCTCACATTTACTCACAAATTTGGATTCATAATGATAACTCCATTACTTGTGAATGAATTAGTCTTCTAACGTGAGATTTTCATTGTACTTTTTACATTTCAGGCATCTGCATATTATAAGATCAACAAGAATAGAGTCTATATATGTTTTATTGTACAGGAATGGTAGAGTTTACAAATATGAGATGTTCTAAAGATATTTACTAACTCCACACCAAGACAGTGCTTGTTTATAATTTGTTTGGAAAGAAAATTGAAAATCATGAGGAATCATCTACTTGGAAATAAATCCACAGGAGAATAAGACTGAATATTGTATTATAGTGTCCAAAAAGATGTATATTTCATAGGACTAAAAAATTAATGTACATGTTACAATTGAAATATCAAGTTTATAACTAATCAGCTATTCAGACTTGTTTGTAGGCTAAATATTGACTTCTCAAATTAACAATAAATGACAAAATAGATGATTTTAGGTGGTGCACGCCCAATCTCCGTAAACAGAGATCCTGTTCTACTCGCGTTGTCGTACTGGATCTCTACTTAGTCAATGCAAGGTCACGTCGAGATGAACTTTGTGTCGACCAATCAGTGCGTAGCTTTCATCTAGACAAAAACACTAATAATCACATTTTGATTTCGTAATTTCTATTTTTAGACCAAGGTTTGCATGCAAATTTAACAGCGGTATTATTCACAGTCTGTGATTGGGTGGCTCATTTCAAATTGCGTGACATAGACAATGTAAACAAGTTACGTATCATAACAATTTCGTCATGAATATTATGATGAGAAAAGGTCACCTGAACGTGACCTTCGTTTGGAAAAGGCCAGATCTAAATTAGCGAGTATGTGAGCGGTAAAATTTTAGAACGGGTTTTAATCAGATTGGTGCGCGCCTAGAGCACAATCGAAATTAAATTTGTTATCAGATTTAAATAGTTGCTTGATTCAGAAGGCTGAAAAAATGATCATATAATTTTGGTTTTCATTTTATTGTTCGAAAAGAAATAATGATGATATGCTGAATAAGCTGTATGCTTCTGTTTTAATGGTATCTATACTTAAAATATTTCTAATCAAATTGATTTTTGTTCAAATTATGTACAGTCTGTTAAATTATTGATCTATGTTTTATTTATTTGTTGTTATCTACACTCTATATTTGTCATAGTAATTATGTATTATAGTGCGAGAATATTAACCTGAGTTTGAACTACCTAATTATAATAATTACTCACTTCACTTACATTAAATTGTGAGTTTCCGTGTGCATGTATACGATTAAATACATGTGTTTATACATATGTTACTGTAAATCAATTTTGTAAAAGTGGCATATTATTGTACTTTTAATTTTGGACACATTAGTTTAGGGGGAAACAAGTAGGTCTTCAATATTGTGGCACTGTTTAAAAGTATTTATTCTTATGAAAACAAAATGAATTGTTTAGTATGTGTATTTTGCCAAAAGCTTCTGATAAAGTGCGATTTACAAACGAAGGCAAAAATAGACCGTAAATACTGAGTTTAATATATTCTTGCATAAAGGTCAGGCTCAGGTTAATATTGTCGAACTATGCCTTAGTGTTGATATAGCACATTTACCTTGTGTAATAGCTAATTGTTTTATTTTAGATACCTCATTTAGTCACTACTGCTTGTTTATATCTATGACGCAGAGTATTTTAGACTTTATACTCATAGTATTTATTTCTAATTAATCTCAGTTCTACTGATTTTTTAGCTCGACTTTACGAAGTAATGTAGAGCTCTCCTACTCGCCCCGGCGTCCGCGTCCGCGTCCACACTTCTGATTAAAGTTTTTGTGCAGTAAAATACTTTCTTCTATATCTTTGTTATTTCTTAAGATATTAACTTCAAACTTTAAATATATGTTCCTTACTATCAACCACATCTCATGTGACAAGGTCCATAACTCCAAACACATTTTTTCAAGAATTATCTCCCCTTGAACTGATTGAAGTTTTTGTGCACAGATTAAAGTTTTTGTGCAGTTAAATACTTTCTTCTGTATCTTTGTTATTTCTTAAGATATTAACTTCAAACTTTAAATATATGTTCCTTTCTATCAACCACATCTCATGTGACATGGTCCATAACTCCGAATGCATTTTTTTCAGAATTATCTCCCCTTGAACTTAGAGTTTTCTTTAAAAAATGTTTGTTTTTACTGCAACTGTTTTATTTCTTTAGGTATTGATTTCAAACTTTAAATATATGTTCCTTATTATCAACCTTATCTCATGTAACAAGGTTCATAACTCCGTATACATTATTTTCAAAGTTATCCCCCTTGAACTTATAGTTTTCTTTAATAAATATTTGTTTTTACTGCAACTGTTTTATTTCTTTAGGTATTGACTTTAAATATATGTTCCTTATTATCAACCACATCTCATGTGACAAGGTTCATAACTCCAAATATATTTTTTTCAGAATTATCTCCCCTTGAAATTAGAGTTTTCTTTAAAAAATGTTTGTTTTTACTGCAACTGTTTTATTTCTTCAGGTATTGACTTCAAACTTTAGATATATGTTCCTTATTATCAACCACATCTCATGTGACAAGATTCATAACTCCTTATACATTTTTTCAGAGTTATCCCCCTTGAACTTATAGTTTTCTATTTATTTCTTTTTTTTTTCTTTGAATTTGTTAAGGTTATATTTTCAAATTTTAAAATATGTATGTTCCTTATCATCAACCACATCTCCTGTGACAAACACTTACTAAGTCGAGCATGCTGTCTCCTCTGACAGCTCTTGTTTACATGTGTATTTGTTCTAAGGTTGCCTAAACAGAAAGGCATCTATTTTGCTTGCTTTTGATTCAAACCTTTTCATAAATAATGACAATGGAACTTTTTAATGATACAAATGAATTATCATCCAAAACCATTCACTTAGTCGATGAAATGATATTCATGCAAAACACTATTTGCTTTAGCTTTGACTGCTTGACTATGTTAACATCGGTATATGCAGCTGGTGAAATTTTGAATGAAACAAAGTGTAAAAGTTACAAAGTTCAAGCAGACTTTCCTATTGAATGATCTAAACTGTTGAACAAAGCATGTTTTTTATGCCATAAAACTGTTGAACAAGGCATGATTTTTTATGCCAATTAAAAAATGTACATTTGAATAACGTTATTACTTGGATTATACAATGTAGTTGTATTTTACACCATTTCTCTGTGCTTGTGATTGATAATTTTCTCACTATTCACTTGTGCAGAATTATATACATGTATAATTTTACAGTAAAATGTGTCTTAAACAGCTTTTTAATAGACTTGACGAATTGCATTAAAGACTACATTTTTTGGCTATTGAAGCCCTTAGATAATTTTTTAATCACAAAATGGGTTTCAATTCATTGTAATAAGACTTTTGAAATAATTATAATTTTGTTTGATCTTTATTGCATGATTTTAAACATTGTTAGCGTGTTCATAGTTACTAATTTCTGTGTTAATGAATAACCAGGTTATGTTTTATTGGAGCAATAGAAAATAAGATTTTAGTTTTGATTAAAAAACTTTTACTTTTCCTGTATCTATTTATTTAACATATTTACTGATCTAATTAAAGAATATAATATGAATAAAAATATTGTTGAGAAATATATTTATTTTCAAGACTTTTGTCTGAACCCCAATTTTGTAAAGTGCTAACAGAGCTGTGTTTATGACTGGTAAAGCCATATAAGTTAAGTGTTTGATTCTCATGCAGATTTTTGGAAGTAAATGGTGCATTGGGGCACTTGATTTTTGTTAATTTTTGTGCAACGAAGAATTGTTGTTAACACTAGACAACAGAAAGATACATGTCTTTATACAATATTGAGATTTTTCATGAATGTTTACAAGTTACAACAACTTAGCAAGCAGTATGTGTGACTTGTAAATATTCAGTTGTTTAAAATCTGAGACACCAGAATGAATGAGATGCTTATCAGGCTCAATAAAAGCTAGCTAAAAGTCAAACACTTAAGGGCGACCATTTGCCATGTAACATATCCGCTGTTGCAAGTATCAAAGAATTTATATATAGTATCAACTGAGATCTGTCATCTGACTGATTTGGTTTGTTTTAGTTCTCCTTTAAACTACAAGCATTATTGGAGACAATATTCCTGATAGTAGTTTCAGGGATAAACACAGTTACTAGATCACTATCATTAATTAGCAATAGTTTTCTTTCTTATAGATACAGTTAAACTATGCTTTGGCTAAAGCTTATCTTAAACTCACAACCCTCTGTGAGAGGTTTACATTGATTTGAATGTGGATTTGTAAAATGTGGGATTATATGGTAAACAGAAAATAGTTTAGTTATATTTCAACAGGGAATTAGATATTATTGTATGTTATCTATGTCTCTGATTGCAATGACTCATCAACCTAATTAATGTCCATGGAGAGGCTTAATTAGATCTTGGTCTGGAAGCTTAAATAGATACTCAGTATAACCATGGACCCTATTTACACATTTAAATAGGGTCCTTGGTATAACTTTTACTTGTGGCAGACAACAGCTCTGCTTGATAGGCAGAGACTTAGTTATAATGGCCGTAGAAGTCTTTAAGGCAAACAAGAGCATGTAGAACATACAAGGATTATGAACATTGTAGTGGTTCAGCCTCTGTTGCTTTCTGTCCTGGTGGTCGAGTGGTAAAAGTGACTCTCAGTATATATTTCAGTGATAATATAAATAATCAAGTTTTTTAGATAGTGTGATAGGTACAACACCCTGATGGTACAAATCTAGTGACTGTATAGAGGCTTTATAATGTAGCAGAGTTATAATATGGCACTTGTATGCCCGTAACTAATAACTAGATGATTTTATGACTACTAGGTAGAGTGACCACTTACAACTCGAGGTTGTTGGTTCGAATCTCAACTAGGACCATGGAAATTTACCGGGTTACATTTGGCACCAAACGTAAATAACCCGGCTAGGAATTATGTAATGGCACCCTTACATAGTCACAAAGGCAATCAAGCTCCAAGAATTTGAGAACAAGTCTGAAAGGAGTAGGTGCATGTCGCCGAGTTATGATACAGCACTTGCTTGCCTTCAAGCTACCTTTTATGGCGACATGGACAGGTGTCTGCTTATGACTCTAGACTACCTGGGTTCGACAATGAGAACTGTGGAATTTGCATGGGTTATAATAACAAAGAATGTAAACATGAATAAACAACAGAGATTGATATCAATTTTAACACTGTATTTATTTATATAATTAGATTCTATATTTTGGATTTATATATAATATTATATATAATACATAATTATTGAATTAAGTGTTCTTTTCTAAAACATATATTTCATAGCAACTTGATTATAAAGGTAAAGTTTTTTAAATCCACATAATTTATTTTCCTGGATGTGTCCGAAATTGCACTAATGACAGTTTATCCGAATATATATCCACTTCGAAGATTTTGTAGAATAAGAAAATCCGACCGATTCTAAAGTTAAAATCAACTTGAATCAATAAAATGACATCACTTTCCGGCCAAAAATATCACTCATTTCCGGAATAATCACGCTTCTCCCTAATTTTTAACCAAACATCAATATTTTTAACGAATTGATTACAATCACCGCCATTTTGTCGATCATGTGATACCGAAAGTAGTGCCATTTCTTCAATGGCGGCCTCCTAGATATATCCGAGAGTATGTTACGCAGTAATATCCGAGGTAGTTCCGAATGAACATTAAATTAACCTTTATAAATGAATGTCCACATATCTCGAAGTATCGGAGCTTCTCATTAAATCACGATGACAATTATAAGTTCCGTATTGTTATACATGTTCAATTTTATGTTATTATGTAATCACTTATATGGCGCAGTGGTAAAGTAGTATAATAGTAGTTTTATAAGTCTTACAAATCAGCACTAAAAACACATTTCCACATTCCTATGAACACATAAAAAATATTTTGGATTTGATATCATTACACTAAAATATTTCAAGTTTAAATATATTGTTACACTATAAATAGATCTCGACATAGATTTTTTTTTATTTCAGAAAGAGTAAGTCTTCCAAGGGTAGCCTTCAATGCGTATGGTTTGGTTGACTATAGTTTGGACACCAACCAAATTCTGATATTTCAAAACACTTATCTAAATGAAGGCAATGGTTATGATACTGTTATGTGATAATTTACTGCGCCTGTTGCTGGACTGTATATGTTTTAGTGCATGCTTGTAACTGGCATGGTCGAGCTTTTTTATTATAACATAGTTGTTGACAATTATATCATAGCTAGAACTTCTAAATTTAACAATGTACAAAACGACTGTGCTTCTGTTGTTACCTTAACTAAGTTGGATAAAGATCAAAGAGTTTGGGTGAAATGTGCTTCTGGTTCATCCATTGTTCAACTGACTGACAATAGTCATAGACAATCCACATTTTCAGGAGTTCTACTTCATGGATAATTTTCCGTGTCTATATTTACCATAAATCTTTTACGACGATGACATATATTACTGACAGCTGGTCTACAAAATGTACATTGAAGAAATTTTCATTTCAATTTTCAAATGTTTTATTTTTATTTGCAACACATGAAAGTCTACAATAGGTCGTTTCATTAGTGTTTTCTATTACAGTAGGTATGGTATATATGCGGTGATCTGAATAGATTATAACTTTTTGTTGTAAGACAAAACAGTATGTTTTCAAGAGTATACATTTACAATGGTGTGATGTAAATTGATTATATAATTATATTGATACTGAAAAATATCATTTTCATAGGCATAAAAAACAATTAAATGCATATTTACGGAAACATTGAAAATATTTAAGAGATCTATATCATTCATTACACAGCAAACTTTCTTTCTATTACAGTTTTATTTTGTGCCACGTATCAAGTGTCTCTGTTATAACACATGATATATTGTTTATCAAAAATCTTTACGCGGTGGTCAATAGAATTTAATAATATTACGATGAATGATAAGTTTAATAACCCATCCGTTATGGATTAATATCATTTAAAGATGTCTAAAAGACTGTGTTCTATTTACGCATATTTTTGAAACCGGCGTTTATAATATTTGTGCATGGCTTCTTCCATATTCAATATTATGCAATAGTCATATTATATTATGGATAATAAAATATAGATAATAAACAAAATATACTCAGCAAAATAATAACCTGACACATTATTTCTGTCAATTACTTTTTATATGTGTGTTACATAAAATGTTGTGTAATGTGTATACATGTACTATCTTTACACTACACACCTGTTTTGTCTTGTCCGACTATTGTCAATATTACGCAGCCAAGCGTAAATTTTCAATTTTCACACGTAAACCTCGTGCAGACTGAACTGTGTCAGATAGATAGTTATGAAAGGCACTATACATGTGTTCAGTATCAGTGTAGTGTAATTCACACCTAAAGTTGATTGCTTTCATGATGGCATTTTTGTCAGACAGAGAACAAAATCAAGCAATAGGAATGCTGCGGGGTGTGGTATCCGTTGTTAACGTGAGTAAAATGTTCAACTACAGCTTGTAAGACGCTAAAGACTTACGGGTGATGTGCATGATCGTCCAAGGCCAGGTAGGTCAAGAGCAACTACCCAAAGGGACGACCGTGCCGTCGTTTTAACTCACTTACGCGACAGGTTCAGACCGGCGACCTTGTGTCAGCACCAATGTTTAATTTTACTGCTCAAACCATTCGTAATCGTTTACGTGCATGCCAGCGTCCTATTAGAGCACGACGCCCATATACAGGCGGGCGGTATCCTAACTTTACGCCATCGTCATGCTCGTATTGGGTGGGCACGTGCGCACCGTCACTGGCGGCGATGTGACTGAAATACCGTTCTGTTTTCAGATGAGTCTCGTTACAATCTCAGTCATGCTGACGGCCGTGCAAGAGTTTATCGGCGGCAGGGCGAAAGGTTCGCACCTGTTTGTGTTCGACAGCATGATCGTTTTGGTGGTCGAGGCGTTATGGTGTGGGGCGGTATAATGGGTGGACAGAAGACGAGGCTTATTGTTATCCGGGGCAACTTTAAGGTCCAGAGATACATTGACGAAGTCTTGAATGCCGAAGCCATTCCATTTATGCAAAGGAACGCCCCAGTTGTGTTTCAACATGACAACGCCCGTCCTCACACCGCGAGGATTACACGCGCTCGCTTAGCTGCAGCCAACGTTAACACCATGCAATGGCCAGCAAAGTCTCCAGATATGAACCCCATAGAGCATATCTTGGATGTGCTTGGCCGAAATGTTCGGCGAAATCACAACCCACAAAACATTCACGAGCGTTGATAACAGTAGGGAACAACCTTCCGAATAGCGTTGTTCAACATTACGTCAATTCTATGCGTCGACGCGTTGACGCACTTCTAAGAGCTAGAGGAGGCCACAATAGATATTGAATGAAATAACAACTCAAATTTAATTTACAACTGTTGATGAAATGATTAAAACATATCCACACGCATTCAACATGGTAAAGCCACAAAACTGGTAAATTTAATTTTGACCCTTACATCAGAACATGTGTAATTTAACAAACCAAAACGTCATTAATAACCACCAAAATCCCTATCAATGTTGTGCATACATCTTTCTATCATGTCCAACATTTGTTTTTACATTTCAGTCATTTGGTCCTTAAAAGTTTAAACAAAAATGCACTGTCAGGTTTTTATTTTTGCTGAGTATATGAACGAAAATACATTCATATTTTAGTTGTTATTTTGTTACATCGTAATTCTGGATAAAACACCACTTGTCTGAATTATTTCCCAGAATTGGATTTTTTTATATAATTTTAGTCGTACGACACGATATAATACAAATGCACTGCTTATACAATTGTATGTAATATGTGGTATGTAAATTCAAGAAACGTGCCAGACGCTTTTAGGTTTTACCTTACCAGAGTTCATGGACTACCTGATATAGACAATATTCTTTTGTCTTATGTCGCTTATTAGTAGAAGCAGTGGTGCAGTGGCTGGTCGCGCTTTTGGATCGAAGGGTCCCGTGTTAAATTACCACTAGGGACACAGCTAATTTCCTTGAGCAAGATATTAAACCTTCAATTGTTCCACTACACCAAGGTGTAAATGGGTACTGTGACGGATCGCCTGCTTGAGGGTAATTTCAATGATCAAGAGTTATCGTACAAGATTGTAAAGTCGGCTGAACATATATATAGAAACAGACTTTAAACCACACTTTAACTTTACAATAAAAAGGTAATGTGTATAAACGGTTGACTGAGGTAATTGACATCCATAGCCATACCAGGAATTACAGAAAAAGAAAGGATACTAACTACATGTACAATCAATAATACATAAGCAATATCCATACTGTTTGAGGATGCAATCCTTAGATTGGGCTTATAATCAAATCGCATTGCATCATTCAATGATCAGGTTAGAGTTTGACCAGGAACTAGTTAACACAATGTGACAGACATTTTATCAGAGTTTTTTTCAAATAACAAACAAGGTGCGGTATATAGTAACACATTTAGCGATTATCATGGTCATGTGACATATCTGTTGTTTTCTGTCCGGTATAAGCATTTGATTAATTGTGATAATATCAATAAATGCAGCCAAGCCAGGTTGAGAAATGCACCAACTGCCGTAGAAGCGCAGACTTTTCAACATTGTCTACTTTTTGGCAATTAAATTTTGAATGAAGTTCTAGCTAGGGCCTGCATAAAATGTATCGAAAAGGAGAGGACGTACCCTGGTAAAAAATTAAACCTGAATCATTTCTTGATAATATTTCAAATGTGCGAGCAACAATACTGTTTTATTAAAATTCCCTTATAGTGTTCTGTGATATATTGTAAGAAAATTGTACCTATATATTTCAGAAACTATTTTGGAAATAATTTATATAGAATACAGTGTATGTTTCATTGATGGACAAGTATATTGAGACGTTAAATTACAGAAGAGTTGGGCAAGAACCGATAATAATTCCTGTTTGGAAAATGCATTTAGGCTCAAATCTTTTGGGGCATCACTACTACAAGCGGGAAGAATTTTACTATCTTGCCAGTCTCTCCCGTGTACTATCCTCTAAATACATATTAATACTTACCCAGACACACTTGATATTCGTTATCACATGTAAATGTAGAGGCAACAAACTAACAATTTTATTAACTACTAACAAATAACTTTGGAAGTTTTTTTAAAAATCTGTAAAAATCTCCATTCGGTTCACTAAACAGAAACCGTATGAATACATTAATTAAGAGTTAATTAAATACCATCCGCCATTTACTGACTTTTGCCTTTATAGTATTGGTTTAACTGTAGATTTAGAAACTTACTTTTGCAATTTAGTTTGTTTGTTTGTTTTTGTAGGGTATAAAGCCGTAGCAACTCATTACATAGGTCATAATAACGACGGTAAGTAATTTAGTACTGATACATTTCGATATAGATTTAAGGATGTGCTTAAAGTATGCACTATGACGTAAATAAATATTTCATTCCGTTTGTCAGTGTTTAAAGTTAGAATGGAGAATTTATTGCTAGCGTTATTTTAGATAATGTATTTGTCATATAAAATGTGTTATTTACAACTATAATTTATTGTTTAAATGTTGTTACAAAATGTACATCTTACACAATAAAAAATAAAAAGACAAAAGTGGTTTAAACTTCTCGTCAATATTAAGGATGTCTAAAAATATACTTTATACTGATCGTTAGTATGAACAGTACTTAATTATTAGTTATACGGTCAGATCTCGATATAACGACATCGTTCGTTATGGGGAAAATTGTCGTTATAACGCATATGTCAGTGAAATGAATTATTCCAACAATGTATATGTTGGTATTGGTCTTATGTAGTTGATGGTATTATGCAAATGTGCCTACTTACGATATATATATATATCGTATATATACTGATGGTATACTATAACAAGCAAGTAAACAGAGTATGTTCAAGGGGACTGGTATTTATTCATTTACATCATATAAAAAACTCATTTTATTTCAAATACATATTACATAATCATGCGATAAAGACTACTGTAGCAACTTACAAGAAATTATTTCAATTTTCTGGTCGATTGTCAGATTCGTGAACCTGCATGCAGCAGATGGGGTGTCCATTTAAAACGTCCCATACTTATCAGTAAGGAATGGTGTCAACGAGATTTGTAAAATTGTACATTCTGTTTGAAGATTAACTTACAGAACCAACAGCACCAAACTGTACCAAATCATGAAAACCTGAGATGATCCAGTGTTGCACTCAGCATTACAGATATTATCTCCGCGTTGAAACTTGTCGTAAACAGATTTAATGTGTGAAATACATGTACAAAATATCAATGCTCAACCAGGAAAACAAGAAACAGGTACTTCAGCTACTTGCTAAAAACACCTTAAGGTGAGAAAATCGATATCTATTTACTCCTAATTGTCATAGTAACGGATCATGTTTGTGCAGTAAAATGGGGTTAGGGCCAGTTAAGGGTGTCAGTGTCGGAAACATGAATTTCCGTTATAATGTATACAAATAATGTACAAAAGTTTTCGTTCCCATAAAATGTGTCAGTATAACGAGATTGTTGTTGTAATGAGTGTCGTTGTATCGAGATCTGGCTGTAATACACTACATACTGATATACAAGCTCTTATAAGCAGAATATATAAATGTTGTTAACAGTTAAACAGTTAGGAATCAGAACAAAAATGTATACATGAACTACAGTGATTACAGCGCTACATGTCTGTTAAACTATCAAACTTATATTTGGCAACTTTTTTGTCTATAATTGTATAATCTCTCATCATTTGCAATTTCTATGTTAACAATTGATTGTGATGTCCTTCAGTTTGATGCATTTCAAAGGTCACACGGTGTCCTAGATCGTATTTCGAGCAGTTTTGACCCTCGCACTGCTGTTGTAGTTGTAGATAGACAGTAGGTCTTTATGGCAATGAAAAGAATATTTATTTCTGAGTTGATTAAGCTCAGGCTGACAGAAATTGGCCGAAAATTGACTGATCTATGAGGCATAGATTACAACCATGTCTGTTTTTCTACAGAAATAAGCTTGAGAGTTACATACCTTTTCTTAGTATATAGTATCGGTTGATATATTGACCTTACACACGCCGATAGCCTGTGATTGATTGCAAATGACTACGGAGATAAATATGTATTTTATATGATATCATAACATAATGCTAAGATTGATATTATTTGTGATAATATGTGTTGCTATATAGATTTACACAAAAGATGTTTGATGCTTGAAAGGCATTACTTTAAACTGACCATAATTATATAATGTTATAGTTGAATCCATAAATATATTGTTATAATGTTACACCAATGCAAAGCGAACGTTTTTTACAATAAATGCAATTTTCCCTAATGTGATAAGTCTTGACCTTTTGAGAGTTGAGTTCAGAAGACTTATGACATTATGAATTATACAACTTATGTACTATTTGTTTGCCTAATGTTTTGTCAAATTGACATTGTATCATATAAGAATTTATACATAAAACATATTAAAGTACTTATATCATAAGAATCACTTAGAATTACGAAAAGGATTTTGTCCAGACGTTGTTATACATTATAAGTGTTCATCTTTAAGTACGATAATGCAAGATTTGATTGGAGTAACACAATGCATTTGAAACCCAATCAAAACAAAAAGGAATATTTAATGGAATTACAAGATATATTAAACACGTCAAAGTTCTACTGCCTCTTGTAATTAGACTGAGTGATGGTGTTGTTTTTGTAATCCTGCTAGTACTATAACAGTTACCATTAAACTTGACAAATAAGCAGTAAATACGTTGGTATTTCTTGTTCATAAAGTTAAACAATTATTCAATATAATAAATTACTTTTATGTGCTATTTGAAATATTAGTTCTGTCCCAGGGAATTGTCAACATAACGTGTTTACTATTATCATGTTTACGATATTGTTTGATTATGTAATTTATGATTATTTAGATTTAATGGCGTACACAAGGGCTCTACACCGGTATACGATATATATTGAATACCGGTATTGTAGGTTCGATAGATATATCGATTCGAACGTTTCCGTATCGGAAAAAAGATCGATCAGTGACGGTCATAAAAATAAAATCCATGGCCTGCAAAACAGTGGATAGTTTGTATTCCCAAATCAATTCGGTATGTAATAACAATCTGGACAAACAATCTCATAATAATTAATATGACATTCCTATAAGCAAACGTCTTACACCATATACGTCATGTTATGTCCTTTTTCAATCAAAGGGAAGTAACTGTTGTGGTTATAATATCAATTATATGCACTTCCGTATTCAACTAGTCCGGGAACAAACGATCAGTATTTAAAATACAAATCAAATATTTGGAGCCAGAAGTCTCTTGGATTTGTTTGGGTAGATCCAGAAATGTAAAGAGAACTTGATTGTACAGAAGCGATATGTCATGTAAATTGTTAAAGTTCCGAAAGAGGATACTTTTCCTTTTGCCGATCTTTGTTTAGTGTCATGTAAATATGAATTACTGGAAATAAATCTTAACTTAAACAAAACATCAACAAAATGATTTCTTTATGTAAAACCTGCACACAAGTCAAAACCATTGATTAACGAACGCACTCAATCAATGTTGATATTAATACACCGACTAATCGTGCCACAAAAACTCGTCTGCAACATTTAATTTGTCCAAGAATAATCCACCCTCGAAAAATAAAGCTTGGGGTTATTATATTGTAAACACAATGGACGGACCAGAATGTACAACATGCTGCAAACTTGTTGTAAGCAAAGGAGGCAATACACCAAACTTGGCAGTGCATTGCACTCTGTCAGCAGAAAGATCATGTCTAGACACAGACTCGCTCATTCTCATACCCAGAGGCTATAAAGATTCTCAAGTAAGATTGAGAAGTTAATCTATGGGTACGACAGTGAGACTCACTAGATGCAATGATATTTTTTTAAATGCATACGTCAAAGACTTTAACATTTAAAATATCAATAAGACAGTGCATTTAGTGGTATGGTGTTACAACACTCTAAATAAATGAATAAAACAACACTGCTTTGCTGTTTTATAAACATTCTATTCATTATAAAAAATATCATATGATATATCGAATATCGATCATTTTGTATCGATACGAATATCGTATCGATCATTCTGACCGATATTGAGCCCTAGCAAACACGCACAATCCTATACTTGGACATTTCGTTACGAATACTATATAAGATGGGGTTAATTCGATATGCGGGTTATCAAGTGAAAAAAGAAACTAAATGCAATATTTAGCGCCATTCAAACTTATGTGTGTAATTGAATATTAAATAATATGTTTGCTTAGTTTTTCTCAGTATTTGGAGTATTAATAATAAGCATAATATAATTGTAAGTTGAGCTACACTTCAAATCTTCATCAGATGAACAGTTGAGCTAAAATACAAGTATGTGTTTGGTTTGTATAAATAATATGGAACGCAAAACATTTCCCATACAACGTGAGGCAACTTTAAGTGCTCTATTTGAACTAATATTATAGGATAAGACTGTTTAAATATTAAAAATGTCTACTAAATTAGCGAGATTATTGATCCTAGCATGTTTGTTGCTTACTACATTAAATGCTGAACCGTTGAAATCAGAACGATTTGCTTACGAGGAGCAACTTTTGAGGAAAATGATACAAATGGAATTAAGTATGGAACAAATGAAACGCAAAATGTAACAGACGAAAAACCAGATGAAGAATACTCTCCACAACTTGACTTTGGAGATAGAAAATAAAACAGCTGAACTTAAATTGGTGGAAGGTAAGTTAGCTTTATCATTACGTTATCATTATCATACTTTAGAAACAATGAACATTTAACAAAGCCTTGATGTGCTTGTTGAATAATCAGGAAATATCAATTTATTCTATACATGTACAACAATATAAACATGAATTTGACCTATATCAATAAACGCATCATATCCTGAATTTATTGTCTGTTTTTATCATTTAGTCCGCATGTCACGAACTATCGAAACGTCTCATTGATTGATGATGAAAACTCTTATGTTTGTAATAGTTGTCGCAAAAAGCAAATATTGGTCAAGTCCGGTATACCAGATTTAAAGTCAAAGAGTTCACCGGATCCCGATCCGGTGGTATAGGTCCGCCGGATCTCACTTAGTATATATACTCGATACCCGTGTGAACGGGGTTGGATTAGGGGGTTAGACATATTAGACAAATTTTGGCTTAAGACATTTCGTGGATACTTTGTTATATAATTAGTTGAATTTATATTTATGGTAATGCAAAAAAAGACTTAATTAAAGTAGTGTAAATTGTTAACTTGTGTTAGTTTAATATTAATGTGGATGTAGAAAAAACAGCAAGTATAAGAGGTCCTACCAGTTCCAACTTAGAAGTCTAACCAGTAACAGTTTGGAAGTCTAACCAGTAACAACTTAAAGAAACTACACCACAATAGTTGTTATACAATATGATTTTCCGAGGTATTGTAATGTTATATGTCGCGCAGGGGTAAAGCGTAAGAATACAAGTTTTTTTATGAGTTTAACAAACCTTTCTAAACACATTTCCATATTCTTTAGAAAAAATAAAAATCTGGATTCGAGCTTACTACCGTAGAAAATTTAAAGCTCAAAGTAATATCGTTATACGATAAATATATCTCGAAAACGTATATTGTTTTTTAATATTTCAGAAAGAGTAAGTCTTCCAATGATAGCCTTCAATGCATATGGATTGGCTGACTACAGTTTGGACACCAATCAAATATTGATATTTCAGAACACCTATCTAAATGAAGGCAATGGCTATGATACTGTACTGGGATTATTCACCGCTCCTGTTGGAGGACTTTTGGAGGGATTTTTTTTATTACATAGTTGTTGACAATAGTATTATAGCAAATAGTACCAAGTATAACAGTGCACAAACTGACTGTTCTTCTGTTGTTACCTTTACAAAGTTGGAGAATGATCAAATAGTTTGGGTGAAATGTGCTTCTGGTTCATCCAGTAATAATCAGATATATGAACAAAGTTATAGACAATCCACATTTTCAGGAGTTCAGCTTCATGTTTAATTTCTTGTATTATATCTGATTATTTGCGATGGTGACATGTTTGTCTACATAAGTTGATATAATTCTATAATTACGTTTGTTGCAAATTGCATTTTGTAAAATGAACTAATTTAGTGACAGCTCGGTCTACATTTATGTGGGTATAAATTTAAGAACGTGTAAGTTTTATTGTCCACTTTTTTATTTCAAATATATTTTTATCTGCTGCTAGTGAGTTTCTGCAATAAATCGTTTCATTATTTTTTCTAGGCATCAGAAATATACAATAATAATAGTAACATACAAAGCGACCGTAATGGAAATACTTATATTTTATTCTTGTGATATATTCCGGAAATCTCAAATCTGTAAAGAACAGATAAGAAATCTATATATGATGAAACATGAATCGACAAATAATATTAAGATAATGGTAGTTATCATTTCCAAATGCCCATATTTATATGAGAATAACTTTAGACATACCGGAATCACAAACCTATTGAAAATAATTAGCAAATATTATGTCATAGTAAACATATATGAATTGCTGCTGGCCAATGTTTTGATAAGTTGCCACGATCAACTGTGTTTGTTCAAGTACAGAAACTTAATACTTACAAAACATCTTCACTCGAGGTCATTTGAATGTGATTGTAAAGTAGATGTGTTAAAACCCATCATATATATTGATTCGTATACACGGAAAGTTGTCTGAAAGAAAAGCTCTATTAACTTATATATTTCAAATTGCATATATATTATTTGTGCATGGCTTATACCATTGTCAATACGTATACAATGTACCTTATTCATAATATTTTATAAATAATATAAACGAAATACATTATTTTTTAGTTTTTGTTTTGAACATCATTATTTTAGATAATACAGAATTTACTTGATGCTCCAAGAAGTTGAATATTTTGTATATTAGGAGTTTTCTCCGTTTGTCACAAAGGTGTTCTACATTGTCCACAACGTAAGATACTGTTGAGGCATATTTTTCAATGTGTTGTTAAGCGTTATATCTAACCAAACATTTTTTATATAGTGTCTTTGGTTAGAAACCGTGTCGACTGGGCTGGCCATCTTCGATTGTAACCATGCCATGGAAATGTATTGCTTATTTATTACAACAGAACAGCGACATTAATGTGATTCAACTGTTGGTTAGATAACTTCACATCCATAGCAATTTCAGTACCGATGGATAGAGAGATAGTATCAATTTTATACGAAAGTCCTTTGATTGAAAGTTTATTATCAAATTTATAAGTCAAGGATAAGGTCAGAGATTGGCCAGAAACTACTGTTTATGACACGAAAGACATGTTACCATTATATTAGATATTAAACTTGATATTTGAAATACATATAGTATCCAATTTTTCAGGCTGTTATCACGGCCCATGACATATTTGTTGTTTCTGTCTATTCGAAAAGGATGATTGAGAATCTTATTAACAAAAATTGCACAAGCAAAACAAACAACTTAAATAAATGTCAGTCATGACATCTAGTGATTAAGTCGCACATAGTAAGAAAATCAAACCTTTAAGTATCTCAAAACTAATTTGGAAAGTACTTAAATAGGGTACAATGTCGTTACGTTGATACACACACATATTTAGACGTTAATACATGGCACAGTAGGATCGGAAATTGATAATCGACATGGACTTGAAAATGCCCTTGAGCTAAATCTTTCGGAGACACTACTTATACTAGCTGGCCGATTTTTACCATCGTGATTCTTGTCCGTCTCTGACGTGTATTATCCACTGAATAAACACCGTTCACACTAAAACAGAAACATTTAATATTTCTTATTACATGTAGATCTAGAAACAGCATATCATAACAACAAATTTAGATTTAAACATTATTTCATTAGGCGTCGGAGGAACCCTGATTGACTAAGTTAAAAAATAATCTAGAGATGCCTGAAATTTTTCTAGATTAACATGCGTTAAGTAATATTACGTGATTTTGTCAGAATGACGCACAGACGAAAGTATTGATGCACCTTTTGATTTACTGCAAATGTAATATTGGAGAAATACACCACATACACCGATAGTCCGAGGTTATACCACAACAGCACTAGGCGCCATTTTTCAATACAATTTATCATGTATTTGACACCAAATTATTTGATACGTTCACTTGCCCGTGGAAATAAGATATTGTGTGTAATTGAAATGGACCTTTTTTCAGCAATAGCTTGTTTTCCGTAGTAAATGTTGACAGATTCCAATGAACGCATTAACAATGTATGTGAGCAGTAACTAGATATATCGATATATTTGAGCTGTAAAGAATACATGTACTCAAGAAACTAAAAAGTGCCTATTAATTGCATACTAAGTAAAAAACTGATTAATAATACAGGTTCAACCAGTTAGGTTGTTCATGTCCTGATTGCTTTATACTTACTACTTTTAAAATGAATGAGCTAATTTGCATACGAAAATGTAAAAGACACTTTATCGTTAAAGGCACTCATATGTGCAATCGTACTCGGCCCTAAATTATCGTTCCTTGATCACAGTAGAACAAGAATAACGATATGGGAAGGTAACTGTAACTGAATCATAAAGCATCCAGTTCTTGGCATTTTGAGCAAGTACTTCCTTACTCTTCTACAAGAAGCCAACAGGTTCTCCAAGCATGAATTCAAAATATAATAAGTATACATTTCGATGAATGGTATAATATCTCGAAGCTGGGATTTGAAGCTAGGAAATTCAACACTAAACTATACCGTTAAACCACAAAATGGAAGGTCAGTACTGATTACTGGTTCATATAAATTCTTCAAGTCAATCATTTACTTTACTGACCATAGTGCCAGAAGCAGGCAGTAGGTCATGGTTGCTTATACTATGAACACAATTAAGTTGATGGTGCAATTAACATATCAGGTTAAATAATCCAGTTATGTTTTATTTTCACCTCATACAGTGTTATTTCCCTTAGCTAAGAAATCACGAAAAAGAGAACTGTCATTGTGATTTACTTTTATTTTGATATTTTGGTAAATGGAAGCTAATTCAATTACAATACATAATATTAGCTTTTAAGATACATGTTCTGTATCAGTATGCAATTTTTCCGTGAATATATTGAATAATTATGTAATTACTAATCTTAAACGCGAAAACAAAAACCACGACGTAGGTCCTATACATTGTATTTTGTGACGAAAAATCAAGTGTTAACTTAACACACAATATTGTTTTTCACGTTGATTTCTTATGCCGTTTCTTAAGATATTATCCGTTTATTTGCAACGAAGACTCATCAAATCGTCTTTTACCCGTACTCGTGCACTGACAAGGAATACAAGGCAAGACAAGACGCACACATTCCAGACAGCTGGATTTAAACTTAATATTGATGGACAACCACATCACAACAACATCACACATACACAATGTTACTTTATTTTAATGTAATACATTCAACTTAGTGTTGTAGATGCGGTTGAAACAATACGTTATAAATTACTTATTTAAAAAAATATAAAACGAAAAGTTGAATTATTCCTATATAAAATATTATAGAGTTTGAACTATAAAAATCCAATAAAAACGTTAACTAGTTAATTATCTAGTTAACTTCTAACTTAATTAGTTAACCACTTAAATAACGGTAATATAAAGTTATCTGGTGCGACAATAAAACCATTGTTTATGCCTGTTATGAATATTTTGAAGACTAATTGCATACACGTATATTGCTTCCTAAAGTCTTTTCTATCAAAATTCTGTTTTTTAAGATAAACTGATTCACAATAACCATTGAGAAAAAAAAGAAATAAAGAAGAGTTTTCAAGTTAAATCCAATATCAACATGAATTACCAACAAGTGAATCAAGCTGTATCACATGAAATGAGCCATTACTATACATGTAGTATAAAATCTAGTAATGCGCACGAATTTATTCTCTCGAAATTTAATTTACCAGTGAACTTTCGGAGGGAACTGTATATTAAGTAATCCTATAAATTAATATTTCCGTAACACTCAAAACATAACACATGTTATTAAAACTTTTCTAAAAGTAAAACATTCATAAAGTTTATATCTCAAGTGGTTTTACGTTCAGACGCCAGAAATATTTCTTCCAGTTGAAACCTGATCGTATTACAATGTAAAACATTAACTTTGAAACTATTACAATGTTCTCTGTATTGTTAAAGCTATTTATTCATAGACTTTGTTAATTTATTTTTATGTTTTAATATTAGCAGTCAGTGTCTACAATTGTGACAAGAAAATTGATTCTTTAAACTTCATGGAAAACTGACCAAATATGTTGTGATAAATATAAAATGAAAGTCACAATAAAACAATGTAATCATTCATTTTGGTATCAACGAGCTCGGTATGCTAAAAATGTTTATCTTTATGATGTACAATTATAATTATGTCAATTATAATTATAATCAAAACTGTCTAAAAACTTGTTCTATACAATTCTGAGAAATTTAGAAAAGCTGATATTTAAGCTGAAATCTTTGAACCAGTAGCCTTAAACAACAAGTTTATTTCAGTTAAGAATGCCCTAGTATTTACTTTCTTTAACTTTATAGTACTCGAGATTACATGTTTCTAAAAATAGTTTTGAATTGTTGTAAAAGATGTTAGCCTTAAGGAAACTTTAATGGCACTATAGTAATCTGAAATAAGGTCAGTTTGAACTTAATTTTTTATGTGTAAAAATCACAATAGAATGCACTATAAAAAGCCGCCCGGCTAGCTCATATGATAGCAACCAAGGCTAATAATCGAGAGGTCGTGTGTTTCGTTTTCCGGGCGGGAGTTACTTTCGTATTTGGTATACATAAATGATTTCAACGGTCATTCTCCCTCCTACCACTGAATCTAACTACATAGTTAGAATCAGTGGTAGGAGGGAGAATAGTTATAGACGGAAGTATGTCCTTAGTAACTGGTTAGTAGCTTAATCCAGAGATCTAGCCTCTCAGGGACGGAGTTGATAGGTTGACTAATCGCCGTAATATAACCAAAACATTGTGTTGCTTCGGCATTAAACCCCAAAAAAGCAATACGTGATGATTACAAACATAATTAAAGTTAAACATGCGTAAAAATGAACAGTATAAACCAACTTTGTTTTACATGAAAGTAATAATAGTTGAAACAGTACGGTGGCCAATTAGAGTCAACTTAGAATGATATTACAACGATTTACAATATTGCGGGATTAGGAAAAAACACCAGACTTCAACACTGTACTTTTAACTACATGAAATGGTTAACACATTTTCCTTGTCATTTTGTGTTAATAAACAAACGTGTAAATAATTTACAAAAATAGTTTTAAAACTTTAAAAGCTTGTTTGTCGACTATGACAATTCAGGGTTGACCAAATGTTCGGGCTTTAAACCAGTATACTAGTTTACAGTTGATAAAATATTTATTTGTTCCAGGATTTGGGCATTGGTCATTTTGTCAGTTACTCCACAAGTATTTTCCAACACTGCTCTACTAGTTATTGATGTACAAAACTGTTTTCTACCCGGTGGATTATTGGCAGTAACAAATGGCGATTACGTGATTCCAGTAATCAACAACATCCGCCGAAATTACAGTCATTAATTATATCTCACTGTACTTTCCCACGATTAGCGTTGTTCAAAACACGTGTCATTTGCTTTTCAACATGCGGGAAAAACAACCACTTGAAACTTTAACCTTAGAATATGATCATGCTGGTAAGTCTATATTATTAGTGTTTTATAACAAGGAGTATTATTACTAGAACCACTTGTCTCGTGCAGAAAATTGAAAACGTGGCGACTATACTTGGAAAATAGCGTTGCTTAATACATGTATTTGTTTTATTCAATTGTTTTTAAACGTGTATTTTAGAAAAGAGTTTTTTTGTCTATATCATTTTAGTCACACATTAAATTGTCATTATGTTGATGTGTAAAATATTTTAAACATCTTTTGGTTAAAGAGGCCACGAATATTTACCGAGGGTTTTTCACTGGCCCATCAGGGCTATACTCAAAACAAAGTTTTCGCTATTCCCCTGGGTGGGATGCGGCCTGTATCTAGATGACCGTTAGATAATGCTTTGATGCTTTTTTTATTACAGGAAATCTCTGTAGCAACACAATAACATGTCACGTTGAACATTCGTTAAATCAAACATTATTGCCTGATCATTGTGTTATCAACTGAACAGGAGCCAACTTCAGTCCGACACTAGACCGCAAAGCAGATGAGGTCATTGTTTGGATGGGCTACCATTGTGACGTAAGTTGTTTAATTTGTACTTACCTAATATTCTGTTAATCGGTAGGAATGTATTATTCGACCTCTTGTAGGTTGGTCTAGTTGATTATTTGTGAATATACGGTAGTGAGTGTGCTGGTCAATTAATGCCTCTATGACAAGACTGAGCCATGAACAATGACTCCAAATAAATTGCAACATTAACACTGACTCAATTGACAATATCGGTAAAAATACACTTCTAAAGTTAGTTCCACTGGAAGTAAGTTCTATGTTACTGCTAGCAGTTCTAACGCAAAATCCATTATTACTTGATATAAAAAAATGTTTCGTCAGCATACAATAAATAGTTTAGAACACTTAACCCAAACAAATCTAGTGCTTCAGCGGTCTGATGCATTATTAAAACATCTCCTATCAGCATCTCTTTATATTAAGAATTATAAAATTGAAGGTTATGATGTTTTATATTTTCAGATAGATTCATATTCAGCATTCTTTGACAATGGTGGATTCACTAAAACAGAATTAGAAGATATACCTAGATCTCACAATATAACAACTGTTATAGTTACAGGTCTGGCACTAGATTTCTATGCGTGTTATACATCTAAAGATGCCAGGAAACTAGGTAATAATATGTTCATACTATCGACTTAATTTTAAGCTGCCGTAACTCGAGCACTTTGTCTTTTTCTTATAGTTTATTTTAAGCTCATCTTAGCACAAGTTGAGCTATTGTGTTAGGTCTATCAAGGGTATGTGTTTGCATCCATCATAAAAAAAGCAAAAGAATGACATTAAATAGTATGAGTTTTATGTTCACCGACTTTACAGCTAACTTTACATCGTCCAATATTCAATTAAACTATCTTCCCTTTGAAAATACCTAGACATTCAATATTTTTCATGAAGCATCACCACTAAGTTTCCTATAAATACAATTCCAAGTATGTCCTTATGGTCCATATTACCCCAACTTCAACGTTCACAAAGTTGTCGTACAGCTAAATATTGTATTGTATCATACATAATCATGATCTTGTTTGCATGTGAGCGGTCCAAGATTTTCACAGATATCTTGCTTGAGATGTGTTTTAAGTCTAGAGGGAGAGGTTTCTAGTTTTATCCCAAAAACGACTCTTAAACTTAATACAAGTACATGTACCATATTACTGCACTGTTCCTCACAAGGTCTTAACTTCTAAAAAGTAATGTAGTCTTGATGTTAAATATTGAAACACTTAACATATAATATTTCATCTTCTTACATATGTACTAGTCATCTAATTATATTGAATAGTTACTTCAAGAGTTTGACATTACAATACCACAATGATATTTGACAGTTACTATACTTTTGCACTGAGTAGATCTATATTTAAGTGCTTCATGAATTTAATGTGTTGTTCGGTTTGGTTGGTACAATACTGTCGTATTTAGACGTTTAAGAAATACGAGTATAACAAAAACATCTGTAAAGACTAATGAGTTTTGAAACTTTAGCCACCTTTAAATGTACAGTATAACCTCTGCAGAGCGGCCCTTTAAAGAATAATAACAGCTTCGATATTTCCATTATGTGTACCTTTAATTGATTTTAGCCTCTTTAGCGTAACAACCTATAGGCAGCAAACATTTAATAGTGGGTGTTGTTTCAAAGAGGTTGTACTGTACCTGTATATAATTTGCTTATCATTAATAACGTTTAAACATAAAGTAATGAATTTTAAAACATATTCTTATTGTCTATATTTGTGTTACTTTATTGTACCTCACAAAGATTTCAAACAAATTGTTTGAAAAAACATTGTATATATTTAATTGTTCTTTATACGTATCATTCAGTATGTAACAATTCTTTATCCTAGCAAACACTGAAACCAGTCTATATATAGGAAGGCATTGTCAAGTCAACTAAGTGTCATTCTAGGCACACTATAGCTTGCTACGTCTATGGTTTAGACAGTTTAATAATATTGTAATGCAAAAAGTCAACCCAGTGCCATACTCTCTGAGGCAGAATATGCTTTACTACTCTATAGTTAAACCAGCTTGATTTATATAATACTGTAAGTTAAAAACGACGGATGTATTTTCAAGTGGCTATGTAGTATGTCAGTAATTAACTGTGTACATGTTTATTTTGTATATAGGTTTTAATGTATATATGATATTTGATGCCAGTCGTCCAGTGATACAACAAAATGTTCCACCTGTCATTAATGATTTAGAATCTTTAGGTAATGTATTTAAATGGTATAAACATATTATAATAACAGTATACTTAACATTCACTCATACTAACCTTAGTAAGAAGTTAAAGACACAACTTATCACAGATTTTGACACAAGTATTGCATGCTTTTTAGTGGCGAGATATAACGGTAAAATCTCTGTATGTCACGGTGAATGGATACAATCATTGAGGCCCTGCAATGAGTCCATGAACCCAGTTCAAATGTAGAGTTTTCATAAATGAATCTATGTATCCGATATTTGGAATAGCAAAAAACTAACATGTCCTAATGGACTACAATTTTTGCTGTTTTAAGTAAACTTAAGTTAAACTATTTGATACAACTGAAGTGATTATTAAAGCATGTCAAAACAAATGGCGAGACATCAGATGTCGACACTTGAGTGATAGTTATCGCTCTCATTGTCTTTGAAAAGCCGGACTTAACTGTTCTGTTTTCCCGTGTAGTATATACCGTCATATATGACTCATATACGGACGATAAAAAGAATTTTGTACACTAAGGCATTTGGTGAAAATAATTCTCTAACTCTCTGAAAGTTTGTTTGAATTCCAGTGACAAACGTAGATGGAATTGTGAATAAAAAATACTTCCCTATTTATTATACATGTCTAATCGCTGACCAGCTAGGAAGAAAATTGTCGTCTGCTTGATTAAATGTTGTTTGCTTATTTAATCTTTTATCCTTTTTTAATGGTGGAAATATTGTCTGAATTACGATCAGTTTGGAACCAGCATTCTCGTACCCCGAGGTTCTCGATCTAACTAGTATCGAGCATCTTAATAGCCTCTGGGAACGAGAATGGGAACCACGCGCCGCAAAAACAATTTACTTACTCAATTTTGTCAGAGAAATTCATAAGTACAGTACTAGTAATATTATCAATATACGTATGCGTGGGCCTCAATTTATTTCACTTGCTTGCAAACACGAAAAAGTCATGAAACAAGTAATACTTGAAATGTTCACCTCTTTTATGATGTAACCACTATACTACAATTTTCCTTTGATGTCCCTGATTTATAAGTTGTGTCTTTAAGCAGATTCATTGTTTAATTTGGACCTAGTACTCATTGCCTTCAAACTAGGTTTTGTGTAGTAGTTTGTCAGCTGTTATTTTATAATTATGTTTTATTTTCACAAATATTTTGTTTTCATGCGAGAATAAAAAGTCACTTACTGGGTTCTATAGGTGATAATACAGGGATGTGTATTGTATAATATTGACAAAATATTTGTTAGTGAATACTTTACCTTAGAAAATATGTCAATTGTTAGCTTGGTGTGACAATTTTACTAAAAGGACTTATAAACATTTTCATATGTTTCTTGTTCACTCTGGTGCCAGTGGGTCACTGAAAAACTAGTAAACAGCTTTTGACCATGTTGTTAGTTCTAATTTACACTGACCTATGGAAATGAATTGCTTTAATTATGTTTACCGAAAGACCTGATGTATATTTATATTGTAGGTGTCCATGTGATAAATTCTACAAATCTGGTAAATTATTTAACATCAACATCAACAAGTCTTACTTAGTCTTTCTACAACATTACTCTATTATTGTGTATAGTGTTGTGGCTTGGCATTTAAAACATTGTTATGTAGCAATAAAATGCTAACATAGTTATATATTCATTATCACTGCTGGTTATACGAGACAGTCATTTTTACTGTCGTAAATTAACCATGTTTTTCTACTTTTCCATAACTTTGGTTATCAGATTTTACAACAGTTGGAATACAGAGACCTCATCCGTTTTTATAATTTATAATGATATGTAGTTGAATTATAAGATATTCAAAATGTTTCCAATTATATGTAACAATAATGTATGTCAAGTACCAGCACGAACTGCGTATTCTTGGAATATTTATATAGAGAGAGCACTTGCTATCAGTAAGACTTTCAGACATAATTATATTACTAAAACTTGAACATGAACAAGCACTTTCTCATTATTCTTGAGTAAAGACTCATTATCTCTAACAATTTAATTAGAATAACACGATATATGAAAAACAATCAAGTACATAACAATACCAAAGGCGCCAACAAGTTATATCAAAAGCTGTAAAGCTCTACTGCTACTTGTTGTTCAACAGTTTGGTTCTTTTATATTAACGTGAGCATCGTTACAATTTCTTCCAAACGCAATCGTATAAACAGTAACTCTGTTGGCTTCACTTGTCAATAATTAACATATCGTTATTCAGTTACATTTGTTAAGATTAAAATAACTGTTTTAAAAATATGTTAAGGAAAGACATTTTATTGTAAAGTGTCAAGAAATACATGAAGATTGTTAAAGTATCATTACAATACAGGGAAATGCCAAAATTTCCAAACACGTTTGAAAAGATGGACAAATGTAAAAGACTACAAACAATTAAACATCTCTATAGTCTGAAAACAATTTTGCATAAAATTATATTGTGTTATTTTTTAAATTATATTTGCTTATAGATTTTACGACATGTATACAGATTTATACACTTAGCAAGGTCGTACTGAATTAGACAAAGATGCCGATATTTTAATTTACATGTAACTAAAAAAATAAAATTACTATACACTGCACGATTGTTGGCAAATTCTCAACTTCCCAACTCACTGGGCACAATTAAAATGCTAACCTATTTCTAGTTCATCGTCGTATTAATTAAATATATATAACTGTAAGTTACATATCATATTAAGTACGTCATCTCTCTACAGAAGCTTTAACACAACTCTTTCAAACTAATTCACGATGCAGACAACAATATCGTAACAATGATCACGTGGTGATAAGTCATGCTTTTATTGGTCAAATAACCACAACATAACTATTCTTCTGACAGACTGCTATTGTTATCGCCGTTGGGGCGGCGATAATTACAATTATCAAGATTTGATCATTCTTGTGTCTACACCGGTGGCCTTAAGGCACCAATCAAAACGATGCATTTGAGGTCACATGACGGAAAAAAATGAAAGTCGAACAGTCAAAATAGGGGTGCGTGTATGGACTCGTCGACGCCAAGTTTTGTCGGGTTACCTGTTTGTTTACCCGAAAATACCATTATCAATGTATGAACGAGTACCAGTTACAAGAAAGTTTCAATATAGCACCAAACATATACATTAATATGTTATAAATTGTAACATGTATTTTGTTTTTAAAACTATTTTAGTTTATACCTATCTTCCCTACATTTGGGCGAATCTAAATATTCATTAAATGGTTTTACGTATCGTTACAATGGCTCGCTAGCTAATGCTCATATTCTATAATAGACTTAGTGGTTTTACCTATATTTAACAGGGCACGATTATCATTGTATTCTATATATAGACTTTGGACGGTTTAAAACACTGACGCATGTTGCTTGAATGTTTTTACTCAAAGGAGAATTCACGACTGAACGGCGATTTTAAGCATTTTTGGAAATGCTAATACTTGTGTTACATTAAGGTTCGGCTGAAGTCGACTAAAATGAACAATAAAAGTATAAAACTATAAACCGGTCATGATTAGAATTGTTGATCACTAATATGATAAAAGAGCATTACTAGAGACACGATCCAATATTTAATTATGTGAACAGGTGAGCTAAACTTACAAGTCTGAGTTGGGTGTATATAAATACTAAGGAGTGCGCACCATTCAACTTTTTCCATATAACGTTTGTCAAGTCTATGTGTTCTATGTGCTCTATCTTAGCTTATACGAATTAGTAAAACTGCTAAAGAAACATAAACAATGTCTTTTAAATTAGCGAGAATTATGATTTTGGTGTGTTTGTTGTTTGGTAGATTAAATGCTCTTAATGAACCGTTGACATCTGAACGATTCGTTTATGAGGAACAGCTCTTGAAAAAAGTTATCAGAATGGAAGTATGGATGGAACAAATGGAACGTGAAATATCACAGAGGAAAACTCTCGAAAAGCTGACATTGGAGGTAGAAAATAAAATAGCTGAAATGACACAGACGTACGACAAGATGAATAATACTATCCACAACTTAACATTGGAGGTAGAAAATAATAAGGCTAACCTCAAATTGGTAGAAGGTATGTACATTTTTGTCATGAATTGATAAGTTGATATGATTTAAGAATTTGCAAAAACTATCATGTTGTAGTGTAGATAAATTTCAGACGTAACTCTAGTTTAAATGCAGTATATAAGGTAAACCGTGCACTTGAGGGTCTACTCATTCTTGCAGTTTTATTATTATTGAACGATAATAAAAAAGAATCCGACTGATGACTTCCTGTCATCTCTGAGCAGTTTGCATAATAAGCAAGTTATTTTTTTCACTAATAACTCAATTATTAACAGAAATGTTACGCGTTTAAAGATAAATTGTAAACAAATATATCCATACCCAAGTTTTAATGTTCTATTTATCACATGGTACTAATTTCAGGTTATTCAGTTATTTTATACGCATTTTATGCAAATAATTTATTTCATGTTATGCAATATGGAGATTGTTTTGTACAAATCGGCCCTTGAATTTTATATTGATATTTCAAATACATTTTTGTAAAAAGTCGTGTAAATATGCTAATTTTGACTATATACGATACAAACATAATAACTTTAGATTAGTAGTTGATAACAAAAATAATGCAAACTATAATAATTATTAGTACCATGTTTTAAATTACTTAAAGCATTATTCGAAAACTTTTACTTTAATATTATTTTTTTCTAAAAACACTATGAATGGCATAGAGTCCTTTGGAAGAATTATCCTGAGAACTTAAGTGCAAATTTACATACAATTGTAAACTATGTTGGGTTTAAGTTTTAAACATATCCAGTTTTTAACGGAAAACATATTTGGTTTAAGTGTATTTTAGTGCTTTTATATTTTGTAAAATACAAAAGTCAGTCTTTTCGTTAATTTATAAAACTGTTTTCTTAATATATCATAGAACTTTTAAGTTAGAATTTTACAATATTAAAATTCGTGAGCAAGTAGCTTTAGTGCGCTCTAATGCCGTTTTCTGTGATTCTGAAAATGTATGTCTGCTCATATTGTATATAACCATGTGAATGATCATTTCATGATATTTCATGTAATAAGCGTCTATGGTCACGTGATAAACAACTAAAGAAAAAATGATGTTCACCAATGTCTTCTTCAATTGAAACTATTGGATGAGATCATATTATTCGAAAATAACTATTATAGTACAAACTTTCTGAAAAACATCCACTGAGAGGGACTTAAATGTTTTTTGTTTAGAGATTTTTACTATGCAGAATTTAAATTTAATTAAAATATGCCTATGAGAAATATCAAAAGCTGTTGTTGTGCAAAGAATTCTCTCTTTAGAGGTTATACTGTATCTTACGTCCATTAAAAATTGCCAATTTATTCCATAAGGTTTACTAGTTAACTTCAAAGCCTTTGCATGAAGCGATTTGTAAACTTATTCATGTGTGCAAAACAATTCATGAAGAGGTTTCAAAGTAAACAAAACAGCTTACAAGCTGGTTAGACTATTTTTGGATGAAGAAATTTGATTCTTATTTTACATGTATACATTATTAAAATATTTCCTGTTTTTTGGTTGTTAAAACAGTAAAGAAGCACACGAGGTTAGTTTCATTTAGTCGATCACGTGACAATAGACACTGGTAATTTTACACGAGTTTTCACTAAGAAAATAAGTTATTATATTCAAACATGTATGGTCCTACAGAATTAATCTACGTTTGACCTTTTAACTCAAATATATTATATACTAACTATTTGTGACTTCGTCGATATATCGGGAATCTGATGTAATTTTCATTTAATCACGATTACAATTCTTTGTCATTTGTTTGTACATGTTGTTTTTTTTATCGACAGCTTCCTTTTAAAGATTTGAATACATTTCGATTTTGCAGAAAACAATTAATGTAATGCTTCCGTTATAGCTTCTGTCAAACTTCCGATGATATCAAGTCACGTCAAAAAATTAAGTGAGCTCATATAGTTGTTAAAATCGGTTAAGACCGGACAAACTTTTAGATGTGATTAAAGGTGAAATAAATGTTATTTAAACAATGCACGAATGATTCGACTCCAAACAAATTCATAATTAATTAGTATACACTATACAGGTGATTTAAACAATAAATTAGTAAAATACCCTTATTCAATCTTTAAATGCTAGTCAATAATTGAGTTTATGTTATGATATTATAGTAAAGATGAATTTATTTCATTAACGAGCTATCATTGTAGTTTATTTTTCTTTCTTTTTTCATTGTCATATGGTGTAAGCTTAATTAGAAATGGGTAACTTGGAGTTCTACAATAGTTTTCATAGTCACAAGCAAAATATATCAGCTTGTGTCTATTAAGTAAATACACAGTATTTCTTATTGAATAAGAATGTGTAAAAAACATGTGCCTATTAATTATATCTTTAAAGGATCACAATACAAATTGTAATTATAGACCGTGCTGTTTAATATAATTCATGACTCTTGTTTAAGGTCATTTTTGTGAAGATTTTTACTTTCCAGTGCATTATCAGTATTAAGATTTGTTGAATTTTTTTGGGAGGATTTAATGTCAGTCTATTGTCAGACCACCTTGCATGTTAAAATTCGAATTACGTTACTTAGCAGTTGCTTTATAAAACAGTTTTATATTGTCAGTCTAATGTCAATTCTGTTTTTCTTCACATGTTAATATCAGCCTATTGTCAGATCATTGACAGTGTGTAACCATACATCCATTAAAGACACAATCTTGCCCGTTTATAACCAGTTGTCCAACAGTCTTATGTCAGATCTGGTAAAAGGCTAATACTATCTGTCAGTGTGTAACCAGATTTTTTTTTCATACCAGTGTGAAAAACTATTGAACACAGTGTGTTGGCAGACAAAGCTTTTTGTAGTCAGTTAAATATAAGTGTCGTGTTAGCTTATTACCATTTTGGTGCAAATGTGTTGTCAGAAAATGCTTTTCGTAAGGGTATGCCCATTTATATTCCGAAAGGTAAAAAATCATTTCGACCGTGAATCACTGCAAAAAAGGTTCAATACCATGTGTATACATGTATTATAATAAACTGTGTAACGACTCTAAAGCGATAGGTAAACATGTGCCGTTGTTTCTTCACTATTTTTTTAAGTATGAATATTTTGTCCAATATAGGGACTCATGTACCTGTTGTTGGGACTACCAATTATTAATTTGTAATATCTGTAAAAATATCCAATAAATTAAACCACACTAATGAAAAGTAAATCCATTTTAATAAAACGTTATAAATTTACTTGTGGATGAAAAGTTGAAATATTGCTTGTGAATCTGGATTGTAAATCAGATGATAAAAATAGTAACAAAAAGCTTATTCCTTGATATGAGTATGACGGGAATTCTAATGTAATAATCTAAATACGAACTGTAGACCCTAAAACAGAAATTTCTTTTAGGTTTATATTGTTGCACTGAATGTAACTATTACCAAAGTATTTCTTATAATATTTCAGAAAGATTAAGTCTTCCAATGGTAGCCTTCAATGCATATGGATTGGCTGACTACAGTTTGGACACCAACCAGATACTGATATTTAAGTATACTTACCTAAATGAAGGCAATAGCTATGATACCGTAGATGGAGTTTTCACTACTCCTGTTGATGGACTGTACTTGTTTTCAATGCATGCATGTAACCACAATGGTCGACATTTTTATTATTACATAGTTGTTGACAACAATATTATAGCTAAAAGTGTTAAGTATAACAATGCACAAAGCGACTGTGCTTCTGTTGTTACATTAACAAAGTTGGAGAAAGATCAAAGAGTTTGGGTGAAATGTGCTTCTGGTTCATCCAGTACTAATCAGCTGTATGATAATAGTTACAGACAATCCACATTTTCAGGAGTTCTACTTCATGGATAATTGTCCGTGTCTATATTTACCATACATCTTTATGACGATGACATGTATTACTGACAGCTGGGTTTACAAAATGTACATTAAAGAAATTTTCATTTCAATTTTCCGCTGTTTTTATTTTTATTTTTTTTATTTGCAACACATTCTGCAATAAATGGCTTCATTTTTTACTATTACAATAGTAATGATATATATGCAGTGATCTAAATAGACATTCTTTTTTATGAAAGACAAAATAGTGTGTTTTCAAGAGTATGCTTTATAAATGATGAAATGTAAATTGATGAAATAAATATACTGATACTGATAATAGAAATTTTGAAGGCATACAAAAACAATTAAATGCACATTCACTGAAACACTAAAAATATTTAAAATATTTATACCATTCATGTCATAGATCAATTTTGTTCTATTTGAGTTTTATTTTTTTTTTGCCACGATCAAATGTGTCTGTTAAAATACATGGCATATTGTTTATAAAATATCGTTACGCGGTGGTCAATCGAATCTGATAATATTAAAATGAATGATAAATTTTATAACCCATCTGTTATGGATTAATATCATTTAAAGATGGCTAAAATACTGTGATCTATTAACGCATATTTTTGAAACCGGCGTATATATTATTTGTGCATGGCTTCTTCCATATTCAATATTATGCTGTCGTCATATTATATTATAGATAATAAACATAATATAAACGAAAATTCATTCAAGTTTTTTATTTGTTATTTTGTTACATCATTATTCTAGATAAAACACAATTTGTCTTAATTATTTCCGAGAACTGGAATCTTTTTATAAAAGGAACAAAGTCGTTCGACACAATACTATACAAATGCACCGACTTTACATTTTATATTTTTATGTGGTATGTATATTCAAGAAACGTGCCAGACGTCTTTAGTTTTCACCTTACCACCGTTTATGGGCTAGCTGACAGAGACAATATTTTATTGTCGTTTTTTTCGATTATTCCATAATAAGGTAAATGTGTATAGTTCGTTTTTCTCAACTGTCAAAACATGAATAATTTTACGGTGAATGTGTTTGTTAAAATTATTGTTGTAATTCATGTATGATGTTCGATTAAACCTGCTTATGCCACTTAATATGTTTTAATTAAGATATTTTTTAATAACAATTAGGCTACTAGAACAAAAACAATGTATTCAATCACCGTGAAATTATTCAAGCTTTGACAGTTGAGTAAAAAACGGAATATATATATGGTTGACCGATATAATTAACACACATGGTCATATCAGGAATGACAAAAAAGGAAGGATATCAACTACATATACCGTCAATAATACCGAAGCCACATCTGTAAATAGTGCGATTTTTCGAGTTCATGGATATACAGTAAAAACTGTTTACAGTGACCTTCGATGGGAGAAACGAAAAAAGGTCATTATAGACAGGGAGTCACTGTTAACTGTCTCTACAGTTTACATTTTTCATTTTAATTGAACAGTTCTTCTGGTTTAGCTTGTTTGCTTTCTATTTTATGTTCATCAGAGATTAAGATGCATAAAGGGCTATTTTGGAAAATATTTTATCAATGTCCTTAATTTTGACCCTTCTTTGTTTAAATACTTTCTTAAAAAATAAGATCTGCTATAATTATCAAACCTTTTCGAAAATAATACTTTTCATAAGCAATTTGTGCTTTTTATTGTTTTTTTAGAGTCTAATACACGATTTTAGCTAATATATTATGTGACGAATATTATATAATTTTCCAAATTCAATCTATGTTTATTCTTGAAATCGAAAAAAATTATTGCTAAATTAAGAAGATCTAACATTCGAAATAATAACATTACTAAATAACTAACGTAATTTGAACGATGTTCCACTTTATAGGCGATAGCGTCGGTCGCGAAAATGTATGACAGTACGAAATAAAAAAAAACTTTATTCATAGTAAAATGATGATAAAATAATTTGTTTTACGATTAATTTGACGTGGGATTTAACGATTATTATTATCAATTGATCAGAGATTATTATTTTTGTCAACTTTAATTGTCTTCAAAAACATGTGCAAACTATTTATTACGTCTTTTAAACATGCTCATAATTAAATACAATTATCAATTTAATGGCGAGCATCCAAAAAGCCCTATCTACTTAAGTCAATATCACAGTTTGTCACGTGTTTGTTTAATTGCAACCGTTTGATTACGTAATCAATCTTATCGGGCCGACATGTTGCATTATTGATTTTTTTGAGCGGACTTTGATTGGTCTTCATTGGTGACAATTTACACGAAGCCATCAATGAACAAAGAAGTAACTAATAATCGGCTTTTGAAGTATGTATACTAACTGCAACTCCCGCGTAGCGCGCATTGCTGATTGGTCGATTACATCACATGGGCGGACGTAACATACGCTCAACGATTCAACTATGACTCTTGAAGGCAATTATTGAAGGTTTATTTGAGTTACTCCCCTTGCAAAAGTCGCTGTGCACCGTTATTGTAAACCGTTATTGGTGGCACTAAATCATGGTCGCTGTACGGACTAGACAGGGAGTCTCTACATACAGATCATTTATATAGTACAAACTGTTCAGCGCACCTAACAATGGCCACTAAAGACAGAACGTCGCTAAAAACAGGGGGTCACTAAGACAGTCTCTACTGTAATACAACTATTTTACATAATGTAAATTCACTTGTCTACAAATTTCCAGACTTTGCTTTATTATGAGCTGAAAGAGATTTGACTTCCCCTTGAAATGTTGGTCAAACTAGAGCCCTGATATTCACTTTACAGTCTTAACGAGTTTGCCTAAATGCAAAAGGAACGCAATTATTTGACATCATAACAAAGTGTTGATTAACTAGATTAGTTGAAGGTACAAATGGGAGACTGTTGCACAGCTAGTAAATCAGTAAGAACATTTTTTATATGTTGGAGTTAGTACTGGCTTATGCCTGGGAAGCAATTTCTTCATTTTATGACACATGTCCATCAGAACCGGTCCATAGAGGACCCCTGTCCACAAAGGACACTTTTAGATTTCCCGTGACTGTCAAGACTTTGTTCACAGGTTAGACTGTAATTCATATAGAAAACAGTGTCTGTTTTGTTGACGAACAAGTATATTAAGACATTAATACACGGTAAAGTAGGGCAAGAAACCGATAATCGTCTCGGTTACAAAACATTCTGGGACATTACTAATACAAGCGAAAAGATATTTTACCATCTTTAGAACAAACTTGATATGTTGTTTTCAACGGTTATTGTTTCAGTTAAGCAGATGTTCTGATTGACAATTTTAAAGAAGGGGCGTATAGAACATAACCATACAGGAAACAAGAAAATATGCTTAATTGCATGCATAGTCAAATATCGATTGGTAATCCTGGTTTAAACCAGACATGTTCCTACTGACTTTCTTACTCAATACTACAGATTGATCAATATGCACTAGCTATTTTTCCATACAATAATGTAATAGATAATATATATACAAAAAACATCCACTTATTGCACATTTTACCCACTTCGCCCTCAACTTTCGTAGTTCAATATCAGTTAAACTTGCCTATAAGATTATGAACTGTAGCTATATTACCGTACAATCAGTAATTGACACTTTGTAACAAGCTTCCTCCTTATTGTACTACAAGGCGGCGAAAACTTCTACCTGCATGGGGGAAACATATTGAATACATAATTTTCGTTAAATAGTACAATTTCTTGAGGCTGAAAATCAAACGTTGGACATCTGGAACACAACGCTCTACAATTACACCACTGTGACAATTACATCAACTGGAACGTTTGTACTGACCTACAGGTAGAAACAACATAGTTTAAGTCAACTGAAAGGTTTGTACTGTCCTACAGGTAGAAACAACATAGTTTAAGACAACTGGAAGGTTTGTACTGACCTACAGGTAGAAACAACATAGTTTAAGTCAACTGGAAGGTTTGTACTGACCTAAAGGTAGAAACAACAAAGTTTAAGTCAACTGAAAGGTTTATACTGATCTACAGGTAGAAACAACATAGTTTAAGTCAACTGAAAGGTTTATAGTGATCTACAGGTAGAAACAACATAGTTTAAGTCAACTGAAAGAGGTTTGTACTGACATACAGGTAGAAGCAACATAGTTTAAGTCAACTGTAAGGTTTGTACTGACCTACAGGTAGAAACAACATAGTTTAAGACAACTGGAAGGTTTGTACTGACCTACAGGTAGAAACAACATAGTTTAAGTCAACTGGAAGGTTTGTACTGACCTAAAGGTAGAAACAACATAGTTTAAGTCAACTGAAAGGTTTGTACTGACATACAGGTAGAAACAAAAATGTTTAAGTCAACTGAAAGGTTTGTACTGACCTACAGGTAGAAACAAAAAAGTTTAAGTCAACTGAAAGGTTTGTACTGACATACTGGTAGAAGCAACATAGTTTAAGTCAATCACTTACTTCACTGACCATAGCGTCTTTATCTGAACTGAAATGTTGACATTAGCATTTCAGGTTAGGTAATCCAGTGTTGTCTTATTTTTCATTTCAGTCACGGTTACTTCCCTTAGTATAGAAAATCACAAAACAGAAAACTGTTTCTGCAAGTTATAGTTCGTTTTACTCAACTGTCCAAACATGAATAATGTCACGATAACTTAGTGTTCTTTGTCTTATACTCGTGATATTGAAATAGTGTCTATTTAATCATAACATAACATAACAAAACTTTATTAACTCTAATTGTGTTACAACATAAGAGTATACAGTATTATATATTGAGTATAAATATACATATGACTTAACCATAACATTGCTAACAAATAGAACATGATTAGTACATGTAGTATTGTTTTTACTATTACATGAATATTGCTTTTGGGTTTTAATGAATGAATAAAATACAAGTCCGAAATACATGAAGTCGGTTTTTAAAAACGGGTAATCCCTAATATGTAGAAGTTTTGAAACAGACGATATATCTAATATACTGTGTTAATGTAATGAAAAAACAGCTGTATTTTGATTGGTCAATTCTATCATTGTGAATGGTCAAGTAAAAAAATTAATGTATAGGTTGTGAAACACGTAAAAATTTACAGTATTAATCATTGTGAAATTATTCAAACCTTGACTGTTACTTGAAAAATACTATACGTAAATATTAAAGTAAGCGATATGTGAAAGCTATGTCGATTATACAACATTTTAGCTTTTAAAATAAGTTTTCTCTGACAGTAAGTAACTGCGTCCTCCAACTAATTCAGTAAATAAATTAATTGATTTCCAATTGTGTAGGCAATTGTGTAGTAAATGCCGTAATAATATGCATGCACAATGCTGAACCATGGTTGATAGATACAACAGTGGTCATTTATGTCTCCTCTTCATCCATCCTACCTTAGTGTAAGGAAATAAGAAAAACATCAACAACCCTCAAACTAACCATGTTCAGTATAGTTAAATATGTAATTTTATATGAATGTCTTTAATGTGAAACTCGAGGACCGCTATGTTATCGACAGGTCAGGTTTTGATCATATTAAGGGAAGTAACTCTTATTAATTCAATTAAACAACATCGATAACAGTTAATCTTCTTTAGCAGTATAGATTGTTTCTCTTCAATAAACTAGGCTAAATACAGACTAGGCAAGTCGGTTTAAGAAACTATTGAACTTTTCCGTTTTCCACAACAGTGTTTATGCAGTTTTATAAGTAGACAACCGTAAACACTTTTGTTATTTAAAAAGATAATTGACAGAGTCAATTATTCGTTAGATTACATTGCGAAAAAAGCTTCATATCCTTGTTTGGGACTCTCTGTTGCGTTTGTATATCTATATTTAAAGATACTTACGATAGTAAGTACGATACGATACCACACGATAGTATCTTTCAGTTGATGCTTACCTTTATAGTATTGGTTTAACTGTAGATTCAGAAACCTATTTTTGTTATTTAGTATTGATGCATTTCGATATAGAATTAAGTATGTGCTTAAAGTATGAACTATGTCGCTAATGAAGTTTTTATTCGGTTTATCCACGTTTGAAGTTTAAATAGAGAATTTATAGCAGGCGTTATTTTAGATAATGTATTTGTTATATAAGATTTGTTATTTACAATTATATGTTATTTTTAATGTGGTTACAGAATGTACATCTCACACAATAAATATATAAAGACAAAATTAGTTTAAACTTCTTCCTCGTCAATATCAAGGATGTCTAAAAATATACTTTATACTGATCGTTAATTAGAACAGTACCTATTTATTATATATAAAACATAACCCGCGCTGTTATACAAGCCCTTATATGCATACTATATATATGTTCATAACAGGTAAACAATAGGTAATCAGAATAAACATGTATACATGAACTACAGTGATAACGGCGCTACATGTCTGATAAACTTTCGAACTTATATTTGGCAATATTTCTGTTTATAATTGTACAAGCTCGCATCATTTGCAATATTTATGTTTGCAATTGATCTAGGTGCCCTTCAATTTGATTACGTATTGTGTTGTTTACTGTTTGTTGTAGTATAATAACAGTTCATAATAAAACACTTATTTTTTATTTTTTTCCAAATCTATTAATCAATATTGATCATTTTTTCTGTTAAACATTGTAATATGATTGTTAGAGATTCAGTAACCTATAGCAACGTGATTAACATTAACATACATAAGCAATAATTAGTTTTAATAATGAATAAATACATTATATAATGATATTACATTGAAGTCTTTGTTTACGTTGACTCTTAACCGAAAAGCCAAAATTTGCCGATTTTCGATCAAGGCAAAGCTTTTTATATATGTGACTGTGTGACATTATATCCAGTCATTTTGCAATTAATACAAAGGATGACATGTGTTTCATTAAAGCCAAGCAATGCATTCAGTATAAATAATTAATCTGGCTTTCAAAAAAATTTTCTCAAAAACCAATCCACTTAATTTCCAGACTCTATTTTCGGAATACCGTCCATGACCATCGTGCCATAAAAGTTCACTCCGTCAACGCGTGTGTTTCCTTTATTTAGTCTGTACATTCTTATTGTCCGTGTGCAGTTTATTTTTATGGATAGATTCTATGGAACCATGTACTTTCGAATCTAGTATTTGTAATTAAAGGTCAAATAGTTAATCCTACGGCAATGTCTTAACTTTGATACATGAGAGACTTAAGTATTCCAATTAATGAGGGAACTTCACCTACCTGTATAAACAGGGTATGAATAGGTTACAAACACATCGTAGAATGGTCGCCATTATGACATCATTATAATACTCAAACTCCCGGCAGCGGTTATTTCCCTTTATTAAATCCATCTATACTATTAAATTTGCGAGTTTCCTGTTTTGTGGAAGAAACTGCGCAGCTTTGAATAAATATTTTGTTTGTCGCTGGGGCACCTATATACCGGCATAATTATCAAGTTTACAATTCTTTTTTGACAAAGCCTCTTGATATTTGCAAAAACTGCCAAAAATCAACAAAAATAGAGGGGTTTTTTGTGTCTGAAAATAGTTCTAGATAAAACTAAAAATAGACCAAACTCCCCGCAGCGGTTATTTCCCTTTATTAAATCAATAACCATGCCTGTTTCGAGGAACAGTTTCAAGAACTGTCATTACCTAAAGCCCGTGCTTGCACGGGCTCCCATCTAGTTAGTAGAAAAGCGTGACGTAGACCTGTACTGTGAGGAATTTTGATAATACGTAGAACAATATCACATGCATTCGGAACACCTCGACCTTTCCTGAATGAATAATTCGTAGCGAATGGCTGAGGAGTTCCGAATGCACCACATGTCTACATTTGCGCCCAGGAAAAATCGCATTGACATTTATTCGCCGCTACATTCATGAATTAATACTCTTTTCTTCTAAAAAAATGCCGAGCTTTTACAGAAAATGATGGCTGTGGTAGTGTTTTTGATAGTGATGTTGATAGTGGTGATGATGGCTCGTACAAGGCTTGAAAAGTCATATTGGACCACCTTTTGGCTCGTCAAATATGACTTTTCAAGCTGTGTACTTGTCCGAATATATTTCCGTATTGTACAATAACCTGTATATTAACCTATATGAACTGTAATTATAGAATCAGTTTTTGACACTTTGTAACAAGCTTCCCCTAACTGTACCACAATGCGGCGACAACTTCTACCTGCATAGAGGGAACATATTGAATACATAATTTTCATTGAATTGTACAATTTCTTGTGGCTGGAAATCGAATGTATGACAGCTTTATTCTCAATTTTATCAACTGGAAGGTTTGTACTGTCCTACAGGTAGATACAACATAGTTTAAGTCAACTGGAAGGTTTGTACTGACATACATGTAGAAACAACATAGTTTAAATCAACTGGAAGGTTTGTACTGTCCTACAGGTAGAAACAACATAGTTTAAGTCTACTGGAAGGTTTGTACTGACCTACAGGTAGAAACAACATAGTTTAAGTCAACCCCTAACTTCACTGATCAAAGCGCCAGTAGCAAGCGGTAGAAGACGTTATCTTTAACTGAAAATGTTGATATTAAAATTTCAGGTTAGGTAATCCAGGATTGGTGTATTTTTTATTTCAGTCACAGTTACTTCCCTTAGTATAGAAAATAACAAAACAGAAGACTGTTTTTTGCGAGTTATAGTTTCTCAACTGTCAAAACATGAAAAATTTCATTGTAACATAGTGTTCTTTGTCTAACACTAGCGATTTTAAAATAGTATGTATGCAATCATTGTGAAATTATTCAAACTTTGACATTTGAGTAAAAAGGCTATATGTTGATATTAAGATAAGCGATATGTGAAAAATTATGTCGATTATAAAACATTTTAGCATTTAAAATAAGTTTTCTCTGACGGTATGCAACTGCATCTCCTTTAGGTCCCTATTAGTTAAAGAAAGATTAAAAACGGCAACAGTTTTTATCCCCAATATTTTAGGCAATGTACCCCGTAAGAAAATTACCGTCACAATATGCACAATGCTGAACTAGGGTTGACAGATACAACAGTGACCATCTATAACCCTTCTTCAACCAATCTGCCTTAGTGTAAGGAAATAAGCACTTTTTAAACAACCCTCAAACTAACCATGTTTGAACAGTATAGTTAAATATCTAATTTTATATGAATGACTCTAATAATGTCAAACTCGAGGACCGCTGTATTATCAGCTGGTCAGATTTTTATCATATCAAGGGAAGTAACTCTTGATAATACAATTGAACAACATCGACAAGAGTTATTGTTCTTAAGCAGTCTTGTTTGTTTCTCTTAAAGAAACTGGGCTTACAAGAAATTGATTTTGTTCGATTTCCACATCAATGTGAATGAAGTTTAATAAGAACAATATCGTTTAATAGTTTTGTTATTGAACGAAAGATATTTCACAGAGTAAATTCTGCAGTCAATTATTCGTTAGATAACATTGTGAACAAAGCCTCATGACCTTGTTTACGGACTCTCTTTTGCGTTACTATATTTATACTTAGAAGGTTTTTTGTTGTTGTTGTTGTTTTAAGTTGCATTCAACACATATGTATAGGTCAGAGGCGGTCATATACACGACGGCCAGCTCTTTCTAATATAGGTTTCCTTGACACTTATCTATCACTAGTTCTAACATACCCTACAATATAGAGCTTCACATCCTTAATATCGTTTAAATAAATAGTATCATTGATTACTTTCGGCGCGATATGACCTCTTTGTGTTGGTGCGCCGTAAAACCCAAATAAATAAAATAAACAAACAACATACCCTACCACGAGGCCGACAATTCATGTACAGGATATGACCTGCCTCGACCGTGTTTCGAACCCGCGATCTCAGATAGATTCGAAGTCAGACATTCTAACCAATACGCCACGGCCGCGGCTTATATTTTAAAGGTACTTACGATTGTATTAACTATTGACAAATAGCTTTAGAAGTTTATTAACAAATCTGTTACAGATTTCATTGGTTCTAAACATAAACTTATAAAATACATTAATAACGAGTTAATTAAATACCATCCGCCATTTACTGAATTTTGCATTTTTATCATTTGTTACTGTAGATACCGAAATTTAGTTTTGTAATTTAATATTGATGCATTTCAATATAGATTTAACTGTGTGCTTAAAGTATGGACTATGGCGCAAAAAAGGTTTTATTCGGTTTGTCCAAATTTGAAGTTTGATAGGAGAATTTATAGCTGGCGTAATTTTAAATGATGTATTTGTTGTATATTTGTTATTTACAATTACAAGTTATTGTGAACATGGTTACAGAATGTACATCTCACAAAATAAAAATATAAAGACAAAAGTGGTTTAAACTTCTTCCTCGTCAATATCAAGGATGTCTAAAAATATACTTTATACTGATAGTTCATTAGAACAGTACTTATTTATTATATATAAAACATAACCCACGCTGTTATACAAGTCTTAACATGCAAACTATATAAATGTTGTTAACAGTTAAACAGTTAGGAATCAGAATAAACATGTATACATGAACTACAGTGACAACAGCGCTAGATGTCAGTTAAACTATCAAACTTATATTAGGCAACATTTTTGTCAATAATCGTATAATCTCTCATCATTAGCAAGTTCTATGTTTACAATTGATCGTGGTGCCCTTTAATTTGATTACGAATTCTGATGTTAACTGTACGTTGTAGTATGGTAAACAGTTCATGATAAAGCATTTTTTTCTAAATCTATAAATAAATATTGATTATTTGTTTTCATATTAAACATTGATATATAATTGTTAGAGATTCAGTAACCTATAGCAACATGGATAATATTAACATATATAAGCAATGATCAGTTTTAATAATGAAAAAATACTTTTTTACGTTTTAGTTTATCAATATTACAACATAACATTACACCTGGTTATCAAGCCGCTGGTATTCTAACAGTGTTCTGGGAATTTGTTACAGGACATATATGCAGCCAACACATCGACGCAGCACATTTATTTCATCACACTACTTTACAAAATACGACAGTGGTCAGTTTTTGGGGAATGTATGTTTGTACATTTGCTGATTAAAAAAAATGACTCAATAGATAAATATGTCTTTTTTATTACATTATTACATACTACTTGGAATGATATTATTTGTGATGAAGTGTGTTGCTTTATAAATCTACATTAAGGAAGTTTGATTCTTGGAATGCATTACTTTAAACTGACTATAATTATATAATGTTATAATTGAATGCATAGATATATTGTTATAATGTTACATCAATGCAAAGCGGAAGTTTTTACAATAAATGCAATTTTCCCTAATGCGATAAGTCTTGACCTTTTGGTTTGCCTATTGTTTTATTAATTTGTCATTGTATCACTTAAAGATTTATACATCTTGAAGTACTTATGTGATAAGAATCACTTAGAATTATAATAAAATCTTCCCAAGATGTTGTGATAAATGATGAGTGCGCATCTTCAAGTACGAGCATGCAAGTTTTGATTGGAGTAACACAATACATATGAAACCCAATCAAAACAATGAAAACAAAAAGGAAGATTAAATGGAATTACAAGATATCTTGTAAACAACAAAGCTCTACTGTTTCTTGTTAATTGATTATTGATGATGGTTTTGTTTTGTAATCCTGCCAGTACCATAACAGTTATCATTAAATTTGTATAAATACACAGTACCTATGTTGGTATTACTTGTTGATGAAGTTTAGCGATTATTCAGATATTATTATTTTCAATATCATAAATATTAATAAATATATATATAAAGTTTTTCTTTAAAAAAGTCCCGTTACGGGAATTCAATATGAAGTGAAAATAGAATTGATTACAAGCTGAAACTATATTGATTTTTAAAGTTTTATTAAACTCTACCGGTTTCTACATGATCGTCAGGAGATTTGCAAAAAGATATAAAACTTACCCTTGACTACAACGAAAGCAGACTCCCATTTTTTGACTGCCTGGTCATTAAAAACGGAACCAAGATGGAAACGGATATATACTACAGACCAACAGACAGTAAGTTTTACCTACTTTTTTTACTCCTGTCTTCCAAAACATACAAAAATAAGCATTCCATTTTCACTATCCCGACGCCCTAAAACAATCATATCAGAACCAAAAACGTTCAACAAACGGGCAATTTTCTAGTACAAACAACGTACAATTGTAAGAGTGAATACAATTACCATGATAGATCATATTGTTAAATAACTTAAAGGTAAATAATGATTGTTTAGATTTAATGACATACATATATAATCATTTACTTTAACAGTTCGTGCCGGTATTATATGAAACAACTTGATTGAAAACAACTACATGAACATGTATTATACAGTGTCCTTCATGTTTGCTTAAGATTTTCTAAATATTTGGAGTATTAAGAATATGCATAAAAAATTGTAGTTTTTGATATACGCTTCAAATCTGAATAAGATGAACAGGTGAGCTTGCACACAAGTCTGCGTTTGGTTTGTATAAATAATAAGGAACGCGCAACATTTCCCATATAACTTTAGGCAACATAAAGTGCTCTATCTTAGTTTAAACGAAGGAATAAAACTGTTAAGAGATTGAAACAATGTATTTTAAATTAGCAAGATTTTGATTTTGTTATGTTTATTGTTTGGTAGATTAAATGCGGTCGTTGAACCGTTGGAATCAGAACGATTTGCTTACGAAGAGCAGCTTTTAAAGAAAGTTATTAAAATGGAAATAAGGATGGAACAAATGGAACGTGAAATGTCACAGACACAAAACCAAATGAAGAATACTCTCCACAACTTGACACTGGAGATAGAAAATAAAACAGCTGAACTCAAATTGGTGGAAGGTAAGAACATATTCTGTTCTATTATTAGCTGTTAACTTAAAATATTATTATACAATTTGTGTTGAAGGCGGACTAAATTGTTATCAATGTAATACGTTAGAAACATTTAACATTTGACAAATCCTTGTTGTGCTTTTTGTGGCAAACTCATCCTGAATACATGTATATGAATAGTCAATACCAACATTAAATTGATCTATATTGATTTTGAAATCCTGACATTACTGAGTGTTTTGATGCCGTCCACAAATTGAAAAATATCGAAACTTTAATTTCAGTGACAACTCCATGATTGTTATGCCCGTTGAATTATCTACATGTATTATATTGCAATCTCTCATTTGTTGCAGAGGTTAAGTGTGATAATAGCAATTTTCATGAGTCTTACAAACCTAAATTAAACATATATTTAAATGTCTTGAGAGAACATGAAAAATATTGCTATGGAGCTAACGACCTTATAATATATCTATCTAAAAGTAACATTGTTACACTTAGATATATCTTGACATGTTGTTTTTAAAAATTTCAGAAAAAGTAAGTCTTCCAATGATAGCCTTCAATGCATATGGATTGGTTGATTATAGTTTGGACACCAACCAAATACTGATATTTCAGAACACCTATCTAAATGAAGGCAATTGCTATGATACAGTTCTTGGTTTATTTACAGCTCCTGTTAATGGACTATATATGTTTTCAATGCATGCATGTAACTACGCTGGTCGAGGTTTCTATTATTACATAGTTGTTGACAACAATATTATAGCAAAAAGTATTTCTTATGAAAATTCATCTAATGACTGTTCTTCTGTTGTTACCCTAACAAAGTTGGAGAAAGATCAAAGAGTTTGGGTGAAATGTGCTTCTGGTTCATCCAATGATCAATTGCATGATTATAGTAATGCACAATCCACATTTTCAGGAGTTCTTCTTCATGGATAACTTTCCTTGAAAATTATTTAAGATGATGACATATGTATACACATCTTGACATTACTTTGTACATAAGTACAACGTATGTAACAAACTGTATTTTGAGGTGTACGATCATTTAAATACAATTTCATAACATTAATTGATAAACGTTTTATTCTTTTTTTCCACGATTTTGTTCAGTAATATTTTCAATACTTTACATAAAAAAGTCATTCATTGACAACTTTTGATTTGTATTATTTGATAATTAGTGTGTTGTTATTATAATTAAGGTGTATACATAAATATCTGATGATTAAATAACAAACTACTCGTATATAAAAACTTGGCATTCCAAATGTCCAAGCCGTTGACAAAATAACAAAATATTAATGTGTCATCACCAATCAGATATTTGTATATATACTTTAATAGTTGTATTATATAGCATGTATACTGTACTTGGAACTGACGTATATATGTATAGTATTTGTGCATGGCTTATTTTATGTTAATTTTTATTCCTTATCATTATTCATTATCTTTAAATAATAAAGGAAAAGGAAACACAACTACTTTAATTTGTTATTTATGGATCATTATTCCAAATTACTTGTCTTGAAGCCCTCTGAAATTTCACGGTTTCTGTGGCATCTATTTAAATTTTGACGAAATTATCAGTGTCTGTTAAAGTTGTTTAATACCTTTAACAAACATGCAGAAAAATGATTTATTTTCCAATTACACTCATTTCTTTTGATTTCATAACCCTAATTTTGCACACAAAATAGTGCATGTTTTTTGTTACAAAATACTTGGTGGGTTAATGATGTCGTCAAGGGATTGTCATGGAAACTGTGAAATTTCAGGTAGTGCGTAAGCGTTTATTTTTTTAGTTTATTGTCGATTCTGATTCAGTGGACTCTAAAGAATGATTTAAAAAGAGTTGAAAAAAATATAGAGGGTGGACCTTAGGCCCCCGTACTAAGCTTGCAAAACAAGTTGATTGTGTGTACTCATACCTTTGTTTGTTTTTGTTGGGTTTATCGCCGCAGCATTACATTGTACAGGTCATATAACGGCGGTCAGTCAATCTGCTGAATCCTCCTGGAACGGTTAAATCTCTGGATTTACCTGTTAACCAACTATCATACTTTCGTTAGTGACTAACAATTTTTGTGCATAATTGTGAATCATTGGTAGGAAGGAGAATGGTCGTAAAAAAAATTTTATGACCAATTCAGTCGATTTACGTATTACCTGTTTTAAGAACATGCTTTTTCACATTTATCGTATGCGGAAGTCCTTAGCTATTCACCCTAAGACAAATTGACTATTTTTGCGTCACATGCCCAAACAAAATACTTAAACTGGCGTTGAATTATTCAAACCCATTATAATTGGTGGCCCCACGAATCCTTCAGACTCTATTCCTCTAATAAATGTGTAACCCGATAAAAATCCAAGGTCCGAACTGAGATTCGAACCAACGACCTCTCGTGTCGTAAGAGGACACTCTACCAAGTCGCCATAAAAGCTAGCTTAAAGGCAAGGGAGTGCAACTGCCGAATTATACCTCTGCTACACACACTCCCTCCTTAATAGAAATTCGTCCTTGAATTTTTGGAGCTTGATTGTCTGTGGGACTATCTAAGGGTGCAATTACACAATTACTACTGGGTTGTTTACGTTGGGCGCCAAATGTAACTCGATAAAACCATAGTTCGAATTAAGATTCGAAGCCACGACCTCTCGAGTCGTAAGCGGACACCCTACCACGTCACCATAAAAGCTGGCTTAAAGGAAAGGGAGTACAAGTGCCGAATTATACCTCTGATACAAATGGTCGAGGTGTTCCAAATGACATTTATCCATTAAAAAAAAGAAAAAAGAGTCATCTGTGAACATTGTTAAGTCAACATTTATGGGGTTCTAAAATATGCGATTCTATTACTTATTTGAAAGAATAACTTAAGTTGTAGACTTTTTAAGTTAATTTCTATGATTAACCCCGATTTTTGAGGGTTCGGCTCGACTTATCTCCCCTTCATACGGCGGCCGTTACTAACGAAGTAAGAGAGGTCACTCTTGTACAATTCATTTGTGAGTAAACATGGCGGTGGAATTTTTCAAATTGGGGCCCTATAAGTTTGAGTTGTCGCCGGGTTTTAGGTATGTTTGGCCTGATGTATAAAAACATGCATGACCGCAGATCAACGTTGGAGTTTAAATTTTTTTAGTCAGTTACAATGATGTAAACAATTTGTCAAACTTGCAATGCTGTCCACCTTCCAAACAAGACGATCGATAGTTTAGAAGTTAAGTTTAGGATATATCAGGATACGCTGAAAGTACTTGAAAACACTAAGTAAAGAGTTTATGTATTTACTACTGATGAGTATTTTAGTCACAAAACCATGTTGGTACAATGTACAAATACAAATATTTTACTTACTCGTACAAATCTTGAAAAGTCATATTGGACTTGCCTATCGGCTCATCAAATATCACTTTTCCAGCTGTGTACTCGTACATATATATTTCCGTATTCAACAATAAACTGTATAATAACCTATAAGAACTGTAATTATATTACCGTACTATCAGTTATTGACACTTTGTAACAATCTGCTCCTTACTGTACTACAAGGCGGCGACAACTTCTACCTGCATGGGGGAAACATATTTGATACATAATTTTCGTTGAGGCTGGAAATCAAACGTTGGACTGAAGACAAGGCTCTACAATTACACCACTGTGACAATACATCAACTGAAAGGTTTGTACTGACCTACAGGTAAAAACAACTTAGTTTAAGTTAACTGGAAAGTTTGTACAGACCTACAGGTAAAAACAACATTGTTTAAGTCGACTGGAAGGTTTGTACTGACCAAGAGGGAAAATCAACATTGTTTAAGTCAACTGGAAGGTTTGTACTGACCTACAGGTAAAAACAACATTGTTTAAGTCAACTGGAAGGTTTGTACTGACCTACAGGTAAATGCAAAATTGTTTAAGTCAACTGAAAGGTTTGTACTGACCTACCGGTATAGTCCGGCCAACACCAAGGATGACCTTGCACGAAATGATGTAGAAAATGTTATTCAATTTATTGGTAGACATGGTCTTACTGGTTCCAAATCCGATTGATGCCACTTTGTCATCCTTGGGCAACTCCCAGAATCCAAGATGGCGGCTAGAGGCTAAATTATACATACAAAATGTATTTTTACACATCATGTTCTCAAAATGAAGGACAAAAGTGATTTCAACATTTGTAGATCCAGTTTGTTAAATTTTGTTATTCATATACAAATTTTTAAATTCAAAATGGCGGTCAAAATGGCGGTCAAAATGGCGGACAAAGGCTTTTAGCCCAGTATATAAAGAACAAACTGGCAGAAAGAGACTGAGTGGTGTAGAAATTTATTTACTTATAGAATAGTTCATGTCATTAAAGAAACCGATTAATTTCACTAAGTTAAAAGTTATTATAAACAATTATAAATCCAAAATCGCGGCTAAAATGGCGGATATGATCTAATAGTGTAGTATATAATATACATATATGGACGGAAACAAACACGTGTGGGTTTAAGTTTCAATGTTTTCTTGTTTTTTTTTTTTTAATCTTAAACTCTCTAGTTTGTAAAACTACCCACCTGATCATCTACTAGCAACTCAAGATTCAAGGTGAAGTCCAAGATTACGGTTACGAAGCAAATTCAACCAGTTCTACCTTTTAGCAATAATGTATTGCAAATAATGAAGTGTTTTCATAATGATAAAGTTATTTGGTTGAAGACAGTCATATTAGCCTTCGGCTTGCGGCCTCAGACTATAATGACTGTCTTCAGCCAAACAACAGGCAAATATGAAAACACCATCGTCGCAGACAGGGTCCCTATCAAAACACTCAGATTGTACCAACATTCAAAATGGCAGCATTTTTTGTGGAAGAAAAACACTGCCTTCATGAGAAAACTTGGCCATTTTTACATTCGGATCCAATCAAAATGCATAAATCTCATATTATTTTGGAAAGGCCGTTTTTCCATGATGGCCGAGTATTTGGTTATAATGCCGTAGTGAACGCCGTATGTATCAGCCCTGTATTTGAAGTCCAATATCATACAATTAATTAATAATGTTACTTATTTACTGGATTTAATGAACAAAAATTGATAAATAATTGGAATGGACAAACTAATTTAATTTCCAAAATGTATGCTATTTAAATAAAGAAAAACGGAAAATTAAAATGGGGTTAATATACAGTTTACAAGACAATTTATTATAGGACCACTATGAAGGGCAATCATTTTGTTTAAGATTGCAATATGTGTGATTATTTGAAAAGCTTATAATCCTTTTAGTTGAAAATTTTTGATGCAGTAAAAATAAACTGAAACATACAAATTGCAAAATAAGCGTGTGCTAATTAAAAATAACGAGGAAGAAACTAATTGATTGAGCTCTATTATTATCATTACACAAACAATGATACAGTCTGTCTTGACTAAACTAGACTAAATTAGAATACCCCGAAGCACATCACATGCAATGGTAAACTTAACATATTAATGAGTATTATCTTTAGAAAGTATCCAAGTGGGTAATAACTTATGGCCAAAAGATAGCAAAACTTTCTTCACTTTTGATGTAGGATAATATTAGGTGAACCAGCTTTAAAAGCATATTTTACATCCATGCTAGCAATGTACTCTCTAAAGTCAATAACTGACTGACTTGTAACATTACTTTTTGAACGAATGTTAGTTGAACCCATTGTTATAGTGTCACTCTTACAAGATAGATATTTCAAAATGAGTATCAGCACACCAATGTCGTCAGATATTTTTGGTGCTCAGCAAATTGCAGCAACAAAGATAGATCATTTGTTGTACAATTTTGTTGTCTGTGCTTCTCGTACCAAGTCTTAAAGTTTAATGTGAATAAACATATTTGTAATTTTACCGAAAAAATGGAGAATCACCATATCTTGCAATGCAACGTCTATAATGTTTGGAGTGGAACATATTTGAATATAACGTACGAGATTGACAAATTGTCTCAGCGTACCATCCTTCTTTGGTAAGATTGATTAAGTTGATAATAAATATACTCCAATTGTGTTTAGTTATCAGACCTGTTTGAACTTTTGACACTGATGCATCAGATCTGTTATGTGTTCTTTCAAGATGTATAGACTTAAGTGAAACAAGACATTTCTAAGTTTTCTACTTGGCCATGTTTCGTAATTGGTGAATCCCTTAAAACCAACATCTTGCACAGGGTAAAATTATTTGCTAAATCATGAGCTGGACACTGAGTTCAAATAGCAGTGTATACGCTTCAGAATTGGCATCTACGCGACTTAATTTCTCTCTGTCCTTGTAGTTAAAAACAAATTATACTACAAACTTGTGATGAAATTTGCTTTAGATATTTCCTCTTTTTGATCAATGGATAGATAGAGTCATTTACAGTGACTTAAAGAACACGTATGATACAGTTGTGATATCTGATGTCAAGATCGAACTTGAAATCCTATTGCAATTTCTCTTATTTACTATCAAAATGTGTTACAATGTCAACAGAATTTCTATCAATTGCTTTGGCATTAATATATTCTTAGAATACCTTGAAAGATAATAGTGGTCGTTACTCTAAGGATATCAAATCATCGTATTACAACCTATGTTGTTCAATGAATTAAATATTATAAGAATAGTGCCTCTCAATTGCTATCTTAGAAACAATTTGCTTCTAGAGTCAACTGACAAGCTATAGTATCAATGATTTAATATTCGCAAGACCAAGAGATATAAAGAACCTTAACATGTTGTTGTATACCCATTAGTGTAGAGTGATGTCTATTTATGTGACTTGAAATTAACTTTCCAGCTCTTATAATTCATTTTGACCACCATCTTGGTGGATTCTTGAAGTTATCAAAGAATACCAGCATGGCATCAAATGGTTACAAAACAAAAGTGGATTAACTTCGAAATAAAATGCATTGAAATCATTTTGTATACCCCAGCCTATGACCTAGTTCATTGTGGTTGATATATACCCGACAGCTAGTTATTTACGCCATTCTAGCCGCCATCTTGGATTTTGGGAATTGCCAAATGATGCCAGTGTAGCATCAACCAGTTTTATAAACTAAACTAAAGAGTAATTACTACAAAAATGCATTAAACTTTTTTGATATGACTCAGTGTACGATTCTGCTCATTGTGTTTGATATTCCCGACAAATGTAGATTTAATCCGCCATTTTGTCCGCCATCTTGGATTGGAAAAAATGAAGGGTTCCAAAATTGCATGAAATAAAATTGCAGGTAATGTGAGACAAATTTTAGCTCTTTAAATTATCAGACTATGATAAAGATGGACTTATTATACATTAATCAGCTCTAATCTGCCATTTTGCCCGCCATCTTGAATTTTAAGAGTTGCCCAAGAGTGCCGAAGTGGCATCATCCAGTTTCGTAAACTACAGTGTCTTAGCTTCAAGAAAATGCAAAAACATTTTCTACATCATTCCATGCACGGTTCAGTCGATTTTTGTAGTTTATATACCGGACTAGTAAAAACAACTTAGTTTAAGTCAACTGGAAGGTTTGTACTGACCTACAGGTAAAAACAACTTAGTTTAAGTCAACTGAAAAGTTTGTACTGACCTACAGGTAAAAACAACCTTGTTTAAGTCAACTGAAAGGTTTGTACTGACCTACAGGTAAAAACAACTTAGTTTAAGTCAACTGGAAGGTTTGTACAAACCTACAGGTAAAAACAACTTAGTTTAAGTCAACTGAAAAGTTTGTACTGACCTACAGGTAAAAACAACTTAGTTTAAGTCAACTGAAAAGTTTGTACTGACCTACAGGTAAAAACAACTTAGTTTAAGTCAACTGGAAGGTTTGTACTGACCTAAAAGTTGAGAAAAAAGACTATACGTTAATATTAAGGTAAGCGATATGTAAAAGATATGCGATTATAAAACATTTTGGCTTTTAGAATAAGGTTTTTTTCTGACAGTATGTAACTGTATCTCCTTTAGTTCCCTCAAGAAATCACTTAAACCCCAATAGTTTAGGCATTGTACCCCGTAAATCAATCAATGTAAAATTATTCAAACTTCGACAGTTGAGACAAAAAGACAAAATATAAATATTCAGGTAAGCGATATGTGTAAGCTATGTCGATTATACGTCATTTTACCTTTTAAAAAGTTTTCTCTGACAGTATGCAACTGCATCTCTCATCTAATTCCGTCAAGAAATTACTTGATTCATATATTTTAGGCAATGTTCCCCCAAAGTAAATTGTCGTCACCAAATGCACAATGCTGAACCATGTTTTTTATAATTAATAGTTTCACATGGATGATATACACTATTTGTGACTACTATACACATATGTAAATATATCTTTTTCTTTCAAATATTGTTGAATATAACCAGTATTATACTTAGGAGAAAAAACACTATGATACACTACATAGAGTTAAAAATGTACATTTTTACAAAGTAGATATTCAACAAAATGTAGACAGTACAATCATATGAAACGGTATTTGTTTTTATAAATATATATTTTGCAGTTACCTGTATACTAAAAGAAATATTAAGATGAAAGTTAGGAGTTATTGGTGAAAGTTCAACATGTTTAACTATGATGTACCAATGTACAGTTTTCTAAGATAGTTAGACATATTTAGGTAGGAAATTTCATAATTACAGACTGCAGTCTTTAATACTCAATTTGTCCATAAAGAATAATAAATAACAAACGGACATAGAGAGAACAATATAACACAAGGCACTACAGAATACCATTTTTCTAACTAATTTTAAATGGTCATACACTTAGTTTTTAATGGATAAATGTTCTACTCTACTATTATTTAACAGCATTCTGTTGCAACAATGTTAAAGAAAACTTAAAATAAGGGCGAGTGGTTATCTTCCTTTGATAAATAAAATAGGACAATGAGAAAACATTATAAGCACAATGCACGACAGAATACTATATTTCTAACTAATTTTATATTGTCCTGAACATGGTAATGTATAACGGATCAAATATTCAACCTTATTGTTAGTCATTAGGTGGGCTTGTCTCAAGTGCTGTCACTAACTGAAACCGTATGTTATTGAAATTATTAACCTTATCACTTTTATGAACAATGCATTTTATAGTTATGATAGACATGACACGAAGAAAAGTTTATAGTTATGATATAAGTACCATGCTAAACCATGGTTGACAGATACAACAGTGGTCATTTATAAACCACCAACATCCAACTTTAGTGTGAGGAAATAAAAACGTTTTATACAACCCTCACAAAAACTATGTTCATTATATTGACATATTTGATTTTATATAAACGACTCTAATGTTAAACTCGTGCACCGATGTGTTATATGAACTGGTCAGGTTTGATCATATTAAGGGAAGTAACTCTAGTTAATTCAATTAAGCAACATCGATAAGAGTTATTCTTCTTTATCAGACTAGTTTGTTTCTCTTTAATAAACTAAGCTAATTACATATTAGGCAAGTCGGTTAAGGAAAACTATTAAACTTTTCCGATTTTAACAACAGTGTGGTTGCAGTTTTATAAGTAGACAACCGTAAAACACTTTTGTTATTTAAAAAAGATATTTTACAGAGTAAATTCTACAGTCAATTATTCGTTAGATTACATGGTAAACAAAGTTTCATATCCTCGTTTGGGACTCTCTATTGCGTTACTATATTTATATTCTAAAGGTACTTACGATTGTATAAACTACTGACAAAAAACTTTAGAAGTTTATTGACAAACATGTAAAAGTCTTTATTGGTTCACTAAACATAAGCTGAAAAATTACATTAATTACGAGTTAATTAAATACCATCCGCCGTTTACTGAATTTTGACTTTCACTATTTGTTACTGTAGATTCCGGAATTTAGTTTTGCAATTTAATATTGATGCATTTCAATATAGATTTAACTGTGTGCTTAAAGTATGGATTATGGCGCAAATAGAGATTTCATTCGGTTTGTCCAATTTTGAAGTTTGATAGGAGAATTTATAGCTGGAGTAATTTTAAATAATGTTTTTGTTGTATAATATTTGTTATTTACAATTACAAGTTATTGTGAACGTGGTTACAGAATGTACATCTTACACAACAAAAATATAAAGACAAAAGTGGTTTAAATTTCTTCCTCGTCAATATCAAGGATGTCTTAAAATATACTTTATACTGATCGTTAATTAGAACAGTACTTATTTATTATATATAAAACACAACCCGCGCTGTTATACAAGTCCTTATATGCAGACTTTATAAATGTTGTTAACAGGTAAACAGTTGGGAATCAGAAAAAACATGTACACATGAACTACAGTGACAACAGCGCTAGATGTCTGTTAAACTATCAAACTTATATTAGGCAACATTTTTGTCAATAATCGTATAATCTCTCATCAGTAGCAATTTTTATGTTTACAACTGATTGTGACGTCCTTCAATTTGATTACGAGTTGTGGTGTTAACAGTTTGTTGTAGTATAGTAAACAGTTCATAATAAACTACTTAAATCTTCATTTTTTCTAAATAAATATTGATTGTTTTTATATAAAACATTGATATATAATTGTTAGATAATCAGTAACCTATAGCAACATGGTCAATATTAACATAGATACGCAATAATCAGTTTTAATAAAAACACTTCATTTAATGATTTTGCATTTTAAAGTCTAAATTTACGTTGACACATGCTTATCAATATTACAACATAACATTACACCTGGTTATCAAGCTGCTCGTATTCTAACAGTGTTCCGGGAAATTGTTACGCGGCATATATGCATTCAACACATCGACGCAGCAAATGTATTTCACCACACTACTTTACCAAATACGACAGTGGTCAGTTGTTGGTGAATGTATGTTTGTACATTTGTTGAATGAAAGTAAATGACTTAATAGATAAATAAGTATTTTTATTACATCATTACATACTACTTGGAATGATATTATTTGAGATAATTTGGGTTGCTGTATAGATCTACATAAGAGATGTTTGATGCTTGAAAGGCATTACTTTAAACTGACTATAAACATATAATGTTTTAAGTGAATCCATAAAGATATTGTTATAATGTTACATCAATGCAAAGCGGAAGTTTTTACAATAAATGCAATTTTCCCTATTGTGATACGTCTTGACCTTTTGGACAGTTCGTACTGAATACATATAAGATGATATTAATTCGATGTACTATATAGCGCCATTCAAACGTATGTGGGTAATTGAATATAAAATAATATGTTTGCTTAGTTTTTCTAAGTATTTGGCGTATTAACAATAAGCATTATATAATTGTAATGCTTGAGCTACACTTCAAATCTGCATCAGATGAACAGGTGAGCTAGAATACAAGTATGTGTTAGGTAAGTATAAATAATAAGGAACGCAAAACATTTCCCATACAACGTCAGGCAACTTTAAGTGCTCTATTTTAACTTAAACTAAAGAATAAGACTGTTTAGTAATTAAAAATGTCTATTAAATTAGCGAGATTTATGATTATAGTATGTTTGTTGTTTGGTAGATTAAATGCTCTTATTGAACCTTTAAAATCAGAACGATTTGTTTACGAGGAGCAACTTTTAAAGAAAGTTATTAAAATGGAAATAAGGATGGAACAAATGGAACGCGAAATGTCACAGACACAAAACTAAATGAAGAATACTCTTCACAACTTGACAATAGAGATAGAAAATAAACCAGCTGAACTCAAATTGGTGGAAGGTAAGTGTATGTTTTATTATAAGCTGAAAACTTGAAAATAATATATAAGAAATTAACGTTTAAGGTGTCTTGAAGAACGCGATTGTTTCTGGTTTTTTTTTACTGTTATTTCATTATTATCTTTACTTTTCGACTACTTATGTTAAAACTCTAGTGCTTAAAGAATAAATTATATATAGATTTAATCAACATTTTTCATATGTATTAAAACTCCTTTTCTGTGTGGTGTATGGCCATGTAACCATTTTATCAAACTCCACCATAGGCGGACTATAGCGCTATCAATGTTATACGTAAAAAAATTTGAACATTTAACAATGAAACACAAGTACTTGTTGACGCAAACTCTCTTGAATAATCATAAAATCCCTATTTAATACGTGTATATGTAAAATCCACTAATTTCATCAAGACTAATTACTGTCTTTTTTGTGTCGCCCACAAACCGCGAATTATCGAAATACATATCACATCAATATGTTTGTTATATTTGCTATACATGTTCAATATATATTTTGTACTGTAAATACTTATGTGGCACAGAGGTAATGTGTAATTATAGCAGTTTTATGAGTCTTACAAAGATAAATTAGAATACATTTACACATTTTTGAGAAAATATGAAAATAATCTGAATCGAGATAACGAGTTAAAAATATTTCAAACTCAAAATCATATTACTATTTTTTCGGCATTGTATATTGTTTACAGTATTTCAGAAAGTGTAAGTCTTCCAATGATAGCCTTTATTGCGTATGGCTTGACTGACTACAGTTTGGACACCAACCAAATACTGATATTTCAAAACACCTATCTAAATGATGGTAATGGATATGATACTGTATTGGGATTATACACCGCTTCTGTTGGAGGACTTTACAGGTTTTCAATGCATGCATGTACCCACAGTAGTCAATTTTTCCATTATTATATAGTTGTTGACAACAATATTATAGCTAGAAGGGCTAAGTATAACGAAGCAGCACACGACTGTGCTTCTGTTGTTACCTTAACAGCCATAAATATAGATCTGGAATTTCTTCAGTCTGAAAGTAGCACTTGAATTGGAAGGAACTCAACAATCTCTCTCTATTATTAATTAGTAATTAATTGATTATTTTTGGAGCATTTTTGTACTTTAATTAATTGTGTTAGTAAGTTAAAGGTATAGTTTAATTTTATTTAGATTATTGTTTTAATTAGGTTTAATTAAGAGCTTTTGATTATTTCTACTTAATTGGCAGCCATCTTGAATTTTATTTTTAGATCTTTTGTTTACATTTGGCTGTCATAATTTTTTCTAAGATCTCTCAGACTCATTTGATATTTAATATTTAGTTTAAGTACTATGTAGCTTTAATTATTTATTGAGTTCCATCTTATTTTGTATATATTATGAATATAGTTTTGTGTTATTTAGTTCATTTTAGTCCATTTTGTCATACCATGTTATTAGACCTAGTTTAAGTTATTTTGCCTCATATTTAGTTTTATTGTCTTTGAGATCATTATACTTAGCCAATATTTGATAACATTATTTGATATTATTTCGGTATCATTTAACATTTTTGGAAACTTGTTTTTTACTTTAAATACTTTTAGTTTGACTAGATCTTTGTTCATAATATTTTTATTAATATATTCTTTTACTTATTTCATAAGTCCATAGTTCTGTATAACTTCAAATACAGTGGTATCATCCTGACGAGCGCATCATAAGATGGATGCGGTGATTTTGATCACTTAATACAACTAATGACGCTTAGATCTTCAAATGATAGGATCAGTTTCATTTAAACCCGGACTGAGCATCCCAAATGACGCTTAGATCTTCAAATGATAGGATCAGTTTCATTGAAACCCGAAATGAGCATCCCAAATGACGCTTAGATCTTCAAATGATAGGATCAGTTTAATTGAAACCCGGACTGAGCATCCCAAATGACGCCTGGATTTAAACCCGGACTGAGCATCACAAATGGTACACAAATTCCCTAATAAAAATTGATATATTCCTTTTTTTTTATTTTCCAAGTTTAAAAGTTTGAAAAATGTGTGAGATGTTGGCCATGAAAATTTACCTAGATATTTGATTCTAAATTCAGTATATTGGGGACAACACAGTAAAAATGAAATTCTGTTTCTAGTTGGTTTAAGTAATTGCCTGTTTTGGTTTATATTAATTCAAGCAGGTTTTCCCGAAATGTGCATAGGAAATCTTATAAACATTGTCAGTAAAATCTTTCATACAACTGTCAATAGCGGGATTAGCAGACGACAAAGTTTGTACAATATGATTTCAAAATCCTGACGATGATTTTCTAAATCACCCAAGAATGAACCAACATTGCCCGAGTCTCAGATGATCTCATCGAATTATTATTAGCGGAACAACTGTTATACGACAGATTAAATGTAACTGGACAATAATCCGAAAACATTTATATCATGAAAATATACGTTGAAGATACTAAATAAAATATTCATGTTTATATTTAACCAATCTGATTAAAACCAGATCTAAAATTTTACACTCGCATACTCGCTAATTTACATCAGGCCTTTTCCAAACGAAGGTCACGTTCTGGTGACCTTTTCTCATCATAATATTCATGACGAAATTGTTATGATACGTAACTTGTTTACATCGTCTACGTCACACAATTTGAAATGAGCCGCCCAATCGCAGACTGTCAATAATACTGCTGTTAAATAAGCATACAAACCTTGGTCTGAAAATAGAAATTACGAAATCAAAATGTGTTTAATTTAGGTTTTTCACGCACCTGCTAAAAATAAATCGCTAATTGATTGTCGACATTGATTGGTCGACACAAAGTTCATCTGAACGTGACCTTCCACGGAGAAAGTAGATAGCCTGTACGACAACGCTCTACAGGATATCTGTTTACGGAGAGTGCTATTTTACACAATAGAGATGTTGCATGATTACCACAAGTTTCACATGAACTTTTGTTTATTTCAAGTTGAATATTTCGAAAGACTGAATCTGGTTTGGTTTAGGGGTTTTACAAACTTCTTATTTTCTTACACAAATGCAGGATAGTTGTAGATGGTTTATAAGTGACCCGCTGTTGTATCTATTGGTTATAGCTCATCATTGTACATGTTATGACGGCATTGACTCTGGAGGTAAATTACCTAAACAACCCGGGATCAAGTAAATTCTCGATTCAGCCAGTAAGCTTTCCCACTGAACAATCAAACACACTACATTCATACATGTATTCTTGGTTCAAGACCATACTCACTATTATTGTAATAAGGGAAACACAGAAAAGTCTCAATTATAATTTCACAGACCAATTGTATACTAACAGAGAAAACTGAATTTAAAAGTTAAAATGATGTTTCAATAACTGAATTTTCATTTATTTCGTATCTTAAGGTATAAATAGATCTAACTCACAAAAATAGTTCTCTATATCGTGATTTATAAGATAAGGGAAGTAACTGTTAATGATATTAAAAAGGAAACAACACTGTATTACCTTACCTGATTGTTAATATCAATATTTATTGAATTGTGCGTTATGTTGAAGGAACCATACCGTACTACTTGCTACTGACACTATGGTATGTGCAATTAATTATTGACTTGAACTATTTTGTTTCAAACTGTTATCAGTACTAACCTAATTCTCGTATGCTAGTATTGAAAATCCTACTAGACTCTTGGAACGAGAATGTACTAACCTATGATTAAGTGGTTTAACGGCAGAGTGTTAATTTTCCTAGGTTCCATTTTTAAAGTTAAAAGTTAAAGTGCGGTTTAAAGTCAGCCTCCATATACATATTCAGCCGACTTTAAAATCTTGTTTGATAACTCCTGTTCATTGAAATCTCCTTCAGGCAGGCGATCCTTCACAGTACCCATTTACTCCTGGGTGGAATGTAACAACTGTAGGTAAATTTCTAGCTCAAGGAAATTAGAATATACCATTCTCAATGGAAAAGCAGCTCTCGGTGCAATATGTCTGTAATATTGAATAGAAAGCCAGTAGAACAATGTCTGGCTTAATCAAGATTGTTATACTGAATAATAAAAAGTGTAGGAGCAGTGGTCCAGTGGTAGGACGCGCGCTTAGGGATCGAGAGGTCCTGGGTTCGAATCCCACTAGGGGCACTGCTAATTTCCTTGAGCAAGAAATTTACCTGCGATTGCTTCACTTCACCCAGGTGCAAATGGGTACCTGCGAGGGTGGTATAATTCCGTTGCGCCAATTTGTCGGCTGCATTAATAAGCGGAGTAAAAAGACTCCCCAGGGAGATTGATAGATAGATACCTGTAGCCCAGTGACCAGGGGTAATAGCTTAGACTATAAAATGTAATTATAACTATAAAATGTCTGTCTAATTGTGTATACTAATTCCTGGTAAATATCTGACCTCATCATTGACTGATGAAATTTGTTTATAAACTTTCAATCTTAGGATTTTCTTAGATAGTTTATATCCTCTCTCTGTCCGGCTGTACTGACATCCCCATGGATGTCAAATACTTTCATCAATACGTAAAAATACGTTCTCGTTTCCATGGTTTTGACAATTATTTCGCTTTTTAGCAATAAATAAACAATGAAGTACCATGGCGAGTTGACAAACCAAAGGTGGTCAGCACAGTTTCTCTTTACAAACATTATATACATATTGTTTTAGTTGGGTTTGGTTAACATGAATGTATAGACAGTATATTTGATTATGGACAGTGGAGTACGCCTTGGTGACAAATGTTGAAACTTACAAACATAAAACAGATTCAATTTCTTGGAGAGCCTCAAGACGAAATATGTCTTTTCTAGGATCCTGATGTTGCAAATTAAATAAATGAAGAATGTATTTTCGTTCACATTATTTTATCTTAAAATAAGGCGTACTATTGAATCTGAAATAAGCCATACACGAATACAATAAACATGTACTTCAGTTTCAAATATGTGCCTTAATGGATCTTGTCTACAACATTTAAAGAGTATAAATATATAACACTAACATTATTATGCATCATTCTTTATTGGTAAAGATTTTTGTTAACAATATACCCCTGTAATAAAACAGACACAGTTGTAAGTAGCAAAATATAAAAAAACAGTAGCAAACAGATATTTAGCAATGTAACGAATGACAAAAAATATGCAAAACACTAAATTTAGTGATACAGTAAAAGTGAGTATATTTTACAGATGAAGCTTCACACAGAGTATGTCATACTTTGTCCCTGTACACTAAGTAATGCCAAGATGTAAATAAATATGTCACCATCTTAAATATTTATCATATAAATTATAATTATTTACAATTATTATTTAATTATTAAATTATAATATAGGACATTATCCATGAAGTAGAACTGAAAATGTTGATTGTCTATGAACATTATCAAATAGCTGATTAGTACTGGATGAACCAGAAGCACATTTTACCCAAACTCTTTGATCTTTCTCCAACTTTGTTATTACGGGCCTAGACAGGATTAGTGCTGACCGCTATAATTATTCAAGGGAAGTAACACTGTTATGAACCCCTAAACAAAGAAAGTATTCTTTGTTCTATATAAAAGGGAGATAAATCTAACAAAATACCCTAATTACTAGTGGCTGTCCTATAAATAAATAGTGATTTTTCCAACCCCTATTTAATGAATAATGATACAAACTACAAGTTATAATATAAGTATAAACCTAAAATATGAATATTCTGACATAGATATGAATTTAATAGGTCAATAAAACAATTATGAAGTGATTTATAACAGTTACAGTGACTTTAAACAACAGAATACCCCAAAATAAAGGGTTAGGTCTAAACCTCTTACCTATTAACAAAGATTAAGTCAAGTTAGAAGTAAATTATAAGTAGCGACTTGAGTCTCAAGTAGGCAAGTTGAAGTATTCAAAACTCTTAATTACTACTTTGAAATACAAATAAAGTATAATACAGTATGTTTTGAACTCAAATAATACATAAGGATCATATAATAGTTAATCTCTAAGCTTTACCATGGAAACCATTGATATTTACAAATTGAACTAACTCTGTCTAATTGATAAAATAGGTCTACATTAAAAGTTAACTTGTGCCCTAAATTATACAATACTTTAATAACTTTTTCTCAACAAATGACTTCCATTATGTAATATTGCCTAGCCTAAATCCATCTTTACAACAGTCTAAACTAGGGCTGTGGATCGTTGAGATAGTGGCGATCCGATCCGAACCACAATTCATGTGTAGCTATTCACGAATCGAACCACGAGTCACTTGATAATTGAGAAGCATACAAGAAAATGTCTTATAACAAATGCAAGTGAAGAATAAAGGAAGCTTTTACTGTATGGAAAACCATGTACTCCAAACATTTCCTTTACCAGACGATTAATGGACATTTCCACTGCTAACATTTTTGTTTAAAGTGAATCAATCTAAACTTTGACACATGATAATTCAATCCCTACATAAATTAAAAAATTCATAAAAAGTGAGACTTGATTTCAGAGTTGATTAAGCTAAAAATATTCCTTCATATTTTCCAAAAATAAATCGAGATCCGACGATTTCGGACGAATATTCGTACTCAATTTTCTGGTCAAGATCGCGAATATCCGAGTACTCAGATACTCCCAGCAGACATAGTCTAAACGTTACTTTTTCTCGTGCACTTTTTAATGTCTTTTACACTCCATCTACCCGGGTTGATAGCGCAGTTGGTAGTGCGCCGTTATTTGGAATCTCGTGCCCGAGGGCGTGCGGGTTCGAATCCCACCCGGGGGGGGGGTTATACCCTTCCATGAAAATTTGACAATTATGTCAATTTTCCACCATTGATAAGATAATATGGAGAGGTTTCCGGCCTTGTGGAAGGGTAGGTGATTATTGGTTATAGACAAGGGTCCTAGGAAAGCTAGGTTAGGTGCGCTGGACGTCGGAAAATGACCTAAATTGTGTTGACACGGCGTTAACTCCAATAACATAAATAAATAAATAAATACACTTTATCTAAAAGTAGTATGTTTATATCTCAAACGATAGGTGTATGTATTAAAAAAAACCGAGTATTGATATTTTTTGTGTTAAAACTAGTCACCACAAATTATGACTTCACACAAGAAATAGCCCAAAATAATTCTCTTCCGAATATCGGATGCTCGATATGTTACTGACTTTTACCGAGATTTCGTCTCCTGCTGCAAGATGAATTAATGAATTGATGTAACTACTGTATGTGTTGAAATTTCGATTCAATGATAATTTATGAGGATGGTGACCGGAAACTACTTCTGTTTCCTGGCCATCAAGTATGTTAAATCTGTAGATGCCGTGTATTAATTGATTGTTAATGTCTTCGATGTCTGGTTCCCCTGTTTCAGGCTTACAATTTTCATAAAAGTCAATAAATGAATATACAAAGTACGACCCAGAAGTGGGAACTACTAACCGTCCCTTATAATACCTAACTCCCGCTTGTAGATAGCCATTCCTTTCACTGGGTCTGGTTCCCGAGAGTTTCCAATTTAGGACAGGTTCCATTCCTTTTTTAATGGTTTCTGAAAAATATATATTTATAATTCTTTTATAGTGATGCTTTATAAAGGGTATATTATCAAGCATCTGTTAGTCACCATCAGAAAAGTTTGACATTAAATTAAAGTCGTAGAATGAAGGCAATAATGTTCAATGAAGTGCTACATAATTAACTCGCTCATTTGACTCGGTTTATTGTGGTTTTTTCTGTCTGGAAATGTATAACTGTGTAAGAAAGTAGGTGTAAAGGCCGGAGCTTGGGTCTTTGTTCGGAATTTTAGATTCAGTATCGTTAGTGCGGCTACTAGTTAATATTAATTGAGTACCTTGTATCACAGTGTTATATAGTACTTAACTTTGTTTATGGAATTCTAAGTAAATTTTAACAATATCTATGAGAATGTAGGATCATTTTACGGAAGATTTACGTACAGTTCCCCAATCCTAATAATCAGAATGAAGAAGCAAATGCCATTTCTGATCTTGAAGATTGTGCTCTAACAATAAATTCGTGGATGAATGAAAATAAATTAAAAATGAACAACTCAAAGACGGAGTTTATCATGTTTGGAAGCAGAGCACAGTTGAAAAAATGCTTAACCCAGTCAATCAATATTGCTGGTGAAACTGTAAAATCTGTGAAGACAATTCGCTATTTAGGGGCCTTTCTTGATGAAAACTTAAGCTTTAAAGATCACATCAAAACAAAAAGTAGAACTGCTATGTTCAACTATTTACGTATCAAAAGTATTAGAAAATATTTGGACAAAGAAGCAACAGAAACACTAGTCCTATCTTTGGTCATGTCCCACATTGATTATTGTAATCTAATCTTGTATGGAATCTCAAAATGTGATCTTAACAAATTTCAGCGAATTCAAAACATGTGTGCCAAACTAGTATCAAAGCTAAAAAAATCAGACAGTTCAAAGGATGCTTTGTACTCACTGCACTGGTTACCAGTCAAAGCAAGAATCAACTTTAAAATATGTACTTTCATGTACAACTGTTTTTCTCGATCTGCACCTGCATACCTGACTGAAATTCTTCAAAAGCCTATACAAAGCAGATCTGGTCTTAGATCTGCAAAATCCAAAGACCTCAATTATTTGATACCAATAAATAAGAAAAAAACATTCAGCGACAGAAGCTTTAGTACAGTTGGTCCCATGCTATGGAATAAGCTACCAGATGATATCAAATTATCACCTACTTTGGATGTATTCAAAAAACGATTGAAAACTCATTATTTCTCTACCTTCTATGATCTATTCTAAAACTGACATGGCTTGCTAATGCCTTACCTTACAATTACGGTAAACATACTAAGTGATTGAGTGAGTGCATTGTGACATGGGAATGAGGATTGCCTCGCTCTCAGTCATTTAATACCTTGTTTCATATGACTGCAATGACAACCTAAATAAATTGTCCCTTTAAAGGTGATGTTTCGACACCTTTGGGGATGTATTAAGGGCCCTTTAAAGGTGATGTTTCGACACCTTTGGGGAATTTGTCTGGTTAACAGTGGCATTATGTTACACTGTTCAGGACATGTCCGGTTAACAGTGGCATCATGTTATACTGTTCAGGACACCAACTTTCAATGTAAAATAAATAGAAATAAAAAAGAAATTAGAGATAAAAATGTAAACTTAGGTGGAATCATGAACTGTGAAGGATGTATGTCCAAAAATGAATTATAAAGGCTTTTTATTTATTTGTGTTATTGTATATACATATGTTTTTATGGTGGAGGGTTTTTACTTACATGTATTATTATTTTTTATAACATTTTTGTACAACGCCATTGAATATGTAACATAGAAATAGGCGTTTAATCAAATGAATAAGTTTAAGTTTAGTTTAAGTTTACAGTAAAATAGTTGGAATAAATAACTTGTCCCAACAGCCCCACAGAGGATCAGACAAAGTCGTATGCCTATTGTAATCATACAGCTAGATTCGTATCTCTTTTTTGTGTGAAACATTAGTGAATTGTGAAGCCTTACATTGTCGTTATAATAAAAGTTTTAAAAATATTATCTTACGTTTAGGTGGTTTGTCTATTCTTTCACCCATAACTTTGCCTGCAGGTTTCATTGTCCTGTAGTCATTGCTATAATTGGTTTCTATGTGTTCTCTTTTTTCTTCGTCATTAAAATACTTATCAATTTTTGCTTGTTCTCTTGTACGTATTCGTTGATGTTCTTCGGATATACTCTGAAATTAAAGTAATCATTAAAATCATATATGTTTATTTTGTCATGACGATTGCTGAACTTTTGTTTCTTTACTTGGGTAAGAAGTTTTAATTTCTATACCCGCATTTTCGATATCATACACCGTTGTATATACATATTCGTATATAAATATTCGTATATTGTCTGGTTCCCAGTCGTACATTGGCAGGTAAAAGTACATCAGGCAAACCATGATCATGTCCGCACCCTGTGTAATGAATTAGATATTGGATTATTATGTTTTCAAATGAGCATTTCTCACTAGACATACTTAAATCAAAGGATCATTATACAAGAATTGCAGTGGATACCTTTTTTAGTTGTTTAGTTACACTAATTTATGCAAAATAAAGTATCCAAAATTCTAACGAGAATAATCCACGTCCGAATTGTGTTCCCTTGAAACATGTTTTTGTTAATCCTTCGTCCAATATACGTGTAATCAGAAAAATCGAAATTGAATGACCTATATAGTACAGAACTCTTACTGAAGTAGCTATTGTCAGCACATGATCATGCAGGATTAAGAAAACGTTATACCTGTATAATAACTGAGGAGGCCGCCATGATTCCTGTTTGCCTGGCCCGATAACGATAGTGGTAAGGGGCAGGTAATCCAGGCTTTATTCGTACACTCATTTATTTTACCTCAGATAAACAATGTGTATGGACTATTTAAACCTGTCGTAACAACATAAGGGTCCGGTTTCGTGAACGCTCTCATAACTTAAATAAATTTAAATTTTCACTTTTGTTCCGTTCTTTTTTATTTTTTTCCATCAATTGTAATTTGTTTGATTATGCACAATTACCTTACATTCACTTCATTGCTGTACTAGTAGAGCTTATAATTTTCCGAAATAGTGTGCATCAGCGAAGATTGAATAATATATTATAAGTAGGTAATTACTGGGGGATACCAGCGTATAGCTATAAAATTCATACGATATCTCATATATTTTAGGTCATTATCAAAGATTTGAGCTTTTTATTTAACTGAAAAACAAAAGAAAAAAAATGGCTTATTGCAATGCAAACTATGATGCCCGACTTGGCTAACTTAAAAACAAGGTGGTATGTAAAATGTATAACTGGTATGTGAAAAGGTATCCTTTGCTAAATACACGTATTTGGTTTACAACTTTTTGAATGCATGTAAATGTTCCAGGAAGTTACACATACTATTAATTGAATTTTAGGGCATGGATCAGTCAGTTATTGCCCATTCGGTAGAGTGACAACAATTCCTACAATTACCAGTTCGAAAATCGCTTAAAATGGCTTTTGAAGTATGTACCTGCATTACAATATGCTTAACATACTCTCACTGTCTTACAATAGGTTTGACATTAACAGATTTGCTGGACAGTGTGTTTAACATGCATTGCATGTCTTACGACAGTATGGTGGTTAGGAACGTTTACATTATTTAATTTTTTAAATGGCTCGACTTTCATTACTTGCATCTAAAATTATTGAACTGTTTATATCACAAATTGTTGTTAAAACATACCCAACTTTTAGACCCATCAAGATTTTCGCTGTTTGATACAGTCATATAGCACCGACTGAAGATACATCAGTTTTGCGATAACATTATCTACAAGCCTTGACCCATGTTGTGATCGATAATGTAAGATAAGGATCATAGATCATAACCATGTAGATTTCATGTTAACGTTGGGGGATCAAATCCATTTTAGACAATTGTCTTTTATTTGTATTATAGTCCATTGTGCATAAGGTGTAAATTAGCAGATGAAGATGTCACTACTTTAGTGGTGACATTTTGTGTACATGGCACTTAGTTAAAACAGGGATTTTATATAACCAATGCAATAATGTAAAATGTTATAATAGTCTACCTATCTTGTAGTGAAATTTTGACCACCGTAGGACATTTTTGTTAATGCAGATCTAATGGTTGATTCATGTAGCTGGATGCCTCCCTGATATCGTATGGGGGGATGTATAAAATCTAAATCGCGTTCAAGTCCGTAATCTAGGTCAAAGGTCAACTAGGTCAACTAGGTCCATTTATTTTTTATTGTACCCTATGAAAAAACTGGAGTGTTTGAATGCATGATTACTTCCCTTTTTAGCATTTTGTCGCGAAAATAGGTGGCAATAACAAAATCGTATTCAATAGTTCAACTAGTAGAACTACAGTTAGTGTTTATGGTTAGATCTATTTGAACTGTGTTTAGTGATGCTTCATGACCTTTTTAGTAGACATTTTATACTCGATAAGGTTAAAATAATGTCACAGTGGTGTAAAATTAAGGCCGAGTGGTATAACTGTTTTTAGAGATTTTTTTGACACATTTGGAAAACTTTTGAAAGGCAGTTCATTATTTAATTCACGTTGCTAGATGACTTACTGAGCCACATAGAAAATGTTTAAAAACATATTTTGTGATAAAATGTGTTATTTAGGTCAAAGGTCAACACAGTGCATTTTCTTATTATCAAAGCTATGTGATCATCGTACAGTATATTTCTTGCAAAAAGTCATGTACATTTATAATAGAAAACTTTTAAAATACGTTCAAATTGTTCTTAAGATTTTAAATGCGTCTGGTTACATGATTACGTCCCTTTATGTGATGTTTGTCGCGTAAATAGGTAAAAATACAGCTCCCATTTAGCTCAGTAGGTATCTCGTTGGTCTGCTGATCGCTAGGTTTTTTATTTCTATTCCCGGGTAAAGCATAATTTGATGGAGTTTGTTCATGAAATGATTTCTGTGATAGTTCTCCCTCCTACCACTTATTCTTAATCATGTCAGTCACTGAGGAAAGTACATGCTTAGTAACTTGGTAGAGAGCTTAATCCAGATATTTAGCTCTTCTAGGACGACCGTGATATGACCTTTAGGATGTGCTGCTACGGCGTTGGACCCAACTAAACGGGGAAATACAGAATAAATCATTCCTAACATGACACAGAGACAATTGAGTTAAGAACATATTTTGATTTCTATGAAATGTTTGTAAAATGTATCATTATCTAAATGGTACAAATCCTAAACATAAAGTTTCTCAAAAGGCGAAACAGGATTAACACAATGTTGTACTTTACAATCACACCCAAATATGCAGACTTGGCCAGCTTTATAACATTTGCATCTAGCAGAAATGCATTGGGATCTAACACCACAGGTTACTATTTGCAAGCATGCTGAAGTATTCGGCGACTGTCGAATCCAAACAGGAAATACAGTATCATTTTCATGTGACCAATATCCCATAGTGACTCTACGTGATCTTTAGGTTCAAAGTGAATATTTGCAGCCTGTATCAAGATCTCTGTTAGACTTATCCGATCAAAATGAAAGCTTTGTCACTCGTTATCTGTCCTAATTGACCATAATAATGCTCTAAGTCAATGAAAGGTCGTTCGTACATTGCTCTATCTCCTTTCGTTCGGGCAAGGTTCACAATTTGATAATCGTGTTTTATTACTAAATGACATCGATGAACTTGTGTATACCTAAATTAATGAGTCTGCTACAATGTAGGCAGTGTTACAAACTCAAAATGATAGAAAATTTGCCCAAATACCACTATGTTGTCTTCTTGGAGATAGCGCAATGTTAGAACGAAATGGATCAACCAAAAATTAGCAAATTTTTATCTATCTCCAAACACTTTTTTGCAGGTTTCGTATTATTATTCATAATATTTCAATAATATCCATCGTGTTTGTTTTTTAATACATTGTACATTATTATTGTGCATCCCAAGTAGCATGCCTATAAATACTGATACAACGAAGATATAACCTTTCGAACTTATGAAGTCGATTTCCCAAAAATAAAAATTTGGTAGTTAGGACATTGTTAGATTGAGGCGACGATGTGTTTAGGATTTGTACCATTTAGATTATGATACATTTTACAAACATTTCATAGAAATCGAAATATTTTCTGAACTCAATGTTTGTCATGTAAGGGTTGATTTATTGTGTATTTTCCCGTTTAGTTGGGTCCAACGCCGTAGCAGCACATCGTAAAGGTCATATCACGACCGTCCTAGAAAAACTGAATATCTAGATTAAGCTCTTTACCAATTTACTAAGCATGTACTTTCCTCAGTGACTGACATAATTAATAATAAGTGGTAGGAGGAAGAATTTTCATAGAAATCATTTCATTAACAAACTCCATGAAAGTATGCTTTGCCCAGGAATAGAAATAAAAACCTCACGATCAGCAGACTAACGAGCTACCCACTGAACATCGACTAGAGATCATGTATGGGTCTAAAAGTTGGACATGATATACAAGCTATAAATCTTAAATAAAGACACCGACGAAACGCACGCTAATGACAGAAATGGAAAAATTGCAACTTTTTAGACCTTTCTCCACATAATGGCGGAATAGTTATTAGACAAACCGGTGATGTTTATTACAAAATGAATCAGTGAAACGGATGCTTTTGGATGTGATTTTAATTCTCATTTGAAGACATATATTCTTTAAATATATGAAAAATAGGGCAAAATGTGACAAAAACGTCGTGTAACTTTGCAACACAAATCACCGGGATCGTCCAGTAAAAAGTATGCAGCAATCTAGTTTCCATCTAAAGCCTATTTCACATCACGCTTGCGGCAGCCGTACGACAACATTTTCTGAAAAATCGCAGAACTTCGTACGAACGCCGCAAGACAGTCGTGCGTTTTTTCAGGTGATCGCATCGTCGTAGACGTCGCGAGTCAAATTTTCACCATGTTTATTTTTCTTGCGATCTCGTTGCGATATTTGGATTTTTGGAGCCCGCAAGACAGTCGTGCGACTGTCGTAAGACAACCGTTCGTCATTCTTGAAACAGTCGCACGCCAGTTAAAGAATTAGGCGTTCGCATGAATATCGTTTGCGTTTGTCGTGCGATTGACGTACGGATGACGTACGAAACTTTTCGAAATCTCACGACAGTCTTACGACATACTTTAGTGTTTGTACGACAGCCTCGCGATTATCGCACGGCAGTCGTGCGTAAACACGTGCGACGAACAACCTACGGCTCGTGAGAGCGTCGTACGACCGCCGTACGACGATTGCACGTAAAGTTTGATGTATCTGCGGCGGCTGCGATTCGTCTGCGATTTCGTTCGCAGTAAAAATCGTACGAGAAAAAAATCGCACGTCTGATGTGAAACAGGCTTAAGTTTTGCTCTAAACGCTTTACAAGGTGTCATACATGTCGTCACATCCGGCAACGACCGGAAACAACGATTAGACGAAAGGTCATAAAATAAAATGAAAATAGATGATTTGTAACCTTGCGTAACAATTCATGGAAAAGCGTCGCGAAATGTAAAAACTCAAAATGGTAAGCATTATTTTCTCGTTTTCCTTTATTTGATTTGAATAAGAAGGTTGTACGAAATATCATTAAATTGAACTATTATCACAAAATATTCATATTACAAAATGTAACACGGATTTAAGTGTGTTGATATATTTTTTCAAAATTTGTCTTAAAACGTTCAAGCAAACAAAACTTCAAAGTTCAAACGTGAATTCCAAAACAATGGCGATAAATTTCGCAATTTTGAAATTATTTTAGAAATATCATTTTAGTTAAAAAGGCAATTTCAAAAACTTATGTTAAATCTTTTAAAGATGCGAATTTCGTGTACCTGTATGCGTGTTGAGGAAAATTTTTGATAACATAAAAGTAACGTCACGCGTTTAATATCATCAGCGAGTTCAGTTACCTTGAACGTTCTAAACGTTCCAGAACGGACCCATAAACCAATAAACAACTCAACCCGAAACAACTCAATCCCTGCTAACGGATTGAGTTGTCTCAATTTTGAGTTCAGTTATGCAAGGGTTGAGTTGTCTTCGGGTTGAGTACTCCCGTACCTGTAACGTAAGTTAACAGTAGTTACTGAACACGGGACATGTATCACAGACAAACTAAATTTTGATGCTACACAATAATGTTTAAATGAAAGTTGGAGAAATAAGACGAGCATGTGTTGCATCGCAAAGAGACGGTACGATGATAATAAAAAGTACGATAGGCGAAAAGGGTCCAAAGCTCTGTTAAATATACTTTGAACGGAAAAAATGATATTTGAAGGAATGGCGACATGTAAAATACATGAGAAAGTACAGAATGTGATGTTGTGAATGTACTGCATAATTCATGAACTGATTAAATTCAGTATGCTAAGAATTCATTAAAATTTGATGTGATGAATGAATGTAAATGTATAGAATAAAACATGTGTGTACCTAATTCGTCAAAATACTTATGTGACTGTTTCTTTGTGTATTATATTGAATTGATCATAATCGTATGAACTTGATATTTTTATTATATAAATGGTACCTCAACAATACGCGAACTAAACGTAATGATTTAAAGAACGAATGAACTTCATTATGTGATTGTCAGTTCGTTAATAAAGCTTAGCAGTAGAAAGATCTTAACGTTGATAAAAACGCAATCATAAAAATAATATTTGTATTTACAAATTGTGACGTTACGTTATGTCCGTCATTATCGTGCGTTATGTCACCACGAATGAATTTATCATACTTAATATGTCATGCCTCGTAAACAAAAATGCTGAATATAGGTGCAAATATGTACGCGAAAATGTCAACGAGGTCCCATCTATTGTAATTAACATGTATTTAGATTTAGGGAATAATGAAGGAATTGAACAAAGGTATGATTGCAATGTATTATAATATGATAACAATAATAATGTTAAAACATGCCCATTAGGATCACGATGCGATTTGGTGACGAATGTGTTTAGAATTAGAATTAATGGAATTGATAAAACTAATTAATCAATTGTCTGTTGGAATAATTGTCATCTCTGAAATCGTAACAGAATGACGATAGATCTAGATGTTAAAGTATTTATTATTTTCAATCTGCAAGTTTTATTATTAATTGTATTATAATACAGAAACTCAACTTCGCCAACACTAAGTCTTGAAGTAGTGCAGAAACTGCCATACTCCGGCTTATACATGTATGTGAGGAGACGAATAATTTCAACGATGAAATGAATTGTACTCTCGTAGCAGGTAAAAATCTGTAACTCTGATATATTCTATCTTACACACAAAGTGTCCCTTCGTCGGAATTCCCGCCGTCTGGGTACTCTATAGACAGTCAAATATAAATTCATATTTAGACGAACGATAACCATTTGTTTATATTTAGTTCATATTTACGTTAGGTTTAATCTACCGGTTCACTTGATTAGATACTCATAATTTAGACTATTTAGAAACGGATTAAATTGTAAAATGTTTGTGAAACACACTTTAACTTAAAAATGCTAAAATAGAAAATTTAAGGTTAATCTAGAAATTTAAGATAGGGGCCAGTCATAGATGGCGTTTTAAAATGGATTAATATTTTATTTAGATTTTGATACAACTTAGAGTTCGATAATTTTGTAAACTTAATACGTTTAATGGAGTTTTGGTTTTACAAAGTACATTACGTTTACTGTTTAAATTTGTATTTGAGAATTGAGAATTTTCAAAAGAAAATCAGATCATAAACACCTTTATTATTGAAAATATGCTTTCTAACAGACAATAAAACGAGAAATCACTTATGCCAATTTTCTTTTTGTAAAATCCAAACTTTTTCACAATCCTTTATTCCCTAGCAAAACAAAATACGAACCATGCTCAAATATCCAGGCAACACAGACATGGAAGGTTTGCAATCCAAGTTTCCATTTTTTCTCTGCAGGCAAATGTCCGTTATTGAAACAGACGGCATATCCACCATTGTCAAAACTGTTATGACAACAATTGCTAAAGACACCACTATAACAATAAGTGTTACTAGTGTTAATGTCTTTAAATAATCCATATCTGATATCTTATATTAAAATATCTATGTGTATGCTTAACTTCTTCCTAAAATTAACAATTTAAAAAAAACAGCTAAACTGTTTATAATTGTTAACTTAATAAGCATTTACAGTCCAGAGTGTACTGCGATATAAAACTTCACTCTGAGCTATTTATGTTTAAATGGCTCTGGGCATGGACGAGTTTTATTATAAAACGGCCTATCGTCGTTGTCTAGTCAAAACTTTACCTACACGTCATATACTGTTTTGTCAGTTAGTTTCAGATAAACAAGTTTAATCCATACATTGATAACGTTTAAAGTTTTAAAAACATGTATGTAGTTTATAAAAGTCCTATACGAATCTTTATGCACGTTTACGAAGTTCTCCAATAATTGAGTTATCCATATTTTGTATGACATTGTGCTATAAATGTACTTTCAAGTCTTGCAGTGACCCGACATAGAATCAATTTTCCAATACCATCCATTTACAGGGCTAGTTGATTCGACAAATGTTTTGTTACATACATTTTATTGCAGGTAAAAATTTCAATGAACATTGCCTGTTAAAAAGACAAATTATGTGGACAACAGTCTTTAAAAATGGACCAAGTAAAGACTCGAGGGACTTAATTATTGTAAATTCTTTGTCCTATTATTATGTGTACTCGGAGAACTAAACTGATATAAACCATAGTAGAACTTTTGCAGGTTATCAACGATTATAAGTAAGTATTTTTCGAAATGGACGACTCTCCTTTTCAGCTTTACGTAGACCGTTATAAACATTTTGACAGGGCTATTACGACGTTCAGCATTGGTTGTGTCTTTTAGCGTTAGTACATTTGTGGCACCGCTAAACGTCGCAATTGACGCTAAACGTAACGTAACGCAGACGGCCGAGCGGGGTTTTAGTGTGTCATTAAATCCCTGGAATTGTCTTTCCTTTCAGGCAGTACGCACAAATTGAAAGTTAGTGTTTAGAAGATCGATTGTTAGCATATTAATTGATATTAGTTTAGTTAAATGTATATATATGACGCGCGTCATGACAAAACCTGCATTAATGACGTTGATGATGTTGTCGGGAAAATCCACATAAAAAGTTACGTCACATAATTTTCGTCATGCATGTTTACGAGCGGACAGTTTTAGCTCGGCGTAGATTTGAATTTCTACCTTCATAGAGTTTATATGTTACTCGTACTTGATGGATTGTTTTAAAATGAGAGAAGAATCTGTCGTTAAGTTAATCCTAATATATTATGCTATATGTTAGAGTTAACAAAATTAATTTGATAAGATTACTACAGTACTCCTCACAATCCTATTACCGATTAGTTTTGAACATTTTCAGTGATAATATTTTTGTTATTTTCATGTAACAAATAAAATTTTGGATTTTGTATTTCGATCCCTGCTTAGTCAATGCATACATAAAGAAAAGGGATGATAAACTCAAAGTTGTGTGCTCCAAACACGTGTCTCAAACGCAAGAGGAAATTGTCCAAAATAAAACGGACGAGCATTCATTTGTCGTATCTTCGTTTTTTTTTTCGTTTCATTGCCACGAAGTATAACCACATTATATACGACATCATTTTCGGTGAAATCAGAATTTGGTAAATTTTCCTTGGTCGTTCAAATGTTCTAAATAGAGAACAATATCATAAATCGACACGCTTTAAGGCAGTGGGTGAATGTAATGTATTCACTGAGCTGCGAGGCGAACGCAAATCAAACCATTATTGGCGAATAATAAACAATATCAAACGTTTTCAAGTGTTTCGAAATGTATTGCATATATATTTCATGAACACTTAGACAAGTGAAGTATCAATATAACAATATATCTAAACTATCGAAGTTAGATCTAATTTAATTCAGAGTCATAAACTAATAGCTGGCACGTACCATAGTCTCTATTTCATATTTCATTGATTTACAAGTATGTGTTTGTGGTTTTAAAAGTTTGTTGGCGTTCTTATTTCTATTCTGAATTGATTTATTTATTGGATTTAACGCCGTGTCAACAAATGTAGGTCATTTTAGATTCTTCAGTGTAGTGTGCTGAGGAAGAATTATGTTCAAAAGTTTCCTCCAGCGTGTTTGCTATATCTTTAGTTGTTTTTGCTGCGCTCGAATCTATACGTTTCAGATGAGCAGTAGGAACGTTTTTGTGTTTACCGTTAATTTTACAAACGGCTTCCCAAACTTTTTTAATTGGAGTGTTGTCGTTAATTTTAGAAACGTATGACTGCCATGATTTACGTTTAGAAACTTTAAATGTTCTACGAGCTTGTGTTTGTAGGATTCTATAATTGTCTAGGTTTGCAGCTGTAGGGCAAACCTGAAATTTTGTAAGTGCTGCTTTTCGTTTCCGATATGATCTTCTGCACTCATCATTGCACCATGGTTTTTTATTTTACTTGGGTCTTTTATTGAAGTTTTAGGAATACACTCATCAGCTATCTTTGATAGAGTGGACGCAAACAGATTAGCTTAATCCGTAGAGTTGGAAAACCCGGACTTGTTAAATTATCAGAACACAACTTCAGGTTTGCCCTACAGCTGCAAATCTAGACAATTATAGAATCCTACGAGCACAAGCTCGTAGAACTTTTAAGTTTTCTAAACGTAAATCATGGCAGTCATATGTTTCTAAAATTAACGCCAACACTCCAATTAAAAAAGTTTGGGAAGCCGTTCGTAAAATTAATGGTAAACACAAAAAAGTTCCTACTGCTCATCTGAAACGTAAAGATTCGAGCGTGGCAAAATCGACTAAAGATATAGCCAACACGCTGGCGGAAACTTTTGCACATAACTCTTCCTCAGCACACTACACTGAAGAATTTAAAAAGGTCAAATCTAACTCGGAAAAAACAAAATATTAATTTTCATTCTAACAACGAAGAAGAGTATAACACCCTCTTTGCAATTGAAGATTTAACCGATTCTATTAAGCATGCCAAAAATACAGCTGCTGGCCCTGATGAAATTTATTATCAATTTTAAAAACACCTCCCATTAGTATCTCAACATATATTGCTCGATATTTTTAATGATATATGGATATCTGGTAAAATTCCAGATTCCTGGAAGCAAGCTTCAATAATACCAATACCGAAACCGGGTAAAGACAATACGGACCCCCTTAACTACCGACTAATATCTCTAACTAGTTGTATTTGTAAAACATTTGAACGCATGGTTAAAAAAGACTCGTCTGGTATTTAGAATCAAACGGTATTATAACTAATTTCCAATCTGGTTTTCGAAAACAGCGAAGTACAAATGATCAATTAGTACGCCTCGAAACATTCATAAGAGAGGCTTTTGTCAATAAACAACACGTAGTTTCATTTTTTTCGATTTTGAGAAAGCTTACGATACAACTTGAAAATATGGTACTCTCAAAGATTTTAAAGATGCCGGTCTAAACGGTAGACTATCCATGTTAATTTCTAGTTTTCTGTTTGACAGAAGTTTTCAAGTTAAATTAGGATCAACATTATCAGATAGCCACAAACAAGAACAAGGCATGCCACAAGGCAGTATATTATCAGTTACCCTCTTTGGTCTTAAAATTAATAATATTGTTAAGGTTATAAATCCTGGTACAGATTGCTCATTATATGTAGATGACTTTTTAATCTGTTATCGTTCTAAAAATATTCGAAGTATCGAACGCCAACTACAACAAAACTTGGATAAAATCCAAAAGTGGGCAACAGAAAATGGTTTTAAATTTTCCAAGTCAAAAACACCATGTGTACATTTTTGTCGATTAAGAAAGCATCATAATGATCCTGAACTTTACATTTCTGGCTCAAAAATCCCAGTTGTAAATGAAGCTAAATTTTTAGGCGTAACATTCGATAAAAAACTCTCTTTTATACCACACTTAAAGTCTCAAAAAACAAAATGTATCAAAGCTTTAAATCTACTTAAAGTACTTTCACATACTGATTGGGGATCTGATTCCCAAACATTACTTAAATTATACAGAAGTCTTGTTCATTCAAAACTAGATTATGGGTCAATTGTGTATGGATCAGCACGTAAATCGTACTTGCAAATGCTTGATACAATACATAACCAGGGCTTACGTATCGCCCTTGGGGCATTTAAAACTTCACCTGTTGAAAGTCTTTATGTTGAAGCTAACGAGCCATCATTAAAATTACGTTGACAAAACTTTCATTACAATACGCAACTCGAATATCTTCTAACAATAGTAACCCGGCGCGAAAAGTTGTTTTTCATCCAAATTACATTGATAAATTTGACAACAAACCAAACGAAATTAAACCATTTGGCCTGCGCGTTAAAAACGACTTAGAAATGCTTAATATTATCACCTTAACCGTTCTACAGAACTTTGATGAAAATGTCCCTCCTTGGACCTACAACATACCAAACGTTAACATTGATTTGTCAAACTTACGTAAATCTATTATCAGCCCAGAGGCCTTCAAATCGGAATTCGTTAACATCTTAGAAAAATACAAAGATTGTACACATTTATTTACTGACGGCTCTAAAGAGGGTAACAAAGTTGGTTGCGCTGCATATGGAAATTTTTTTGTTGCAAGAATGCGATTGCCTGACCAGGCATCCATATTAACAGCTAAAGTCAAAGCAATAGATCTTGCTTTAACATACATATCAAATAGTATTAATAGTAATTTTATCATTTTTTCAGATTCTCTATCTGTATTATTGGCCATAAAAAATCGTAATTCAGACAATATTCTTATTAAAAGTATCGAATTGAAATTGCATGAAATTTTAAAATCTAAAACAGTACACCTCTGCTGGATACCAAGCGATATTGGTATACAAGGAAATGAAAAAGTTGATATTTTGGCCAAAGAATCTTTAAACCTTCAATCAGTGGATATCAAATTGTCAAGCAGTGACTTCAAATGTTCAATAAACACGTTAATTAAATCAAAATGGCAAACGTTGTGGAACAATGCAATTTTTAATAAATTACATGACATAAAGCCAACCCTTAATTCATCTTCGTCAATTATATATTCTAATCGCAGAGATCAAATAGTAATTTCGCGATGTAGAATTGGTCATACTAGATTAACACATTCATACTTTCTCAAAAGAGAAGAAGCACCTAAATGCATACCATGTGACGAGCATTTCAATGTAAAACACGTTCTCCTTGACTGTCAGGATCTTAAATACATTCGTGACAAACATTTTAAAGTAAACTCACTTAAAGAACTTTTTGAATCTGTACCATCATATGCTATACTTAACTTTCTGAAAGAAATAAATGTTTATAATAAGATATAGAGTTTTACATCATTAATATAGTTTGAATTATTAGTATCATTAATAGCATTCGGCGCGATGTGACCTTTCTGTGTTGGTGCGCCGTAAAACACAAACAAACAAACAAACAAACAAACAAACAAACAAACAAACAAATTTTATTATAAAGAGTATAGTCCTTAATTGATGTTTTATCATTTGTAGATAGGAATGTTTATTGAAGACAGACAACTTTCGGGGAGTATTTCGATAATAAAGAAGAAGATCGTTGTAATTCGTTTTAAGACCACGACAATTCCATTGGAGTATAGTTTGACTAAAAAACAACTTACTTCGGAAACTTAACAGGACTTCGAGCCTAAGTCCGGGGAGGAGAGCTGTGGACACCCATGTCCTCGTCCTCCATTGACTCGATGTCACTCATAAGAGCCTCGAATCGATTGGAGGACGGGACAGGGTCCCTCCCCGCTTTCCTAACTCGGTCGGTTAGGACAACCTTCTTTTTGGGTGATTGCCTTTGAATCACCCGCTCAGGAGACGGAGAAGCCTGTGAGACCCGCCTCTGAGGTACAGATGAGGTACTTGTAGATGTTGTTTGTGAACTTGTACTTGCTTTAGACGTATTACGTAAAAAAGAATAGGAGACGGTTTTTGCACTGGAATGATTGCCAGAGGAGAACATTTACATAAGTTGACCTGCACAGCAGAATCAACCATCTAACTGGTTTGGATACAGCAGCTGAATAGGAATTAATCTTGGAACTTTCTACAAGCTTGCGTGCATCAGGAAAAGATTAACTTTGTGTATATTTAACACGGAGAACTTCTTATCTGTCTTCCAGACTGAGCAAGAACGGGAGGTTGCAAAATTATTACCCCCACAGTTTGAACATTTGACATCATTAGAACAGTTTTCAAGCGGACTAACATAAGAAGTACTACATATACGGCATATAATCTCTTTAGTGCATTTAGTTTCATGATGTCCATATTTAAAGCATTTGTAACACTGCATCGGGTTTGGAATGTACATATCAACGCGAACGTTGAGATACCCAACTCGAAGTGAAGATGGAGGAATGGGGTTATCAAAAGTTAAAATGTAAGTGTGTGTAGGAACACGTTTACCGTCTCTGGTGGATAAGATGCGTTTGGCATTTGATACACATTGAGAGCTTAGCTCTTTTACAATGTCTGCCTCTGACATTTCTGCAAGGTCAGGACAGCGAATGACTCATTTGGATGAATTGAGGGTATTGTGTACAGTGCAAAAAGATTTAATGTTGAAAAAAGATCTTAATTTAAGAAAATTATCCGATTGTTGTTTCCTTTGCACCACGATCAGGAGTTCTCCACCACGGAGCTTCCTGACCGATTTTGGAGTTCCTATGAGTGCAGAAATGATCTTTTCAATGACAAACGGGTTCAACTGTGCTAATTTTTCATCTCCCAGTGCTTCTACTACGAGATTGCGTGGATAGGATGATTGAATTGATTGTTCATTTGAAATGTTGGGTGATTCTTCAGACTTACGTTTTTTAGAAGAGGTTAAAGGATCCATGGTTGAGTTAATAATGATTCATCCCTCAGGTTCCCCGGCCACCTCGGACTCCAACAAGGGGAAGCGCAATGAAGGCGGGTATTCAGACTCCGCTCCACAAGGATACCTTAGAAATATACTCGCATGTAATTGCAAATAATTACAATCAACACAATTGGCCCATGAGCCACCGCCTTCTTGAATAGGTGTTTTGACGCTTAAACTAAATAGAAAGTACTTTATATTCAGTAAGTACACGCAGATTGTAATGGAGTACACATATGGTTTTTCAAATTGAAAGTATGCTAGCAATGTTAACCATTTTAGGGATTGTGCACATAAAGGAGCAGATGAACTTACATAAATAAAATGGCTTTTACAAGTATGCAACTATTCAAGGGCAAGGCATGACCAGCCGATTGACCAAGTCGGGCCCACTTGGACACCCGTCTACCATGAATCAGAGGCCAAAATAATGTGTTGGAAAGACTGGAGATCCCTGGGTCTCCGTCAACTACCAGGATCCTCCTTTCCCGGTCACGGGACGCTGCCCATGGCAAACGGGCAGTTTTGGTTTTGGCCATATGCCCATCATGCAGGCGCAGCTAGCACCTACATAACGGGCACATGTTTCTCCTGTCGCGTAGAGGTCCTAAAAACAGAGGAGGCACACAATTTGTCAAGCATCGCTGGGACCACCATGCCTCCAAAAAAGAGCAGAGCCAGACAGGCGGTGTGTGTTAAGACACTCGCTTCCAAATATCACCTGCTTAGATGAAGCTTTTGAAGACCAATCTCAAGTTAAGTCTCAGGATGCTGAGCCTCCTGAGCCAGTCAATAAAAATGAGGGTGTTGTATCTCCTGCTTTTTCTAATGACTCTGACAGCCAGGTTTCGGGAGGAGATTTGGGACAGAATCAGAAGCCAGAAAAATAAAGAAAAAACTTAGACATGCACCGATCTCTTGCTGAGAAATGGTCAGTATTTATACCAAACCTTACCAGATACTAAAACGAGAAGAACGTACCAAAAACCTACTGCGAACTTTAAGAACTGTGTGTAAATGTGTTGCAAATGGGTTCAGAACTTTATAATTTTTTTTTCATACATTTAGACGGCATAACAACACACTATGGACGTAATCAAGTCGAGTTAAGTCTGTATGCAAACGGAATGAACCGAGTTACAAACGGAACAGGTGGGGGTGTAAACGTACTGCAAATTGAGACCCAATCAAACTACGACAACACACGTCCTGAGTGCGATGCTTGTACGGCAATTTCATTCGCAGTACGTTCATTCCGTTGCTAGTACGTTGTTACCCAGTCTAATTGCAGAGCAGGGTAGCCGCAGAAAATTTTGAGTCCACTCAAAGTTCTGAAACTCCATTCTCGTTCAACCCCGTCCGAGCTCGTCCATCACGTTCGTACACAGGCCGTAGAGACTTGTAACTACGTCCAGTCCACACACAGTTGGAAATCGTTCGGTCCAATTTTTCAGAACGTAGAGAGAACGAGTTTGGTGTAACGGGGGGTATAAGATAGATTCTTTCATGTGTATCATCGGTCTGCTGTTCACAGATACATACATTTATGACTTGACTGATATGTTGAAGCTTACGTATTTCAGGGCCTGTCTTAGTATAGTTGCATTAATTAGTTGTCAGGTATGATCTGTAACGAAATTTATAAATGCGATATTTTGCGTCAAGTGCGACATAATGTGGCGTTGCGGTGATACAATGGGTACTTAACATTACTATATCGTCAAAAGTAAGCTGTGTTTTTTTCGAAAGCGATTTTCGACTTCAAAAACTACAATTTTGTTTTCTATATGAAATGCAAAAACATAAAAATCGAAAATTTTGTCATTAAGGCAGGTTATTTCTTGATGCGGCTCAATTATATATTATTATATTTGTTGTAAATAATTATAATATGATGTTCGATGTTTTAGAGGAAATAAACTATATAGATACTATTACTAGGTTTGCTGAAAACTTGGAGTTAATGGCAGTTTAAACTTTAAATAATGCTTAATGTACAGATACGCGATCGTGATTTAGTGGTTACTGATAAAATGTCTCACCCTTCCATGAAATTATTTTTCTTCGGCTTTAACTGGTGAGGTAAGTAAGAACTTGTGAATAAGGATTGCTTAAAGTTTGAACCGGCCACAAAAATATTTGAGGAAAAATAGAAAATAAATGATATCTTCATGTACTTAACCAATATTTATTCTTTACGAGCACTAGCTTACCCCGACAAGGAGCTAGTAAATTCTCTGATAAGGGTACTTGTATACACCACAGCAAATCTTGATTATACAAATAATTTACAACTTAACGCTTTAGTGTAAGTATATATTTAAGTATCTAATAAATATACATTAAAGTAGACATACAAGTAAAAAATTGCTGCTAAATGCAGCAAAGGGATTGTCACGGCAAACAAAAAAGAATGATTAAGTATAATCTAAAGGTAACTCAAAAGAGCATTATATTGAATTGTCATGTTAAGGTTTTTCAGTAATTAAAAGGCAACTTGTCATAAAACGTTTTTCTGTTCAAATGTAACAATCTCGTTCCAAAAGCCTAGTAAGATTCTCGATACTAGTTAGATTGAGAATCTTGACAAATTTGGAGTACGCGAATGGTCTGGATCTAGACACCATCTTTATGCCGACAGGATGTTTGGTTTTAGTTGGATTTATTTCCAGTAATTCATATTTGCATGACGCTTAAAAAGATCGGCAGAAGGGAAAACATAGTTCTTCAGAACAGAAGCTATTTACATGACTTATCGCTTCTGTTTAGTCAAGTGCTCCTCACATTGCGGATCTGTTCTTACCAATCCGTGTAACCAATCATCTAACTAATGCATAACTGTCCAGCATCTTTGAATTTCGACATTTTGATTTTACAGGCGTGAACATTTGTTGCATTTATTGCATTTATTTTTTAATCACGAGACAGTCATGCAATCTAAATGTGTGTGTCTTTGCCTTGAAATAGAAATATCAGTTTGCGCATAGTATTTAAGCAGAGGTAGAGAGTCAGCGAGTGAATCTTTCAAACCAGTGTATTAGAGAGTAGTCATACCTTTACTTGTTACGGAAGAATTTTGTTGCCGGATACACGAAAGAATTTAACTTGTATTTTAATTCCGAAAAGATGCACTTAAATACAAAAGGCAAGCTATTTCGAATAGAAATCATTTTTCTTAATAATGAATTCACTCGGACTCGAGAAAACATACTCCATTCGAACAAATTAAAAACTGGCGAGCTTTTCACCTAGGTGTAAATGTCCGTCATTTTAACTCTCTTAAAATTACCTGGTCCGTCTGGTCAATAGTCCGTCAATATAGTACCAAACTTTTCATAATTAAAAAAAGTCTGCAAAAATAATCTTACATCTGCTCGATCTATAACCAGAAGCAAGTTCAATTACACAAAACGCTACAGTACGTTACATAACGATGCATTCGGAACTCCTCGGTCATACATTTGTTTACTTTAACGCCGGACATTTCAAAATAGCGTCCAAAAATGTCCGAGATTATTCGCAGCAAATGGACGAGGACTTCCGAATGTATCGTTGCGGAACGTTCTATAACGTTCGCAGTTACTGAACTCAACCCTGGTCCGTAACTCTTATGCTCATAAAATTAACTGGTCCACTGCACTTAATCATAGTTAGAAAAGATCGCCAATAGAGCTCAGTAAGAGTAAGAATTAAGAGTCAATGTTACACGATTACGCTTCTTTATTTATACAGTCGGCTAATAAGAAAAAAGGTATATTATTAAAATATATGAATCATATCAAATTAGTTTTCAAATGATAAATGCTCTAACAGTTGAAATATATAATATTTACAACAATATGTGATGAAGCAATCGACGATTCTTTTAATAGTTAAAGTCTGCAAAGTTATTTCTTAAAATATAATTTCGATATTGGTGTCTTATCTTTTCGAATAAAATATTGGCAAATATCAATAATATAGGTACTATACACACATTATGATACGCATATTTGTTAAACTGTATCCGTATACTAAACTGGTCTTCTGGTCCGGTTGGTTCGCGATTTATACCTACCCCTTTTCGTGTGATTCGAAAGGATTTGCGGAAATGTGTTGATATAAAACGCTGATTTTTCGTGTGTTGCATTGTTGCAAGAAAAATTGTTTATATGGATTCCCCCAAAAATGATTTTTCTATTTAACTTTTAACGGAAATGGGCTGTACTATGACTGCATTAAAAACAATAAATTTGTCGGCAGTGGAAATCGAAAGGATTTTTATCATTTTTTATCACGTGACTTTTGCCCATTGCTATCAAAATCTACCCACCACAATATCACGGCGTTGAGACGCCGTGAAATCACGATTCTACTTGAATCTATAAAAAGATGGGACTACTTGATACGACGAGACAAAGGCAAACAAAAGTTTTATGATGATATGATTATTAGAAAACATGAACGACAAAATGAGGCCCGTCTTGTAGAAAATAGGAGAATATGAGTAGATTCTATATGTGGCAAAATGGGATTGGCGTGTTTATATTTGTGGTCTCTATAATAAATTGGTATTCATGATTTTTTCATCGTATAATTTAAGAACTCTTGTACAGGCGTTACTCCCCTACAAGATCAGAAACACATTCTTCATAAAGCTTATTTTACATATTTTATATCTCGACTCTAAGTAACTTTCCACTCCGCGGCTGGTTATACCGTTTTATAGAAGTTTGGTTAACATGTCGATTTAACCATATAGGGAGAACTTTGTAGTTTAGTTTAAACTTATTTTATGGCCCGTAATACATATTTTCAATTACAGAAATACAACAAATATAGTAATAACGAATAACTATATGAATATGCGGCAATCGGGTTGAGCCACAAGTTCTGTTCATTAGTTACGGCTCTCCCCTTAAGTTACTTTGTGGTTCTTTGTAGAAGGGCGGATAAATACATTGATGTTCCAAAAAAATCAGAATCAAAGAAAAGTTGTTTTGATAATCACTATATAACATACATAGAATATAAACGGCTTAAAATCACATAGAATATGCTATATATAGTTTAACCTTGGTCAAGGACATTAATGTTATCTTCAGCTTGATAATATATGTGTTTTGTCTTGCATAATCTTATTTGACAAATAAAGTAACAGAATAATTGACTGATTTAATGTTTTCAATGTCAGTCAATCTAACCATCACGAAGTACTGTTTTTGAAAGTAAGGTTGATACAAAATATTTTTGCCAACCATTCATCAGAACACCTAGATTGTTCTAGTTAACGATAACATTTTAGATTAACAGTTAGTATGATGTGAAGCATGGAATTTCCTTCTCAATGCATTGTTCAGGTTGAACCTCATTTAAATGAGTAGTTTTGCATACTTGATTGTCTTTCTGTGAAGTTCTACACAGAAATAATACCATACAAGAATAATGGAAATTGAAAAAAATTTTCGTCCCGGGTTCCGAAAGTGAAAGTAACAATGTTTTATACTTCGATTTATTTTAATTGCATTTTTTTTGCAAAGAAATTACATTACAACAAATATAATAGTTTAAATGGTAAAATGTTTCTAGTACTGCACGCTTTCAACAGCCACATAATTTGTCATAATCCTCTACTTCTTAGACTTAGCATCACCTGAAATATACAAAAAGGGTAATTTTAATGTTTGAGTCAATTTATTGAAAAAAACATATACTAATTAGTTCCATACATCATATTTTAAGTAAATGATAAAAAGTTTTACATCGGACGGTCATAATGCTAAAGGTTATTTTCTGACTGGTACCAAAGTACGAACTGGTAAGTGTATAAAAACGAATGTCATGACTAAGTAAGTAAGTAATGTTTATTTATAAAATCGGGGAGCATAACATGATACAAAACACAAGCTCTGAAGAGCTTTTAAAGCCGATTTATATTATTGCAATATAATACACGTATAACAGATGGAAATATAGTAAGACATATTAAAATACGTCATGTATATAAAAGTAACACATAACAATACAGATCAATAGAGATTAAATAAGTTACATGGATTATGGAAAGACACTTAAGGTTCTGGAACTGTGATGGTGACCTTCCACAATATTTATTGTGATATTGTTTCTTGAATCTATACTATTAAAGACATAAAATGGTGAATTTTTAGTGAAGTTTACCGTTCGTAACTTAAGTTATGTGCATTTTTATAACGTGACCATTGATTTTCGAAGAGACCGTAAATTGTGCTGTGACAAAAACACATATTTTTTTCAAATTCTGCACTTTTATATTCACATTTTTATCAATTTTCCTATTACACAATTATGTAATAATAAACCAGAACAATCAGATTACACTTTGGACAAATACTTAAAATAAAATGCTTTGTATACATGTACCCCAAGCAAAAATCCGAGATTTTGTGAGTGTTAAAAAAATACTCTATCTTTAAAAGCTAAAAATTTTCTGCCGTCTTTTCTGTCCATGATATGAAATAAAGAAATTTTACCGTTTCTAAACTTGTTTATAAGAATCTGAATAAGATTACTATACTGAAACTGCAAGTGAATTTGAAGCAAAAAAATAATGTCAAAATGGTAAATTAAGATAACACTCTTTAATTGAAATATATCATCTAAATTGGTACTGGATATAGAAATATGAATGTTGAACTCTGCATTGTCATGTGAAAATCTTCTCTTTACTGATTTTGGCTGGTTTGAGGGAAATATTAGAAACTTACACCTTAACACGTTTTTTTCGTAAAACATTCTGACTAGTTAGGAATAACGGAGTCAAACACTTTTTGTATTAGAGATCCTTGGTTGACTATCACAGTTTTGACTCATTTAAAAAGTCCATTCTGACCAGCCAGAAAAATATCAGAATTGAGTTGGCGTGTTAAAACTTATCCCACCGTGTTTTCTGCAATAGTTTTGCATGCACATTTTTACACCAGAGTTAGTTATGTTGGCATATTTTTAGCCTTAGCTTTCAAATAATGATGATTATTGTATCATTTACCTTTTTAAAAGACAGAAATTTACAACGATAGTGTCTTCATATGCTTTCATATGCCTGACATAGGCGGATCGAGTGGGGGGAGGATCAGGGGGTCTGCCCCCCTAGAATTTAGAAAATGTACATGTCCATTAGAGTATTTCTTGCTTGAAAGTAATTTTTAAGCTGTATGATGCAATTTTTCTCAGTGCTTAACGTATATTTAATGGTTATGTAGTTTATAGTATCAACATGTTGCATTTTTTCAGCAAAGGTGTATATTGTGGTTGTGGTTCGAGGTTTGGACCCCCAACCCCGGCCTAAAACGTTCGGACCCCTAGAAAAGTTCAGACCCCCCTAGAAAAAATCCTGGATCCGCCCCTGCCTCACTATATTCTACTGCATACCAAATTGCTAAATATGGCGATGTGTTGTGCGTCATAGTGTTTGTATTTGAGGTGATATCTTCTAGCGGTTGTGATGGCAAATTTAAATCGCAAATACAAGATAAAACAGTGCATTTGTACACCTGCACACACATAATTAACCCAATAGTTAAGATGCTATACGACGTAACATTCTTTTGTCGATAAACCGTTACTTTTAAATTAATGATCTCGACGATCACGCTGTCTAGCTTCTGGTTTCGCCATTTTCGAAAAATGTGCTACGCTATGATGTCATGGAAAAGCCGGGTCGCGAGGTGAAAATTACTAAAAATAGCAATAACGAAACTTGGCGACGACAGCTTTTCGGGTAAAACCGGATTATACCGAGTGTCGAAGTTTACCGAAATTAGTTACAGTTCCAGAACCTTAATGTAGACGGAATCCAATGATTTCGGGTGCACTTAATGTGACCAGTACGAGTTATATCAACATATACGATGCTTGAAGAACATAATTATATCAGGAAACAAAATAAACAGTGTCTGTTTCTACTGGTTTCCTCGCTCAGTATAACAGACTCATCGCTCAGCACTGAGCTGCTTTTCTTACGAGAATGATACCATTTAACTGACAATATATGTTCTTACATGCATCCACGTATTGTATCTTCTACCCCAAAGTATTTTCATCGTACTTTCCTAGTACTTCTTCCACAATTATCGTTCTTGAATCTTGGTTTAAAATGTCAATAAGATTATCAAATGTAAATATAATTCCTTACAACCAGTTCACAGTTTCAACAAATGTTTTCTAACTTTTCCACATAGATCTGACGACGTCTCCCTTAATGGAAGAGCATAGATATTAAACGTTATTTTTTCGTTGATTGGTATAATCTAAAGACAACCAAGGACCTCTGTATTCGAGATCCTGCACTTTACCATTAAACAACTGTCACACTTACATCAACTGGAAGTACATGTACCGACTAACAGCTTGGAATAAAAAAGTTCAAGTCAATCATTAACTTCACTGACCATAGTGCTAGTAGCAAGCAATAGAACTAGGTTGTTTCAACTGAACACACGATTCAATTATTGATGATATTAATATTTTAGGTAAGGTAATCCAGTCATACTCTATTTTCTTATCTCATTCACAGTTACTTCCCTTGTATTCAAGTTTCTAAATAAAGAATCATTTCCGTGAATGTTTTATAATATTTTTTGCGTCTCCCTTATTTCGCGACATGGTCCCGAGCAAGATAACAGCGCTCTCAGCCATCTTTAACCAGCCTTGGAGTAAGGAAATGAGAACTTTTTAATTAACCTTCAAACAAACCATGATCAGTCTAGCTTAATTATTAATTAGATATAAACGAGTGTTCATGTAAAACTCATGGTATTCATGCAACATTACCACTGTGTTATATGAATTGGTCAGATTTGATCATCAAAGGGAAACAACTCTAGTTAATAAATAATTACACAATCGACAAGAGTTATCTAACTTTAGCAATCTTGTTAGTTTAACTTAAATCAACAAGAGATATTTACAGTTGCTTGTGTAAATATTTAATTATTTGAATCAAAAGTTTTTGGAGACTAGTTTCATGAACGTCGTAAAAATCGGCGACTATTTTGAATCCTTAAATGTTTTCCTTTTTTCTAGTAGCAACAAATTTCTCTACTTATTGTTTAAAATTGAGACCATTGATGAATTCATTGTGCGAGAATAAAAATAGAAATGTCGGTTAAGGAAAAAAGTATTGAACTATTCAGATTATGACAAGTGTGTGATTGCAATTTTATTAAAACACACACATGTGAAAGCTCAATCGTAAAACAGAATCACTAATGACCAGTAGTGTAAGAAGCACTTTCTAAAGGAATGGGGGACTCCAAATTCGACCTATATAAATGAATATACATGATCCATATCTTTATGTACTGATACGTTATTTGTAACGAAAACTCGACAAAGCGTAACACATCTATAGATAAAGCATATTCTAAACTTACACGACTAGAAACAATATAACACTTAACATCTCAACGCAAGTAAAGTAAGAATTCATACTGGGAAATTATGACTCTTACAGATTGATAAGCACTTTAGTTATTACCCACGGTTTATGATACTTCGTTATTGGCACATTTGATCAATATGCACGTTTATTATTGAACGTATTGTATCAAAACTTACTATTAATCTATATTTGCAACCAATTGGACATTCCCTTCTAATAGGCTCGAATATATTAAGACCCATTTTTGAAATTACCTTTGCGTCACATACCTAAACAAAATGCTTCAACCAGTAAGCAAATTAAGTGAACTAATTTACGATTGTTTATGCAATGATTAATGACCCCCGTTTTATCCATAAATTTAGACAATAGTATCGCTGAACAATATCTAGTCACATATATAACATTTGATTTCTTTTTACATTGCCCTGGGTGTTTTCGACGAGAATATGTAATCTTTAAGTTACGTGCTTCGCATGTGACAGATAATCCATTCAATATCACGACGGCGAAACAGCGAGATAACTCAGCCACCTTCTATCTTGTTCGTTATACTTCAGTAACAAAGAGAATTTGTAGGTATCTCTTACATGCCTGTACTTTTATCATTATTATTAGTCTAAATTGAAAGCTACATGTAGTTCAAGCTGCAAAGTAATCACTTGGGATATTAAGAGAAGTTTCGGGTTTATCTAAACTTACTGATGCTCTGGACTTTTACATGTATAATTTATTATCGATCATTTAAAAATAGCAAAGCAATATGACTCTAAATATTATATCTTGTATTTCATGTGTTATATACATTTCATTTTAAAGTCGTATGGCTATTACTTGTTTGCTTTAGACAGATTTACCTATATTTTTATTTCAAAAGACAGTTTTACGGGTGAAATAGAACAAGCTACTGTCGCATCTATGGAAAGAAATTTAAGATTGAAGGACAGTAATATGGGACAGTTAGGGTATCTGGTTACTTTTTGGTCGGGAAGCAGAAAGCATGGTGCGTCGTCATTACATTAATATGTTATTGAAGTAAAAGTCAATGATTTGAATACACTAGTTGTACATGTACAAGCAGTGGGCTCCAATTACCTAAAAGCAATGGTGGCTGTTGCTCGAGATCAGATGACCCGTCCCGAAAATTGTTTAAAACACAAGCACAATCACAAACCGAACATTTGGCCCAAAGTGTCATTGCAGTGTCAATTCACCAACAAATTATAAGAATCGTAGTTCAAGACCCAAACATGGAATGTTTAGACGTGCCATTTTCCTTTTTTCTGATTTTACATACGATTATTAAGATTGCCATTATGACAGTCAATGTTTATTGTTAACTATAACATATGTTTTGTAAAACCAAAACCCCTTTTTTCATTTTGTATTTCAACACTTCAAACTACGTGAACGCAAGCTTTTATGGATAAATTTAAAGATCATGTGATTATTTAAATATCTAAGGAAAATAATCATTAAAATTTAACGATGAATGGTTTTAAGAATCATATGACATAATCAATGCAGAATATGTCTCATAATAAAATAAATGAATTGTGCACTGATATAATGATGACAAGTATTGTTGTATTTATAGTTGAACATGTATTTTAAGTCTGTGGCCCTTTACTTGTGAATCAAGTCGACATTTACAATCATTTTATGATGAAAATAAGTCGTAAAAGTCAAATAGTTATCATAAGTTTCTCATTGAATTGTTTACACTTGTTAACACGTACGTAGAATAATCACAAGTACAAGTCATATTATAAGCCAATTTTAACGTATAACAGAACCCTTTGACATTTAACATTAATGTAAGTAACGCATATGATAAATAGAAGACATAATTGTTTTGTCAAATTTGACAATCTGTTAGACATAACAAAAATGAGGATAAATGATAACATTATTTTGACTATGTGGTAAGATTTGCAATTTGTTCGATTACGCGTTGATGTGAACATTCATATTGTCGTGTTTAATAATCATTACTTGGGTTTATCAAAATTAACATTTTATTCAGTTATACACAACATATTTAATCGAAGTGAAATTTCTTTGGAGAATACAGAATTTTGGATTTTAAGTAGCCTGATTTCTTAAAAATGAATAAGAGCATTTTAACCCCATGTTTTGCATAACAGTAAGTCTAAATCACAATATCACAGGACAATATTTATTCCTACCGGAAGTCTCCAGCTAGTAATACATGTTATTAAAAACATGCTATCTGATTGGTTGTATCGATATTAACTAAATGGTGTTGTGATAAATTCGAAGAAATATAAACCCTTGTTGTTATTACTTATTGTTCTAATGGCGTGGTGTAGTGGTTAGCATCGTGGGTTGGAACCCGGTCGCGGTAGCCAATACCCTATACATGAGTTTTTGGCCTTGTGGTAGGGTAAGTCAGTAATGGTGATAGAAAAGTGTCCAGGAAACCTATAGTAGGAAGAGCTGGCCATCGTATATATGACCTAAATATGTGTTGTCTACGACGTTAAAATAACTTAAAATGAAAAAGTAAAAAAAAAATAATTCACATTAAATAAATAAATAATTCCCATGCCTTTCAAACTATCATTCGTTCAGTGATTTCTGCGCTTTGATTTTGATAAAACATAAAACAATACGCAGAGTATTTTTTTCCTCTCAAAACTCATTTAATTAAGAACATAGAGTACTAAACATACATTAAGTTGATATCTCAAGTGTTTTCACTTTCAGAAGCCGAAAATATTAATTTTCTTCCAGTTGAAACCTGATCGTATTAAGTAAGTAGAACACTTACTACAAAACTATAACAATGTATTCTGGATTGTTAAAGTTACTTGTTCATAGATTTTGTTTTTATATTTTAATATTACCAGTCAGTGTAGACAATTGTAACAAGAAAATTGATTCTTTAAACTTCTTGAAAAACTGACCAAATATGTTGTGATAAATATAAAATAAAAGTCACAATAAAACAATGTAATCATCCATCTCGGTATCAATGAGCTCGGTATATTGAAAATGTTTATCTTCATGTTGTACAATTATAAGTTCACACAATAATTATCATCATAAGAACACTACTTCAAAACTGTGTAATAACTTGTTCTATACAATTCTGAGAGATTTAGAAAATCTGATATTTAAGTTAAAATCTGTGAACCAGTAGCTTTAAACAACAAGTATACCTCTAGTATTTACTTTCTTTAACTTTATAGTACTCTAGATCTCATGTTTCTAAAATAGTTTTGAATTGTTGTAAAAGATGTAAGTCTTAAGGAAACGTTAATGGCACTATAGTACTCAGGAATAAGGTCAGTTTGAACCTTTATCTTTTCATTTTTGTATTATCATAAAATTCACTACATAAAACCCGCCCGGCTTGCTCAGTTGGTAGCACGAAAGTCTACTAATCGAGAGGTCGTGTGTTTAGTTTTCCGGGCGGGAGTTACTTTCATGGAGTTTGGTATATATAAATGATTTCCAAGGCCGTTCTCCTCCTACCACTGATTCTAAATATGAAGTCATAGACGGAAGTATGTCCTTAGTAACTGGTTAGTAGCTGAATCCAGAGATTTAGACTCTCAGAGACGGAGTAGGTAGGTTGACTGATCGCCGTAATATGACCAAAACAATGTGTTGCTTCGGCATTTAACTCCCAAAATGCAATACGTGATAATTATTTCACTCAGTACAAACATAATTAAAGTTAAACATGCGTAAATATGAACAATATAAAACAATATTTTTTGTTTATTTTACATGTAAGTAATACTATTTGAAATAGTACGGTGGCCAATTAGAGTCAATATAGGATGATATTACAACGAGTAACAATATTGCAGGATTAGGGAGAAACACCAGACTTCAACACTGTATTTTTGATACATGGAATGGTTGTCATGTTGTGTTAATAAACAAGAGTGTAAATAATTTACAAAAATAGTTTTAAAACTTTAAAAAGCCTGTTTGTCGACTATGCCAATTCAGGGTTGTCAAAATGTTTGGGCTTCAATCCAGTATACTAGTTTACAATTGATAAAATGTTTATTTGTTTCAGGATTTGGACATTGGTCATTTTGTCAGTTACTCCACAAGTATTCTCTAACACTGCTCTTCTAATCATTGATGTACAAAACTGTTTTCTACCCGGTGGATCATTGGCAGTAACAAATGGCGATCACGTGATTCCAGTAATCAACCACATCCGCCGAAATTACAGTCATCAATTATATCTCACTGTACTTTCCCACGATTAGCGTTGTTCAAAACACGTGTCATTTGCTTTTCAACATGCGGGAAAAACAACCACTTGAAACTTTAACCTTAGAATGTGATCATGCTGGTAAGTCTATATTATAAGTGTTTTATAACAAGGAGTATTATTACTAGAACCACTTGTCTCGTGCAGAAAATTGAAAACGTGGCGACTATACTTGGAAAATAGCGTTGCTTAATACATGTATTTGTTTTATTCAATTGTTTTAAAACGTGTATTTTAGAAAAGAGTTTTTTGTCTATATCATTTTAGTCACACATTAAATTGTCATTATGTTGATGTGTAAAATATTTTAAATATCTTTTGGTTAAAGAGGCCACGAATATTTTCCGAGGGTTTTTCACTGGCCCATCAGGGCTATACTCAAAACAAAGTTTTCGCTATTCCCCAGGGTGGGATGCGGCCTGCATCTAGATGACCGTTAGATAATGCTTTGATGCTTTTTTATTACAGGAAATCTCTGTAACAACACAATAACATGTCACGTTGAACATTCGTTAAATCAAACATTATTGCCTGATCATTGTGTTATCAACTCAACAGGAGCCAACTTCAGTCCGACACTAGACCGCAAAGCAGATGAGGTCATTGTTTGGATGGGCTACCATTGTGACGTAAGTTGTTTAATTTGTACTTACCTAATATTCTGTTGATCGGTAGGAATGTATTATTTGACCTCTTGTAGGTTGGTCTATTTGATTATTTGTGAATATACGGTAGTGAGTGTGCTGGTCAATTAATGCCTCTATGACAAGACTGAGCCATGAACAATGACTCCAAATAAATTGCAGCATTTACACTGACTCAATTGACAATATCAATAAAAATACACTTCTAAAGTTAGTTCCACTGGAAATAAGTTCTATGTTACTGCTAGCAGTTCTAACGCAAAAATTCATCATTACTTGATATAAAAAAAATGTTTCGTTAGCATACAATCAATAGTTTAGAACAATTAACCCAAACAAATCTAGTGCTTCAGCGGTTTGATGCATTATTAAAACATCTCCTATCAGCATCTCTTTATATTAAGAATTATAAAATTGAAGGTTATGATGTTTTATATTTTCAGATAGATTCATATTCAGCATTCTTTGACAATGGTGGATTCACTAAAACATAATTAGAAGATATACTTAGATCTCACAATATAACAACTGTTATAGTTGCAGGTCTGACACTAGATTTCTGTGTGTATTATACATCTAAAGATGCCAGGAAACTAGGTAATACATTGTCCATACTAATGACTTAATTTTAAGCTGCCGTAACTCGAGCACTTTGTCTTTTTCTTATAGTTTATTTTAAGCTCATCTTAGCACAAGTTGAGCTATTGTGTTAGGTCTATCAAGGGTATGTGTTTGCATCCATCATAAAAAAGCAAAGGAATGACATTAAATAGTATGAGTTTTATGTTCACCGACTTTACAGCTAACTTTACATCGTCCAATATATAATTAAACTATCTTCCCTTTGAAAAGACCTAGACATTAAATATTTTTCTTGAAGCATCACCACTAAATGTCCTATAAATACAATTCCAAGTATGTCCCTATGGTCCATATTACCCCAACTTCAACGTTCACAAAGTTGCCATACAGCAAAATATTTTATTGTAGCATACATAATCAGGATCTTGTTTGCATGTTAGAGGTCCAGGATTTTTAAAGTTCTCTGGCTTGAAACGTGTTTAAAGTCGAGAAGGAGAGGTTTCTATTTTTATCCCGAAACGACTTAATACAAGGTCAATGCACTTAACTTCTAAAAAGTAATGTAGTCGTGATGTTAACTATTGAAACACTTAACATATAATATTTCATCTTCTTACATAAGTACTAGTCGTCTAATTATATTGAATGGTTACTTCAAGAGTTTGACATTTCAATACCACAATTATATTTGACAGTTACTATACTTTTGCACTGATTTATATTTAAGCGCTTTATGAATTTAATGTGTTGTGTTGTTTGGTTGATACAATACTGTCGTATTTAGACGTTTAAGAAATACGAGTATAACAAAAACATCTGTAAAGATTAATGAGTTTTGAAATTTAGCCACCTTTAAATGTACAGTATGACCTCTGCAGAGCGGCCCTTTAAAGAATAACAACAGCCTTCGATATATATATTATGTGTACCTTTAATTAATTTTAGCGCAACAACCTATAGGCAGCAAACATTTAATAGTGGTTGTTGTTTCAGAGAGGATGTACTGTACGTGTATATAATTTGCTTAGCAATAATAACCTTTAAACTTAAAGTAATGAATTTTAAAACATATTCTTTTTGTATACATTTCAGCTTATTGTACCTCACAATGATTTCAAACACATTATTTTAAATACATTGTATATATATTTAATTGTCCTCCATACTTAGCATTCATTATGTAACAATGTTTAGTCCTAGCAAACACAGAATCCAGTCTAAATATAGGAAGGCATTGGCAAGTCAATTTAGTGCCATAACCTTCTAGGCACACTATAACTTGCTACGTCTATGGTTACGACAGTTTAATAATTTTGTAATGTAAAAAGCCAACCCAGTGCCATACTCTTTGAGACAGAATATACTCTACTACTCTACATGTATAGTTAAACCGGCTTGATTTATACAATATTATACGAAAAAGCGACGGATGTATTTTCAAGTGGCTATTAAGTATGTCAGTTATTAATTGTATACATGTTTATTTTGTATATAGGGTTTGGTGTACATATGATAAAAGATGATAGTCGTCCAGTGATACAACAATATGTTCCACCTGTCATTAATGATTTTGAATCTTTAGGAAATGTATGCAACTGTTACACATAATGTTATAACAGTCTACCTTATATTTACTCATAAAACCTTAGTAAGCAGATTCAATGTTTAATTTGCAACTAGTACTCATTTCCTTTAAACTAGCTTTGGGGTGGTAGTGTGTCTGTTGTTTATTTTGAAATTTGTTTCTTTTTACTTTCACGATTATTTCGTTTTTATGTGAACATCAAAAGTCACTAACGGGGCTCTATATTACAGGAATAAGTATTGTATGATATTGACAAAATATTTTTAGTGTACCTTAGAAAATATGTAAATGGTTAGCCTGGTGTGACAGTCTTACATATTGATTTATAAACATTTTTTATATATTTTTTGTTCGCTCTGGTGCCAGTGGGTCGCCGAAAACTAGTAACCGATTTTTGTCCATGGTGTTAATTCTAGTTTTGCATTGACCTTTGAAAATGAAATGCCTTAATTATGTTAACATTATGTTTATATTTTTAACGCAAAGTCCTATAAAACTCGTGTATATTAATATTGTAGGTGTCCATGTGATAGATTCTACAAATCTAGTAAATTATTTAACATCAACATCATCAAGTCTTACCTTGTATTTCTACTACATTACTATATTGTTGTGTATAGTGTTGTGGCTTGGCATTTAAAATAGTGTTAATAACAATTAAATGTTTACATAATGTTATATTCATTATCACTGCTTGTTATACGAGACAGCCATTTTATAACATCGTAAATTAACCATGTTTTTCTACTTTTCCTTAATTTTGGTAATCAGATTTTACAACAGTTGGAATACAGATACCTTAACCGTTTTTATAATTTATTATGACTTGTAGTTGGATTATACGATATTCAGAATGTTCCCAATTATATGAAATCTAAAAGTATGTCAAGTACCAGTGCACGAACTGCGTAGTTTTTGATCAATTACATATATAGAGCACTTGACAGTAATATGACTTTCAGACATAATTATATGGCTCAAACATGAACAGGAACAAACACTTTCTCCTTATTCTTGAGTATAGACTCATTAGCTCTTAATTTACTTGTCATGAGAACTACTTATCAAATAATGATCCCTGTTTAATGTTTTGAGGCGTTATTCGTGTAGAAACAATTAAGAACAAGCAAAACTATTTAATTGGAGTATCACGATGCATGAAACACAATCAAATACAAAACATTATTAAAGGCGCCAACAAGATATATTAAAAACTGTCAAGCTCTACTGCTACTTGTTGTTAAACAGTTTGGTACTTTTATATTAACGAGAGCAGTAATTCTGATGACTTCATTTGTCAATAATTAACATGTACTTAATATACAGTTACCCTATTTTAGATTATTACAAATTGACTGATTATCAAAGTATGCTAAGCAATGACATTTTACTGTATGGTGTCAAGATCATGTATACTTGAAATACATGGAGTTTGTTAAAGTATCATAACAAACCACGGAAATGCAAAAATTGTCAAACGCGTTTGAGAAGTTGGACACATGTAAAACACAACAAAACAATCATACATCAGTTAAATCTGAAAACAAACTGGTCGATACAAGCATAAGTAAAGTACAATTATAATAAAAGTAATTATTTTAATTGCATAAGAAAATATCGTGTGATTGTTTAAATTGTATTTGCTTATAGATTTTACGATATGTATACAGATTTATACACTAAGCAAGTTCGTACTGGATTAGACAAAGATGACGATATTTTAATTTACATGTAACGAAAGAAAATAAAACTACTATACACGGCACCAATGTTGGCAATTGCTCAACTGTCCGCTTACTGGGCACAGTAAAAATGCTTACCCATTTTTAGTTTATCATCTTTTAATTGAATATATATAATAAATTACATTATAGATAAATTAAGTCAGACCTCTACAGAAGCTATAACACAACTCTCTCGAACTAACGCAAGGTGTAGGCTATCAGAACTTAGAAATGATTACGTTGTGATCAGTCACGCACTCAGTAACCACTACATCACTATTGTTCTGGCAGTGGGCCATTGCGTTTCATGACAGTTCGTCCGAAGTCGAATAAAAATATATGTATAAAACTAGTTTTATGGTATGACATAACCGGTCTTGATTTCAAAAGTTTATCATTTATTCGGTTAAAGAGACTTGCTTGAGACATAATCCAAAAATGAATCAGATGAACAGGTGAGCTAGAATACAACTCTGCGTTTGGTATGCATAAATAACAAAAAACGCGCAAAATTCTCAATATAGCGTTAGTCAATCCACTGTGATCTAGCTTAGCTTATACTGTTAATCGGTAAACTGTTAAGAGATTTTAACAATGTCTTTTAAATTAGCAAGAGTTTTAATATTGGTCTGTTTGTTGTTTGGAAGGTTAAATGCTCTTATTGAACCGTTAAGATCAGAACGCTTTGTGTACGAGGAGCAACTGTTAAAGAAAGTTATTAAAATGGAAATACGGATGGAACAAATGGAACGCGAAATGTCACAGACACACGAAAAGGTGAAAAGTACTCTTCACAACTTGACATTGGAGATAGAAAATAAAACAGCTGAACTCAAATTGGTGGAAGGTAAGTATGATATGTTTTATTAAGAGCTAGTGTAAATCAAACAGTATTAGAGTTTGCGATTGCATTACATATTTGCTTTGAGGATCATTTGACTTAAACATAATAAATACTCTTAAATTTGAGAATTACAAAGAATAATTGATAAACAAGTTAATTAAACAAAATATGGTCAAGTTAAATATATTCGATACAATTAAAGCTACTGTCTTGTTTTGGCTTCGTCGTTATATCAGAATTTTTTGGAAAGTTTCATTTAATCACGATCACAACCTTATGTTAGTTATATTGATGGACACGTTATCTTCTTGATTGTTACCACTAGGGACGAGGTAAAACGTCATGTTTGATACATCATTAAAAAGTTCACCCAAATAGATTTCCTCATTGTAGAAAACAGTTAAGGTAGAGCTCCCGTAATAGCTTCTGTCAAACTTCGGAAGATATCGGGTCATGTCGAAAAATTACGTAAGCTCATTTAGTCGTTAAAATTGATAAAGATCAGACATAATTTATATGTATTTATAAATGTAATTTAAATAATGGACAAACGATTCGTCCCCTAGCAAACTCGTCATTAATTAGTATACTCCTAATTAATGCAATAAGATAGTCATACACCATTATTTATTACCATCTTTAAATACTAGCCAATAATTGAGTTTAAAGTTAAAACAAAATCTAAAATAATGTGTTGTTTTTTTTCATTAAAGTAGTATTTTTGTTTAGACTTTTTAATGAAGGGGTCAATGTATACTAATGGCAGTGTTTTAGTTTGCTGTGTTAAACGTTCATTTTCTTTCTTTTATTCATTTCTGGTATAAGATTAATTAATATCGGGGTAACATGAAGTTCTGTGAATGTTTTCATACTTGAAATATAAACGTACTGACTTTTTAAAGATGGCGAAAATAGTCACATTTTGTGCTGAGTCTGCCAATGATTAATTTGTTACATGTAAAGTTCTTTAAGTTGTTATATTTGCACTCATTGAACTATTGTAAATACCATCATAAAAAGCACTTGAACATTGAATTCAACATCTTGAAAACATATAATACCCCTTCCAATTTAGAGAAAATCTTAAGCATGAATCCATTTACAATAAAATGTTACAAAAATACTTGTTGATAAAAATCTTTTAAATATGAACTGTTATTCTGGTGATAAAATAATAACAAAACGGTAACACATTGATATGTGTATTACAGGAGTTCTACCTTAAAATAAATTGAAATCTATTTGACAACCCCAAAAAAATGTCAAATTCAAGTTTATATTGTTGCCTCAAACATATATTCCCAAGGCCAGTACTGTTTTTAATATTTCAGAAAGAGTAAGTCTTCCATTGACAGCTTTCAATGCATATGGATTGGCTGACTACAGTTTGGACACCAACCAAATACTGATATTTCAAAACACCTATCTAAATGAAGGCAATGGCTATGATACTGTTCTTGGATTATTTACTGCTCCTGTTAGAGGACTATATATGTTTTCAATGCATGTATGTAATTTGGCTGGTAAAAATTTTCATTATTACATAGTTGTTGACAACAATATAATAGCAAGTAGTACTAAATATAACACTGCTAGTGACTGTGCTTCTGTTGTCACCTTAACAAAGTTGGAGAAAGATCAAAGAGTTTGGGTGAAATGTGCTTCTGGTTCATCCGGTGTAAATCAGCTGATTACTGGTAGTTTTTATCAACCCACGTTTTCAGGAGTTCTACTTCATGGATAATGTCTTGTGTTTATAATGTGATGATATTGATCGTTCCAGAAACAATTTTGACAAAATAATTTAATACACACCTTGTACACAGATTTAATCAGAGAGAAGCATTTAGCATATATTATGTCATGCATTACATACTTCAATTTCTGTTGGCTAATGCTTATTATTGCTTGTCTTTTTGATTACATAGACATATTGTGTACAAAACTCTATACACGGTGGCCAATTGATTGCAATATTATAATGAATGATAAATTGTAAAATCTGTGTGTTATAACCCATTAGTTATGGGTTTATTCTCTTTAAACGTTGTCTTAATGCAACTATATAGAAACGCAAATATTTGAAACTGACATTATATATTATTTGTGCTTATTTAATATTCGATATCATGTCTGATCATTGTTCATATTCTATAATAAATAAAACAATGTAATCGAAAAAGCCGTTCTTTTTTTATTTGTCATTTTGTACAACTGGGCAACATATTATAAAAAGTCTTACGGCAATTAAACAATTAAAAATAGAAGGATTTACGACTAAAATAAGTTGTAAGAGGTTTGATTATACGTGCCCCAGGATCCTAGATAAAGCATCATATTGAAGAAATACTTAATATTGCTTATCACATGTAGATATACAGATAAATCTTGAAATTTTGTTTAAACACTAATTTGTGCGTCCTTAGCACTGCCTCGATAAACGTACCGACAATATGAAGATGACTGAACTGTTTCTAGATCTACCTGTGATAAGTTATATCAAGTACTTTTGTCAGAATGATACAATGAAGTAATTATTGATGCACAGTCAACTACTGCAAATGTAACGTTGGAGAACTTCACCACATCAGTACTAGTGCGAGGTTATATTCTTAAAAATACATGATGTGAACATTGCATTTTAAATATTTAACTTAACGTCGCATTCAACACATATTTGGGTTATACATGTATAAACGACGACCAACTCTTCCTACTATAGGTTTTCTGCACACTTTTCTATCACCAGTACTAACTTACCCTACCACTAGGCCGACAACTCATGTATAGGTTATGACCTGCCGCGACCGGGTTTCGAACCCGCGATCTCCGGATTCGAAGTCAGACATGCTGCCCACTATGCCACTGCCGCGGCTAGATATTTGACACCACCATGTATTAGATACTTGACACATAAGTCCATACAACGTTCATTCATCAGTGTCAAGACAATATTCTGAGTGTGTGAGTAAAATGGCTTTTCTTCAGGTTTAGCTTGCTTTTCGTAGTAAATGGAGATACTTTCTAGTGATCACAAGTGCAATTGATGGGAGCAGTAACGAGATATATCGACTTTTCCGAGGCACAAAGAATAAATTCACTAAGGAAACAAGAAAATGTTTTATTGTATACTGTTACGGTACACTGAAGAATTATGAAGTATTTAACAAAAGTAGCATAGTACCATAGTAGCATAGTTTTTGTATATACAAAATATAACAATACCTAGTCATCAAGTGATTATTACTCCTGATTAAATCAGGCATGTTTCTACTGGCTTCTTGCTCTCTATTACAGATTTATTGCACTGCACTGAGCTGCTGTTTCTATGAGAATGAATACTTTTAACTGGTAATATCTATTCTAATAGGCATCTACTTATGGCACCTTTTCACCAGGTTTTTATTCGTACTACGACCTCACTTATTGTTCTTTGATACCAGTGAAACATACCTATAATATTATGAATTGTAACTAAACCATCTAACAACCATTTCCTGACACATTGTAATAAATACTCCTTTACTTACCAATTTGTCTTACATGGAAGATAATTCAATATTAAAGACAGAATTATTGTTAAATTGCATAACATTTCGAAGCTGGGAATTGAACGCAGAACCTCAGTATTCGATATTCTACGATCTACCATTCAACCACTGTCACAATTACATCAACTGGAATGTTAGTATTGATAACAGAACTCAGGCCAACTACTAACTTCTTTGAGCGGCAGATGACGGTTACTTTGTCTGAAAAATAACATTTCAGGTTAGGTAATCCAGTGTTGTTTTATTTTCATCTCAGTCACAGTTACTTCCCTTAGTATTGAAAATCACGGAACAGAAAACGCTTTGGCGAGTTACATTTAGGTAAGCGACAAGTGAAAGCTCAGTTGATAAAATAAGTTTTCTCTGACAGTATGCAACATCATTTCCATTATTTTAGTCACGAAATTACTTGATCCCAAGTTGTTTAGGCGATGCACGCCCTGGATAAATGCCGTCATAATATGTAAAACATTGAACTATCATTTATTTATACAGAAAATATCATTTTTAAGCCCTCTACAAAGTCCCGTAGTGTAATGAAATAAGAACTTCCTCGAACAAATTACGAAATATTTAATTTGATATTTACGAGTGTTTATGTAGAAATTCTGGTATTTATGCAAACCATCGTTTTGTTATATGAATTCTTCAGATTTTGATCATGTCAAGAAAAATAAATCTGGTTTATTATGACTTAAATCGACATGATTTATCCCCTTTTAGCAGTCGTTTCTGTTGATCAGAACAGAGTATATATTTTATTTTGTCACAGTTTGCAAAGTAAATACATGCGAGCAAATTTTAATATAAAAAAATGAATACAACATGACGGTAAAATTTCAAAAATTAAGAACCAGTTGTCAAAATTGCAATAAATAAGATGGCAACTTTGTCCTAAATTTATGAAAATTAATATTTAGAAAAAATTTCACGGGTATTTGTATACTTCATATGTTTTACTAACTGGTAAATAAACTAGAGTTCATTACAGATTAATTATTTTATTAACATTGTAAGCCGGACCACTATGCTGCCATACAGTAAATGTTAGTTGAAGACTTCAATAAAATGTAGGTGTCCTTAAATAAAAATTTGTCTCCTCTTGTAGCTGAACGATATCTTACGTAGTTATGCTCTATGATTTTGAATCATATATATTCAACGCTAACACCACAATAACCATTATGGACCCCATTTGTAAAGAAAGTTTAACTTTGTCAGAATAAAACTAGGAAGTCAAAATTATGTAAATCGTTTATTGTGTCTCTTATGCATGTTCCATTTTGATAACTTTATAGTTACAGGAAATGTTCATGTTTTCTATGAATGAATAAAGCTTCTTATAATGGATTTAAATACGATTATTTACGTTGAATCAAAATCACTCATTAATGAATACTGTGTGTACTAATGGTAATTAGTATGTTCTCACTTTTCTCAGTTATATCATTAGTGTACTGTAATGTGTATTTATGTTTGCAACTGTTTGCGTGTACCTTTAAATCGTTAACTTATTGTTATGCTACGTAATTGTTTTTGTGATTTAATAAATAGTGTAGTATCTAATACAAATATTGGTATTAAGATAAGATTTGTATGATTTTAAGGATCATAAGAAAGGCTGATATTGATGCAAGCAAATGTATGCATATTCAGGTACATTATGGGGATCTTAAAAAGCAAGTTAATATGAATTTTTAATTCAGAATTTTTATTACTTTACTGTTATTGTTTAATTTAATTTAGCAACCAGTGTTGCATACAATAACATCGTTAATTTATATACCTGATTATCAAGAGTGAGTGCAGAACTATTGTAATGAATGTCTAAATCAGCATAGTAATGCATGCGCCACTTACAGTTGAATACAGTTAACAATAAGATGTGCTAAATGAAAGCTATCATTGGGTTTTGATAAAAAAAAACCAGAAAATCATTTAACTGAACTATAATGCACTGGCACCAGAGTCCATAACTTATAATTATAAAATAATGCGTACATCCATATATGTAGTCCCTCGTGTATACATGTGCACAACCTTATATATAGTTTACATAGTATTATACGTTTTCTACAGTGCGTATGGTCCCAGCCGATTTTCTTAAATCTGAATGATAATATTGGTTTAGATGTAATTATTAACAGTCCTACAACATCATGCTAAGTTGCAAGTGTGCAGCTAAAACGGTTTTCATAAAACTTATATTAATTTCAGTATCACTAGTTTGCAGCGATTCAACGACACTACTGACTTCCTGTTTACCGTAACCTGGTTCATAAGCGGATCTAACGGGGAGGTTCAGGAGGTCCGGACACCCCTAGAATTTCCAAAATGTACCTCTCCATTAGTGTATATCTTGACTGTAAGTCATTTGTAAGCAGCACAAAGCATTTTTCCTCGGTGCTAAACATAGATTTAATGGTTATGTGTTTTTTTATTATAAATTGTCGCATTATTCTGCAAAATGTGTATACTGTGGTAGTGGTGCGAAAGTTTGGACCCCCCTAGAAAAAGTTCGGTTGCCCCCCGTAGAAAAAGATTCTGGATCCGCCCCTGTGGTTCCATGGACTAACTATATATTCTATAACTAGAACATGGGACATTTTAAGGTTTACCTGGGCGGTGCGATTCGATTGGGTTTAAATTAGGCCGAGGTCTTATGTCCCAAGCTGTGTTTGATATTAAATGGTCATGATTAGTATCCGTATTTATGACTTGGCACAAGCAAGAAGCCCTTAGGTTGTTGTTTTAGTTATTTGTTTTTGTGTCTATGTTCTACTATAACAAATAATAAAATTCAAACAATTTTCCTCTTCGACTTGGCGGCAGGTCTGTGTTCCTTTGACTGCAGCTTTTCCTGATACAGGACAAGAATACACTAATCACAACTTTGTTTCTTTTACAAAGTACTAAATGTACTGTAGGAAAGAATTTTGGATTTAATTAGCGGTAATTGATATCAAATACATGTATTGCATTTGTTGATTTGAACATTATTTTTTATTTAAGTGTAAGCTGATGAAATGATTATTATATTCATTTAAATATATCATTGTTACAGTTAAATTTCTCTGGAAATTTTCAGTATTGTGTACTAAGTTTGTTTTGTGGATTTACGAATTACTTTACAAGTACATAGCAACAAATTTTATGTCATCAGTTATTAAACATCCCAAAGTTTAGAATGGGATAATACTGGTAGAAGGATTTTCCAACGATATTTTTAATTGTTGTCTGATTTATCGAATCAATTCATAGTGATTAGTTCTGGATGAAAATATACTTGTGTTATGTTCATATCAAGATATACATTTGAAGAAAATTTAAATGAAATCAGACACATACGAAATCTGAACTATTGTCTATATAACAAGCCTCCAACATCTAAAAATGTATCCTACTTTGAAGTTTAAATACAAGAAACTTTCAATAAATCGTTCATTCGTGATTGCTTTCAGTGCTTTGATTTTAAACATAATACAATGACCTCTTTAATAAGGATGTTTCATTGATCTATAAAGTACAATTCTGACTGATACCTAAAACCTAAATCACGTTTACATCTATTTTTCGTACCAAAGTAACAATTTGTAAGGATTAAATCACCCGATCAAATTTTGAGGTTTCATATTCAATATGTTATCTAACTACAAGTTTGTATCCATGTTTATGGAAGAAGAGTCATTTTTGATTTCATGTATGGAAAAACTGTAGAATATATCGAGTTACGTAATCTTAATAGTTCAAGTACTTAACTATATTATGATACTTGACTGGATATTTTAAGTACAATTTATAACTTGTCATAAATATAAAATCAAGTACCTTGTTGACATGTTTACATCTTATTAAGATAATCTCAGTACAATTCAATTATAGACAAAATGCGGTTGTTACAACATGGCTGTATAATAAGGTTATGTAAACAATTATATTGAGTAAATTGAAGAGACTTATGAAGGAATTGAATTTTATCCTAAACCCAGATATTATGATTGAAATCTACATTCGATACGTAGACAGAGCAACATGTAAGAAATTAAGCGACAACTTTAAATAGATATTGGGAAATATAACTAAACGTTATTTAATAAAATAGTTTTATTATTCTAGAGTCCTCATACTGGTACTCTGGTACCAGTTAAGAAGAATCTTGCTTAAGGAAACAGCGTGGTTAGTTCGGGGTGTGATTTGAACCAAAGCGAAGATGTTTAACTATTGTTTTACTAATTCAGCGTCACAATCAACTAGCCATTCCATTTCCTACACAACTTTTTTGGGGGGTTTAACGCCATAGCAGCACATTGCATAGGTCATAAAACGGCGGTCCTACATAATCTCTAGGACTAAAATTCACAGATGAAGCGGAATTCTCTCTGACATGCCATGTCATTCCAACGGTACATATTAGACTGTGGTATAAATCTGAGTCTAAAACACTGGTCGTTATTATCCGATGTTGTCTCTTCCCAGTATTCCGGTGAGTCCATAGGAACGGCTGTACCGTCAGATAAACGATAAATTCCAGTGTCACCGTCATATTTACCATCCGTCCAATAGCTATTACCAGAGTACTGATAACCTGAAGTAAGAAAGAATTTAATATATATTTAATGTATTGTATTAAAGAAGTAAACATAAGGTTGTTTGATGCAATTGTATGCAGATACGAATAAATTTCATTGGATTTGACACCGTGGTCAACAAACATTAAGGCCATATTACGGTGGCTGATACCCTGGTTTAGTTTTCCTGGACTATTTCTATAACCAGTTAATAACTATCCTATCACAAAGCCATCAGCTTCTCCATATGCTTTTTATTGTACAATTACATTAATATTGTAACTAAACGTAAGTTTGTTAGATAAAAAAGCAAGGGAATGTTGACCGTAGACAAGTTCAGATCGAGATTAAATCAGATTTGTACTCGCTTGGACATGATGTTAATACGTCTGAAAGTTGGATCATCAATGCAGCGTCGTCTATTTTCACCAACTGTCCGTTATTAAGTTCACATATTGACTGAGCTGTGTCACGATCTACAGCATTCTGATATATTCTTAAATTCTTATTACCAAAACCTCTTACCCAACCATTACATTCTGAAATAAACCATGTAATACATGATATGTGGAGCTAAAATAATATTTGTTTTCTACCTAAACAAACAATGACATTATACATTTTTTGCTGAACTTAAAAAATGTAAAAAATTGTAATGGCATTTTATAATCTGAGTTCTATACTTACGCACGTTCACTGACTTTAAAGCTATTACCCCTGGTCATCGGACTACTGGTATCTATCTCCCTGGGGAGTATTTTTACTCCGCTTATTAGTGCAGCCGACAATTTTGCGCAACGTAATTATACCATCCTTGCAGGTAACTATTTACACCTGGATGGAGTGAAGCAATCGCATGTAAGTTTCTTGCTCAAGGAAATTAGCAGTGCCCTAGTGGGATTCGAAACCAGTACCTCTCGATCCCTTAGCGCGCCCTACTACTGGACTACTGCTCCTACTTTACGAATTTTCAAAATGCTGCTTAGTTTTAGGTGAGCATTGCTACATTATAACAGTACGTTAATTTATATGGCTGGTATTTGCCAATTTATTTAACTGTCAGTGGCGCATACATTAACCCTGCTGATTAAAATACTAGCTATAGTAATTCTGTTCTCACGCCTGATTTAACAATAATTAGTCATAAAGTTGAATTCCGAATTCAATTTGACCTTAAACAATATACATTTCAATACAAATCTATTTCGTTCTTATGAAATTATTGAGTGCATAGAACAATTATCACGAATACGTTGTTTGTACCTTTTCAGTCATTGTAAAACTCCAATATTCTAAATTCTGAGAGATCAATGAAAAGGGGGCAATTACAGTTTTTTACTCTTAGCACACAATTACATGATATAATACACCGAGATTATTAAACAATTTGATATGATACCAGGCTACTGGTTGAACATGTTATACAAGATACAAGTCGATTGAACATCACAAAACGAATACAGAATGAAAAGCAGTGACGTAAACCACAAACAAATAAATCTAATGCGGTAACAACAAGCAAACAAATTGAAAGATCAAAACATCGTCAATATTACTGTAAATCAAAAGCCTCTTGAATGACTTATAATGTCTCACTTAAAAAAACACATATTTCAAAGAACCCAAATTGAGATCATTCAATCTTGTCCATCCTGATCATTATAAAAAAAGAACTAAATAAACATTGTTAATACGTTCATCAATAATCAATGTCAATTAAAGCTTCTTGTTCACTGATTTAATCTTGAATATCAACTTTTATAAAACATTCAAAAGTCTATAGAAACGTTTAGCGTTTGTTCAGAAGTGTTCTGATAATGGAAATTTTAGTGTTATCTCGTTCATAGATTTTATCAGTTTAATAATATTATCAAATTTAACAGAAACATTTTGTGAAGTAAAGCAGTGTTCTGGTTATAACAGTTTAAGTGCAATTATATATACACATGTAACGGATATTGAGTTTAAGTGTAAAAATCATTCCCTATAATTAAAGATGTAAATTATGTTAGAGGGATTTATTAACTTATCATATTTTATTTTTCTAAAATTAGTCTTGTGGTTCATTTTCTAAACTCACATACAAACTTTAAAAGGTGGTTTTAAATTATCAAAAATATTCAATTATATGAGTGATTAGCTTTAAAATCAATAAAAAGCAACAAGCTTCTGTTTCATATGAAAAAAACAACAACACAGGAAATCATACAGAATGAAAGTAGAATATTTATTTGGTCTTTTGCTTTTAACCATTCACTGGTATATTTCTAACTTCTAAAGATTAAAATGACTATCACACTTAATATTGAACACTGATGAAGTATTTATTGGTAGTGGATTTAGAATGTAATTTCCAGTTATGTTTATTTTCGGATTAAAACAAGACTTTGGTTCAGTTCTTAGAACTAAATGTTTGCTTTCTAATCTAAGTTATTAATTATTTTTGACAGGGAAATTCCAATAGTTCAACTAATACGTGATTTTGAGGTTTTGTATTTATTAAAAACAAGTTGTTGATTGCTTTGATGCTCTTTGAAACAAGTTCTCAGGATCAATTCCTTCCGTTAAACCACTTTATTGTGTGTATGAGAAAATATAGGCCCTTATGTGTGGCCAATAGTCACGTGTTTTATAGGAACGGAAAATCCAAATGATATACAATTATTTCTTTAGATGAATAAAATATAAAAATAATTTTTCTTTCCTTGAAAAAATTCAAATTGATTCTGTAAGTGTACGTTCTAAACTTCACCCACAATAAATGAGCCGAGACGTAAACTGAGTCATGTGCTAATAGGTCTGGAAGATTCATAGTATACGAGTACAATTACAATTACAACAAATGTTCACATAATTTTGTTCTATAAAATACCAGTAACTCAAATCCTAAAATTAATATTACTTTTCCTATTCTCTAATATCATTGTAATTTGCAACATTTTGACAAGAGGTTAAAATCAGACAATACTACTGTGTAAACAACGAGGGTGTAGTGTTCAAATATATTAGTTACAAAATACTGCAATACAACAATACAGCCTGAAAATACAATTACATGACATTCAAAACAGATTCAATAAAAAAAAAATTACAAGAAATACACGTGTACAGTAGCTCTATCAATAATATAAAAGCATTAAATTCTGATGAAGAAACATGATATCTTATACTCTAAATTCGCGACAAATAACACCAACGATATCAAAATTGTTTAAATTAAAGCAATATTGTAACTGTACCGAAAATTTGGTTACACCTAAAATAAACCTGAAGTAAAAATAAAAAAATACCAATGTTTCCGTAAAATACAAGATCCTGAAATAAATTTAACTCACCAGGCTAAAATGATTCCATAACAATAATCATAGACAACGCCAATAATAGTAGTATAAACGTACGAGTTAACCAAACGCAAAATGAGAAGTGACAGTAAAACGATGAATACGTGTACTTATATAGGCAATATTCGCGCCATCTACGCACGGATTTCACTGAATTCACAAAATCCTTACATTACTACAAAAACCCGTGATAAAAGCAAGATCTAACTAAATTCCTAGATACCCGAGAACTGTCAGTTTATTTCTACAATAAAAATAGCTATGCACGTAAATTCAACAATTCCCGTGCATTACACTGATATGAACTTTTAAAGTTTAAATACAGTTACACTACGTTATGCATAGACCAATAACTAATTATTTAACTACATATTGTTATGGCTACCTATACCTACATATGTACACATAATAAATCAATAACTAAAACCTGGGCAACAACTGTATACCAAATATTCGTGACATATTAGAAACTACTAGCTTCACCCGTTTATGTATTAGTTATCTTTAGATCTAGGAGTTGTAACTATATCTTTAATTTTTGGAACGATGCCTAAACATCGTTCCAGAGTTAACAAACCGTAATTTCAGCTCCAAGCATTGAATCTAAGTAAAAAACACCGATCCACTCCGCATATCTTTACTGCAAAATTTGATTCGGATGTTTCCGGTTAGTATATTATCCTGATAATCGCTTGCTACTTATTTCCATAGATTTGATTTTTCATTCGGCAATAGAGCAACATGATACGGCTTACTGCGGGTATGACTAAAACACGCAATAGAGAATTTGGGGCAAAATGGACGAAATGGAGCAGTCAGTAGCGAAATGAAGTTTTAATCGTTAAATAACTTTTTTGGGCGTTAATATATTATCAGCAATAAAACAACAGGACATGACTTAAACACGCAATGGTAAATTTTGTGCAAATGGACGAAATGGAACGAAATCGGAGATTTAACTGTATAAATCCAGTGTTCAATCTAAAGCTTGCCATTGCGCAAATGCACCCTTATGTACGCAAATGGCATAATGTCAAACGTCTATTGGGCCCGTCGGGCGCACTCGACGAAAATATGGATATTTGCCTATATCAGACCAGGGACGTTATGTTCGTGTTTCTAATCGACCAGGCTTTTGACGACTTTTCGTTTATTCTGTGCCCGTCCGTCTCTTTAAACCTATTTCGTTACATAGTTATACAAAGAAGGAGAAATAGTTATATTCGTATTAGAGACAAACATAATTAAATTTCACATTGTTTGAACGACTGTACAGATACTGAGGACATAAATGTTGTTCATTTGACATGGAGTACTGTACATATGCAATAATTTCAGTAAACGATCAAAGTGATTGACTGGTTTACAAATGTAAACGATAGATTCGATAGTAAAGTTCCAAAGATAACGCGATGCAGTCTGTATGTGTCCGATTAATTTAAGAAGATAAGTTCTCTCGTATACAATTCATACTTTGCAACAAAATTTAATAATATCGGGGGTAATTTTACATGTTTGTTTCTTGTGATAAATATTTCACTGACTGACTTACATGTACATGTACCTCCACTTCCATGGAGAAGTTAACTGGTGAAAAGGTATATGATTATGTGATTACTTGTAACTGGCAAACACACCAGCGAAGAAAATGGGCTTGTTCTGCTGGCCTAAATAAATATGAACTTAGCGATGAAAATTTTGTTGAGACTGGGTTTAAACGTTCACAATAGTTGTGAGTTAATATTAAGTTTGACGTGTTGTTCATGGGCATTATGTATGACTGTGTCATGACCAGTGGTGTTTTTTCACAAAAATTCTTATGAAAATAATTTTCGTAAGTCAGTTTCATATAATAAGCCCTTCTAAGTCAGACGGATAATAAGCATAACTATGAAACAAAAAGGTATGCACAATTCTACAGTTTTAGAATTGTTAAGACAAACAATTAGCGTATTACTAAGGTTTCTTGCTTTTGATATACGAAGATCTTTTTCGTAAGAATTTTTGTGAAAAGCACCACTGTTCTTTCAAACTTTCAGCGTCACTGCCGCAACAGTACAATTGGTGCTTTAATTTGGTGACTTATTAATACTTGTTTGCAGTTTTGAACGGAAAATGATAAAACCAATTTTAGATGTGTGTCAGCATAATTCTGACTTTATGGTATTTGATTGCAATGACATAATCATATAGTGTCTAGTTAACATGTGCATACTTTAAGTTAATTAGGATATCAAAATGAAAATAGATGTGCTAATTCATTGATGGTACGTCTACTTAACTTTGAAGGGACGTTACTATGGACTTATGTTATAGCAGTTCTGTCTCTTTTATATTTATATGAATTGGTTTATTATTCTTTGACTGGTTTATTTGTTTGATAAAGTAAGATAAACCATGCAATTAGCAAAACACTCGAAAAGTCTAGTTCTATCCTTGGACTGCTCTTGTTAAATTCTATTAATTGATACTCCATACATTATTTCATAGATAATATTGCTGCACAAGTTTGATTTTTTACATAATTATAATCTTAATTTATTAAATCAGTTCAGGATATCGTTCCTCCAGCACTCCAGTGCTTTGATTACTTATTCTATCACTATTACAACAACTTTGTTCCAGCAAGAAATCAATGATAATGACATACATTAACTCGATATTGCTGACAATCATGATATAAACTTTCATTAATCTTGCTTGAACATATTTTACTTAAGGTCCGGGTACAAAGTGTTTTGTTGAAATTCTCTCTATTTTCGGTTTCTTAGCAACCAGATCGTTTACAAAAATGTGTAATGATGTGCATGATGTACATTTTGCAAGGCATTTACATACCAAAGTTTCAATAAAGCTTGGATACTTTTGTATAAATCGAGATGTATTTTTGATTGGACAGACTGACAGACAGACGGCCAGACAGACAGACGGACGGACAGACGTAGGGCAAACCTATAGTCCACTTCAATATAAACACCGTGTGTTCTATATTGGTGTGCTGTTCGTCATACAATGACTTGAAGTAAGATCAGCAGGAATGATATACGAAGGTCATAGGCAGTAATGTCAAAATATCGCGTACTAGAAGTCATTGGTAGAAAAATCCAACACATTCATTTTGTTCCGAACATAACCTTGCACATGAAGGTATTGTCTTGGCTATCATTCCATCTGGTAGATTTATAGAATGACTACTTGTACACACACTGTCTAAAAGTGAAGTTTGTTTGGTGTAAACATCCTCATTGTCCGTAGTATCACAATTTATAGCAATACTGACTGCTAATAAAACTAGAACAAACAACCTTGTTAACAATATAAGTGTTGTTCCACGAACCATAATTTCATATGATAAAAATATTTAATTTCAAAATAAGAATCTAGATGTTTAAACACAAATTAAGGAAAAAACTTATATATATATTGTTTTTCTTTTAAGATATTAACTTTAATTTTCAATTTTTTATATACACGTCCGATCCGCTTTTTCTTAACTGACAAATAAATAATTTTAAAGTGACCGTTCTTAAATACATAACAGAAGGCGACGATGTCTTAGAAAAACTGTCATAAAATAGTTTAACCTCTTGTCTGTTACATTATCACAGTTGTTAGGCGACGAACATTTAAACACAAGAAGTCACTGTGAAGTTATTCATGTTTCACTGTTAGGGAATAAAATAGATCACTATTTATAGTAACGCTTTTACATGTAATCAAGCTTTTATTGAATATAAAATCCACGAGAGATTTGTCATAGAAATAACTCACTTAAACCTATACAAATTGATCATTCTAAACTTGGATTATTTATTGGTCATTTATACCGATATGATGAAAAATATATTCTCATGTTGCAGCAGTTACAATAGCTATGATTTCTGGTCGATTAACTTTGTTCTAAAAGCTGAAAGTTCCGTCAGTGACAGTGAATGTATCTTACATCGATTTATTTAAAACAGTTTTAGAAAATTAAAGTACATAATCACGTGATCTTCAGAAAATAATTTAAAAAAAAAACAACTTCGTCAATGTCTTGCAACAGCCGAAATATATAAAATGAAATTACTAATGGGTGAAATTTGACATATTTGCCAATGTTTGTGGACATTATTATATATTATGCTGAGAGATTATAAACACTTGTATCACTATTACAACTATCTCAATCTTCTTAATGTTTAAAGTGAGTTAAATATAAATGAAGAAAAGTTACCATTGTTAAAAACGCTTGTCCAATAAAAAAGAAGATACAATTATCATACTAATCGTTCGTTTAATCGTCAATGAGTTATATCCTTTTTACTTCTCAAAAGTTTCGCATGTTCACTGTGAATGTAATATATTCACTGAGCAGCGAGGGGAGCGTGGTCATTGGGTTGTTTATCAATGTCAGCTACTGATAGAATAGAATAGAACAGCTTATTTTAAATAATGGTGTATTGTATTAAAACCATACTTGGTAAAAGCATGATGCAATAATAGTTTTGTTTTATTAATGAACATTATCTAACATACAATGAGATGAAAGTTTACGATCCGTTATAATCACTGGTAGTCATTTAACAATCGTGATTAATTAATTTTGTTTAAGTGGAATTTTATGTACAACTTCCTTGCTTAGTAATTTGTAACTTTACTAAAGTGATCAATTTTTATAAAAAATGAATGTTTTATAATGGACTAGTGAAGCTTTATCATGTTAATACAGAAAGGCTTTTTTGTCACTTTACTGGCATTCCTGAAACAGTGCCTTTTTCATGGCTTATTGACCATGAGCATTTCACTTTTAAAGCAAGATAAAACAAGCGATTAAAAAAAGAGTAGCTCAAATTTGTACTAAAAGTTGCCAAATTTCTTGGATTTTATGCTAAGCCGAGTGCTCTTCCAATTAGTGGGAGAACCAGAAAGAAGCCGTCTATAGCACATACAAGTCGTAGCTCATACAGATGTCTTACAGCATTTTTTCCCTCGAACAGCTACAGTCTGGAATGATCTACCAGAACCAGGCATCTTTCAGACAGTAGCTATCATCTCTCACGTAATAATGCCCGGATCGACAGTCAGTACCGATACGAATGAAGGTTAGGGCTTTAATGATTTGGTGAATTCACTTACGGTAGCCGAATAGGCCTGGTCGGAGAAAGCTGTAAGTCTAAGCGTTTTATTTTTTTCTATATTTTATCTATCTACTTCTGTCTTCCCTACAAGCCCTTATAAGCAAACTAAATTATTGGCCTAAACATTTTTAACAAATATGCTAAGCATGTAACTGCACAGGAAACATCATCCCATCGTTATTTTTTAGTCGTTAAACAAATATGCGAAGGATTGGGTTACACTGATGAAGTTTTTTTTTTCAATAACAAATATCTCAACTGTTATAACTAAAGAATAATAATAAGGTTTACGTCGTCTCTGGTATAATTTGAATAAAATAGTGATTGGTACTTATTGAAACAGTTTTGACGTATGTTTAAAATTAAACTTTTATAGACACTTCAAATAGCAAAAATCAATAAAATTAGTCTAAGAGTTGGATATACATAAAGACGGTTAATGTTTAGTACGTATTGTATCTTATGGCAATATGTAAACAGACAAATACATTTATACTATGTGCAGCTTTGTGGCATTAAAGTTCCTACGTAGGGCAAAGAATCACATCAGAATACATATGTATACAAATACTACAGTGATTACAGCGCTACATGTATGATTATACATTTAAGTTTTAAAATATATTTGGCAATATTTGTCTACAAGTGTTTATGCTCTCATTATAAGCAATATTTATGTTTGCAATTGATAGTAGTGTCCTTTAATTTGTTAACGTACTGTGATGTACACTGTGTTGTAGTATAACAAACATTTCAATAAATAAAGTAGATTTCTTAAGTTTTTTTTAAATTTATATTAGTCAATTCTTATAAAACATTTAAATAAAATTTTAAATGCTTAAAATGCATTACTTCAACTTTTCCTTGACATGTTAAATGTAATGATGCATTTATATCTATTAAGATATTCGTATGATGTTGCACAAATGCGATGCGGAAGTTTTTACAAAAAGTCCAATTTTCTTCCTTATGTTATAATCGTATTGTGCTTAAGACTCAAATTCCTGACACTTATGGTATCATAGATTATTCAAGTATCTACTATTTGTTTGCCGATTGTTTTGACAAGTTGTCATTTTGTCACTTTAAGATTTATACACAATACATTTTGAAGTACTTATGACATAAGAATCACTTAGAATTAAAATATATTTTTTCCAAGATGTTGTGATACATTAAAAGTGTGCATCTTCAAGTACGAACATGCAAGATGTGATTGGAGTTACACAATAAATATAAAACCCAATCAAAACAACCAGGAAGATTAAATGGAGTTACAAGATATATTTTACATAATAAAGCTCTACTGTCTCTTGTCATTTAACTAATTGAATATGTGTTTGTAATCCTTCTAGTACCAAAAACAGTTACCAATAAATTCGTACAAATAAGAATTAATTATGTTGATAATACTTGTTTATGAAGTGTTACAATTTTTCAGTTCTAAACATGTTCAAAATTATAGTATAATAGTAACTATGCTGTAATCACTTGTTGATGAAGTGTTACAATTTTTCAATTCTTAACATGTTCAATATTATAAATACCTTTTTATATATTTGTTATTAAATAACGAAAGTAAAGTGATGTATAAAGTAATGAATGATGTCAGTATACACGATGTGTATGTATTATTTCAGTTACGGGGAATTTACGGAATTGCCACACAAAAATAATGAATGTTTTAAAATTAAATCTTATTTAAAAGACTTCAACAGAATTTATAAGCTAGTTATGTCAAAAAGTTTTTTTTCTAGCTCAAATCGCGTACACTAGTTAAATGAATTGCCAGTATCATGTTTGACATTGTTTGATTTTGTAAATTAAGATTGTTTAGTTTTAATAATATACTTACACATTTTCATACTAAGGCAGCTCTTACCTGGTAAAATATTTATTTCTGAAATTAAGCACAAATGTGTTTTATGCCGTCAGTTGGCGGCAACAACAATACATACACACATAACATCATAACGTTTATATAAACAAGCATGAATGATGTTATTTTTCTTACATATAATGAAATGGAACTAAAGTACATGTAATATACAGTGTTCTTAAAAAGTGTGTCTGTAATTGAATAAAAATTACTATGTTTGCCTAGGAGTTTCTAAGTCTTCAAAGTTTTAAGTATAAGCGTTATATAATAATGTAGTGCTTGAGCTGCGCTTCAAAACAGAATCAGATGAATAGGTGAGCTAGACTACAAGTTTGAGTTGTATGTACATAAATAATGAAGAGCGCGCAACATTCTCAATATAACGTTAGTCGATCCTATGTGCTCTATATGCTCTATCTTAGCTTATATGAAATAGTAAGATTTTTAAAAAGATTTAAACAATGTATTTTAGATTAGCGAGATTAATGGTTTTGGTGTGTTTGTTGTTCGGTAGATTAAATGCTCTTAATGAACCGTTAACATCAGAACGATTCGTTTATGAGGAACAGCTTTTGAAGAAAGTTATCAGAATGGAAGTATTGATGGAACAAATGGAACGTGAAATATCACAGAAGAAAACTCTCGAAGACTTGTCATTGGAAGTAGAAAATAAAATAGCTGAAATGTCACAGATGCACGACAAGATGAAAACTAATCTCGACAACTTGACATTGGCAATGGAAAATAAAATAGCTGACATGTCACAGACGCACGAAAATGTGAAAAACACGCTCGGCAACTTGACATTGTCGACGGAAAATAAAATAGCTGAAATGTCACAGACGCACGAAAATGTGAAAAATACGCTCGGCAACTTGACATTGGCGACGGAAAATGAAATAGCTAAAATGTCACAGACGCACGAAAATGTGAAAAATGCGCTCGGCAACTTGACATTGGAGACAGAAAATAAAATAGCTGAAATGTCACAGGCACATGACAAGATAAAAACTAATCACGACAACTTGACACTGGAGGTAGAAAATAAAATAGCTGAACTTAAATTGGTTGAAGGTATGTACATTTTTGTCATGAATTAATCAGTTGATATTATATAAGAATTTGCAAAAACGATTATATTATAGTGTATTATAATATACTATACAATGAAGGGCTATTGTTATGCAAAACTTACGATTTTGAATAAGAACCCGACTGATCACTTCCTGTCATCTCTGAGCAGTTTGCATAAAAAACAAGTTATTTGTTCCCTAATAAGACAATTACCAACTGTAATGTTAATCGTTTAAAGATAAATTTCAACAAATGTTTCCATACCCATTGTCTTTTTATCACATGGTACTAATTTAAGCTTATTCTGTTATTTTTATACGCATTTTTATGCAAATAATTAATTTACCTTTATGCAATATTAGGATTGTTTTGTACAAATCAGTCCTTGAATTCTATATTTATATTTTAAATACAATATCGTGTAAATATGCTAATTTTGGTAGTTGGTAATAAAAAAATATGCAAAATATAATAATTATTAGTACCATGTTTTAAATTACTTAAATCATTATTCGAAGACTTTTACTTCAATATTATTTTTTCTAGGAATATTTTTTTAGGATGGCATAAAGTCATTTTGGAAGAAATATTCTAAAAATTTAAATGCAAATTGACATACAACTGTAAAGTACGTTGATTTTAAGTTTTAAACATATCCCTTTTTTAACGGAAAGCATATTTGGTTTAAGTGTATTTAAGTGCTTTTATATTTTGCAAAATACAAAAGTCAGTATTTTCGTTTATTACTTAGAATTCATTTTCTTAATATATTATAGAACTTTTAAATTTGAATTTTTAAATATTAAAATTAGTGAGCAAGTAGTTTTAGTGAGCTGTAATAATGCGTTTTCTGTGATTCTAACAATGTATGTCACTATTTTCTGCTGATATTATATAAATAACACATGTCAGTGAGGGTGACAGTACAGATTATCAACCCGATGGAAATAATATCAACCGGGGCGCTAGCCGAGGTTGAAATTATTTTTCAAGGGTTGATAATCTGTACTGTCACCCTCACTGCCATGTGTTATTTGTTTTATTATACCGAACAAAACTGTCACATGTAAATATTTAATGAACAACAAATAACAACACAGAAAATACATAGAGGATATTCGTCAACTTTGGTGCAAGATCGATTTTCATTTCATCGAGTGAGCTCAGAAAATATATTTTCACGAGTGGCAAAGCCACGAGTGAAAATATCATTTTCTGAGTTCACGAGTTGAAATAAAAAAGATCTTACACCAAATTTGACGAATATTCTGTTTCTTTCATGCTTAGTTTTGTGTTTTATTGTATGTATTTTACACGAGTTATAACGTGACGTCATTTTTACTCAAAGATGACGTCATTTATCTTCTAATATTATGTAGGTTGTCTCCCTTAGATAGCGGGTAATATTACCGCTCCGGTATAGGACTTTAGCGTAAGGAAATTCCAGTGAGGTATAATTAATGTATATTACCATGTGAATGATCATTTCTTGATGTTTTATGTAATAAGCGTCTATGGTCACGTGATCAACAACTAAAGAAAAATGATGTTCATCAATGTCTTCTTCAATTGAAACTATTGGATGAGATCAAATACCTAGAAAATAACTATTATATAGTACCAACTTTCTGAAAAACCTCCACTGAGAGGGACTTAAATGATTTTTGTTCAGAGATTTTTGCTATGCACAATTTAAATTTAATTAAAATATGCCTATGAGAATTATCAAAAGTTGTGCAAAGGATTCTCATCTTAGAGGTTATACTGTATCTTACGTCCATAAAAAATTGCTAATTTATTCCATAAGGTTTACTAGTTAACTTCGAAGCCTTTGCATGAAGCGATTTGTACACTTATTCGTCAGCAAAACAATTTATGAAGACGTTTCAAAGTCAACAAAACAGCTTACAAACTGGTTAGACTGTTTTCGGATAAAGAAATTTGATATTTATTTTACATGTATACAGTATTAAAATATTTCCTGTCTTTTGGTTGTTAAAACTGTAACGAAGCACACGTGTCTAGTGTCATTTAGACGAACTCGTGACAATATACACTGGTAATTTTTCACGAGTTAAGAAAATAAGTTATTATATTCAAAATATGCATGGTACAACATGATTAATCTACGTTTGACCTTTATACTCAAATAAATTATACACTTACTTTTTTGACTTCGTCGATATATCGGGAATCTGATGTAATTTTCATTTAATCACGATTACAACTCTTTGTCATATGTTTGTACATGTTGTTTTTTATCGACAGCTTCCTTTAAAGATTTGAATACAAATGTATTCAAATCTTTAAAGAAAGCTGTCGATATTTTTGCAAAAAACAATTAAGGTAGAGCTTTTGTTACAGCTTCTGTCAAATTTCGGATGATATCAAGTCATGTCCATTATTTAAGTGAGCTCATATAGTTGTCAAAAAAGATTAACATCGGACAAACTTTGAGATGTGATTATAGGTGAAATAAATGTAATTTAAACAATGGACGAATGATTCGACCCCAAACAAATTCGTAATTAATTAGTATACTGGTGTTTTATACAATAAATTAGTAGAATACCCTTATTCAATCTTTAAATGCTAGTCAATAATTGAGTTTATGTATGATATTACCGTAAAGATGATTTTATTTCATTAACAAACTATCATTGTAGTTTATTTTTCTTTCTTTCATTCATTGTCATATGGTATAAAATAATTATAAATGAGTAACTTGGAGATCTACAATAGTTTTCATGGATACAAGATAAGGATACGGACATTTTTAAGGCGGCGATAATCGTTACATTTTTCTGTTATGACCACTGGCACTGGAGTCCATACATTCGATACAATATTCATGCTTAAAAATTTAACAATTAAAAATAACGTCGTTGAAAAGAAAACAAAAACCGGTCCCTTTTGAGTCAAACCTCAGCTTATTAAAATGTATATATGGTATTGAACCGTTTTTGACAACATTGTCAGTGCGATATCAGTTTACTGCCATAATCTTGCCAGACAAATTCCAGCTCCTTGCCAGCCAATTATCAGTCTGTTACCAGACCTGGCAATACACTGACCCAGTCTATTGACAGTTGGTTATCAGGTTATTGTCAGACATGTAGTCAGTCTAAGACCAGCACTAGCCATTTTGTTTTTAGTCATATAAAGCACAAATTGGCTAAGTGTAAGATTAAAATTGAGACAATCTGCTTGTTTTGTTTTTTTAATTCCAATGTACCCTAACAAGTTTTAGCTGACTTTTAACAGATACCTGACTGACATTTAACTGACAATAAAAAATCACTGACAACACAATGACATAACACCGGCACATTGCAGTGATTGTGTCCTTTTCAGTCTATTGCTAGTGTATAACCAGTCAAACCTCAGATCTGATTTTTGACTGGCACTTAATTTTATACCAATTGACAACACATTGCCATTTTAGAAGGATATACACTGGTTTTTAACTGGCATATCACTGGCACTACACTGATGTCACACTGGCATAGAAACATCATTTTATATAAGAAGTATTTGACGTAACAGTGCAGCTAACTAGTAACTTATCATTGCTTACCTTTATTTTTTGAACAAATTAACCACAGACTGCTTATCATTAGAATAGTGTTAAATTATTACAAATTAAAGAACATGTTTATCCGGAAAAAAATATCCGAATATATGTACACTTAACATTGTTTTCATACAGCTGATAAATAGAGTAAATAGATATTAACTATATTATCTTTGCATTTTATATTAGTGTATGATAACTTTAGATGCCTACTGAAATTCCAACTATCAGTAAAATCTTTTCTAAATGTTGTTGAGCGGGAAAAACAGATTTTGTTGTTGACCTCATGTTAAGTTCCTCATGTGAACGATAAAAACAAAACATATCAGATTGTGTCTACTAAGTAAATACACAGTATTTCCCCCTGAATAAGAGAGTGTAAAACATGGGCCTATTAATAATATCGTTAAAGGATCACAATACTAATTGTAATTAAAAACCATGCTGTTTTATATCATTCATGACTCTTGTTTAAGGTCGTTTTAGTCAAGTTTTCACTTTCCAGTGTATTACCAGTATTAATATTTGTTGAAAAAAGTTTTTTTGGGAATTATGGTCATTCTATTGTCAGACCACCTTGCATGTTAAAATTCAAATTACGTTGTTGAGCAGTTGCTTTATATAACAGTTGTATATTGTCAGTCTAATGTCAAGTCTGTTTTTCTTCACATTGTTAATATCAGACTATTGTCAGATCATTGTTAGTGTGTAGTCATACATCCATTAAAGACACAATTTTGCCCGTTTATAACCAATTGACCAACAGTGACAGACCTGGTAATAGGCTAATATTATATGTCAGTGTGTAACCAGATTTTTTTCAAACCAGTGTGAAAAACTATTGAACACAGTGTCTTGGCAGAAAAAGCTTTCTGTAGTCAGTTAAATATCGTTGTAGCGTTAGCTTATTACCAGTTTAGTGCAAGAGTGTTGTCAGAAACTGCTTTTTCGTAAGGGTATGCCCATTCATATTCCGAAATGTAAAAATTCAATACGACTGCAAAAACGGTTCAATACCATGTGTATACATGTATTATAATAAACTGTGGCACGACTCTAAAGCGATAGTTAAACATGAGCCGTTTTTTTCTATGTTTCTTCACTAAATTTTTTTGTACATAAGTATGAATATTTTATCAAATATAGGGACTCAAGTACCAGTGGTTTGGACTAACAATTATTAATTTGTAATATCTGTAAAAATATCCAATTAATAAAACCACACTTATGAAATAAATCCATTTAAATGAAATATTATAAAATTTCTTGTGGATGAAAAGTTGAAATATTTTTCTTGTGAATCTGGATCGTAAATCAGATGATAAAAATAGTGACAAAATGTTTATTTCTTGATATGTGCATTACAGGAATTCTTCTTTAATAATCTGAATTCGAACTGTAGACCCTAAAAAAGAAATTTCTTTTAGGTTTATATGGTTGCACTGAATGAAAATATTACCAAACAAAGTATTTCTTATAATATTTCAGAAAGAGTAAGTCTTCCAATGGTAGCCTTCAATGCATATGGATTGGCTGACTACAGTTTGGACACCAACCAAATACTAGTATTTAAGAACACCTATCTAAATGAAGGCAATGGTTATGATACCGTCGATGGAGTATTCACAGCTCCTGTTGGTGGACTGTACTTGTTTTCAATGCATGCATGTAACCACAGTGGTCGATATTTTTATTATTACATAGTTGTTGACAACAATATTATAGCTAGAAGTTCTAAGTATAACAAGGAAGGAAACGACTGTGCTTCTGTTGTTACCTTAACAAAGTTGGAGAAAGATCAAAGAGTTTGGGTGAAATGTTCTTTAGGTTCATCCAGGAATCAGCAGCTGTATGATAATGTTTATAGACAATCCACATTTTCAGGAGTTCTACTTCATGGATAAGTTTTCTTGTCTATACTTACCATACATCTTTATGACGATGACATGTATAACTGACAGCTGGGTTTACAAAATGAATATTGAAGAAATTTTCAATGTTCAGCTGTTTTAATTTCTATTTTTTATTTGCAAGACATTCTGCAATAAATGGCTTCATTTTTTACTATTACAATAGTAATGATATATATGCAGTGATCTAAATAGACATTCTTTTTGATGAAAGACAAAATAGTGTGTTTTCAAGAGTATGCATTTATAAATGATGAAATGTAAATTGATGAAATGAATATATTGATAGAAATTTTGAAGGCATAAAAAAACAATTAAATGCACATTCACGGAAACATTGAAACTATTTAATATATTTATATCATTCATGACATAGATCAATTTTTTCTATTAAAGTTTTAATTTTTTTGCCACGATCAAATGTGTCTGTTAAAATACATGGCATATTGTTTATAAAATATCTTTACTCGGTGGTCAATCGAATGTGATAATATTAAAATGAATGACAAATCTTATAACCCACCCGTTATGGAATAATATCATTCAAAGATGTCTAAAAGACTGTTATCTATTAATACATATGTTTGAAACCGGCGTATATGTTATTTGTGCATGGCTTCTTCCATATTCAATATTATGCTGTATTCATATTATATTATAGATAATAAGCGAAATATAAACGAAAATACATTCATGTTTTATTTGTTATTTTGTTGCATTCATGTTTTATTTGTTATTTTGTTACTTCTTAATTCTAGATAAAACACAACTTGTCTGAATTATTTCCGAGAATTGGAATCTTTTTATATAAGTAACAAAGTCGTTCAACACGATACAAATGCACTGACTATACGTTTTATATTTTATGTGGTATGTGTTTTCAAGAAACGTGCCAGACGCCATTACCTTACCAGAGTTCATAGACTAGCTGATAGAGACAATATTATAATGTCGTTTTGTCAATTATTCAATAAAAGGTAAATGTGTATTAACTGTTGACCGAGATAATGAACATACATGGTCATATCAGGAATGACAGAAAAAAGAAAGGATACCAACTACATGTACAATAAAACCGAAGTCATATCTATAAATAATACGAGTTTCCAGTTCGTGGATTAAATACAACTATTTAATTAATGTAACTTCACTTGTCTACAAATCTTCAGAAAAAAGACAGAATAAACTCGTATAGGATAACTTGAGACAAAATACCACGCTACCATTTTTATACACAGGTGGATCTAAGAATAGTATGCTAATTTTCGACTATTATCAGTTTGTTTTATGTATTAAATTTATTACGAGAACGCACCTTCCATGCATTTAAGACATGGTTAAAACTTTCATTACACAAAATCAACTGACCTCCCTTTTTTATGTAATACCTGAGTCCAAAATATGTAAACAAACCGAGTCATTTGTCTCAAGTTATCCTAAACGAGCTATACCAACTACATGTACCATCAATAATATTGAAGCCGTATCTACAAAAAGTAGGATTGTCGAGTTCATGGATAGAATACAACTATTTCTCTTAATGTAATTCCACTTGTCTACAAATCTTCGAGCTGAAAGAGATTTGACTTCCCTTGATATTTTGGTCAAACTAGAGCACTGTCCTACTAAGTTTGTCAAAATGCCAAAGGAACGCACTTATTTGACATCACAACAAAGGGTTGATTGATAAGATTAGTTGAATAGGTACAAATGGGAGACTATTGCACAGCTAATAAATAACTTAGAACATTTTTTATATGTTGGGGTTAGTACTGGCTTATGCCCGGGAAGCAATTTCTACATTATAAGACACATGTCCATCAGCCCCTGTCCATAGAGCTCATCTGTCCGCAAAGGACACTTTGGGGGTTACCCGTGACTGTCCTTTGTTCGCAGGTAAGACTGTAATTTATATAGGATACAATGTCTGTTTCGTTGATGAACAAGTATATTAAGACGTTTATACACGGCACAGGTGGGCAAGAAACCGTTAATCGTATCGGTTACGAAACTGTCTCTTTGAGCTCAAACCTTCTGGGGCATTACTAATACAAGCGGGAAGATTTTACCATCTTGCCCGCCTCTGTCGTGTATAATTTTCTAAATATACACATTACACACTAACGCAGAAGGACTTGATAGTCGATATCATATATAAATGTAGAGACAACAAACTTGATATTTTGTTTTAAACAGTTATTGTTTAAGCTTAGCCGATGTTCTGATTAATAAATTTAAAGAAGAGGCGTATAGAACATAATTGTACAGGAAACAAGAAATTATGCTTAATTACATACATAGTCGAATAATGATTGGTAATTCTGGTTAAACTAGACGTGTTCCGCCTGGCTTCCTTACTCATTACAGATTGATCAATTGTTCTTATATGCACTGAGCTACTTTCCCTACAAGAATGTAACTGATAATATCTATACAAAAAACATCCACTTGTGGCACATTTTACCAACAGGTTTATCGTACTTCGCCTACAATTTTCGTTGTTCGATCTCAGTTAAATGTGTCTATAAGATTATGAACTGTAGCTATAGTCCAACAGAATTAACATGAGCTTGACCTTCATGCAAAAATATATTAAACTCAATATTTACAGTCTATTTTTGTCTGCGTTTGTAAATCGCGCTTTATCGGAAGCTTTCGGCAAAATACACGTACTGAACAAATAATGTTGTTTTCATAAGAATAAATACGTATAACAATAAAATAACCGTGCCATAATATTGCTGACTTACTTGTTTCCCCCAAAACTATTGTGTCCAAAATTAAAAGTACAACAACACGCCACTTTTAATAAATTGATTTATAGTAACATCGGTTGTCATAAACACGTGTATAACCGTATACACACATACGGAAACTCACGATTTAATGTAAGTGCAGTGTGTAATTATCAGAATTAGGTAGTTCAAGCTCATGTTAATTCTGTTGGACTATATTTCCGTACAATTAGTTATTGACGCTTGAAACAAGCTTCCCCTAACTGTACCACAATGCGGCGACGATTTTTACCTGCATGAAGGAAACATATTGAATACATAATTTTTCTTGAATAGTACAATTTCTGTGGCTGGAAATCGAATGAAGGACATCTTTATTTATTACATAAACTGGAAGGTTTGTACTGACCTACAGGTAGAAACAACATTGTTTAAGTCAACCCATTACTTCACTGACCATAGCGCCAGTAGCAAGCGATAGAAGACAGTGTCTTTATCTGAAAATGTTGATACATGTATTAACAATTCAGGTTATGTAATCCTGTGTTGCTATATTTTTCATTTCATTCACCGTTACTTCCCTAAGTATAGAAAATCATAAAACAGAAAACTGTTCTTGCGAGTTATAGTTGGTTTTCCTCAACTGTCCAAACGTGTAAAAATTCACGATAACTTAGTGTTCTTTGTCACTGGCACCAGAGTCCATATCTTATGATTATAATGCGTACGTCACTATATATAGTTCTCTGTACATACATATATAATAAACATGGTATTGAACGTTTTCTACAGTGCATACGGCCCAAACCGTTTTTCGTTAATTCGACGTGTATCTGAAAGAAAATGTAGGTCTCAATTTAAAGATTAAACATTACGCTAACATCATGCAAAGTTAAAAGTTTGTATCTGATACCGTTTTCATGAAATTTATATAAATTTCAAAATCACTAGTTTGCAGCGATTCAACGTCACTACTGACTTCCGGTTTAACTTAACCTGGTTCCCTGGATATTAATGATTACGTACACAGACGCAGCATATATCATTGATTACGTGTAAATTCTATTCATAGAACTTGGGACACGTAAATGTTTACCTAGGCAGTTCGCTCCGATTGGGTTTAAATTTGGCGCGCTTCATTGACAAGGTACGGGAAAAGTCTCGAGGAGTTTATCAACCAATCAGTTTACGCCGGTAAACGCGTCATGATTAAACCGGAAGTGAACAGTGACTCTCAATCGCTGCAAAATGATAGTATTGATTATTTATGCATGGCATTTTTATATTCCATACAATTGCTGATCATTTTTCATATTCTGTTATAAGGAAAACAATATAATAAAAACAATTTTCTTTTATTTGTTACTTTACTTACCACACCATACAATAGAGAAGGATTTTCGACCAAAATCCTTTGTATGAGGCTTTGTGATACTAGCCTCTTGAGCTCCTTGATAAAACATAACTTGTATTGAAGCTCTCCGAGAAGTTTTATCTATTTTATGTTAGTTGTTTATACCGCTTGTCACCAAGGCGTATATCACCACTGTCCATATACAAAGATACTGCTTATACCTTCATGTGTTGATACAGCGTAACTTCGAACCAAAACAATGCTTATATAGTGCCTTTGGCTTTGAACTGTGCCGACCGCCTTTGGTTTGTAACATCGCCATGGCAATTCTTTGCTTCATTCTTTGCTAATGAAAAACGAAATACTTGTCAAAATTTCCATGAGAACAATAAAGTATATCTACCGTTGATGAAAGTACTTGATAGTACAGCCTGACAGAGAGAGGATATCAACTGTCTACGAATATCCTTAGATTGAACGTTTATAATCAAATTTCATCAGTCAAGGATCAGGTCAGAGATTGACCAGGAATTAGTTTACACAATGTGACAGACATTTTATCAGTAAATTGAATAACAAAAATATAATTAATTCAAAGAATTAATTACCACCGGATAGTGGTACCACTATGTGTACATACGTCAAAAGGGAAGACAGATATGTATGCGGCAAAAATACTTCCAGCCGTATTGTCAAACCTATTTTGACTTAATGGCAGGCTCAATGAGTGAGTTAGACAGTAATTACAGAGTAACAGTCGATACGTTCAGCATGCAAAGACAGTATATGTCAGTAACTTACTACAGACATGTACAAATAATTAACTTTTACATCATGCATTTAGCGCTTTGTATACGATTAACCCGATCTAAAATTCTCAGCTCTCCCACTTATTTATCGCGAGTGTTTAGCAAATCTGTTCACGGAGACGTGCGTTAAATATGTACGGTACGTGTTTTTTAGCCTGAACCTGAATTTAGGGGAGCAGAAATTTTACAATACAATGTCTAAAAACATAAAGGATAAAATGCTCTTTAAAATGCCATCCCCCATAAGCACGAAATTGTATTGCATTACTATAAAACTAAAATTAATACAATTTCTCACTGTCAACATTTGTAAATAAAAAAGGAGGACACATTTTAAAAAAAATCATGAACTGCTCCTACCATGGTCATCATATTCTGACGACTCCAATATACCACCGGCCTTTAGGCCGGCGGTAAATAAACTTGTCACATTACATAGTATGACTAATTTTGAACATTTTTTACTCATTTATCATGGTCATGTGATATATTCGTTGTTGCCTGTCCGGTCTAAACTAATGGATATTTACGATGATCGCATTATTAAAACAATTAGATTTTTTAATATCATTCAAATATTAAGACGTCTTGAATATAATATATCTATATAAAAACTATTTTGAACAGAATGTATGTTTCGTTGATGAACAAGCATAATTTAGACGTGAATACATGGCACAGGCTTACCTAACAACTAGTTGTTAATGGTAAAATCTCTCTGGACAGGGAATTGTAGGCGCAGTCGTTCAGTGGTAATACGTGAACTTAGAGCTCGAGAGATGTCGGATTTTATTATCACAAAGGGCACTACCGTGATTTAGTGGTAGAACTAACGTCTAGTTATTGATATTTTCGAATCTCACTAGGGACACTACCAATAACAATGAGCTAGAAATTTACCTACAGTTGTTCCACTCCACCTAGGAGTAAACTGGTACTGTGAAGGATCGCCTGCCTGTACGAGATTTCTATGATCAGGAATTATAGTACAGGATTGTAAAGTTGGCTAAACATGTACATGTATACGGAAACAGATTTTAAATTGCACTTTAACTTTTAACTTTAAAAATTGAACCTAGGAAATTCAACATTCTGCCGTTTATCCACTTAATCAAAGGTTAGAACTGATAACAGTTTAAAACAAAGCCAATAATTTATTGCACAAACCATAGAGTGCCAGTAGCAAGCAGTATGGTATGATTTCTTTAACATAACGCACAATTCAAGAAATATTGATATTATTTTAACAATTCAGGTAAGTTAATCCAGTGATTTTTATTTTTATCTCATTCACAGTTACTTCCCTTATATTATTCATCACGATATAGAGAACTATTTTTGTGAGTTAGATCTAGTTATAATTTAAGTTAGGAAATAACTGAAAGTTCAGTTATTGAAACATCATTTTAACGATTGTTCAATGGGAAAGCGTACTGGCCGAATCGAGAATTAACTTGTTTCCCGGTTGTTAAGGCAATTTACTTTCTAAGTCAATGTCGTCATAACATGTACAGTGATGAACTATAACCAATAGGTACAACAGCACGTCACTTATAAACAATCTTCAACTATCCTGCATTAGTGTAAAAAAAGAAGTTTTTAACAACCCTAGACCAAACCAGATTCAGTCTTTCGAAATATTTAACTTGAAATAAACGAGAGTTCAAGTGAAACTTGGGGAAATCATGCAACATCTCTATTGTGTAAAATATAAACTGGTCAGATTTTGATCATATTAAGGGAAACAACTCTAGTTAATGATATTTAACAACATTGACAAGAGTTATCCTCCTTTAGCAATCTTGTTTGTTTGTTTCACTTACATAAACTAGAGCTTATTACAGACTGCGTTTTAATTGTTCGTATAATTATCTAATTAAGTATATCAAAATTATAATTCCAGTTAAAACTTAATTTGGAAACTTGTTCATGATTTTATGTCAATATTGGCTACTTTTTGTATCAAATAAAATTGATATTCACCATTGTTACCCACTGTTTATGGTAAGTTATAATTGCACATTTAAAGAACAAGTTTTGTTCTAAATGTGTATCTGCATAAATCCTAATATTGGTTTGCACGCTTATCATTGTACTTAATATTTCAGAAAATAACTATTTACATTCGGAACTCCTAGGACATTCAAGACAATTTACTTCGAACATGTTAAGACGCCATTTTGGAACTATATTTGCACCACATTCCAACATTCATCTAGTGAAGTGACCGGTAATTAAACAACTAAGATCTATATACAAAATACCAATGATAAAATCAAAGTCAATATCTGTTCTCATTTGATCTACATAAACTATTGTATAATAAGTGTTTAAATCATGATATCACTATGAGAGGTTGTGACCATTCACTTAAACCTTATGAAACAATAGAGTGGACAGAGCATGAGTGTTTTCATGAAAAGTTAAGACGTGGGCTTTTAAAGGAGTTTATTTTATTTTAGTTTTTTATTTCTCCTTTTTCTGATTTTATAAATATCTTTAACATTGTCATTGTTACAGACAGTCTGATATAATGTATGTTGTTGGGTGTTTACTAGCTAGAACCACGTTATACCACATTATTGTATGTATAGAAAATCCAAACTCTGTATTTTCACTTTTAAACTACGTGAAAACATGCTTTTATAAATATCTAAGGGGGATAATCATTGAAAGTTTATAAATAATATTAACGAAAATAATTTGATATCGAATCAATACACAACGAGTGACAAAATAAAATGGATGAACTCTCTCTTATATCATGATTGAAATAAAAACTTACAGTTAATGACCGAGCGATCTCCGTATTCGAAGTCAGAAATGCTAACCACTACGCCACGCCCGCGACTTAGCAGTGATCATAACAGTACTCCTTAAAACATTTACACCTGGATGGAAGTACGTGAAATAATCGTAGGTAAGTCAACAATCCCAAGTATTCCTCAAGAATATTGTTGGGATTTGTAACCGGGACAGTGCGATTATTACACGTGTCTTACTTACGTCCTACTACTTCCGATAGGGTATTATTTTGAAAAGCTTTAAATATGTGAAACTCTGTCCTCCGACCCTCTAGCTCCCCACAAGAAACATCCATGTAATATAACTGTTTACCTGTTTACCAAATTACGAACACAGACATTGAATTACTTATGTAGTAGCATGGATCCTATGTACAGTTATATAGGGTCATTAGTGGTAGCTACAAAATAAACTCAATAAAAAAATTAGAATGGTCAAATTATGTGCATATGGGGTCTGCAACATGGACACCAGATATAATTACGAGTGTCATTTAATTTAGAAATAACTGACACTGGCTTCGTCTATGAAAGACCACAAGAACATTTCAATATGACTCTTTTGTCAGATCATTCAAAATCCACGTTTGTTCAAAGGTACAATTTGATTTGTACACAGTATGGTTTGGGGATTTTTGTAAATTTAAACGACCTTTACATGAGCCGACTATGTAAACCGCGGACCCACCAATGTATTTAAAGAATTTTGGGACATTAATAATGAATATATTTCTAATGTGAAGGTTCTGTAGGAAAGCTCGGACAATAAGCTTGATATATAAACAACATAATAATCTGACGACAATAAATAAATGTATAGTATTAAATAAGGTTGATTATGACTTTTTTATGCATGTTTTACCAAAACAATTTACCACAAAGATCCATGACCCACTTTTTGACTTTTTTATTTTTCAGTATATTTTTTTTCTCAACTATACACCATTTTAAGGATTTTATAATGTAATTTTCATGTATATCTAACCTTTTACTGATTTTAAACGATTTCTACGAACGTTCAATGTAAGATGCATTCTTTGATATTTTGCACATATATGTTTTGTTGGAGCAAATGAACATATCTTCATTTCTAATATTTATAAATGGATATACAATGTATTTAAACAATGTATCATTTGAAAGTTGTGACAATGTCATTTTCAGACAAGTTAATATGGCCGAAATCTGATAACTAGTAAATGATGGGCAGCATTTGAACACAACTCTGTATAATGTATGTGAATTAACAATCATAGATCTATCCCCCCTAAAAAAATATTGTAAAAAATCAATTGATCCATCCCTTAACTTTTTTTTATTTCTCGACATATTTTTATCAACTCTGCTTCATATAATGTATTTACTTTTTAAAATCCGTACATTAAAACGACTATAACAAACGTTCAACTTTAAGTGTATTTTTTCAACTTGCTCATTCTTTGTGCGTATACTTTTTGTTAGAGCAAATAGACACACCTTTATTTGAATATTATGAATGGATATTCATGAATAATGTGTCATTTGAAAGTTGTGGCAATGCCATTTTCAGAAATGTTAAGATGAACATAATCAGATGGCTAGTAAATAATAATCTTGCATTAGATAACATAGATAATGTCCAGAGACATAGATAATTCCCTGATAATGTCGGACTTCCGCGTCACGTGACTCGGTGGGCGGAGCATAGGTATTCTGGTGTAAGGTAAATTAGAATGAGAACATTTTCTTCTAGAGAAAGAAAACGCGGTTAGGTTGGGGGGAGATTTGACTTTTCCTATATAATAAAATACCAAAGTTTCCTTTTTTGGGTAAATCAATGGTACCATTAAACCGTGTTGTTACTTTGACTTACATTTTAAAATGCGTTAGGATACAACAGTATGGGCAACCTAACAAAATCATAATCGTGCATAAATATGCCAATGTTGTTCTACATATCATAACCCGGGTGGATAGCGCAGTTGGTAGCGCACCGGGATTTGAAATCTCGTGTCCGAGGGAGTGCGGGTTCGAATCCCACCCAGGAAGGTCATACCCATAAAAATTTGACAATAATGTCGATTTTCCTCCATTGATTAGATAATATGGAGAAGTTTCCGGCCTTGTGGAAGGGTAGGTGAGTACTGGTTATAGACAATGGTCCAGGAAAGCTAGGTTAGTTGCGTTGGACGCCAAGAAATGACCTAAATTGTGTTGATACGACGTTAACTCCAATAAATAAATAGATAAAATTCTTCATAGCTTATATATCAGCTTTTATGTAATAACTAATCTTAAATGCGAACAAAAAAATCACGACGTAGGTCCTACATTGTTTTGTGTGTCACAACATCAAATATAAACTTAACACACAATATTGTTTTTCATTTTGACTTCTTATGCCGTTTTTCAATACTTTTATCCGTTTATTTACAACGGAAGACTCATCGAATTGGCTTTCACCAGTACTCGTTTACTGACAAGAAATACAAGGCATGACAAGACGCAAACATTCCAGACAGCTGGATAAAATATTAATATTGACGGACAACCACATCACAACAACATCTCACATACACAATGTTACTTCATTTTAATGTAATACATTTAACATAGTGTTATAGTTGCGGTTTAAACAATTCAGTATAAAATACTTATTTTAAATAGTTATAAAACTAAAAGTTGAATTATTCATCTATAAAATTTCATATAGTTTGAGCTATAAAAATTATACTCCAATAAAAAAGTTAACTAGTTAATTATCTGGTTATCTTGTAACTTAATTAGTTAAACACTTAAATAACGTTAATATACGGTTATCTGGTGGCAGAAATATGCCACCATAAAAACATTGTTTTTGCCTGTTGTGAATATTTTGAAGACCATTTGCATACACGTATATTGCTTCCTAAAGTCTTTTTAACAAAATCCTGTTTTTAATATAAACTGATTAACATTTACTGATGAGAAAAAGAGAAATAAAGAAGAATTTTCTAAGTTAAATCCAATAAAACATTAATCATCAACAAGTGAATCAAGCTATCTTATAGTGCGTACAAAAAACAAAACATTGTTAACAATAAAATGAACTAACCCACGACGTGGGATGCCCAGGATGACTTTAACATAAACAATTGTTATATGTTTTACGGTGTCTTAGTAGTTGATGTAATGGAAAGCGTTCTACCATAACAAGAATAATTTACCAAGTGGTGGTGGTTTATTAACTATGCTAATTTTGTTAAAATGAATTACACACATTTTATTTTCATTACTGCCTACCCCTGAAATGAATTGTCTCATTTTTAATGTTTACCAAACCACGTTTTGTTTTTTGAACGCACTATACATGAAATGAGTCTTTACTATACATGTAGTATAAAATGTAATAATACGCACAATAATTTTCTCTCGAAATTTAATTTACCAAAGAACTTTCGGAGGGTACTGTATATTAAGTTATTCTGTAAATTAACATTTCCGTAACACTCAAAACATAACATATGTTATTAAAACATTTCTAAAAGTAAAGCATTCATTAAGTTTATATTTCAAGTGGTTTTACGTTCAGACGCCAGAAATATTTCTTCCAGTTGAAACCTGATCGTATTACAATGTAAAACATTTACTTTGAAACTATTACAATGTTCTCTGTACTGTTAAAGCTACTTATTCATAGACTTTGTTAATTTATATTTATATTTCAATATTAGCAGTCAGTGTCTACAATTGTGACAAGAAAATTTGTTCTTTAAACTTTATGGAAAATTGGCCAATATATTGTGATAAATATAAAATAAAAGTCACAATAAAACAATTTAATCATTCATTTTGGTATCAACGAGCTCGGTATGCTAAAATGTTTATCTTTATGATGTACAATTATAAAATGTATAATTATAATCAAAACTGTCTAAAAACCTGTTTTACACAATTCTGAGAGATTTAGAAAAAGCTGATATTTATGTTAAAATCTGTGAACCAGTAGCCTTAAACAACAAGTTTACATCAGTTAAGAATGCCCTAGTATTTACTTTCTTTAACTTTATAGTACTCGAGATTACACGTTTCTAAAAATAGTTTTAATTGTTGTAAAAGATGTTAGCCTTAAGGAAACTTTAATGACACTATAGTAAACTGAAATAAGGTCAGTTTGAACTTAATTATTTTGTATTAATATTACAATAAAATGCACTATAAAAAGCCGCCCAGCTAGCTCAGTTGGTAGCACACAAGTCTACTAATCGAGGGGTCGTATGTTTGATTTTCGGGCGGGAGTTACTTTCGTGAAATTTGGTATATATAAATGATTTCCAAGGCCATTCTCCCTCCTACCATTGATTCTAACTATGTAGTTATAGACGGAAGTATGTCCTTAGTAACTGGTTAGTAGCTTAATCCAGAGATTTAGCCTATCAGCGATGGAATAGATAGGTTGACTAATCGCCGTAATATGACCAAAACAATGTGTTGCTTTGGCATTAAACCCCCACAAAGCAATACGTGCTGATTATTTTACTCAGTACAAACATAATTAAAGTTAAACATGCGTAACAATGAACAGTATAAAACAACATTTTTTGTTTATTTTACATGTAAGTAATAATAGTTGAAATAGTACGGTGGCCAATTAGAGTCAATAAAGGGATGATATTACAACGATTTACAATATTGCAGGATTAGGAATAACCACCAGACTTCAACACTGTACTTTTAACTACATGGAATGGTTAACACCTTGGCATTTTGTGTAAATAAACAAGAGTGTAAATAATTTTAAAAAAAGTTTTAAAACTTTAAGACCTGTTTGTCGACTATGCCAATTCAGGGTTGTCCAAATGTTCGGGCTTTAAACCAGTATACTAGTTTACAATTGATACAAATGTTTATTTGTTCCAGGATTTGGGCATTGGTCATTTTGTCAGTTACTCCACAAGTATTCTCCAACACTGCTCTTTTAATCATTGATGTACAAAATTGTTTTCTACCCGATGGACCATTGGCAGTAACAAATGGCGATCACGTGATTCCAGTAATCAACAACATCCGCCGAAATTACAGTCATCAATTATATCTCACCGTACTTTCCCACGATTAGCGTTGTTCAAAACACGTGTCTTTTGCTTTTCAACATGCGGGAAAACAACCACTTGAAACTTTAACCTTGGAATATGATCATGCTGGTAAGTCTATATTATTAGTGTTTTATAACAAGGAGCATTATTACTAGAACCACTTGTCTCATGCAGGAAATTGAAAACGTGGCGACTATACTCGGAAAATAGCGTTGCTTAATACATGTATTCGTTTTATTCAATTGTTTTTAAACGTGTATTTTAGAAAAGAGTTTTTGTCTGTATCATTTTAGCCACACATTAAATTGTCATTATGTTGATGTGTAAAATATTTTAAATATCTTTTGGTTAAAGAGGCCACGAATATTTACCGAGGTTTTTTATCACCCGATTGGCCCATCAGGGCTATACTCAAAACAAAGTTTTCGCTATTCCCCAGGGTGGGATGCGGCTTACATCTAGATGACCGTTAGATAATGCTTTGATGATTTGTATTACAGGAAATCTCTGTAGCAACACAATAACATGTCACATTCGTTAAATCAAAATTATTGCCTAATCATTGTGTTATCAACTGAACAGGAGCCAACTTCACTCCGTCAGCATACAATCAATAGTTTAGAACAATAAATCTAGTGCTTCAGCGGTTTGAAGCATTATGAATACATCTGGTATCAGCATCTCTTTATATTAAGAATTATAAGAATGCAGATTATGGTTGTTTTATATTTTCAGATAGATTCATGTTCAGCATTCTTTGAAAATGGTAATTAGAATTAGAAGATATACTTAGATCTCACAATATAACAACTGTTACAGTTACAGGTCTGGCACTAGATTTCTGTGTTTGTTATACATCTAAAGATGACAGGCAACTAGGTAATGCATTGTTCATACAAATGACTTGATTCAAAGCTGTCGTACCTCAAGCACATTGTCACTATTTAATAGTTTATTGTTAAGCTCACCTTATCACAAGTTGAGCTATTGCGTGAGGTCTATACAGGGTCTGTGTGTGCATTCATCGTCCAATAATCAATAGAATAGTCTTCATTTTGAAGAGACATAGACTTTCAATATTTGTTACGAAGCATTCCCACTACATGTCCTATACATACAATTCAAAGTAAGCCCCTAGAGGCAATATTACCACAACTTAAAAGCTCACAATTTTTTCATACAGCTAAATATTTTATTGCATCATACATAATAAAGATTTTGTTTGCATGTGAGTGATCGAGTGTTTTCAAACTTTCCTTGCTTAAGATTGTTTAAAGTCGAGAAGGAGAGGTTTCTAGTTTTATCCCAAAACTTCAAATTCAAGTACATGTATCATACAACTGCACTAATATTTCCTCACAAGGTCAATGTATTCATCTACTAAACAGTAATGTAGTTTTGATGTTAAATATCGAAACACTTTATATAATATTTCATCTGCTTACATAAGTACCAATTGTGTAATTATATTGAATGGTTACTTCAAGGGTTTGACATTACAATACCACAATTATATTTGACAGTTACTATACTTTTGCACTGAGTAGATCTTTATTCACGTGCTTTATGAATTTAATGTGTTTTTGCTTGAATTCTGTCGTATTTACACGTTTAAGAAATACGAGTATAATAAAAGCATGTTAACTGTAAAGGCTAATGAGTTATGATTTTTTTCTGTTCAGCCCATTTTAAATGTACAGTATAATCTCTGCAGAGCGGCTCGCTAAAACAATTACAGCTTTCGATATTTCGCAACAATCTCATAACAGCAAACATTCAATGTTGAAAAATGATTTATAAACATTTGCATATGTTTCTTGTTTACTCTGCTGCCAGAGGGTCACCGAAAATCTAGTAACCGATATTTGTTTATGGTGTTATTTCTAGTTTACACTGACCTATTGAAATGAATTGCCTTAATTATGTTTAACGAATGACTTATAAAAGAACAATAACAGCTTTCGATATTTCGCAACAACCGCTTAACTGCAAACATTTAATAGTGGGTGTTCTTTCAGAGAGGTTGTACTGAACGTGTATATAATTCGCTTAGCAATAATAACCTTTAAACATAAAGTAATGAATTTGAAACATATTCTTCTTGTACACATTTGTGCTACTTTATTGTGCCTTACAATGATTTCAAACACATTATTTTAAATACATTGTATATATATTTAATTGTCCTCCATACTTAGCATTATGTATGTAACAATGTTTTGTCATAGCAAACACTGAAACCAGTCTAAATCCAGGAAGGCATTGGCAAGTCAACTAAGTGCCATTCTAGGCTCACTATAACTTGCTATATCTATGGTTAAGGGAGTATAATAATATTGTAATTTAAAAAGCCAACCCAGTACCATACTCTCTGAGGCACACTATATTCTACTACTCTATAGTTAAACCAGCTTGATTTATATAATATTATACGTAAAAACGACTGATGTATTTTCAAGTGGCTATTTAGTATGTTAGTAATTAATTGTATACATGTTTATTTTGAATGTAGGTTTTAATGTATATATGATAAAATATGTCATTCGTCCAGTAAGACAACATAATGTTCTATCTGTCATCAATAATTAAGAATATTTAGGTAATTTGTTCAAATGTTATACACGAAATATAATAACAATGTACCTAATATCCAATCATACACACCTTAGAAAGAAGTGACACGAATTAAGCAGATCCATTGTTTAATTTGGAACTAGTACTCAATAACTTTACACTAGTTTTGGTGTAATAGTTTGTCTGCTGATATTTTTAATTTTTTATTTTTATTTTCACGATTATTTTGTTTTTACAGGGATGTGTATTGAAAGATTTTGACAAAATGTTTGTTAGTGTATACTGTACCTTAGAAAATATGTCAATTGTTTGATGTGTCAATCTTACATAATTGATTTATAAACATTTTCATGTATTTCTTGTTCACTCTGGTGTCAGTGGGTAGACAAAAACTATTAAACATATTTTTTGTCCATGTTGTTAATTCTAGATTTGCACTGACCAATGGATATGAAATACCTTAATTATATTTAACGAAAGTCCTTTAAAATTGATGTATATTCATATTGTTGGTGTCCATCTGATAGATACTACACATCTTGTAAATTAACTAGCATCATCATCAACAAGTCTTACCTTGTCCATCTACTACATTACTATATTGTTGTGTATAGTTCTATGATATGGCATCTAAACATACTTAAGTAACATTTTAAAAAAACATTTAGATTTACGCCCATTATTAAAACTGGTTATACGAGACAGTCGTTGTTTTATATCGAGAATAACCATGTTTGTTTTTTTGTCACTGCATATTTTTTTTATAACTGCCATCAATCAGTTGGAGTACAGAGACCTTAACTGCATTTATAATGACTTGCAGTTGAATTATAAGATATTCAGAATGTTCCCAATTATATGAAATCTTAAAGTATGCTAAGTACCAGTGCACGAACTGTGTATTTTTGGAACAACTATTTATAGAGAGTACTTGATGTCAAAATGATTTTCAGACATTATTATATTGCTGAAACATAAACAGGAAACAAACACTTAATTATTCTTAAGTAGAGACCTATTATCTCTTAGTATTCTTATGTCACGAGAACTACTTATCAAACAATGATCCCTGTTTAATGTTTTAATGCATTGTTCGTGTAGAAACAATTAAGAACAATCAAAACAATTTAATTGGAGTAACACGATGTATGGAACACTATCAAGTACAAAACAATAATAAAGGCGCCAATAAGAGATATTAAAAACTGTAAAGCTCTACTGCTACTCGTTGTTAAACAGTTTGGTTCTTTTATAACTTATACAACATATTTTTAGGTTAAAAATATGTATGTTTTGTTCTGTTCTGTTCTGTTCGGTACTTTTATATCAACCTGAACATCGTTACAAGTTCTATCAAACGCAATCGTATAAGCAGTAACTGTGTTGGCTTTACTTGTCAATAATTTACATATCTTTATACAGTTACCTTTGTTAAGATTAAAATAAATGTTTATTAAAATGTGTTAAGGAATGACATTTTAGTTTTAAGTGTCAAAAATACATAAAGATTGTTAAAGTATCATTACAATAAAGGGAAATGCCAAAATTTCCAAACACGTTTGAAAAGTTGGACAAATGTTGAAGAATACAAACAATTATACACCTTTTAAGTCTAAAAACAAACTTGCATAAGAAAATATCGCGTGATTGTTTAAATCCTATTTGCTTATAGATTTTACGACATGTATACAGTTTTATACACATAGCAAGGTCGTACTGGATTAGACAAAGATGACGATACTTTAATTAACATGTAACAAAAGAAGATAAAACTACTATACATTGTACCATTGTAGGCAAATTCTCAACTGCTCAACTTACTGGGCACAATTAAATATTAACCTATTTCTAGTTTATCATCTTATTATTTAATATATAAATAACTGTAAGTTACATAACAAAGTAAGTACGTCATCTCTCTACAGAAGCTATAACACAAGTCTTTCAAACTAATTCACGATGCAGACCACTAGATCGTAACAATCATCACGTGGTGAAAAGTCACGCTCTTATTGGTCAAATAACCACAACATAACTATTCTTCTGGCAGAGTGCTATTGTTATCGCCGCATTTGAGCATTTTTGTGTCGACATCGGTTGCCGTAAGCCAATCAAAGCGATGCATTTGGGGTCCCATGACGTAAAATGAACGTCGAACAGTCAAAATAGGGGTGCGTGTATGGACTCGTCGACGCAATGTCTTGTCGGGTTACATGTTTGTTCACCAGAAAATACCATCATCAATGTATGAACGAGTACCAGTTTCAAGAAAGTTGAAATATAACACCTAAAAATATGCATAACTAATTATTACATGTTTTTTTTTCTTTTTAAATCTCGCATTTGTTGAAAAAATGCAAACCTACCTTCCCAACATTTGGGCGAATCTAAATATTCACTAATCATAAATGATTTTAGATATCTTTAACTGGGCTCAATAATCATTGTATTCTTAAATAGACTTAGGACGGTTTAAAACAATGACGCATGTTGCTTGAGTGATTTTACTCTAAGGAAAATGCACGGGTAATGGGCGATTTCAAGAATTATTGGTAATGCTAAAACTTGTGTTACATAAAGGTTCGGCTGTAGTCGACTAAAAATAACAATATAAGTATAAAACTATATACCGATCATAATTTGAATTGTTGATCATTAATATGATAAAAGATAATTACTTGAGACATGATCCAATTCTTAATTATGTGAACAGGTGAGCTAAAATACAAGTCTGAGTTCGGTGTATGTAAATACTAAGGAGTGCGCACCATTCAACATTCTCCATATAAAGTTGGTTAAGTCTATGTGTTCTATGTGTTCTATGTGTTCTATCTTAGCTTATACGAAATAGTAGGACTGTTAAAGATAAATAAACAATGTCTTTTAGATTAGCGAGATTAATGATTTTGGTGTGTTTGTTGTTTGGTAGATTAAATGCTCTTAATGAACCGTTAACATCTGAACGATTCGTTTATGAGGAACAGCTTTTGAAAAAAGTTATAAGAATTGAAGTATGGATAGAACAAATGGAACGTGAAATGTCACAGAGGAAAACTCTCGAACAATTGACATTGGAGGTAGAAAATAAAATAGCTGAAATGTCACAGACGCACGAAAATGTGAAAAATACGCTCGGCAACTTGACATTGACAACGGAAAATAAAATAGCTGAAATATCACAGACGCACGACAAGATGAAAACTAATATCGACAACTTGACATTGGTGACGGGAAATAAAATAGCTGAAATGTTACATACGCACGAAAATGTGAAAAATACGCTTGGTAACTTGACATTGGTGACAGAGAATAAAATGGCTGAACTCAAATTGGTGGAAGGTAAGTAAAGTTTTATTATTATAAGCTGCTTATCTGTACGGATAATTGATCTGGTTTAATATTATACACATTGTTTTCGTCTCTTTTATAGTGATATTGAAAACATTTTAAAATAAGTGTTTAGCTTTGTTTTAAGCATACTTATTAGGATTGCAACGTTTAACCAATATACTGTATTTTAATACGAAAACTTACGGTTAAACCAGTTCTTATTTCCTAACCCGGTTTTTGTAGTTATGTAGCGTACATGTTGATTTATCAGAATCTGAAATTTCAGTGTTTGAATAAATGTTAAAATGTGTTGACAACTTGATTTATTTTTTACAAAATAGATAAATAATTTCGTCAAATGAGAGAATAATTCCCGTCAATATTTCTTTTCAAAATATGTTGTCTTTTTCTTTGCAATTGTCCATTCTACACAAGTAATTTAAACTTTTATGTAATAAATCCTTGAAGCATACACATATGTGTATAACGTTGATCAAATTAAGACAATGTTCGTGCGTTAAGGGTGTATCCGTTGTTGAAGTTGGAAAAAAATCCATCAAGTGGGTGGGGTAACTAAAAAACTAAAATAATCCCAAATTCCGGATAATTTTGATAATAATATATTTTGTAAGAAATGCATTAAATGTACATACATAACAGTGGAAATATAAAACACTGAACAAAATAGACATTTAGAAAGAAATGAAACATTTATTCTAACCTTAAACTAACATTCCTTACGTCAGTCCAAACTCATTACTATTATTATAATATATTATATAATATATTCAATCATCCCACCCACTTGATAGGTTTATTTGAATAACTTATACACATGCTTTTTTACATTGAACATGTATTTGAAATATGGGTTTTCTGTATTATTGCACCCCTAAAAATTGTCTGATTAATTAACTTATAACAAACATCTAAATAAGTTATGTTATAATTTAAAAGTATGTTTTTTATAACTTAAATAGAGTAAATACTCGTATGTAACGATTAAAGCGTTCCTATAGACTCAAGTATCGTTGAAGATTTTAAACTTTTCACGCATTTCACTTACTTACTTAATTGATCGTGTTTAGATGACCAGCGACATACCCACACCAGTTCTTTCTATCAGTCATAACGGAGGCTGGTTCTGTTGCGTCCCTTGCATCTGCGTCACGTTTAAGTGTGTCCAAAAAGGTGGCATTGGGTCTTCCTCTTCTACGATGTCCGTGATTTGCCCCCATAGTACAAGTGGTTGTGCGCTGAGCTCTGGATGACGGAAGCCATAATCAGCTAACTTTTGGATCCTTTTGGAGGCGATATTGTCACCGACCTTAGGTAGGTTCCCATATCGGGTCTCGTTGGAGGTGTTGCTTGACCAGTAAATGTCTAAAACCTTACGAATCATACGTGTATAGGTTCCATTTAGTGGCTTCTCCAAGGCTTGTGTTAGTGTCGAGCTCTCGCAGCCATACAGCATAATAAACTCAATTGTTGCTATGACGAAGCGCAACTTGAGATCTCTTCGCAAGTTTGAGCGCCAGTTTCTAGACATCTTGTCCAGTGCCTTCCAGGATAGTGCTTTACGAACAGCTTTGTAGTTCAGAATTGTATATATTGTCATCAAAATTACGGAAAACGTTAAGATCTAACTAACAGACAAATTAAGTAAGAATTAGTTTAGTCTAACCTGTGTGCTATTAGCACTTTGATTTTATATTTCAGAAAAAGTAACATACTATTTATTTTTATATATTAATATCTCCTCACGATGTTAATTATTCTACTATTTCAGAAAGAGTTAGTCTTCCAATGATAGCCTTCAATGCATATGGATTGGCTGACACAAGTTTTGCCACCAACCAAATAGTGATATTTAGGAACACCTATCTTAATGAAGGCAATGGGTATAATACCGTCGATGGAGTTTTCACTGCACCTATTGCTGGACTGTACATGTTTTCAATGCATGCTTGTCTCTACGGTGATAAAAGGTTTTATTTTAACGTAGTTGTTGACAACAATATAATAGCGAGGAGTGTTAAATATGGCAGTAAGTCTGACGAATGTGCATCTGTTGTTACCTTAACAAAGTTGGAGAAAGATCAAAGAGTTTGGGTGAAATGTGCTTTAGGTACATCCAACTATCAGCTGCAGGATTATAGTTATGCACAACCCACCTTTGCAGGAGCTCTACTTCATGGATAAGTCTTGTGTTTATATTTGTCATAATTCTTTACAATGCTAAAATGCATTTGTAATAGTTGTTACAAATCAAATGTATGAAGTGAGCACTCAATTACAGATCTTTACTCATAAATGCTTGTAAAAACTAATAAGATTCAAATTTAAATTTTCTATGAGTGTTTTTTTATTTATTATACATACGTTGTAAATTGTTTCTGTGACACTTTGAAATGTGTACGTATTTATAATTGCCGTTTTTATACAACAATTCTAAAAGACATACAGCTATTGTTATTCGATGATATTAGCTTATACAAGAGCTCATTAGAATTTTTTAGACTTTTCAATGTGTTTTTATTATTTATAAAACATTCAATATTGTAAAATTGTTTCATTGAAACTTTGAGATTTGTATACATTATGTATTAGTTTTTGCTTTTATTAAACCACTGTTCTAACAGACATTCGGATATTTTTATTTGGTAACAATCAGTGGTTGCACCATTTAAAATGAACGTTAATAAGAACACGTAAGGTAAGAGATTTATGTCATGTACATTTACAATTGGCTGAACATGTTCAATTACAAATTGTCAAAAAACTCCCTTGTTTTTTTATAATAATACTCTAGTTTAAATCAATACCATTTTTATGTAAGTCGTATTGGTAAAAAAAGAAAATAATTCTTAATGTCAGTGAATCACTCTACACTCTATACCCGGCCCCCCCCCCCGACTTAAAAAAATTTACTTACTCCGCCAAAAGACCAAACTTAATAGAAATTAACAATTTAAGCCACGCGTAGTACTAACCTTCACTGCAAAGACTTCATAAACGTTCAATATATTCTCTGTCACTTTACCTTGATCGACTATGTCTATTAAATCACAGGGTCATATTGTTTTATAAAATTTTCTACTCTGTGGTTATTACAACGTTTGACCAAATAAAGTATTACAATTTTAAGACTGTAAGCGTATTCGACTGGAAATTTTGACTGTAACAACTGGGAGAACTCAAATTGATTTCGTCGGAACTGTGTTTTCTGGCAGCGTTCTACCCATTCAATAGAAATATGTGGAGTGTTTGGAATCGGTCGCGGTTTATACTATACCAAGGATGGCGGCGGCATTACTGCAAACATGTGATTTTGGTGTTTTGACAGCGAATGTTGATAAAATTATACTTTTGCCCGATAAGAAATTAACTATTTGCTAAAACTTAACCTTAGAAGCGAGTATATTTGCTAAGGATATTGCCTTTTGATTCAGTTCCGACATCCAATCTTACTCGTTTGGCAGATTCTGTTGAAAAGTCGGAATTTGATTCTGGCACAGTTCCGACAGACCAATCGAGCACGCCCTCAAAGTCATAACCTGTTATAGATTATATAACCTTCAGAAATTGCCGTAAAGGCAAGCGTGTACGAGTTTCACGTATAACGCATATATTCAAAACTGATATACATGTAAAATATATTTGTGCATGGCCTATTATGTATTCAATAATACGCATTATTCATAAATAAAAAATAATATAAACGATACAACATTCTTCTTATATTTGTTATTTTGTACCTAGAGATTCAAGTTTAAAGACATATTGATGTCTAGATGCTCAACTATATGTTGAACTTTCACATTAGGAGTTTATTTGAATTGACTCAATGGCGTCCGGTACGGTTTATAACGACAGACCCAGAACATACATAAATGTGTTTGTGTCTTTGGTTAGAAACTTTGCCGACCGATTTTAATTTGTCACTTAACCAACCATACTCGGTAACCCAGGGTGTTGTTCATTAACGAAACGAGTACCTTAGGTTTCCGATGATGTTAACCAACGTTATGGACTATGTTTTTTTCTCATGTTTTGTTCAGAAAAAAATCGACATAGTCGTTGAAATTTCCATAGAATGGTTCATGCGTATCAACTGTTAATAAGGATATTTGTCATCTATGCTGCTATTCGTGCAGTAAGGCTGAAACATGGAATGATACCAGTTACCTAACAAAACCATTTTTGGATGACAGTTTTTTGGAGATACGGACTTTACATTAATTCATCAAACTTCATCAGACATTGATGAGGTCATAAATTTACCAGAAACTAGTTTACACAATAAAACGGACATTTTATCATAATGATGAATTAATTAACATGTAACTGTTTTAAGTCAAATATTTTGAACATATTTCAGGTCACTTGACAAATTATACTCCTATGCCTAATATAAAGGGGTTATATATGATAGTCGCACTACTGAATAAACACTGGAATAAATTACGTCTAAGTTTAAATATTAAGACACATATTGAAAGAGAACAATATGTAGTTTTATCTTAAAAACAATTTCGATAATAAATTGTACTTGGTAACATGTTTGTTCCGTTGATAATCAAACACGTAAATGCTCAACCGAGTTATGCTGGAAATGGATGATCATCCTGTTATGCCCTGAAACTAAAGTTCTAGCAGGGCTGTTATCACCATCAACTCCGCCTATGGCGTGTTATAACATTACAATAAATACTCTGAACAACTGAATATATTCAAAAAAATTTTTTCACATTTGTTCAATTTTTACGATTTTTGTTTATACAAAATAATGGTGAAAGTCAAAAAAGTATTTCAAAATGTTACCGTTAATGTTCCATTTAGAATCACGTGACCGTCCCTATCACATATAGATCTGGAGACGATAAACATAGCATTGATAAATTCTATCATGAGTATGTGGTTTTCACCTAGATAGTTTTTGATGACTTGGGAGTGCTGTAATTGACAAACGTAAATACAATCTGAGGATGAATGATATGTATACAGATCTGCCTGTGTCAGCCTGGCTAGCTCAGTTGGTAGCACACATCTCTACTGATCTAGAAGTCGTATGTTCGATTCCTGAGCGGGGCATCATTTCGTGAAGGTTGGTTATTAAATCATTTATGCGGCTATTCTCTTTCCTACCACTGATTTTAATGTAGGACAGTTTTCAGTCACTGACGGAAGTAAGTGCCTATTAAGTGGTTCACAGTTATTTAGACTTTTAAGGAATGGTCAGCATGTTGACAGACTGTCGTAAAATAACCTATTCAAGGTGATGATACGGCGTTGAACACAACCAATAAATCAATATGTGGTGAGTAATAATAAATAATGTTTGTCAGAATGATACAATGAAGAATAATTTATGTTTAATTTAAATACTGCAGATGTAACATTGGAGAACTTCACCGCGTCAATATTCCGAAGTTATAATCTCAGCAGAAAATTCATTAATAATATATTAGGTCGTTAAAAGGTTTTAAACGGCGAACAATTTACATAACCTGTCAGCTGTTTTTCACACGTAACGTTTACAATGCACCAGCAATAATTTATCCCTTTACAAGGAGCCGACTATTACAAAACTCGATGTTTAATATAGAATGACGAAGATTCTAGTACAGGGTAACTTTTCTTATTTGGGAATCTAACCTAGTAACAAAAAAATTGAACTTCAACGCTCTACCATTAAACCACTGTCACACTTGCATCAACTGAAAGGTTAGTTCTAACAAACAGGTGTCAACCAATAGTTCAAATAAATCATTTTTGCTGACCATAGTGCCAGTAGCAAGCGGCAGAACACTGTTACTTTAACAATCCATTTGATAGATGTTGTTTGATTAAACATAACAGGTTAGATAATCCAGCGCTGTTTCTTTTTTATCACATTCACATTTACTTCCCTTAGCTTTGTAGTCTAGACCTACACACAATTTACGCTTATATTAAGATTAGGGGTTGTACTTCGATGTTTATACGTATTCGTTTTTGCTGTCACTTTACAATTAATTATACAGTGTTACAATAGAAAGAAATGAAATCAGCAACAAACTACAATGAACAAATATAAATGAACTTAACAACAGAAAAATTACAAACAGAAGAATATTGTAAAATACAAAAAACCTTAGTATATGAATGTCAATTCTTTACTTACCCTGGGTTTCCCTGTAAAAAATCCAACGATGTTAAATGTCCAATCTATATTCCCACTACTGTTTAAATACTAAGCTTGGTTCTATACTTTTGGCACAGTCATTTGCCTGTATATCCCTTTAATTATGATCAAACTTAATGCGGATTATTGTATAGATAATTGCTCGAGTGAGTTTCAGCATGTATCATTTTAAATGAAAACTAGGTTACAAGAGCTAAAAATTAAAACGTATTGTTTATACTCTAGAAAGTACTTGTTTTATAAAAAAATCGTGTAAATTGGTTTTAAACCATGTTTTGATTTTATTCTGATTCATGTATATACCAATCAGGTGAGAGATAAAAGGCCATGATGTCTCTCGTCTTTGCTTTTAAGTACATGTATTAATTTTGTTTGTTTCTCAGGCCACATCGTCAAGCTGAGTGACGGGTGGGTTGAAGTGTAATATGTCTCAATATCTCGATACAATGTACTGACCTTGACATTTTTGTAGCGTATTTGTTACACTCTATGCGGATATGGTTGGTAAGAAAGCTGAAAGCGTATTTGAAATTAGGGCCTATATTAAAGGTATGTCTCTGCTTGGCTCAAGCCGGCGGTAGATATTCATCTTGAGGGTTGTGACATCTGTAGGCAGGGTCAAATACCGTATATGATTTTGTAAGTTGGTTGCTCGATTTAAGTCGGGACGCGAACAGCTTAAAGATGCTGCTCACACAGGTCGCCCTGCAACTACAACTACAAAACATAACATTGAAATAATTCGACAAATCCTGGAAAAAGACGCAAGGTACACTCTCAGACAGTTAGCTAGAATGACAAGTTTGCCTTAAGCACGTGCCCATTGCATTTAAAAGAAACATCTTCAGCCTAATAAATTGATGCTAGGTTGATACCCTATTTACTAACTGACGACCAAAAGAGGTCCCGGGTTGAAAAGGCAAACTATTTATTGAAAAAAGCACCTGAAATACAGCAAAAAGTTTTTCGACAATTTTGTCACAGGTGAAACATGGGTGTATTTTTCGAACCAAAACGAAAATGCTCTAATCTAATCTGGGTAACCAAAAACGCGAGGCATCCTAGATTTGCAAATACCTGTGTCGAATGGTAAAACTGTCACAGGTAAGTATTATAGAGACGTTGTACTTCAAAAACTTAATAAATACTATAATTGTCGCCGCCAACAAACAAGTTTGAAGTACCTCAGACTCTTGCATGAAAATGCAGCAGAAAACAAGGCACGTTCTGTAACAAAATTGTTGAAGGCTGAAAATGTAACTATCCTCCCCTATCCGACTTTTCAACAGACTTGGCCCCCTGTGACTATGTGACTATTTCTTGTTCCCAAAACTAAAATGTATCGTGTCTTGAAAAAGATACAATTTGCTCATGTCTCTGCCATTTACCAGTATCGTATAAGTATACCTATTTAAAAGTACGAAAACTGTTTCCAAAAGAAGATTGATTGCCTAAAAGCGTGTATTCGGGTTAAGAGAAGTAGAACAAGTTGAAATAATCAGAAGAAATCTATCACAGTAGAATCACAAAAGTTATATTAATTTTAGAACACCCATCGTATGTATTTTACGAATTTCTTTTTACACTATGTTATTGGATGCATCACCAATAAATAATAATATTTTTTAAGTATGTGACTTAATATGTGAATTATAGATTTATACACTTCAGCATTTAATAGAAGTTTCAGCTATAAATTTAATTTAACATAGCTTCAACATACACTTACTGAATTTATTAAAAGTTACGCTCAGCTATTAGTTTTCATATGAATATGGATTTAGGGAACCTCTCTAGTACATTTTGAAATGTAAGTCGAAAATGAGGTTTTCCAAATTTATTGTTTAATCTTTGTTTTTGTATCAAAAACAACTTGTATGACTTTATCACCCTTAAATTTGTAACTTGTATCAAGTTAAATTGTTTCATTTTCAATGTGTTTAGGAAGTCCATGTTTACATTTGTGTCCATTTTCTATGGAACAGGAATCTTTTTATGCGACGCAAGGGAATACTGTAGTATAAACCAAGGTACGTAACTGATACACATAAAGTGTTTTAGTATATCAAGCTCTTCATATTTCTATGGTACTCGTACAATAATGATACTTGACCTGATATCTTAAGTATAACTTAAAACTTTACATTCTTTATTTCATTGTCATAGATATATAGTTTACAAGTACCTTGTTTACATGTTAACAGTTTTTTGTGATTCTATCAAAACAATTCGTTTATAGAAAAACCGCGGACTTTATACCATTGTTGAATTATGTCATTAAAATCTTTAGGTCTCGGGTTTGATATTCAGCCACGGCATATTATATTCTTTTATGTATAAAAGGTTACTTATTATTGATTTGTCTCTAAAATTGAAGTAGTTGTCGGATGTTAACGGAATGGTAAGCTAGTACAGTAAACTTCCGCTATCATAATGAAAATTACAAACATTCTTGCGAATTTGGGAAATAACGCAAGTTATGAACTTGTTAGATCATTAATGCTGACTTAGAGAAGAAAATGTATTCTTGTAGTTATAATTCTTTGCTAGTAACATCATTGCTTGGTACAGTCAAACTTGACTTCATCTAAAGAAATGCTTATATTTGTTTAATGTGATTGTAATTGATTTTGTGTATAATTATGCATCTATTGTCCGTTTTTTCTCAACTGTCAAAGCTGAATAATTTCACGGGGACCGAATGCATTGTTTTTGTACTGGCGGCCTAATTTCTAATAAAAGTGTCTTGACTAAAACTTATCATACAGCATAAGAAGCTTTACTCAATCATAATACACACTTTGGAAACTCATGGGTGTATTACGACAATAATTTTAACAAACGCACTCACCTTGAATTATTATTGTTTTGAAAAAAAGTTGAAAAAAACGAACAATGACAGATAGGCAGATGATTTAATGTGCCGAGTTATAAAAGAGTATATGCATGGTCATAACTACGGAACTTTACTGTACCGGTGAAGAGTATGTATTTGTGTTTTCTGAATGACGCAGATAACTTGTTAAATTATTTTTAGTTAAATGTCTCTCTTACTAAACTAAATTAAACGGTATATAACACCAAACTTCTTTAATAAGTGATATTTTCAAGTTTGATAGAGTGATCTCCCAAGGTTACATAACAGTAGGCTTATGTTAGTATTTATAAATATTTATTTGGTCATGGTCACGTGATTGTGTCTTGTGTTCACAGGGTATGTTGATCATTTCATTAAAATATAGATTATTATGCTATTGATTTTTAAGATTAGGCAAAGATGCTATTGAATAAAATGAAAACAACTGCGAGTCATATGACTGGAAACCACATTCTAGACGTTGACAGAGCAATCTGCATTATATAAAACGACATCTTGCAATAGTGTTTTAAAAAAAGAACAAAATATTAAGACCTCTTTGCTTGAGCTCGTTGAGTTATGAATTGACCTTAACCACCTATTTAATCTAATACTACATGTATTTTATTCTAGTAAGAACTAGTTTATTAAGACTCAAATTTTCAAAACGTTTTGGTAAATCAACCCAATTATTATACATTCCCTTAACAGTTTATCTGGAATCAATTAAGTTAGATCTTGCTCAAGGAAACAAGTGCGTTCAGGGTGGGACTTGAACCAACGCTTGAATACACTGTTAATCTATTGTTTCCAATTTAACGTCAAAAACACTTAGCCACGTCCTTTCATATATAATATCTAGGACTAAAATTCACAGATAAAGCGGAATTCTCTCTGACATGCCATGTCATTCCAACGGTACATATTAGACTGTGGTATAAATCTAAGTCTAAAACACTCATCGTTATTATCCGGTGCTGATTCTTCCCAGAATTCTGGTGAGTCCATAGGTACGGCTGTACCGTCAGAGAAACGATAAATACCAGTGTCACCGTCATATTTACCATCCGTCCAATAGCTATTACCAGAGTACTGATAACCTGAAGTAAGAACGAATTTAATATACTTTGAATGTATTGTATTGAAGAAAGAAAGATACGGTTGTTTGATGCAATTGTATGCAGACACGAATAAATTTCATTGGATTTGACACCGTGTCAACAAACACTAAGGCCATTTTATTGTGGCTGCCATGCTAGCTTAGTTTTCCTGGACCAATTCTATAAACAGTACATAACTTACCTATCACAAAGCCATCAGCTTCTTCATAGGCTTTATTGTACAGTTACATTAATATTGTAACAAAACGTAAGTTTGTCAGATAAAGAAACAGGAGAATGTTGACCGTAGATAAGTTCAGATCGAGATTAAATAAGATTTGTACTCACTTGGACATGATGTTAATACGTCTGAAAGTTGGATCATCAATGCAGCGTCGTCTATTTTCCCCAACTGTCCATTATTTAGTTCACATATTGACTGAGCTGTGTCACGATCTACAGCATTCTGATATATTCTTAAATTCTTATTACCAAAACCTCTTACCCAACCATTACATTCTGAAATAAACCATGTAATACATGACATGTAAAGCTAAAATAATCTTTGTTTTCTACCTGAACAAACAATGACTTTATACATTTTTTGCTGAAATTAAAAAATGTAAAAAAATTGTAATGGCATTTGATAGTCTGAGTTCTATGCTTACGCACGTTCACTGACTTTAAAGCTTTTACCCCTGGTCATCGGACTACTGGTATCTATCTCCCTGGGGAGTATTTTTACTCCGCTTATTAGTGCAGCCGACAATTTTGCGGAACGGAATTATACCATCCTTGCAGGTAACTATTTACACTTGGATGGAGTAAAGCAATTGCATGTAAGTTTCTTATTCAAGGAAATTAGCAGTGCCCTAGTGGGATTCGAAACCAGTACCTCTCGATCCCTTAGCGCGCGCCCTACTACTGGACTACTGCTCCTACTTTAATTTTCAAAATGCTGCTTAGTTTTAGGTGAGCATTGCTACATTATGACAGTACGTTAATTTATATGGCTGGTATTTGCCAATTTATTCAGCTGTGAGTGGCGCATACATTCACCCTACTGATTAAAATACTCGCTATAGCAATTCTGTTCTTATGGCTGATTTAACAATAATTAGTCATAAAGTTGAAATCCGATTTCAATTTGACCTTACACAATATACATTTTAATACAAACCTATTTCGTTCTAATGAAATTATTGAGTGCATAGTACAATAGGATTTTTTGCCACTCATGATTATCACAAATACGTTGTTTGTACCTTTTCAGTCATTGTAAAAGGAGGCAATTACAGTAATACAGTTGTTTTTTATATTAAGGATGAGTTGCATTTTGTACTGGTATGTCCGCTTTATGCCACTTTCAGATCGGAATTTATACCAAAGATTTTATCGACCATCCTACTTTTCAGTCTTATTATATGCTCATGTCCGGGCAGCGATATTGTCGATACCTTGCTATATATTTATATAAAGCAACTTAAATCAGGAACGAGCATACCTCAATATATACTTGATTCTCAGTTATTTTAAACAGTATACATGTAATTTGTAATGAGAGTTTGGATAAATATGTTATCATCCTTGTACCTTATTCTAGGACATTCATTATAACTTGATATTCATGAACTCTATTGATATTTTGTCATGTAAAGTTACTGTGAGTTTACTGTACAAGTTGTATAATATATGTTTACATGTGATACTTCTGTATCTTAGTACATGTTTGCCATCTATTTTGTTTTAACTGTCATTGTACTGTATATTATATGTTATATGTGTATGGGCCGGAGGCCTAGTATCATGAATAAATGTTTATCGTTTATCGTTTACTCTTAGCACACAATTACATGATATAATACACCGAGATTATTAAACAATTTGATATGATACCAGGCTACTGGTTGAACATGTTACACAAGATACAAGTCGATTGAACCTCACAAAACAAATACAGAATGAAAAGCAGTGAGGTAAACCACAAACATATAAATCTAATGCGGTAACAACAAGCAAACAGATTGTAAGTTAAAAACATGAACATGTCAATATTACTGTAAATCAAAAGCCTCATGAATGACTTTTAATGTCTCACTTAAAAAACACATATTTCAAAGAACCCAAATTGAGATCATTCAATCTTGTCCATCCTGATCATAATAAAAACAGAACTAAATAAACATTGTTAATGCGTTCATCAATAATCAATATCAGTTAAAGCTTCTTGTTCACTGATTTAATCTTGAATATCAACTTTTATAAAACATTCAAAATTCTATTGAAACGTTTAGCGTTCGTTCAGAAGTGTTCTGATAATAGTAATTTTATCAAAATTCAACAGAAACATTTTGTAAAGTGAAGCAGTGTTCTGGTTATGACAATTTAAGTGAAATTATACATACGTATGTAACGGATTGTGAGTTTAATTGTAAAAATTATTCCCTATATTAAAATATGTAAAATATGTCAGAGCGATTTATTGATCGATTATATTTTATTTTTCTAAATTCAAATACTCATTTTTAAACTCAAATACAGACTTTAATAGGTGGTTTTAAATTATCAAAATATTCAATTACATGAGTGATAAGCTTTACAATCAATAAAAGGCACCAAGCGTGTGTTCCTTATGTGGAAACACAGGAAATCATACAATAAAAAAATAGAATATTTATTTAGCTCTTTGCTTTTGACCATTCACTGATGTTTTTCTAACTTCTAAGGAATAGAACGGCTATCACAGTTAATATTGAACACTGATGTTTGTCAGTATCTATTAGTAGTGGATTTAGAATGTAATTGAATAGTAATGTTCATTTCCGGATTAAAACAAGACTTTGGTTCAGTTCTTAGAATTTAATATTTGCTTTCAAATTTCAGTAATTATTTATTTTCGACAGGGAAATACCAATAGTTATACGGAAAACGTCATTGCAAGGGTTTGTATTAATTAAAACAATTATTCGTATGCTTCAAAGCACATATTATAATCACGATCAGTTCATTCAGAGAAAAATATGTTTTTGTGTATAAAATAAAACAAAGACCCTTGATCATGATATATAGTTACGTAATCAACTAATACGGGTAACATTTATTTCATGTCTATTTCCTTTTTTTCATTCAAATAGCTGAAGAAATTTAAAAAAGAGCTCTCAAAAAGTATTACTGTAATTTCCCTTAAATTTAATTAATTTCAGATCTAAACTCCCCGCATAAAATTTGAGTCCACTAGTTATGTTAGGTTACAATGAATAACTATAAAATAGGTACATTTGTATGTGCAAAGAATAGCAAATACACTGACAGAAACTTTGACTCACTTTTATTCAATTTAGGACCGGTTACTCGAATTCCAAAAACAACGTAAATCTAATCCTCGTACAATTACAATTGTTACTTGCGCCATTTTGACATGACATAAAAACACACAATGTACTCCTTGCTTTTTATCCAATTGTCCCTCTAGTTTTAAATTATATTGACTCATCACAATATCTAATAGTTCTAATTACATTTTTTCCTAATTACATTACCATTATGCCATCAATTTTTAATCAGCAAATTAAGGAACATAACGGACATAAACATCAACCTATTGACTATTTACATGTAGATACCAACTTTAATCAATCTTACATAAATAGAATTTAAACTAACTACACATGTTTTGTGACATTTTGACAATAGGTTGTAACTTAACAACCAGAACTTGACTAAGGAAAAGACATATCGTACACATTACAATGTATCTACATATCAATGAGGTTTGGATAAATTTTGAGTTCCACCGGAATACAAGTGTTTTGTGAAATTGTGGCTTCTTCGACATCCATAGATACAATATCTTTGACCAGACAAAATACACTTTTCTGAACCAATACGCTACAATATAACTTATCGCAGCTACGAACCTAGCCAGAGATCTTCAAGATTTGAAATAATGTTCTTTATAACTGCACCATGTCCAAAAAATTTATAAGTAACAAATACTTACCATTTCTTTGGTAATACATTGATCCAGTCATCACGGTAAGACTTGTGGGGTCTGTTGGAACAAAGGAATGATTACATAACACACAATTACCATCTGTTGATTGGTAGAAAAATCCAACACATTCATTTTGTTCTGAACATAACCTTGCGCATGAAGGTATTGTCTTGGCTATCATTTCATCTGGTAGATTTATAGAATGACTACTTATACACACATTGTCTAATAGTGAAGTTTCTTTGTTGTAAACATTTTCATTGTCCGTACTATCACAGTTTATAGCAATACTGACCGCTAATAAAACTACCACAAACATCCTTGTCGACAATATTAATGTTGTTTCACGAACCATAATTCCATATGATAAAAACATATTTAATTTCAAAATAAGAATCTAGATGTTTAAACACAAATTAATGAAAACACTTAAATATTTTGTTTTTATTCGTAAAGATATTAACTTAAATTTTCGATTTTTTATATACACGTCCGATCCGTTTTTCTTCAACTGACAAATAAATAATTTCAAAGTGACTGTTTTAAATACATAACAGAAGGCGACGATGTCTTAGAAAAACTGTCATAAAATAGTTTAACCTCTTGTCTGTTACATTATCACAGTTGTTAGGCGACGAACATTTAAACACAAGAAGTCACTGTGAAGTTATTCATGTTTCACTGTTAGGGAATAAAATAGATCACTATATATAGTAACGCTTTTAATCAAGCTATTATTGAATATAACATCCACAAGAGATTTGTCATAGAAATAACTCACTTAAACCTATACAAATAGATCATTCTAAACTTGGATTATTTATTGGTCATTTTCACCGATATGATGAAAAATATATTCTCATGTTACAGCAGTTTCAATAGCTATGATTTCTGGTCGATTAACTTTGTTCTAAAAGCTGAAAGTTCCGTCAGTGACAGTGAAGGTATCTTACATCGATTTATTTAAAACAGTTTTAGAAAAGTAAAGTACATAATCACGTGATCTTCAGAAAATAATTAAAAAAAACAACTTCGTCAATGTCTTGCAACAGCCGAAATATATAAAATGAAATTACTAATGGGTGAAATTTGACATATTTGCCAATGTTTGTGGACATTATTATATATTATGCTTAGAGATTATAAACAATTGTATCACAATTACAACTATCTCAATCTTCTTAAAGTTTAAAGTGAATTAAATGTAAATGGACAAAACTTACCATTGTTAAAAACGCTTGTCCAATAAAAAAACATACAATTATCATACTAATCGTTCGTTTAATCGTCAATGAGTTATATCCTTTTTACTTCTCAAAAGTTTCACATGTTCACTGTGAATTTAATATATTCACTGAGCAGCGAGGGGAGCGTGGTCATTGGGTTGTTTATCAATGTCAGCTACTGATAGAATAGAATACAGAAGTTTTTAAATAATGGTGTATTATATTAAAAAAACTTACTTGGTAAAAGCATGATACAGTAATAACTTTGTATTATTAATGAACATTATCTAACATACAATGAGAAGAAAGTTAACGGTCCGTTATAATCACTGGTAGTCCATTAACAATGGTGATTAATTAATTATGTTTAAGTGGAATTTTATGTACCACTTCCTTGCTTTGTAATTTGTAACTTTACTAAAGTGATCAATTGTTAGAACAAATGGATGTTTTATAATGGACTAGTGAAGCTTTATCATGTTAATACAGAAAGGCTTTGTTGTCTCTTTACTGGCATTCCTGAAACAATGTCATTTTCATGGCTTATTGACCATGAGCATTTCACTTTTAAAGCAAGATAAAACCAGCGATTTAAAAAAGAGTAGCTCAAATTTGTACTAAACGTTGCCAAATTCCTTGGATTTTATGCTAAGCCGAGTGCTCTTCCAATAAGTGGGAGAACCAGGAAGAAACTGCCTAGAATACATACAAGTCGTAGCTCATACAGATGTCTTACAGCATTTTTCCCTCGAACAGCTACAGTCTGGAATGACCTACCAGCGCCTGTTGTTAAGGTTCCTGGTCTTGCATCTTTCAGAAGATAGCTATCATCACTCACGTAATAATGCCCAGATCGACAGTCAGTACCGATACGATGAAGTTTAGGGCTTTAATGATATGGTGAATTCACTTAAGGTAGCCGAATATGCCTGGTCGGAGAAAGCTGTAACTCAAAGCGTTTTATTTTTCTCTATATTTTATCTATCTACCTCTGTCTTTCCTACAAGCCCTTATAAGCAAACTAAATTATTGGCCTTAACATTTTTAACAAATATGCTAAGCATGTGACTGCACAGGAAACATTGTCCCATCGTTATTTTATAGTCGTTAAACAAATATGTTAAGGATTGGATTACACTGATGAAGTTTTTTGTCAATAATAAATATCTTAACTGTTATAACTAAAGAATAATAGTAAGGTTTACGTCGTCTCTGGTATAATTTGAATAAAATAGTGATTGATTCTTTTTGAAACAGTTTTGACGTATGTTTAAAATTAAAATTTTATAGACACTTCAAATAGCAAAAATCAATGAAACTAGTCTAAGAGTTGGATATACATAAAGACGGTTAATGTTTAGTACGTATCGTATCTTAGGGCAATATGTAAACAGGCAAATACATTTATACTATGTGCAGCTTTGTAACATTAAAAGTTCTTACGTAGGGCAAAGAATCACATCAGAATACATATGTATACAAATACTACAGTGATTACAGCGCTACATGTATGATTAACTATTTAAGTTTTAAAATATATTTGGCAATATTTGTCTACAAGTGTTTATGCTCTCATTATCAGCAATATTTATGTTTGCAATTGATCGTAGTGTCCTTTAATTTATTTACGTACTGTGATGTAAACTGTGTTGTAGTATAACAAACATTTCATTAAACAAAGTCGATTTTTAAATACATTGTTTTTTTAAATTTATATTGGTCAATTATTATAAAACATTGAAATATAAGTTTCAATGCTAAAAGGCATTACTTCAACTTTCCCTTGACATGTTAAATGTAATGTTGCATTTATATCTATTAAGATATTCGTATGATATACACAAATGCGAAGCGGAAGTTTTACAATAAGTCCAATTTTCTACCTAATGTTATAATCTTGTGCGTTTATGAGTTAAATTCCTGACACTTATGGTATCATAGATTATACAAGTATCTACCATCTGTTTGCCGATTGTTTGTCAAGTTGTCATAGTATCACTTAAAGATTTATACCCAAAACATCTTAAAGTACTTGAGGATATATACACAATACATCTTAAAGTAAGTATGAGATCAGAATCACTTAGAATCAAAATAGAATTTTTTCAAGATGTTGCGATACATTTTAAGTGTGCATGTTCAAGTACGTACATGCAAGATTTGATTGGAGTATTACATTACATATAAAACCCAATCAAAATAAAGAGGAATATTAAATGGAGTTACAAGATATAGTGTAAACAATAAAGCTCTACTGCTTCTTGTTATTAGACTGATTGGTGTTGTTGGTTTATTTTGTAATTGTACTATAACAGTTTCCATTAAACTCGTATGGTTAAACAGTAAATATGTTGGAGTTACTTGTCGGTGAATTTTAATACAAATAACAATACAAAAATCTTTAAAATAAATTTGCCGGCTTTTGATTGGCTGATCGGGTCCGCCACAAAACCCATATTCACCGGATGTGAGTTCATATACACCGTGTCCCCTCGGGTATCCTCTCAAAAAAATTCATATACTACCTGAGCCGTCTCATCGATGATTGGCTAAAATGACATCACATTCCAAATAATGAACGCATCAGTATCAGATGGATTATGTTAAAGTTGAAAGTCAGTAAATAAACTTTCCTTTTTTCGACGGTTCATAGGAATTTATGTCTAATAATTACAACATTTTATTATTGATTTTGCTGAAGAACACCTCAAAAAAGCGTGATCGCCAAGAACTAGTTCATGTGTACGACACTTTCATATATGGCAAATGCGCAGTAATACACAGTTGGTTAACATAAATTCATCATTCATAACTTATGTCCGCCATTTTTTCATCGGTTTGAAACTGTCTTTCTTATAAGTCATGACATAAATGCGTTAGTAAAACATAATAAGGTGCTGTACTGTATAAAATAGCATTTTACATAAGGTTCTTAACGTGAATTACAAACCTTTTACTTAGAATACTCTAAACTGTAGAGACAAAATTTGACTCTTTCCGATCAATAATAAACACTTTATTTTTCGATGCGACATGATTGGATAATCAAATCTTCCATGTGGAGCTCTGATAAAATGGCCATCGAAATAATTCCATGCTCAAACTGTGCAAACGTAAGTGATGTCCACCCGGGATTCAAACCCGTGACCCATAGGGCGCTAGGTTGAAAAGTCTATGGAAAATCTGGTCATCATAGAATGTCCATGTCTTGGTCAATTATTGAAGTGCATGAGCTACGTTTCAAAATGAATCAGATGAATAGGTGAGCTAGAATACAAGCTTGAGTTGGGTGAACCTAAATAATGATGAGCGCGCAACATTCTCAATATAACGTAAGTCGATCATATGCTCTCGTCCTATGTGCTCTATCTTAGCTTATACGAAAAAGTAAGACTATTAAAGAGATTTAAACAATGTATTTTAGATTAGCGAGATTGTTGCTGTTGGTGTTTTTGTTGTTTGGAAGATTAAATGCTCTCAATGAAAAGTTGACATCAAAACGATGCGTTTATGAGGAACATAAGAAAGTGATAAGAATGAAAGTAAGGATGGAGCGAATGAAACGTGAAATGTCGCAGAGGAAAACTCTTGAAAACTTGACATTGGAGATAGAAAATAAAATAGCTGAAATGTTACAGACGCAAGACAAGGTGAAAAATACTTTGTGCAACTTAACAGTTGAGGTAGAAAATAAAATAGCTGAAATTTCACAGGCGCACGGCAATATGAAAACTAATCTCGACAACTTGACATTAGAGACAGAAAATAAAATATCCGATATGTCACAGACCCATGACCAGATGAAAAATACGCTCGGCAATTTTACATTAGAAACAGAAAATAAAACAGTTGAAATGTCACAGACACACGACAATATGAGAATTTATTTCGACAAACTGACATTAGAGACAGAAAAGAGAATAGCTGAAATGTCACAGACACACGAAAATGTGAAAATTACGATTGGCAACTTGACATTGGAGGCAGAAAATAAAATGGCTGAACTGTCACAGACGAAAGAAAATGTGAAAATTACGATCGGCAACTTGACATTGGAGGCAGAAAATAAAATGGCTGAACTGTCACAGACCCACGAAAATGTGAAAAATACGATCGGCAACTTGACATTGGAGGCAGAAAATCAAATAGCTGAACTCAAATTGTTGGACGGTAAGTTAATTTTTATTATTATGAGACGCTTATCCGTAATGATAATTGATCGTCTAGAATATTATGGATGTATGTGCGTTAATGTATGTTCTTATTTCTATGGTAAAAACAATACATATTACAATATATATGTCATACGGTTGTTACCGTAATGTTACATCCCTAATAATTATAGGATTAAACAACTGATTACAAATAATTTTGCTGTATTTAATAATTGTAGTAATACTTGAATGATATGGTTTTAATAGCTCTATGTTTTATGTAGGTCCCTTGGTAAATATGTAACGATTTAGGCATTCGTGTTGATTAAAGTCTCAAAGAAGTTATTACTTCTTACGCCGTTCAGAATGATATATATTGTCTTCAACGATAATAAAGTATGTGTTGAAATTAGGAAAGTGTTCAGAGCTAACAGACATACTGTATGGTAACGGTGCACGTTAAAAAAGAAAGAAGTATTCCACCAAGAAAGGAGAATTTCAACCCCTTTCAGAAGATACCAAGTCAACATGTAATGTGAGATATAAATGAAGAAAACAATAAGAAAACTAAGTTCTTACATTTCGTGAGTTGACGCGTCCGCCATCTTGGAATACTTCTTTTCTAACATATACCTTTACCATACAGTGAAACAGACAAATTTAATAAGGCAGAATCAGTTTAGTCTTGCTTGTGTGCAATCGGCATTTTTATTTTATATTTCAGAAAAAGTAAGTCTTCCAATGATAGCCTTCAATGCATATGGATTGGCTGACTTCACTTTGGACACCAACCAAATAGTGGTATTCAAGAACACGTATTTAAATGAAGGCAACTGCTATGATACTAATCTTGGAGTATTCACTGCTCCTGTTGATGGACTATACATGTTTTCAATGCATGCATGTACTAACTATCAACAAAAGTTTTATCATTACATAATTGCTGATGATACTGTTATAGCTAGAAGTGTTAAATATGAAGGTTCAGGAAACGACTGTAGTTCTGTTGTTACCTTTACAAAGTTGGAAAAATATCAAAGAGTTTGGGTGGTATGTTCTTATAAGTCTAGTTTACCCGGAAATTATCAGCTGAGAGATACTATTTATGCACAACCCACATTTTCAGGAGTCCTACTTCATGGATAATGTTGTGATTTTATATAATTCAAAATTATTGACATCGCTGACATGCATTTGTAAACATGTTTGCATCACACAAGAACAACGTCTGTTGCAAATTACATCGTAGAAAATGAACTTATTTACGGACAGATGGGTCTGTATAATGTAAATTGTAGAATGTATTATTTTAATTTTTAACTTTTTATTCCAAATAAATCGTTTGATTGGTTTTTGCTAGTAGATATTGTACATACGTATACTTTTTTTTGGTGATATAATGCAACATTTTAATAACTTAATTAGAATGAAAGTTGACTTGACGATACACAGTTATTTGCCACGATAAGTTTGCCTTTTTAATTAGTTTTATTACATGGGCATAGTGTGTACAAAATCTTTACGCGGTGGTCAATTGATTGTTCTATTATAATGAATGATAAATTGTAAAATTTGTGTGTTATAACCCGTCAGTTATGGATTTATTCTCTTTAAACGTTGTCTAAATGCAACTAAATATAAATGCGTATATTTGAAAACGACATTATACTAATATATTATTTGTGCATGGCTTGTTTTATATTCAATATCATGGCAAATCATTATTCATATTCTACTATAAATAAAACAATGCAATCGAAAAAAGTTCTTCTTTGATTTGTTACTTTTACTACTAGGCAACGTATCATCAAAAATCTTACGGCAATTAAACAATAAATAATATAGAAGGATTTATGACTAAAATCAGTCGTAAGAGGTTTGATAATACGTGCCACAGGATGCTAGATAAACATTGTATTCAAGAAATACTTAATAAATATTCCTTATCACATGTGGATAAAGAGATGAAATTTTGTTTTAAACACTAATTTGTGCGGCCTTAGCACTGCCCTGATTGACAAACGTAAAGACAATATGAAAATGACTGACTTGTTTCTAGATCTACCTGTGATAAGTTATATCAAGTACTTTTGTCAGAATGATACAAAAACGAAATTATTGATGCACATTTAAATACTGCAAGTGTAACATTGGAGAACTTCACTACACCAAAAGTGCTAGGTTATATTCTTAATAGTACATGATGTGAACTTTAAATTTTAAATATTTAACACCACCATTTATTAGATGCTTGACACTTAAATCAATGCAACGTTCATTCATCAGTGTCAAGACAATATTCTGAGTGTGTGAGTAAAATGGCTTCTCTTCGGATATAGCTTGCTTTTCGTAGTAAATGGAGACACTTTCTAGTGATCACAAGTGCAATTGGTGGGAGCAGTAACGAGATATATCGATATTTCAAAGGCGAAAAGAATATATTTACTAAGGAAACAAGAAAATGCTTAATTGTATATTGTTACGGTACAGAAAAGGAATGAATCAGCAACAAAGTACAAAAAGAAATATAAATTTATTTAACAAAAGAATTGTATCGAAAATTACAAACAGAAGAAAATGAATAATATGAAATTAAACCTTAGTAGATGAAAGTCCAATTCTTCTCTGATCCTGGGTTTCTTTGTAAAAAATCTAACGATGTTAAATTTCCGACTCCCACAATTGACATCCAAATAAAGATGTTAATTCTATTATTACAACAACGTCTTATAAACTTAATTAACACCCAAAATGACTGTAATATAATAAATAAACTTGGTGACTGAAGAGTAATGACTAAAATTTTTATGCAAGTTGACTGAATAAATTATTATGACTGACTTATAATCAACACAGAACCAGTGGTCTTTATATATATATAGTCTCATAGAACGTTCAAAAAACATCAAGATAAAATAACAATTGAGAAGAGGCTAGTACATTCAAAATTATTTTACATCTATTTATCAACAAAACTTAAATAAAAGAAATGATGCAATAATATGTAACACTGTAAAAACAAGCGAACCACGTAACCATAGTAACATAGTTTTTGTATATACAGAATATACCAATACCTAGTCATAAAGTGGTTAATACTCCTGATTAAATCAGGCATGTTTCTACTGGCTCCTTGCTCTCTATTACAGACTTATTGCACTGAACTGCTTTTTCTATGAGAATGAATACTTTTAATTGGTAATATCTATTCTAATAGGCATCCACTTATGGCACCTTTTCCCCAGGTTTTTAATCGCACTACGACCTCACTTATCGTTCTTTGATACCAGTGAAACATACCTTATAAAACATATTATGAACTGTAACTAAACCATCTAACAACCATTTCCTGACACATTGTAATAAATTCATACTCCTTTACTTACCAATTTGTCTTACATGAAAGATATTAATTATTAAAGACAGAATTATGGTTAAATTGCATAACATTTCGAAGGGATTGAACGTAGAACCTCAGTATTCGATATTCTACGATCTACCATTCAACCACTGTCACAATAAAATCAACTGGAATGTTAGTATTGATAACAGAACTCAGGCCAACTACTAACTTCTTTGAGCGGCAGATGACGGTTACTTTATCTGAAAATTAACATTTCAGGTTAGGTAATCCAGTGTTGTTTTATTTTCATCTCAGTCACAGTTACTTCCCTTAGTATTGAAAATCACGGAACAGAAAACGCTTTGGCGTGTTACATTTAGGTAAGCGACAAGTGAAAGCTCAGTTGATAAAATAAGTTTTCTCTGACAGTATGCAACATCATTTCCATTATTTTAGTCACGAAATTACTTGATCCCAAGTTGTTTAGGCGATGCACGCCCTGGATAAATGCCGTCATGATATGTAAAACATTGAACTATCATTTATTTATACAGAAAATATCATTTTTTAAGCCCTCTACAAAGTCCCGTAGTGTAATGAAATAAGAACTTCCTCACACAAATTACGAATTATTTAATTTGATATTTACGAGTGTTTATGTAAAAATTGTGGTATTTATGCAAACCATCGTTTTGTTATATGAATTCTTCAGATTTTGATCATGTCAAGAAAAATAAATCTGGTTTATTATGACTTAAATCGACATGATTTATCCCCCTTTAGCAGTCGTGTCTGTTGATCAGAACAGAGTATATCTTTCATTTTGTCACAGTTTGCAAAGTAAATACATGCGAGCAAATTTTAATATAAAAAAATGAATACAACATAACGGTAAAATTTCAAAAATTAAGAACCAGTTGTCAAAATTGCAATAAATAAGATGGCATCTTTGTCCTAAATTTATGAAAATTAATATTTAGAAAAAAATTCACGGGTATTTGTATACTTCATATGTTTTACTAACTGGTAAATAAACTAGAGTTCATTACAGATTAATTATTTTATTAACATTTTAAGCCGGACCACTATGCTGCAATATAGTTAGTGTTTGTTGAAGTCTTAAGTAAAAGGTAGGTGTCCTTAAATGTAAAACTTGTCTCCCCTTGTAGCTAAACGATATCTTACGAAGTTATGCTCTATGATTTTGAATCATATATATTCAACGCTAACACCACAATAACCATTATGTACTTAACTAAAAGGACCCCATTTGAAAAGAAATTTTAACTTTGTCAGAATAAAAATAGGAAGACAAAATTATGTAAAATAGTTGCTTGTGTCTCTTATGCATGTTACATTTTGATAACTTCACAACTGTAGGAAATGTTCATGTTTTCTATGAATGAATGGAGCTTCTTATAATGAATATAAATACGATTATTTACGTTGAATCTAAATCACTTATTTATGAATACTGTTTGTACTTATGGTAATTAGTATGTTCTCACTTTTGTCAGTTACATCATTGATGTAATGTTTTGTGTATTTATTTTGCGCCCTTAGGATTTTTTTGTTTTTTGTTTTTATTTGTTTTTTCTGTATCTGTAGTAATTACCAAAATAAAAAACTTTTTTATCGTCGAAGTTTTACTTCGTGGCAGGCCTGTGTTCCTTTGACTGCAGCTTCTCCTGATATGTTTCCTCAATCACTTTTAAAAGAATACACTGATCCATTTTTTGTATAAGTTTACATACACTGGTCAACTATTTGTATAAGTTTACATACACTGGTCAACTTTTGGTATATAAGTTTACATACACTGATCAACTATTTGTGTTAGTTCACATCTTATCTCAAATGCTTTGTTCTGTTTTTACTATATCTGCACGTGATACAGTATAGAATCGACACTTGCCGTTTCAGACCATGGCTGATTCGTACCAGAACCCATTGGAGAACGATTCAGCATCAGTATTGTGTACTCATAATATTATGTATATTTCTAAAAGAACAAGTTTGCCTTAAAATAGTAAAAAGAAAGCGTTTCGAATCTAGAACGTTTGAAATTTTACTTTTGATCTTTTTCATAAGAGTATTCTTCCTATCCCAATTTCACTATTACTAAATATCAGGATATAAATGAATATTAGGCATCACAATGATGATACACGCACTATGTTGGAAAACATATTTTTAAATTATCAGTAATTAAGAACCCCTAGTTTAGAATTGGATAATTCATACATAAGAGAGGGATTTCCCATTTAGAATGTTTTTACTGTTGCCCTATTTATCGAAGATATTTCTACTGAAGATACGTGGATGAAAGGACTAGTGTCATATCTGTATCAAGATATACATTTGGTGAAACTTTGAATGAAATCAGATACAAATAACAAAACTACAGAATTTGAAGCGCATTCTGAACTAAATAGGTGCACCTCTAAAAACTGTATCCTACTCTGTAGTTGAATTACGAAATGTTTTCTATAAAAAGTTTATTTATTGCTTTCAGCTCTTCGATTTTAAGCAAAGGAAATCCAGTGTAAACATAAACATTGCCCTTCTAAAGGCGGTCTCACACAGAACACGGTCGGTGACACGGTTCCTTTACTGTATACTCGGTTATACGCGGGTAGACTGGTACGAGTTAGACTCGATTGTAGCACGAGTGTGTACAAATAAGGAAAACAGTTTTCTGCGTGAGACTGTCTTTATATGGTGTAATTTTCTTAAAGAAAACTGGACATTTTTCCAAATCTTTATTTTTGTATCAAAATAACAAATTGTTAATTATCTTTTAACTACGGAGCCCCTAAAAGGACATTTTGAAATACTTTTTTTATTTTCACAACTATTTCGTTTAAACGTAACATTATTTCGTTTTAACGAAATATTATTTCGTTTATTCGAAATATTATTTCGATTAAACGAAATAATATTACGTTTAACAAAATAATTATTTCGTTTTTTTCGAAATAATATTATTTCGTTTTTTCGAAAGAAATATTTCGTTTTTTCGAAATAATTATTTCGTTTTTTCGAAATATTATTTCCTTTAAACGTAATATTATTTCGTTTTAACAAAACATTATTTCGTTTAATCGAAATAATTATTTCGTTTGTTTTCGAAATAATTATTTCGTTTTTTCGAAATAATATTAATTCGTTTTTTTCGAAATATTTATTTCGTTTTTTCGAAATAATTATTTCGTTTATTCGAAACATTATTTCGTTTATACGAAATATTATTTCGTTTAAACGTAATAATATTTCGTTTAATCGAAATAATTATTTCGAAAAAACGAAATAATTATTTCGAAAAAACGAAATAATTATTTCGATTAAACGAAATAATATTTCGTTAAAACGAAATAATATTACGTTTAAACGAAATAATATTTCGAAAAAACGAAATAATTATTTCGAAAAAACGTAATATTATTTCGTTTAATCGAAATAATATTTCGAATTAACGAAGTAATATTTCGTTAAAACGAAATAATATTACGTTTAAACGAAACAGTTGTGAAAATAAAAAAGTATTTCAAAATGTCCTTTTAGGGGCTCCGTATTTAACCCAATCAAATTTTGAAAATTCATATTCAGTGTTTTCGTCGTACAAGTATGTGTTTGTGTTCATTTTCTACAGAAGTGGTATCGTACTTTGGTCTTAAGCATGAAAATACTGTAGAGTATACCGAGCTACACTACTGAAATAGTTCAAGTACTCTAATATATTATGTTTTTATCTCTCATGCAATAATGATACTTGACTCGATATTTAAGTATTACGTGAATCTTAAAATTCTTTATTATATTGTCATAAATATAAAGTTTACAAAGACCTTGTTGACATGTTAACAGCTAATTATTATTCTCTCAACACAATTAGTTTATAGAAAAACTGCGTACATTATCCCATAGTTGAATTCAGCAATTAAATTCTGTAGGTCTCGGGTTTGATATTCAGCCGCGACATATTATTTTATGGATCAAAGCTTCCTTTATATAGATTTTGCTCTTAAGATGAAGTAGTTTTCAGATGTTTACATATTGGTAAGCTAGTTCAGTAAACTTCCTCTATCATAAAATAACTTACATACATCATTGCGACTTTGCAAAATCATGCACGTTAAGAATTCGTTAGATTTTTAATGCTGACTTTGAGAAGACAAGTGATCCTGTAGTGATACTTTCTTGCTACTAACACCATTGATTGGTATAGTCAAACTTATATTTGTTTAATGTGATTGTGATTGGTTTTGCTTATATAATTATACATCTTATAGACAGGCAGGTGATTTAAGGTTCCGAATTATGAAAAAGTATACGCATGGTCATAATTACGGAACTTTACTGGACCGGTAAAGTTTTTTTTTTTTTTTTTTTTTTTTTTTTTTAACGTCGCATTCAACACATATATAGGTCATATACACGACGGCCAGCTCTTCCTACTATAGGTTTCCTGGACACTTATCTATCACCAGTACTAACTTACCCTACCACGAGGCCGACAACTCATGTGTAGGGTATGACCTGCCGAGACCGTGATTCGAACCCGTACCGGTAAAGAGTATGTACTTGTGTTTTCCGAATGACACTGATAACTAGTTGAATTATTTAAAGTTAAATGTCTCTCTTCCTAAAATAAAGCAAACTATATATAAAACCAACCGTAAATAAGATATATATTCAAGTTTGATAGAGGGATCTCCCAAGGTAACATAACAGTAGGCCTATGTTATTATATAAGATTTTTTTTATTTTGTCATGGTCACGTGATTGTGTTGTGTGTTCCCAGGGTAAGTTGACCATTTCATTAAAATATAGATTATTATGCTACTGATTTTTAAGATTAGGCAAAGATGCTATTGAATAAAATAAAAACAACTACGAGTTATATGAATGGAAACCACATTCTAGACGTTGACAGACCAATCTGCAATATATAAAACGACATCTTGCAATAGTGTTTTAAAAAAGAACAAAATGTTGAGACCTCTTTGCTTGAGCTCGTTCAGTTATGAATTGACCTAAACCACCTATTTAATATAATACTACATGTATTTTATTCTAGTAAGTACTAGTTTATTAAGGTTCAAATTTTGGTAAATCAACCCAATTATTATACAGTCCGTTAACAGTTGCTCGGGAATCAGATAAGTTGCTCAAGGAAATAACGTGGTGCGTTCAGGGTGGGATTTGAACAAACGCTTGAATACACTGTTAATCGATTGTTTCCAATTTAACGTCAAAAACACTCAGCCACGTCCTCTCCTTTATAATATATAAGACTAAAATTCACAGATAAAGCGGAATTCTCTCTGACATGCCATGTCATTCCAACGGTACATATTAGACTGTGGTATTAATCTTAGTCTGAAACACTCGTCGTTATTATCCGGTGCTGTCTCTTCCCAGTATTCCGGTGTGTCCATAGGTACGGCTGTACCGTCAGAGAAACGATAAATGCCAGTGTCACCGTCATATTTACCGTCCGTTCAATAGCTAATACCAGAATACTGATAACCTGTAGAAAGAAAGAATTTAATACATATTGAATGTATTGAATTTAAGAAGAAAAATGAGATTGTTTGATGCAATTGTATACAGATACGAATAAATTTAATTGGATTTGACACCGGGGTCAACAAACATTAAGGTCATTTTACGGTGGCTGCTACTCTGGTTTAGTTTTGCTGGACAAATTCTATAACCAATACATAACTATCCTATCACAAAGCCAGTAGCTTCTCCTCTTGCATTGTTGTATAATTGCATTAATATTTTTATTAACATGAGTTTGTCAGATATAAACTAGCAAATTTGAATGCAGATAAGTTCAGATCGATAATAAATCAGATGTGCACTCACTTGGACATGATGTTAATACGTCTGAAAGTTGGGTCATCAATGCAGCGTCGTCTATATTCACCAACTGTCCGTTATTAAGTTCACATATTGACTGAGCTGTGTCACGATCTACAGCATTCTGATATATTCTTAAATGCTTATTACCAAAACCTCTTACCCAACCATTACATTCTGAAATAAACCATGTAATACATGATATGTGGAGCTAAAATAATATTTATTAGTAACCAAGTAGATTTAGTGAGCTGTAATGATGCGTTTTCTGTGATTCTAACAATGTATGTCACTATGTTCTGCTGATATTATATAAATAACACATGTCAGTGAGGGTGACAGTACAGATTATCAACCCGATGAAAATAATATCAACTGAGGCGCTAGCCGAGGTTGATATTATTTTTTACAAGGGTTGATAATCTGTACTGTCACCCTCACTGCCATGGTTGATTGAACAATAATTAGTCATAAAGTTGAATTCCGAATTCAATTTGACCTTAAACAATATACATTTTAATACAAACCTATTTCGTTCTAATGAAATTATTGAGGGCATAGAACAATTGGATTTTTTGGACACTCATGATTATCACGAATACGTTGTTTGTACCTTTTCAGTCATTGTAAAACTCCAATATTCTAAATTCTGAGAGATCAACGAAAAGGCGAAAAGGAGGCAATTACAGCAATACAGTTTTTTACTATTAGCACACAATTACATGATATATTACACTGAGATTATTAAACAATTTGATATGATACCAGGCTACTGGTTGAACATGTTATACAAGATACAAGTCGATTGAACCTCACAAAACTAATACGGAATGAAAAGCAGTGACGTAAACCTTAAACAAATAAATCTAACGCGATAACAACAAGCAAACAAATTATAAGATCAAAACATCAGCACGTCAATATTACTGTAAATCAAAAGCCTCATGAATGACTTTTAATGTCTCACTTAAAAAAACACATATTTTAAAGAACCCAAATTGAGATCATTCAATCTGTCCATCCTGATCATAATAAAAACATAACTAAATAAACATTGTTAATGCGTTCATCAATAATCAATATCAGTTAAAGCTTCTTGTTCACTGATTTAATCTTGAATATCAACTTTTATAAAACACTCACAATTCTATAGAAACGTTTAGCGGTCGTTCAGAAGTGTTCTGATAATGACAATTTTAGTGTAATCTCGTTCATATATTTTATCAGTTTAATAATATTATCAAATTCAACAGAAACATTTTGTGAAGTAAAGCGTGTTCTGGTAAGAACAGTTTACGTACAATTATACATACACATGTAACGGATATTGAGTTTAAGTGTAAAAATCATTCCCTATAATTAAAGATGTAAATTATGTTAGAGGGATTTATTGACTTATCATATTTTATATTTCTAAAAATTAGTCTTATGGTTCATTTTCTTAACTCACATACAAACTTTAAAAGGTGGTTTTTAGGGGTGTAACGGTTAACCGATATACCGGTTAATATTGCAATACAAGTTCTAACGGTAATTAACCGGTTCGTTTTTCCTTGAACCGGTTTTTGTAGTTGAGTGGAATACTGCTTGTTTTTATTACAATCTGATAGTTAATTGTTTAAACAAATGTTAAAATGAATTGAATACTTGAAATACTCTTAATGTGCTTTTAAAGGTTAAACATTTGGTCAATTGAAAGAAAATATTCGGTTTCAAACAACGCATTTTTCTAACATATAGATCATTTTACATATGTAATTCAAATATCTGGATAAGAGATCATTTGAAAATACCCATATGCGTGCTACGCTGATCCAATTAGGACGAGGTACATGCATTAATTAATGTTTTGTATGTCTAAGCGAAAAACCGGTACGTATTGCAATATATTGCAATACGGGTTCTGCATATTGCAATATATTGCAATACGGTTTTTACCGTATTGTTACACCCCTAGTGGTTTTAAATTATCAAAAATATTCAATTATATGAGTGATTAGCTTTAAAATCAACTACAAGTAACAAGCTTCGGTTTCGTATGGAAAAAAACACAGAAAATCATACAGAATAAAAGTAGAATATTTATTTAGCTCTTTGCTTTTGATCATTCACTGGTATTTTTCTAACTTCTAATGATTAAAACGGCTATCATAGTTAATATTGAACATTGATGATTGTCAGTATTTATTGATAGTGGATTTAAAATGTAATTGAATCGTAATGTTCATTTCCGGATTAAAACAAGACTTTGGTTTAGTTCATAAAACTAAATGTTTGCTTTCAAATCAGTTATATCAATTAGTTTTGACAGAGAAATACCAATAGTTAAACTTAATACGTCATCGTGAGGGTTTGTAATTATTAAAAAACAATTATTCGTATGCTTCCAAGCACATAATATAATCACGATCAGTTCATTCAGAGAAAAATATGTTTTGTTTATAAAAGAAAATATAGACCCTTGCTCATAGTTACGTAATTAACTAATACGGGTAACAGATATAACAATTTACTTCTATTTCCTTATTTCAGTCAAAAAGCTGCAGAAATTAAAAAAAGAGCAAACAAAAATTATTACTTTTATTTTCCCGAAAAGTCTAATTAGTTTCAGATGTAAACCCCCGCATAAAATTTGAGATCAGTATTTATGTTATGTTACAATGTATAACTATATTCTAGGTATGTGCAAAGAATAGCAAATATAGTTACAGAAACTTTGACTCACTTTTAATCAATTTAGGACCGGTTATTCGAATTCCAAAAACAACGTAAATCTAACCCTCCTCCTAATACAATGGTTACTAGCGCCATTTTGACATGAGATAAAAACACACAATGTACTCCTTGCCTTTTATCCATTTGTCTTCACTAGTTTTAAATTGTATTGACTTATCACAATATCTAATAGTTCTAATTACATTTTTTACTAATTCTATTACCATTATACCATCAATTTTTAATCAGTAAATTAAGGAACATAACGGACATAAACATCAACTTATTGACTATCTTCATGTAGATACCAACTTTAATCAATCTAACATAAATGAAATTTAAACTACCTACACATGTGTTGTGACATTTTGACAATAGGTTGTATCTTAGCAACCAGAACTTGACTAAGGAAAAGACATATCATACACATTAAAATGTATCTACATATCAAATTTCATCAATAAAGTTTGGATAAATTTTGAGTTACACCGGAATACAAGTGTTTTGTGAAATTGTGACTACGTCGGTATCCATGATAGATAGAATATTTTTGAAAAAAGACAATAGGGTGTGCATTATGTACATATTGCAGCATATTCATATACCAAACTTCATCAATATAGCTTAGACAAGTAAAAAATTGCTGCGAATGCAGCAAAGGGATTGTCACGGCAAACAAAAATTATTAAGTATAATCTAAAGGTAACTCAAAAGCATTATATTGAATTGTCACGTTAAGGTTTTTCAGTAATTAAAAGGTAACTTGTCATAAAACGTTTTCCTGTTCAAATGAAACACTCTCATTCCAAGAGCCTAGTAAGATTCTCGATACTAGTTAGATCGAGAATCTTGACAACCTTTGAGTACGCGAATGGTCTGGATCTAGACACCATCTTTATGCCGACAGGATGTTTGGTTTTAGTTGGATTTATTTCCAGTAATTCATATTTGCATGACGCTTAAAAAGATCGGCAAAAGGGAAAACATAGTCTTTCAGAACAGAAGCTATTTACATGAATTATCGCTTCTGTTTAGTCAAGTGCTCCTTACATTGCGGATCTGTTCTTACCAATCCATGTAACCAATCACCTAACTAATGCATAACTGTCCAACATCTTTGAACTTCGACATTTTGATATTACAGGCGTGAACATTTCTTGCATTTATTTTTTAATCACGAGACAGTCATGCAATCTAAATGTGTGTGTCTCTGCCTTGAAGTAGAAATATCAGTTAGCGCATAGTATTTAAGCAGAGGTAGAAAGTCAGCGAGTGAATCTTTCGAACCAGTGTATTAGAGAGTAGTCATACCTTTACTTGTTACGGAAGAATTTTGTTGCCGGATACACGAAAGGATTTAACATGTATTTTAATTCCAAAAATATGCACTTAATTACAAAAGGCAAGCTATTTCGAATAGAAATCGTTTTTCTTAATAATGAATTTACTCGGACTCAAGAAAACATAATCCATTCGAACAAATTAAAAACTGGCGAGCTTTTCACCTAGGTGTAAATGTCCGTCATTTTAACTCTATTAAAATTACCTGGTCCGCTGCTGTGATACGTCTGGTCAATAGTCCGTCAATAAAGTACCAAACTTTTCATAATTAAATAAAGCCCGCAAAAATAATCTTACATCTGCTCGATCTATAACCAGAAGCAAGTTCAATTATACAAAACGCTACAGTACGTTACATAACGATGCATTCGGAACTTCTCGGCCATACATTTGTTTACTTTAACACCGGACATTTCAAAATAGCGTGCAAATATGTCCGAGACTATTCGCAGCAAATTGACGAGGAGTTCCGAATGTATCGTTGTGGAACGTTCTATAACTTTCGCAGTTACTGAACTCAACCATGGTCCGTTACTCTTACGCTCTTAAAATTAACTGGTCCGCTGCACTTAATCATAGTTAGAAAAGATCGCCAATAGAACTCAGTAAAAGTAAGAATTAAAAGTCAATGCTGCACGATTACGCTTCTTTATTTATACAGTCGGCTAAAAGAAAAAAGTATATTATTAAAACATTATATTTGAATAATATCAAATTAGTTTTCAAATGATAAAGGCTCTAACAGTTGAAATGTATACTATTTACAACAATATGTGATGAAGCAATCGACGATTCTTTTAATAGTTAAAGTCTGCAAAGTTCTTTCTTAAAATATAATTTCGATATTGGTATCTTATCTTTTTAAATAAAATATTGGCAAATATCAATTATATATGTACTGTACACACATTATGATACGCATATTTGTTAAACTGTATCCGTATTCTAAACTGGTCTGCTGGTCCGGTTGGTTCGCGATTTATACCTACCACTTTACGTGTGATTCGAAAGGATTTGCGGAAATGAGTTGATTTAAAACACTGATTTTTCGTGTGTTGCATTGTTGCAAGAAAAATTGTTTATATGGTTTCCCCCAAAAAATGCTTTTTCTGTTTAACTTTTAACGCAAATGGACTGTACTATGACCGCATTAAAAACAATACATTTGTCGGCAGTGGAAATCGAAAGGATTTTTATCACGTGAATTTTGCCCATTGCTATCAAAATCTACCCACCACAATATCACGGCGTTGAGACGCCGTGAAATAATTACTCATCAATGTTGACAAATGAATAGTTATAAAAATATTAAAAAAGTAACAACATGTGCAAAGAACAGAACAGTCCCATAAAAATGTCTAAATGATAAAAAAAGTTACATAGGGTCTTATATTTAGGTCTTAGAACAGAACGTCAAGCTCGCTAGTCTTTATTTAAATCTAAACTATACGGGAACATTTGTGCAAAGTTATATTAAAATCCTGCCATGCATGTAAAAGTAACGCTCGGGTGACAGGTTCTACAGTGCGCCCCTTGTGTCGCAACGCAAAACAGCGTCCAGATTCGCTTATCCGAAAACCCAACTACTTAATCCGTTCTCAGATCGGCACGCAAAAAATACTGTAAACACCAAGTTAAAAGCAATGAAATAGCACCACCCTGATTTATAATCTCATATAGTATTATGCTGCAATATAATAACCCTTCAAACATTATGATTGTAAAAAACAAAATGTTCTAATATTAGTGAGATACTTACCTTTCTTTGTTACGCAAGACTTGTTGTTGTGGGAAAATCGAAAGGAATTTACACTAAGTTCAATTCCGAAAAAGTGCCCCTAAATACAAAATGCAAACTATTCGGAATAGAAATCATACTTTTTAAGAAACAAAATAAAATAACATGACAGCAAATATAGAAAACTTAGAAATGTAAGGTCTAAATGACACTGTTACACGTGAAAACAATTACTCGGAGACGAAAAAAATCCATTCGAACAAATAAAAATACCCATGAAGCTTTGCTAGTAAGTCGAAAGGATTTGCGGAAATGTGATAAAAAAAACCCTGATATTTCGAGTGTTGATCAAATATTATTTACATGGTTTTGAAAAAAATGCTTTTATAAATTTTCTGTTTAAGTTTTAACAGAAATTGGCTGTACAATGATTGCATTTAAAAAACAATATAATGTCGGAAGTGGAAATCGAAAGGATTTTTAAGGATTTTTGTCACGTGACTTTTGCCCATTGCCACCGAAATCTACCCACCACAATATCACGGCGTTGAGACGCCGTGAAATAAGTTTTTGTTTAGAAATCGCAGGATACATATTTCATATTGCGTAAACATATTGGTATCTATATGTTTCATTTTGGTTCCTACGTTTTTTGTGTTGTACTTATTTTGTTTTATGGAACGTCGATTAATAACACATTTCGTTGCGCATTTTCTCTGCTTCAGTATACTTTTCTATATCAATACGCTCCAATAAATATAACATATCGCGGCTAAGAACCTAGTCAGAGATCTTCAAAATTGAAATGATATTCTTTATAACTGCATCATGTCCAAAACTTGTATAAGTAACACACTTACCATTCCTTTGGTAGTACATTGATTCAGATAGTGGGGTCGATAACTGCAACAATCTTTCACTTGGTGATACAAGCACCAAATTTGGCACAGATGACCTGCATGGTCTACCATTCACGAAAAAGCACGATTTTCACTTCGAAATTCAATATGGCCGTCGTTTCTGCGCATGCGCCTGGAAATCATTATCCCAAAGCGACTAAACTTCCTTTACTGCTTTAATCGTATTATAGGATGAAACATTATGGTGGTTTTGCATTCTACAAATCTTAATCATGTTACGCTGACGACTTTCGCTAAGTGAAATAAATTAAAGACGTACTACAACCGGAACTAGTATTAACGAAGTTTTTCATGCGGTTCATACAATCATGTTCCGTTTCAATGATCTGTTTTTATACATAAAAACAATACAATTGCTTGTGCGTTTTGTGATTTTAGGAATAAAATATACATCAGGTATACAGTTGTAAACGTCATCAGTTCGGGTGGAATAATCTAATAGGTGTAAATTGAGTTCAGGATTACATAAACATGAACAAAATGTATTTGCTATTGTGGTTGCACTTTTAAAAATGGCGAGTTAAATGGACGACTGTAATATTGTTAGTGCTTTGTGAATGCTGGCTACTTATAATTATATAGGTTATCGGTATTGTCAACCAATTTGCAGTTTCTGGCTCTCGGCATCAACAAAACAGATTGTTGTATAGTGGAACTATTGGTTATTTTAAAGCATTTCTATACATTGAAAATAGGAGACAGAAGATACCGTAGCTTCTTTGATCAACGGATCTATTCATACACATTTTAAAAAGTGAGTAAAACACAATTAAATCGTCTGTTTATTACATAGATTAATATATCATTTACAAATAAAATAAAGAACAATAGGGATTCTTAATCCTGGTTTGATGAAACTGGTACGACCATTTAAATATCCAAGCTTTCCTGTGGATGCTCAGTAATGGTTTAAATTAGGAATGCAACGGTCAACCAATATACCGGTTAATATTTGAATACTAATTCTGGTGGTTTTTTACCGGTTCGATATTCACCTAACCAGTTTTTTATACGTGGGTATTTTTTATGCTGATTGTTTTTGCAAGACTCTGAAATGCAAACGATTGAACGAATAAATTAGTTGAAAAATTGAAATTTATTTGCGCTTTGAAGTTTTGTAGGCAAAACATTTGGTCAAATAAGGACAATTGTCTTCGAGAGTCAATCTCCGTAAACAGGTATCCTGCAGAGCGTTGACGCACAGGATCTCTACTTTCTCCATGGAAGGTCACGTCGAGGTGAACTTTGTTTCGACCAATCAATGCGTAGCTTTCATCTAGACGAAAATTCTACTAATCACATTTTGATTTCGTAATTTCTATTTTAGACCATGTTTTGCATGCTAATTTAACAGCGGTATTACGTACAGTCTGCGATTGGGCGGCTCATTTCAAATTGCGTGACGTAGACGATGTAAACAAGTTACGTATCAATTTGGTCATGAATATTATGATGAGAAAAAAGTCGTCTGAACGTGAACTTCGTTTGAAAAAGGCCAGATCTAAATAAGCGAGTATGCGAGCGGAAAATTTAAGAGCGGGTTTTAAACAGATTACTCGAGAGTCTGTTTCAAGCTATGCATTTACTTACATATAATCTATTTACACAACTCATTCAAACGTATGTTAAAGAGACACAAATAAAAATTTACATCAACGATATATATGTGATGATGATTCAATGAGGACATTTAATGTGTTTTTATTACTACTTCGATTGTCTACGCAAGAAAACCGATACTAATTGCAATATATTGCGATATGGGTTTCGCATATTGCAGTATATTGCACTACGGTTCTTACCGTATTGTTACACTCATAGTTTCTATAAAACTGATCCTATCATTTGAAGATCCAGGCGTCATTTGGGATGCTCAGTCCAGGTTTTAATGAAACTGATTCTATCATTTGAAGACCTAAGCATCATTTGAGATGCTCAGTCCGGGTTTAAATGAAACTGATCCTATCATTTAATTATCCAAGTGTAATTCGGGATGCCCAGTCCGGGTATAAATGAAACTGTTCCTATCATTTGGAGATCCAAGCGTCATTTGGGATGCCCAGTCCGGGTATAAATGAAACTGATCCTATTATTTGAAGATCCAAGCGTCATTTGGGATGCCCAGTCCGGGTATATAACTGTTTATATATGTTTGTGAATGTTGATTGTATCATATACACATCCTCCAGGTTACATTTACATGCATTTATTCTTATATATTTTCAAAATAATGATATAACTGTTTATATATGTTTTTAAATGTTGATTGTATCATATACATGTCCTCCAGGTTACATTTCATGCATGTATTCTAATATATGTTCCTATTTTTTCCAAATAGTGATACATGTATAACTGATTATGTATGTTTGTAAATGTTTATTGCCTTATATACATGTCTGCTAGGTTAATTATCATGTATATATTCTTATATGTTTTCCTATTTGTTCCAAATATTGATATAACTGTTTATATATGTTTGTAAATGTTTATTGCCTTATTTAGGGATCCATTCCCGTGACAATGTAGATTATATTTATAATCAAAACTATGTACTATGTACACGTTTCTTGAATAAACTAATGTTCTGTTCTGTTCTGGTATAAATGAAACTGGTCCTATCATTTGAAGATCCAAACGTCATTTGGGATGCTCAGTCCGGGTATAAATGAAACTGTTCCTATCATTTGAAGATCCAAGCGTCATTTGGGATGCCCAGTCCGGGTATAAATGAAACTGATCCTATTATTTGAAGATCCAAGCGTCATTTGGAATGCCCAGTCCTGGTTTCTATGAAACTGACCTATCATTTGAAGAGCTAAGCGGCATTTAGGATGCTCAGTCCGGGTTTCAATGAAACTGACCCTTTCATTTGAACATCTAAGCGTCATTTGAGATGATCAGTCCGGGTTTGAATGAAACTGATCCTATCATTTAATTATCCAAGTGTTATTTGGGATGCTCAGTCCGGGTTTTAATGAAACTGATCCTATCATTTGAAGATCTAAGCGTCATTTGGAATGCTTAGTCCGGGTTTAAATGAAACTGATCCTATCATTTAAAGATCCAAGCGTCATTTGGGATGCCCAGTTCGGGTATAAGTGAAACTGATCCTATCATTGGAATTTCCAAGCGTCGTTTGGGACGCTCAGTCGGGGTTTAAATGAAACTGATTCTAACATTTAATGATCCAAGTGTTATTTGGGATGCTCAGTCCGGGTTTCACTGAACTGATCCAATCAATTGAAAGATCCAAGCATCATTTGGGATGCCCAGTTCGGGTATAAATGAAACTGATCCTATCTTTTGAAGATCGAAGCCTCATTTGGAATGCTCAGTCCGTGTTTAAATGGAACTGATCCTACCATTTAAAGATCCAAGCATCATTTGGGATACCTAGTACAGTTATAAATGAAACTGATCCTATCTTTTGAAGATCAAAGCGTCATTTGGGATGCCCAGTTCGGGTATTAGTGAAACTGATCCTATCATTTAAAGATCCAAGCGTCATTTGGGATGCCCAGTTCGGGTATTAGTGAAACTGATCCTATCATTTAAAGATCCAAGCGTCATTTGGGATGCCCAGTTCGGGTATAAGTGAAACTGATCCTATCATTTAAAAATATAAGCGTCATTAGGATGCTTAGGCGTAAAGGGGTCAGTTTCGCCAAGTTAAAAATGAACAAGTTAGTAGCATCTGATAGACATTAACAAATTTCATACACATCAGTTTGTTATTGTAGGGTTAAACGCCGTAGCAATACATTGAATGGATAATATAACGGCGGTCAGTCAACCTATTCACTGCTCCTGAAAAGGCTAAATCTTTGGATTTAGCTGTTAACAAACTACTAAGCGCATGCTTTCGTCAGTGACTGACAACTGCCCAACATAATTAAAAATCTTTGGGAGGGAGAATGGCCGCAGAAATAATTTCAAGCTCCACGAAAGTATGCCCCGCCCGGGAATCGAACCCATGACCCCTTGATCAGTAGACTTTCGTGTTACCAACTGAGCTAGCCAGGCATCTTCGCTCACATCAGACATACAGAAGTTCTCAATCAATCATTAGTTAAGAGTGTTAGAGAATTGGAGAGTTTTAGTTTTCTGTTGTGCCTTTTTAGAAACAACATCGATGGTCTAACTTAGGGCTGTGGTTCGTTGAGCTAGTGGCGATCCGATCCGAACCACAAATAATGTGTAGTTATCATCGAACCACGAGTGACTTGTTAATTGAGAAGCATGCAAGAAAATACAACAAATGCAAGTGAAGAATAACGGAAACTGTTACTGTATGGAAAACCATGTACTCCAAACATTTCTATTACCAGACGATCAATGGGCATTTTCAGTGCTAACAATTTTGTTTAAAGTGAATCAATCTAAATTTTGACACATGATAATTCAATCCCTACATAAATTAAAAAAATCATAAAAAGTGAGACTCGATTTCAGCGTTGATTAAGCTAAAAATATTCCTTCATATTTTCCAAAAATAAATCGAGATCCGACGATTTCGAACGCGACGAATATTCGTACTCAATTTTCGGGTCAAGATCGCGAATATCCGAGTACTCGGATACTCACAGCAGACCTAGTCTAAATGATACCTTTTCTCGTGCACTTTTTAATGTCTTTTACACTTCATCCACGCCGATCGATAGCGCAGTTGGTAGCGCGCCGGTATTTGGAATCTCGTGCCCGAGGGGATGCGGGTTCGAATCTCACCCGGGGAGGTTATACCCTTCCATGAAAATTTGACAATAATGTCAATTTTCCACCATTGATAAGATAATATGGAGAAGTTTCCGGCCTTGTGGAAGGGTAGGTGAGTACTGGTTATAGACAAGGGTCCTAGGAAAGCTAGGTTAGGTGCGCTGGACGTCGTAAAATGACCTAAATTGTGTCGACACGGCGTTAACTCTAATAAAATAAATAAATGAATAAATACACTTCATCTAAAAGTATTATGTTTATATCTCAAATGATAGGTGTATGTATTTAAAAAAAACGGGGATGGTTATTTCTGTGTTAAAACTAGTCACCACCAATTATGACTTCACACAAGAAATAGCCCGAAATAATTCTCTTCCGAATATCGGATGCTCGATATGTTACTGACTTTTACCGAGATTTCGTCTCCTGCTGCAAGATGAATCAATGAATTGATGTAACTACTGTATGTGTTGAAATTTCGATTCAATGATAATTTATGAGGATGGTGACCGGAAACTACTTCTGTTTCCTGGCCATCAAGTATGTTAAATCTGTAGATGCCGTGTATTAATTGATTGTTAATGTCTTCGATGTCTGGTTCCCCTGTTTCACGCTTACAATTTTCATAAAAGTCAATAAATGAATATACAAAGTACGACCCAGAAGTGGGAACTACTAGCCGTCCCTTATAATACCTAACTCCCGCTTGTAGATAGCCATTTCTTTCACTGAGCCTGGTTCCTGAGTGTTTCCAATTTAGGACTGGCTCCATTCCTTTTTTAATGGTTTCTGAAAAATATATATTTATAGTTCTTTTATAGTGATGCTTTAAGAAGGGTATATTATCAAACATCTGTTATTTACCATCAGAGGAGTTTGACATTAAATTAAAGTCGTAGAATGAAGGCAATAATGTTCAATAAAGTGCTACATAATTAACTCGCTCATTTGACTTGGTTTATTGTGGTTTTTGAAACGATGTTTAACATCGTTCCAATGGTAACAAGAACGTATAAGATTACTCTTTTCACGCTTCAACAATTTTCAACATAGACAAAGAGGCGTAGTTCAAGCGTGAAACTCATTAACATCTCATTTAAATGTAATACAACGCTGGCTTGTGTTGTCGTTCTTGAAACTCTTCAGGAAAAGGGAGGTTACTCTCAGGACATACAAGTTTTGCAATCGAGACGGAACAACTCATCTCGTAGACAACTCAACCCGTGACAACTGCAATGATTACTTGTAGGAGTAAAAAGGGCCTACGATGTTTTTGACAATGCCTGTTATATGCGTAGCATAATAACATCATTCGATAGTAATAAACAAAATTAAATGATCGTATTATATTATGATACTTATGTCAATACATTAAGGACGATTTTGGTAGTTTTTGTGCGCACCGTTCTGTGCATATCTAAAACAACGTTACAAATAAGGCAGTGGCTAGAGTTACGGTACCGTAACTCTAGACCCAGTTTCAAGAGTTACGGAAGTTCCGTAACTGTAGACAACCCTGCCTAGGTTGACTAGAGTTACAGAAGTCAAATAACATGCGCATGTTTTAACTTTTAAACGTCGAAAAACTTGTTTAAATTCATTATTACTCGAAATAAACAAATATTTACCGACGTGACTTATCCAATTGTTATTACACCTGCCATTTTGGATATGACTAAAACACTTACCGGATGTTTAAAATACGGCGATATGACGTTGTCGTCTTCAAAGTGTCACATTAAAAGTTTACTTGAGCGATTTTAAGTTATAGAGTTTGATTATAATTTGGAATGAATATGTATAATTTTGTACGGAATTTTAAGCAAATATTTATAGGAAATAGACGATTCTTTGAGTAATTTTAATTGTGAATAAACTGCAAGTGCAAAACGTTAATTTGACTTAAATTTCGTGAACGAAAATGGGAATGTAGCTTGATGCAAAAGAGCTTAGTACTTGGGGGGAAACCTTAAATGAATTGTTTGAAAGTCGATGTTTTTGTGAAAAAAAAATCAGCTTGTCATTCCACACCAAATCTTAAAAGTTTTAACGAAAATATTAACGATCTCGTTAAAAATACCCATTGATAACCAAAAATGAGAAGTTGTCAGCTCCTTGTGGTTAAAGAAAATAGTCCAAAATAATCTTTGGTTTGGTGAGATGACTGAAATACATGACCCTAAAATGTGTTGATGAAAATTTAATCTTTGACTGGTTTTTTTGGTTTGATAAAGTAAGATAAACCTTGCCATGAGCAAACCACCTGAGAAGTCTAGTGCTATCCTTTTGTTAAATTCTGTTAATTGATACTTAATACATTATTTCATAGATAATATACATAATTATATATTCTTTAATCAAACAATAAGTTCAGGACATCGTTCCGTCAGCACTCCAGTGCTTTGATTCTGTCTGGAAATGTATTACTGTGTAAGAAAGTAGGTGTAAAGGCCAGAGCCTGGGTCTTCAATGTTCGGAGTTTTAGATTCAGTATGATTAGTGCGGCTACTTGAATAATAAATGAGTACCTTGGTTTTATTTAAAAGTATCACAGCAATATATATTACTTAACTTTGTTTATGGAATTCTGAGTAAATTTTTAACAATATCTACGAGAAAGTAGGATCATTTTACGGATGATTTTCGTACAGTAAAATAGTTGGAATAAATAACTTGTCCCCACAGCCCCACAGCCCCACAGAGCATCAGACAAAGTCGTAAGATTATTGTTTTGTGATCATACAACTAGATTCGAATATCTTTTTTGTGTGAAACATTAGTGAATTGTGAAACCCTACATTGTCGTTATAATAAAAGTTTTAAAAATAGTATCCTACGTTTAAGTGGTTTATCTATTCTTTCACCGGTTACTCTGCCTGCAGGTTTCATTTTCCAGTAGTCATTTTTATAAATGGCTTCAATGTGTTCTCTATTTTCTTCGTCATTAAAATACTTATCCATTTTTGCTTGTTCTCTTATACGGATACGTTGATGTTCTTCGGATATACTCTGAAATTAACGTAATCATTAAAATCATATAGGTTTAATTTTGTCATGACGATTGCTAAACTCATGTTTCTTTACTTGGGTAAGAAGTTTAAATTTCTATACTCGCAATTTCGATATCATTCGCCGCTGTATATACACATCCAATAAATATTCGTATACTCATTTATTTTACCCTCAGATAAGCTATGTGTTTGGACTATTTTATTGAGATTTTAATACAATTTAGAGTTCGATAATTTTGTAAACTTAACACGTTAAATGGAATTTTGGTTTTACAAAGTACATTACGTTTACTGTTTAAATTTGTATCTGAGAATTGAGAATTTTCAGGTCATAAAAACCTTTATTATTGAAAATATGCGTTCAAACAGACAAGCGAACGAGAAATCACTTATGCAATTTTTTTTGTAAAATCCAAAGTTGTTCACAATCCCTTATTCACTTGCAAAACAAAATACGAACCTTGCTCAAATATTCAGGCAACACAGACATGGAAGGTTTGCAATCCAAGTTTCCATTTTTTCTCTGCAGGCAAATGTCCGTTATTGAAACAGACGGCAGATCCACCATTGTCCAAACTGTTATGAGAACAATTGCTAAAGACACCAGTATAACAATAATTGTTACTAGTGTTAATGTCTTTAAATAATCCATCTCTGATATATTAAACTATTTATGTGTATGCTAAACGTATGCCTAAAATCAACAATTAAAAAAAAACAGCCAAACTGAATATAATTGTTAACTTCACCAGCATTTACTGTCCAGAGTGTACTACGATATAAAACTTCACTCTGAGTGCATACAAATGTGGATTTTCGAATCGCGCACGTATTTCGATCCTTGCTTAGTCAATGCATATATAAAGAAGAGGAATAAGAAACTTAAGTAAGTCTTTACAAGTGAAGTATCAATATAACAATATATCTAAATTATCAAAAATAGATCTTATTTTCTCCTGTCATAAATTAATAGCTGACACGTACCATAGTCTTTATTTAATCTTTTAGTGATTTACAAGTATTATATATTTTGTGGTTTCAAACATTTGTTTGCGTTCTTTTTTCTTATCTGAATTGATTTATTTATTGTATTTAACGCTGTGTCAACACAGTGTAGGTCATTGTACGGCACCAAGCGCACTTAACCTAGCTTTCCTGGACCATTGTCTATAACCAGTACTCACCTACCCTGAAAAAGGCCGGGAACTTCTCAATATTATCTAATCAATGGAGGAAAATCGACATTATTGTCAAAAATTCATGGATGGGTATTACCTCCCCGGTTGGGATTCCAACTGCGCTATCGACTCGGATTTTTTCTATTCTGATCGGAAAGTATTTCTAAAATCGATAATCGATATTAAAGATACGTACTCTCATGCACCTCGGTGGAATGCTTCACTCTAGCCGTTAAATGTGCAAAATTGAGTTTAAAAAACTGTCACTCACTTCATAATCTAAAAGTTTCGTTAATAGACATCATCATGACGTTCAAAAGTTAAGAGCCACAAGATTTATACAGGCAATGTATATGTATAATTTAATTTTGTTTCATAATATTTTCTTTTTGCTATTACATGCTTTAATTTGAGAGTCTACGTGTACGTAGCTTTAATGAACTCTAAATCTATAGTCTAGTAAGTCTTCGCAGATCAAGATTTATGGCAAGATTAATTTATATTTAGACTTTCAATCAAGAATCATGAATAATAAGGAATGATCTATTGACAACTGTTTCTTTTTTCTAAATTCTGATTTTCACAACACTCCTCCCAACCTTATTTAACAAAAAAAGATGAAAACATAAAGCATAACTACCTTCAAATCTAATAATAAGGTAACTAATTTATTTAAAAATGTGTTAATCATGATTCAATGCTCTAGTTTGTATAACGAAATTGTTTGAACCATATTGATGTCATGTTATACATTTTCAAGATCCACGCTAGATCTTAAATTCACATAAAACACTTTTAAATGTACGTTTGTAAGCAAAAACCTGTTATTTGTTAATGCTTTGCGTCTTAATTTAGCTAACAATGCCCAAAGAAGCGACTCATCAAAAGTTTTGAACCTGTTTCATTGCGCTTCCATAGTTTAAATAAATCCCTCGAAAAGCAGTTACATCCTTTTCTTTCGTTGTTTATACATTTTTGCCACCACTGTTTCTGTATAATTAAGATACAAAAGAAAACGAGCAGCAACCTCCGACGAGCGGCATTTTAGAATCCCCCCGTTGATTTTGCTCTTTGTTTTACCTTTAACGAACGACACCTCAGCAGAGTGGTAAACGGCCGTTATGATAAATCTCCTTTGTTCATAACTTACCTCCGTACAACGACACTAAGGTTTTTTTATCAATTATCGATGATTTTCTTAGACCGGAAGATTTTAACAATAATCTATACCCTTAATCGTATAATACTACCCTACGGTGATATATTATCAAATCATTTGAATAACAGGGGTAAATAAACAAGTGACACATGGTTTCCATGCCGCCATTGAACAAATTAAGATGAAGAGGGCTTCGTTTGGTAGGCTGACGTCATCAAATATCAGTCGTACACTTGCCTAGCTAGTTGACGATAATAAATGAAAACTAATTTGTTATTGTACTGATAATAAGTTATAATAACCTTGTATTTTGCATTCAACTGGAAACTTTTGGCTGCAGAGATTGAATATTGATTGATGTAAACAACATAAATATAATACGTAATTTATAAAAGTGACATTTTCTTGTGTAGAATTCCCATAATTCACATATCAAGGAATAAGCTTTTTGATAGTTTTATCACCAGAATTACAGTTTATATCACTAGCAACTAAGTGATTACGAATTTGTTTGTGCAAAAAAAATTTAGGGGACGAATCTATACCTCTATCGATTAGATTGGATTATAAACTTTCGGTTTAAAATTTAAACACGAATTCTATCAATTATCTCAAATAATAGTGATAATTAATAATCTCTTTTGTTTATATAAAAACGCAATAACAAATTCTGAATAAAGAAGCATTTACATAATAAAATGACCGTCCAATCTTTATCAATTATATCGACGTCGACGAAAACTGCTCACGAAATATGTGAGTTTATTAACAATAAATGTTCTTAAGATATTTACATACACAAATTCAAATAATTCAAGATAGTGCTTGTTAAATTATTGTTAGAAGAAAAGTTTGAGTAAAAGACGGTATTTTTGACACTCAAAAAGCTTTTACAACTAACAAATGAATATGCATGTAAGAAATGTGACAATTGAAAAATGAAGTATATATTTTACTGGCTATTCAGGAAACTTGTATGTAGACACTAGAAGATTAAGATTAAAGTATAGTAGTAGAAAGAAGTATATAGTTTTCTTGAATTCAGTAAAGGAAGCATCAATATTTACTACTATTTGTATCATACTTCATAATTTGTAATGTGTTTGTGAATAGGTTTACTGACCACAGTTGTTTGACCTATACAATGTGTTGCTACGGCGTTAAACCCCAAAAACATGTAACATTCAATCAAACATTCCAACTAATCAACATGTGATAAATGCTTATGTTAATGCTTTATAAAGAATCTAATTTTTAGTATGTTTAATTTTGCTGCAAATCAAAGCTTACATTTAAACCAAGGGAACTGCCTATGCTTCATGTGGTTTACTTGAATTTATTGCATTTCAGATGTGATGTAGCCACTCAAATATATTTCCATTAAAATAACTATTCATTATTTCCATGTTGGGTCATACGAACATATAGCTAAGCAGACAAATACCTGCTAGCGATTGATTCACATCACTATTTAAATTTAACATTATTTAAATGCAGCTAAGCCCAAATTTGAAAGCGCTTAACTTCAGCGCTTTTGGCGCTTTGATTTTCTACTAACACCATTGATTGGCATAGTCAAACGTTGCTTCATCGGAAAAATGCTTATATTTGTTTAATATGATTGAGATTGATTTTGCGTGTATAATAATGCATCTATTGTTAGTTTTTTCTCATCTATCAAGGCTTGAATAATTTCACGGCGACTGAATGCATTGTTTTTGTACTGGCAGCCTAATTTTTTAATAAAATATCTTGACTAAAACTTATCATACGGCATAAGAAGCTTTGCTCAATCTTAATACACACTTTCTCATGAGTGTATTACGACAATAATTTAAACAAACGCACTCACCTTGAAATTATTCATGTTTTGACAGTTGAGAAAAAACGAACAATAACAGATAGGCAGATGTTTTAATGTGCCGAGTTATAAAAAAGTATATGCATGGTCATAACTACGGAGCTTTACTGTACCGGTAAAGAGTATGTACTTGTGTGCTCCGACGCTGATTACTAGTTACATTAGTTTAGTTAAATATCTCACTAATTAAGAAAACTAAAGCAAACTTTATATCAAATTAAACTTAGATAAGTAAAATATTCAAGTTTGAAAGATAGATCTCCCATGGTTACATAACAGTAGGCCTATGTTATTATATATATAAATATTTATTTTGTCATGGTCACGTGATTGTGTTTGATGTTCACATGGCATGTTGACCATTTCATTAAATATAGATTATTATGCTATTGATTTTTAAGATTAGGTAAAGATGCTATTGAATAAAATAAAAACAACTACGAGTCATATGACTGAAAACCACATTCTAGACGTTGACAGAGCAATCTGCAGTATATAAAACGACAACTTGCAATAGTGTTTGGAAAATAGAACAAAGTGATGAGACCCCTTTGCTTGAGCTCGTTCAGTTATGAATTTACCTTAAACACCTATTTAATTTAATACTACATGTATTCTATTCTAGTAAGTACTAGTTTATTAAGGCTCAAATTTTCAAACTTTTTGATAAATTAAACCACAGTCCGTTTACTGGTGGTCTGGAATTAGTTAGGTGAGATCTTGCTCGAGGAAACAACGTAGTGCGTTCAGGATGTGATTTGAACCAACGCGGGATTACACTGTTCATCTAGTGTTTCCAATTCAACGTCGTAATTACTTAGCCACGTCTTTCCTATATAATATATAGGACTAAATTTCACAGATAAAGCGGAATTCTCTCTGACATGCCATGTCATTCCAACGGTACATATTAGACTGTGGTATAAATCTAAGTCTAAAACACTCGTCGTTATTATCAGGTGCTGTCTCTTCCCAGTATTCCGGTGTGCCCATAGGTACGGCTGTACCGTCAGAGAAACGAAAAATGCCAGTGTCACCGTCATATTCACCATCCGTCCAATAGCTATTACCAGAGTACTCATAACCTGAAGTAAAAAATAATTTAATCTACTTTAAATGTATTGTATTGAAGAAAGAAAGATAAAGTTGTTTGTTGCAATTGTATGCAGACACAAATAAATTTCATTGGATTTGACACCGTGTCAACAAACACTAAGGTCATTTTACGGTGGCTGCTACCCTTGTTTAGTTTTCCTGGACCAATTCTATAAACAGTACTTAACTATCCTATCAAAAAGCCATCAGCTTCTCCATATGCTTTATTGTACAATTACATTTATATTGTAACTAAACGTAAGTTTTTTAGATAAAAAACAAGGGAATGTTGACCGTAGACAAGTTCAGATCGAGATTAAATCAGATTTGTACTCACTTGGACATGATGTTAATACGTCTGAAAGTTGGATTATCAATGCAGCGTCGTCTATTTTCACCAACTGTCCATTATTAAGTTCACATATTGACTGAGCTGTGTCACGATCTACAGCATTCTGATATATTCTTAAATTCTTATTACCAAAACCTCTTACCCAACCATTACATTCTGAAATAAACCATGTAATACATGATATGTGGAGCTAAAATAATGTTTGTTTTCTACCTGAACAAACAATGACTTTATAAATGTTTATAATAAGATATAGAGCTTTACATCTTTAATTTCGTTTGAATCAATAGTATCATTGATTGCTTTTGGCGCGATATGACCTTTTTGTGTTGGTGCGCCGTAAAATCCAAACAAACAAACAAATAGTCTGAGTTCTATGCTAACGCAGGTTCACTGACTTTAAAGTTATTACCCCTGGTCATCGGACTTCTGGTATCTATCTCCCTGGGGAGTATTTTTACTCCGCTTATTAGTGCAGCCGACAATTTTGCGCAACGGAATTATACCATCCTTGCAGGTAACTATTTACACCTGGATGGAGTGAAGCAATCGCATGTAAGTTTCTTGCTCAAGGAAATTAGCAGTGTCCTAGTGGGATTCGAAACCAGTACCTCTCGACCCCTTAGCGCGCGCCCTACTACTGGTCTACTGCTCCTACTTTACGAATTTTCAAAATGCCTCTTAGTTTTAGGTGAGCATTGCTACATTATGACAGTACGTTAATTTATATGGCTGGTATTTGCCAATTTATTTAACTGTCAGTGGCGCATACATTAACCCTGCTGATTAAAATACTAGCTTTAGTAATTCTGTTCTCACGCCTGATTTAACAATAATTAGTCATAAAGTTGAATTCCGAATTCAATTTGACCTTAAACAATATACATTTTAATACAAATCTATTTCGTTCTAATGAAATTATTGAGTGCATAGAACAATTATCACGAATACGTTGTTTGTACCTTTTCAGTCATTGTAAAACTCCAATATTCTAAATTCTGAGAGATCAATGAAAAGGGGGCAATTACAGTTTTTACTCTTAGCACACAATTACATGATATAATACACCGAGATTATTAAACAATTTGATATGATACCAGGCTACTGGTTGAACATGTTATACAAGATACAAGTCGATTGAACATCACAAAACGAATACAGAATGAAAAGCAGTGACGTAAACAAATAAATCTAATGCGGTAACAACAAGCAAACAAATTGTAAGATCAAAACATCAGCACGTCAATATTACTGTAAATCAAAAGCCTCATGAATGACTTTTAATGTCTCACTTAAAAAAACACATATTTCAAAGAACCCAAATTGAGATCATTCAATCTTGTCCATCCTGATCATTATAAAAAAGAACTAAATAAACATTGTTAATGCGTTCATCAATAATCAATATCAGTTAAAGCTTCTTGTTCACAGATTTAATCTTGAATATCAACTTTTATAAAACATTCAAAATTCTATAGAAACGTTTAGCGTTCGTTCAGAAGTGTTCTGATAATGGAAATTTTAGTGTTATCTCGTTCATAGATTTTATCAGTTTAATAATATTATCAAAATTCAACAGAAACATTTTGTGAAGTGAAGCAGTGTTCTGGTTATAACAGTTTAAGTGCAATTATATATGCTCATGTAACGGATATTGAGTTTAAGTGTAAAATCATTCCCTATAATTAAAGATGTAAATTATGTTAGAGGGCTTTATTGACTTATCATATTTTATATTTCTAAAAATTAGTCTTATGGTTCATTTTCTAAACTTTAAAAGGTGGTTTTAAATTATCAAAAATATTCAATTATATGAGTGATTAGCTTTAAAATCAATAAAAAGCAACAAGCTTCTGTTTCTTATGGGAAAAACACAGGAAATCATACAAAAGAATAAAAGTAGAATATTTGTATAGCTCTTTGTTTTGACAATTCACTGATGTTTTTCTAACTTATAAAGATTAAAACGACCATCAAAGTTAATATTAAACACTGAGGTTGTCAGTATCTATTGATAGTAGATTTAGAATGTAATTGAACAGTAATGTTCATTTCCGGATTAAAACAAGACTTTGGTTCAGTTCTTAGAACTTAATATTTGCTTTCAAATCTCAGTTATTAAATATTTTCGACAGGAAAATACCATTAGTTAAACTGAAAACGTCATTGCAAGGTTTTGTATTTATTCAAAGCAATTTTTCGTATGCTTCAAAGCACATATTATTATCACGATCAGTTCATTCAGAGAAAAATATATTTTTTGTGTGTATCAAAGAAAATATAGACCCTTGGTCATGATCTATAGTCACGAAATCAACTAATACGGGTAACATTTATTTTACGTCTATTTCGTTTTTTCAGTCAAATAGCTGAAAAATTTAAAAAAGAGGAAACAACAATTTATCGAAAAATCTAATTAATTTCAGATCAAAACTCCCCGCATAAAATTTGAGTCCAGTAGTTATGTTATGTTACAATGTATAACTATATTTTAGGTATGTGCAAAGAAAAGCAAATACAGTTACAGAAACTTTTGACTCATTTTTAATCAATTTAGGACCGGTAACTCGAATTCCAAAAGCAACGTAAGTCTAACCCTCGTCCTAATACAATGGTTATTTGCGCCATTTTGACATGAAATAAAAACACACAATGTACTCCTTGCTTTTACCCCGTTGTCTTCACTAGTTTTAAATTGTATTGTCTTATTACAATATCTAATAGTTCTAATTACATTTTTACTAATTCTATTACTATTATACCATTAATTTTTAATCAGTAAATTAATGAACATAACGGACATAAACATCAACTTGTTGACTATCTAGATACCAACTTTCATCAATCTAACATAGATGAAATGAAAAAAGGAGAATAGGGTGTGCATAATGTACATACTGCAGCATATTCGTATACCAAACTTCATCAATATAGCTTAGATAAGTTTTTTTCAGAAATCGCAGGATTCATATTTCATATTGCGTAAAACATATTCGTATCTATATGTATCATTTTGGTTTCTACGTTTTTTGTGTTGTATTTATTTATTTTATGGAACGTCGATTATTAACACATTTCATTGCTAATTTTCTCTGCTTCATTATATTTTCCTTTACCAATACGCTCCAATATATAACTTATCGCGGCTAAGAACCTAGTCAGAGATCTTCAAGATTGAAATGATATTCTTTATAACTGCACCACGTCCAAATTTGTATAATTAACAAATACTTACCACTTCTTTGGTAATACATTGATCCAGTCATCACGGTAAGACTTGTGGGGTATGTTGGTACAAAGGAATGATTACATAACACACAATGGTCATCTTTAGATTGGTAGAAAAATCCAACACATTCATTTTGTTCTGAACATAACCTTGCACATGAAGGTATTGTCTTATCTATCATTCCAATCTGGTAGATTTATAGAATGACTACTTGTACACACATTGTCTAATAGTGAAGTTTCTTTGGTGTAAACATCCTCATTGTCAGTACTATCACAGTTTATAGCAATACTGACTGCTAATAAAACTAGAACAAACCACCTTTTTGACAATATAAGTGATGTTCCACGAATCATAATTCCATGTGATGAAAAAATATTTAATTTAAAATAAGAAGCTAGATGTTTAAACACAAATTAAGGAAAACACTTAAATATTTTGTTTTTCTTCGTAAAGATATTAACTTAAATTTTCATTTTTTTATATACACGCCCGATCCGTTTTTTCTTAACTGACAAATAAATAATTTTAAAGTGACCGTTCTTAAATACATTACAGAAGGCGACAATGTCTTAGAAAAACTGTCATAAAACATTTAACCATGTGTCTGTTACAATATCACAGTTTTTAGGCGACGAACATTTAAACACAAGAAGTCACCGTGAAATTATTTATGTTTCACTGTTAGAGAATAAAACAAAACACTATTTACAGTAACGCTTTTAATCAAGCTATTATTGAATATAACATCCACGAGAGATTTGTCATAGAAATAACTCACTTAAACCTATACAATTAAATCATTCTAAACTTGGATTATTTCTTGGTCATTTTCCCCGATATGATGAAACAAAAACTATTGTCATGTTGCATCATTTTCAATTGCTATGATTTCTGGTCGATTAACGTTGTTCTAAAGTCTGAAAGTTCCATCAGTGACAGTGAAGATATCTTACATCGATTAATTAAAAACAGTTTTAGAAAATTGGTGTAAATAAGCACGTGGTCTTCAGAAAATAAAACAAAAAACACTTTGTCAATTTCTTGCAACAACCAAAATATATAAAATGAAATTATTAATGGGTGAATTTTGACATATTTGCCGATGTTTGTTAACATTAGTATGTAGTATGCTTAGAGATTATAAACACTTGTGTCACTATTACAACTATCTCAATCTTCTTAAAGTTAAAAGTGAGTCAAATGTAAATGGACAAAAGTTACCATTGTTAAAAACACTTGTCCAATAAAAACGAACATATAATTATCATACTAATCGTTTGTTTAATCGTCAATGAGTTATATCCTTTTTACTTCTCAAAAGTTTCACATGTTCACTGTAAATGTAATATATTCACTGAGCAGCGAGGGGAGCGTGGTCATTGGGTTGTTGATCAATGTCAGCTACTGATAGAATAGAATACAACAGCTACTTTTAAATAAGGGTGTATTGTATTTAAAACATACTTGGTAAAAGCATGATACAATAATAGTTTTGTATTATTAATGAACATTATCTAACATACAATGAGAGGAACGTTAACGGTCCGTTATAATCACTGGTAGTCAATCAACAATCGTGATTGATTAATTATGTTTAAGTGGAATTTTATGTACCACTTCCTTGCTTTGTAATTTGTAACTTTACTAAAGTGATCAATTGTTAGACAAAATGGATGTTTTATAATGGACTAGTGAAGCTTTATCATTTTAATACAGAAAGGCCTTGTTGTCACTTTACTGGCATTCCTGAAACAATGCCATTTTCATGGCTAATTGACCATAAGCATTTCACTTTTAAAGCAAGATAAAAAAAGCGATTTAAAAAAGAGTAGCTCAAATGTACTAAAAGTTGCCAAATTCCTTGGATTTTATGCCGAGTGCTCTACCAATTAGTGGGAGAACCAGAAAGAAGCCGTCTATAGCACATACAAGTCGTAGCTCATACTGCATATGTCTTACAGCATTTTTTCCCTCGAACAGCTACAGTCTGGAATGACCTAGCAGAACCAGGCATCTTTCAGACAGTAGCTATCATCTCTCACGTAATAATGCCTGGATCGACAGTCAGTACCGATACGAATGAAGGTTAGGGCTTTACATTCATTTTCAATAAGCGGGTGCAAATGGTGTCGCCGGTCTATTCTCTCTGTTCATTACGATATAAAGTTTGGCTATTCAACTTAAAATATGCTATAGCAGTAGACCTTCAACTGCATGGTTTATAAAAAGTATTATCTCATCAAATTTGCGAAAATTTCAATGAATAAAGTTGATTTTTGACATGTTCGTTACTGTCGCCGATCAATACGCTGTGTCTTTAAACATGCGTAGAAATTAAACAAAGCATTTTAGTCCAATTTTGTTAAGGTTATTTAGTAACTGAAAGCTTATAGTCATAAGCCAAATGTATTTCCCAACAACTTTCGATTGTTAATTGACTTTCAACCTCATTGAAAGTCTGGTTTTTAGAAATCAAATTTTCCGGAAATGTACGTTTCTAAGTTTTTACATGGCAGCATTTCAAAGAATAACACATCAAATTTTATCGGTTTGGTTGTTTTCATAGACGTTAGTCTTATAATATTACATAATGCTTCAATTCTTGTTAAGAATTTAAGTATTTTAGACAATATACAAGTTTAAAGTTATTACTCACCCTAAATTGACTTTAATTGACATGTTCGTTACCATAACTTTCTAAAATACCATACTATTAGAAAGACACTAACTACCTTGAAATGAGTAATGCTGCGTTTTATCTCAAAAGAACATGTTAACTTTATATTCTTTTGAAATTACTGAAGGATAATAAAGTAAAAGCTCCTAATTTGAAGTGTCCGTTACTGACATGTTCGTGACTGAAATTTACATACTGCGTGTTTTTGGCGGTTTAAGTTCAATTGTTAAATCTCTTTGTACATGATTTCATTAAACTTGACGATATCACTCCCGATAAATCTTACAGAGAAGGTCAACTGCCGCTTTATAGAAAATAAAGGGAGATCTCGCAATACGGCAGTAAAGTTATTATCTTTACGCCACAAATTTGCTTAAATTGATTTTCTCAATTTTGTTTTGCTAAATCATTTGATATTGGAGTGAGATTTGAATATATCGTATGTTTTATTGGATGCATAGTATATGTTCAAAATATAAACCATGACAAAAGTATGACATGTCCGTTACGACAATGTAACGAACATGTCAGCAACGATTCACCGTACCAGTATAACATAAATATAAGTTGTTTCTTCAATTTAAGTATATAATTCGTTCCTTATTTTCACTTTTTACCAATATCTAAAGTTAGCTTAAGCATGATTTCTTTTTAAATCGTATTTATTATACGACACCTTCATTTCGTTTTATATTTTTGTAAGCCCAACCAATTAAATTGTCTCATCCTGTCTTTAGTCAGTTTCAGAAAAATGTATCGGAGAGTAAAACTAGAAGGGAAATAATCACACGTCTTAGCAGAGTACAAATCCTATTCATGGCAGTATTCTATTTGCAGTGATACACCAATGAATGATTAGTAACGAACATGTCAAGATTGGTAACGGACATTTCATGTTTTTTTTCTTTTCTTATGAAATCAAGGGCAGGAATTCAGAAATATAAATCGTCGATGGCTTAAACAGAGCAAAAGCAATGAGAACCTATATATAGAAAGATTGAGAAAACAAATTAAATACATTTGGTAACGAACATTTCGGCGACATTTTGGTAGCATTTTTGAAAAAAATCTTGTGAAAAACCCCATATAAGTGTAATTCTTCCATCAAACACTATCCTTTTAAGGTTCCAGTGTAATATTTAAATGGAATTATAAACGTGGAATATCCAGACATAAAATTATGATTTATTACACTCATATCAATTACAATTTTCTTTGAACCAGATTGTACTGAGTTTGATCTAGCATATGGCAATTGAATATTATTAGTCAGTACGAATATCATTCTTAATTTTCTGAAGATTGACACTTTGTTTATATTAGGGAAAATTCTTAAATGTGTAATATACCAACTATTTATGGTAAGCAACCATTGAAAGTTAGCATAAAGAACATTTCATGGCAAAATTTGTACCCCTGACAGTCGTACTTCAAATAAGCATATGACAACAATTACTGATGTCATGATCAAAATATTTCAGAAAGTTGTAGTTTACAGGTTATATTTTTCTATTAAAATGCTAAATAAAGAATTCTAGAACACTGATTTTTCTGTCTTTCATACCTCCAAAATGCACCCGCTTATAGAAAATGAATGTTAATGATTTGGTGAATTCACTTACGGTAGCCGAATAGGCCTAGTCGGAGAAAGCTGTAAGTCTAAGCGTTTTATTTTTTTCTATATTTTATCTATCTACTTCTGTCTTCCCTACAAGCCCTTATAAGAAAACTAAATTATTGGCCTAAACATTTTTAACAAATATGCTAAGCATGTGACTGCACAGGAAACATCATCCCATCGTTATTTTTATAGTCGTTAAACAAATATGCGAAGGATTGGGTTAAACTGATGAAGTTTTTTTCAATAATAAATATCTTAACTGTTATGACTAAAGAATAATAATAAGGTTTACGTCGTCTCTGGTATAATTTGAATATAATGGTGATTGATACTTATTGAAACAGTTTTGACGTATGTTTAAAATTAAAATTTTATAGACATTTCAAATAGCAAAAATCAATGAAATTAGTCTAAGAGTTGAATATACATAAAGACGGTTAATTTTTAGTACGTGTTGTATCTTATGGCAATATGTAAGCAGACAAATACATTTATACTATGTGCAGCTTTGTAACATTAAAAGTTCCTACGTAGGACAAAGAATCACATCAGAATACATATGTATACAAATACTACAGTGATTACAGCGCTACATGTATGATTAACCATTTAAGTTTTAAAATATATTTGGCAATATTTGTCTACAAGTGTTTATGCTCTTATTGTAAGCAATATTTAAGTTTGCAGTTGATCGTAGTGTCCTTTAATTTGTTTACGTACTGTGATGTAAACTGTCTGTTAGAGAGGAACAAACATTTTATTAAATACAGTAGATTTCTTAATACATTGTGTTTTCAAATTTATATTGGTCAATTCTTATAAAACATTGAAATATAAGTTTCAATGCTTAAAAGGCATTACTTCAAATTTTCTTTGACATGTTAAATGTAATGATGCATTTATATCTATTAAGATGTCGTATGATGTTACACAAATGCGAAGCGGAAGTTTTACAATAAGTCCAATTTTCTACCTAATGTTATAATCGTGTGCGTTTATGAGTCAAATTTCTGACACTTATGGTATCATAGATTATACAAGTATCTACCATCTGTTTGCCGATTGTTTGTCAAGTTGTCATATTATCACTTAAAGATTTATACCCAAAACATCTTTAAGTACTTGAGGATATATACACAATACATCTTAAAGTAAGTATGAGATCAGAATCACTTAGAATCAAAATAGAATTTTCTCAAGATGTTGTGATACATTTTAAGTGTGCATGTTCAAGTACGAACATGCAAGATTTGATTGGAGTATTACATTACATATAAAACCCAATCAAAATAAAGAGGAATATTAAATGGAGTTACAAGATATAGTGTAAACAATAAAGCTCTACTGCTTCTTGTTATTAGACTGATTGGTGTTGTTGGTTTATTTTGTAATTGTACTATAACAGTTTCCATTAAACTCGTATGGTTAAACAGTAAATATGTTTGAGTTACTTGTCGGTGAATTTTAATACAAATAACAATACAAAAGCTTTATCATAAATGCCGGCTTTTGATTGGCTGATCGGGTCCGCCACAAAACCCATATACACCGGATGGGAGTTCATATACACCGTGTCTCTTCGGGTATCCTCTCAAAATAATTCATATACTACCTGAGCCATCTCCCCATCTCATTGTCTAAAAATAAATCACATTCCAAATATTGAACGCATCAATACCAAATGGATTATGGTAAAGTTGAAAGTCAGTAAAATAACGTTCATTTTTTCCACGGTTCATAGGAATTTATGTCTAATAATTACAACATTTTATGGATTTTGCTGAAGAACACCTCAAAAATCGTGATCGCCAAGAACTAGTTCATGTGTACGACACTTTCATATATGGCAAATGCGCGGTAATATTCATTTGGTTAACATAAATTCATAACTTATGTCCGCCATTTTTTCATAGGTTCGAAACTGTTTTACTTTTAAGTCATGACATGAATGCGCAAGTAAGACTGATAATGCCTTGTACTAAATAAAATAGCGTTTTACATAAGGTTTTAACGTGAACAACAAACCTTTTACATAAAATACTCTAAACTGTAAACACAAAATGTGACTCTTTCCGATCAATAATAAACACTTTATTTGACGATGCTACACAATTGGATAATCCAATCTTCCATGTGAACCTCTGATAAAATGGCCATCGAAATAATTCCATGCTCAAACTGTGCGAACGTAAGTTTGGCCTACCCGGGATTCAAACCCGCGACCCAAAGGGCGCTATGTTGAAAAGTCTACGGAATACCTGATCTTCATGGAATTTCCATGTCTTGTTTAATTATTGTTGTGCATGAGCTAAGTTTTAAAACTGAATCTGATGAATAGGTGAGCGAGAATACTTGCTTGAGTTGGGTGTACATAAATAATGAAGAGCGCGCAACATTCTCAATATAACGTTAGTCGATCATATGCGCTCGTCCTATGTGCTCTATCTTAGCTTATACGAAAAAGTAAGACTGTTAAATAGATTTAAACAATGTATTTTAGATTAGCGAGATTAATGATTTTGGTGTGTTTGTGGTTTGGTAGATTAAATGCTCTTAATGAACCGTTGACATCTGAACGATTCGTTTATGAGGAACAGCTTATGAAAAAAGTTATAAGAATGGAAGTATGGATGGAACAAATGGAACGTGAAATGTCACAGAGGAAAACTCTCGAACAATTGACATTGGAAGTAGAAAATAAAACAGCTGAACTCAAATTGGTGGAAGGTAAGTATATTTTTATTATTATGGGCTGTGTATCCGTAATGATAATTTATCGTCTTGAATATTATACACACTTTTTCGTCTGTTTTATAAAAAAATTATATATTAAATAGAGAATATTGGGTTAGTGTCAATCTGTACTTAATTTATCCGGCAAGTTGGAGAAAGGTTTATTTGGTGAGGCTTGTCGCATTGATGGCTTATGTTATGATTGTAGAAAAGTAGTCAGTTATGCGTAGTCACGTGATTGCCGGATAAAGCAACGCATTTGGAACACCTCGACCTTTCATGAATAATGTCAGAAGGATTCGTGGGGGTCTACTCTGGCGGCTTGGGTTTTTTACTACATACGCGAGGCAAAGCACAGGCGAAGCACGTTACAATTATGCAAATAGCTGTTGTATTATACACACAGATCTTGGTCAAAACATATTCTATGTTATATATTGAACCAAATTTTGTTCAGCGATATCATTGAACTGTGTTATTTCAGATTATCTGACTAAAAACGAAACTCATCGCCTAAACCAACCAATATTTGTTTTCTTCAACACCAGTTGTTTCAAAATTGCGCCTAAATATGTCCGAGGCTATTCGTAGCGAATGGCAAAGGAGTTCCGAAAGAAAGCAACGGTGCCGTATAAAGATAGATTTACAAGGTCCAAACGTTTTCCTTCTATAAGATCAGTAGCCTAATCAATTACCCTAAACGTTCCAAAAGTTCCGTAACGATACATTCGGAAACCCTCAGATCTTCTCTGCGAATAATCTCGGACATAGTTAGACGCTATTTTGAAACTACTGGTGTTGAAGTAAAACAATATACGATCGCTTAGGCAATGAGTAATGTGTGGTTTTTAGTCCATAAATTTTGAAACATTACTCATTGCCTTAACGATCGTATATTTGTTTTGTTGGTTAGATTATTCGCAGCTAATGGCCGGAGAGTTCCGAATGTATCATTACGAAACGTTTTGAAACGTTTAGGGTAATTGAACAGGCTGCAGTTGGCGATAGCATAGAAACATATATGTGTTAGTTTCATTTTATTTGTTGATTGTTAGTGAGAGATCATTTTAAGGGTACATGCATGTTAAGACAATGTATGTGCGTTAATGTATGTTCGCATTTCTATTGTAAATAAAATAGGTATTGTCATACGGTTTTTACCGTATTGTTACAACCCTAATAATTATAAGATTAAACAAAATGATTACAAACAATTTTGCTGTATTTAATAGTTTTAGTAATACTTGAATAGTTTATGATTTTAATAACTTTAGGTTTTATTTAGGTCCCTTGGTAAATATGTAACGATTTAGGCATTCGTGGTGATTAAAGTCTCATGGAAGTTTTTACTTCTCACGCCATTTAGAATGTTATACATTGTACACAACGAAAATGAAGTATATGTTGGTCTGTTCAGATCTAATAAAAAGACACATATAATGAGTAAAAATCAGTTCAGTCTACTTTATGTGCTATCACTTTGATTTGATATTTCAGGAAAAGTAAGTACATGTATTTCAAACTCAGGTTTATATTATTTATCTATATATCTCCTCACGATGTAAACTCTTTGTTTTATTTCAGAAAGAGTACGTCTGCCAATGATAGCCTTCAATGCGTATGGATTAGCTGACAGAAGTTTGGATACTAACCAAATACTGATATTTCAAATCACCTATCTAAATGAAGGCAATAGCTATGATACCAGTGATGGTGTATTCACTGCTCCTGTTGATGGACTGTACATGTTTTCAATGCATGCATGTAACAACGTTGGTCAATCTCTTTATTTTTACATAGTTGTTGACAACAATATTATAACTAAAAGCACCAAGTATAACAGTGCAGGATACGACTGTGCTTCTGTTGTTACATTAACAAAGTTGGAGAAAGATCAAAGAGTTTGGGTAAAATGTGCTTTAGGTTCATCCGGTTATAGTCAGCTGTATGATGGTGATTATCAACAATCCACATTCTCAGGTGTTCTACTTCATGGATAATAGCTTGTGTTTATATTTGTCATATTTATTTACTATGATGACATGTATTTGTAAATATGTTAGCATCACTGATTTCACAAGGACAACGGATTTTACAACTTGCATTTTCAGATGTGCGATTATTTAAATACAATTACATAACGGTAATTGAAGAGCGTATTATTGTATTTGTCTACGCTTTTTGTTCAGGGAAATTTCCTTTTATTTGACATAAAATTATTTCTGTAAATTGTTTTATTGACAACATTTTGTATTAATTATAATTTTTAGTTCGTCATTATCCTTATAAAGGTGTAAACATTAATGTCTGGTGAAATATAGATTGAATAACAAACTACTTGAAATTAAAATTAGTCATTTCAAATATCCAAGACGTTGATAAAAAACAAAAGGTTTATGTGACATTACCAATAAGTTATAGATATATATCCTTTAATAGTTGTTATATATAATATGTATATGTACTTGGAACTGACGTATATATGTATAGTATTTGTGCATGGCTTATTTTATATTATTTTTATGCCTTATCAATATTCATTATCTTAAATAATAAAGGAAAAAGTAACATAACTACTTTGATTTGTTTTTTTTTGTACATCAGGCCACAACAAGTTGATCATATGTTCTACGGATTTTTCTGAAAAAAAATGGGGCGAGCGAGCGAAGAAAAAAACATTTAAAAAGTCTTTATTCACTTGCTTTATATAGCGGTTTGACCAAATTTTTATGAGCGAGCGAGGAAATAAAAATATTGTTTTGTAAAAACCGTCAAAATTAAGGTGCGAGCGAATCCATAGTACATATGATCAATTTGGTGTGGCCTCAGAATTCTAAACAACATGTCTTGAAACTCTCTGTAATTCCACAGTTTCTATGACAACCCCTTGAGTTTTGTCGAAATTATCAGTATCTGTTAAGTATGTATAACAAATTTCAAAAACATAGCTAAAACAATAAATTAGTGTCAAAAGAAAGCTGAGACACTAATCTTAGTAATATATGTAAAACTAAAAATGAGGAAAATTGGTAAAAATAACCAAAAAAACATAAACAAAACCAGAGAAATGGTGATTTTTGTTTCCAATTATACACATATCTATTGATTTCAAAACCCAAATTTTGCAAAAAATGCATATTCAAGGGGTTGCCATTGAAACTGTGAAATTATAGAAAGTGCGCAAGAGTTTAGTTTTTTAGTTTATTGCCGATTCTGATTCAGTGGACCCTAAGGAACAATTTAAAAGGAGTTGAAAAAAAACGTTTAGAGGGGGTGCTTGGAAAACAAGTTGTTTGTGAAGTGTGTACTCATACGTTTGTTGGTTTTTGTTGGGTTTAACGCCGCAGCAATACATTGTATAGGTCATATCACGGCAGTCAATCAACCTACTCACTGTTCCTGGAAAGACTAAATCTCTGGATTTAGCCGTTAACCAACTAATTGGCGGATATTTTTGTCTGTGACTGGCAACTGTCCTACATTATTAAGAATCATTAGTAGGAAGGAGTATGGCAGTAGAAATAATTTCATGACCAAGCTCTACGAAAGTATGCCCCGCCCGGGAATCAAATCCACGACCTCTCGATCAGTAGACTTGCGTGCTACCAACAGAGCTAACCGGACGGGTATACTCATACTTGAAATGATGTGTTTATATTGAGACCGGAAAGTAATACGAGACACATGTTCTCATTTCGATAACACGATCTCTAATGAAAACACAGTGCATTTCTCAAGTAATTTAACAAATAACCTGTAGCGTGTTCAATTACACAAAACTTTACAGAACGTTACATAACGATACATTCGGAACTCCTCGGCCATTCGCTGCGAATAACCTAGTCTAATACACAAATATGAGATCGTTAAGGCATTGAGTGATTTTTCAAAAATTACGGAATAAAAACGAAACATCACTCAATGCCTAAACAATCATTTGTCTGTTTACTTTAACACGGGTAGTTTCAAAATAGCGTCTAAATATGTCCGAGATTATTCGCAGCGAATGGCCGAGGAGTTCCGAATGTATCGTTACGGAACGTTTTGTAACGGTCGCGGTAACTGAACGCAGGGTTTTTTTAAGGACACGCTTCATCACATTTATCGTATGCGGAACTCCTTGGCTATTCACTAGGAATAACCTCGGACATATTTTCTACATTTGCGTCACATGCCAAAACAAAATACTTTAACTGACGTTGAATTATTTAAATCCATTATTATTGATGGACCCCCACGAATTCTTCCGACTTTATTCATCCAATGAATGGTCGAGGTGTTCCAAATGACATTTATCCATTAAAAAAAGAAAACACAAGAGAAAAAAAATGTCATCTGTGAACATTGTTAAATCAACATTTATCAACATATTTAATTCAAACAATTTAACATGATAAATCTTTAATTGTTGTAAAATAACTTGTGGTATTCTCAAAAATGTAATTTGTCCAAGAACTTTTGTAGAGAACTGTGGATGCTTAAAGTACTTAAGAGAGACACTTGAACTAGTTTTATAAGATTCTGTGTATGGAATATAAGGACTGTGGTAATGTTAAATACATGTTAAGTCACTGTTGAGAGAACGCATAAAGCTCAGTAGATATAATAGTATAATTACAAAAATGGACTTATTTCACGTAAGTTATAGTCATTGTATATATAACTGATATTTTTTATTATTTTGATACTCTTGCTGTTAGATTAACATATACAAACAACTGATATTATTATGTTTGTACGTAAAACTATGAGTTAGCTTAAAAACATAATCGTATCTGTGTCTATACTTTTAACTAAATGTTCATGAAAAGAAAAAGGTATATCACAATGTCGCTTTAGGGGCTCCGTAGAAATGAGCTGTAAATCACTTTAGGGGCACCGTGGAAATTTGCTATAGGGTACTATAAGGACTGTGAAAAAAATGCCTCGTAAAACAATTTAGGGGCCCCATGGAAATTCACTATAAGGTACTGTAAGGACTGTGAAAAAAATGCCTCGTAAAACAATTTAGGGGCCCCATGGAAATTCGCTATAAGGTACTATAAGGACTGTGAAAAAAATGCCTCGTAAAACAATTTAGGGGCCCCATGGAAATTCGCTATAAGGTACTGTAAGGACTGTGAAAAAAATGCCTCGTAAAACAATTTAGGGGCACCATGGAAATTCGCTATAAGGTACTGTAAGGACTGTGAAAAACATGCCTCGTAAAACAATTTAGGGGCTCCATGGAAATACTCTATAAGGTACTGTAAGGACTGTGAAAAAAATGCCTCGTAAAACAATTTAGGGGCACCATGGAAATACTCTATAAGGTACTATAAGGACTGTGAAAAAAATGCCTCGTAAAACAATTTAGGGGCCCCATGGAAATACTCTATAAGGTACTTTAAGGACTGTGAAAAAAATGCCTCGTAAAACAATTTAGGGGCTCCGTAGAGATGCACTGTAAAGAACTAAAGGGTGGACATATCAATGCCTTGTGAAGCATTTAGGGTCTCCGCAGAAATGCACCGTTTTAGCATTTTAGGGTTAATAGAAATGAACTGATAATAATGTAGGGGCTTTGTATAAATGCATTGGAAAAGCAGTTTAGGGGCTCTGTTAAATGCGCTCTAAAGCCATTTAGAGGATCCGTAAAAATGCAATAAGCACTTTTTGGTCTACGTAGTAATGCCCCGTAAGTTCTGTAGGGAATACGTAGACATGTGTTGTTAATCTCCAAATGTTTACTTTTGTTTTGTTGACATTTCAGAATACGACTTCGTTACCACCATACTATCGCTATAACTATGACTATTATTCATTTGTTGATTATGACAACTACTACAAGTACCCAGATACATCGTATCACATCTACGACTTCGGTTTTGAAGATCTTTTTGAGAAGTTGGAAAAGTTTAGAAAAGCTGTTACAATTATTACAGCTGTCATGAATACTGTACTTTTTCTGACAATAATTTCTAAGAACAGTAGGTCACGTGCAATACATTGGTACATTTATCATCTATTTGTCATCACAATTTGTCAAACAATAAATACATCGTTTCTCCATTACAACATGCCTGGTTATTATAACCTATGCAAGTTTCTGCATCTCATAGAAATTGCTATAAATCCCGTGTATTTTTATACTATCATTTTCATGGATATTGAAATCATTCGTACTCTAGCTCACACTGGGAGCCCCGTAGCTAATTCGCCAATAAGATTCCTTCTGTCTTCTGGTTTAACATGGATTATAAGTATGTGGATAGGTATCGTGATATCAACATTTGGTAATAAAAGCGATATTGAATCGATGTGTTTTTATATTTCTGAAGGCACTCATTATATATTATCTTCGATATCCCCATGGTTACCGTGTATTATCATGGTAGGATGCCTTTGTATCGGTTCGTTTATATTTTTGAGATCTAAACGTAATTTAGGCAATTATCAAAATGTTGTAGAAAGTCAAGATAGTCAAATATTTAAAATGGAATTATTTGTAATGTTTGTTTTATGGAATTTACTTCAAATAGTACTTTGTGTTATAAATGTGTTAGTTGTTATGCTACAAATTACTCCACATACAACGTCAGTTATCGTACTTCATATTACATTATCATTACATTTTGTGCTACCAGTCGTGTGTCTAACACTTAGTACAATACGTCTGGTTTTCAAGAATACGTTTATATATGTTATGAATTTTGTATTAGGACGAACAACTGTGTCAAGATCGAGCGTTTCTGATGTCGTCGCTTCGACTCCAGTTTAAGTGTAAAAATTGTTCATTTACAATAATTGTTCTAAAGGGATCGTTACAGTACCCTCCAAAGGCTCTTGGACCAAAATTTTGTTTGAGGATTAATGGATTCACATTTACCATTGATAAAAGAACGTCATCTGAGCAAAATTAATTATAAATACAACATACATAAATTTATTAACGTATCTTTCAACTACATGTATACCACATTAACAAACTATATTGCATTAAAACTACATGTACCCAGCAGTGGGTATGATATTTTTTTTTCAAAATTTCATCATCCAATAACTTTTGGACGGCACTGTAGTATGTATATCAAGGACCTTCGCTTCATACTTCATTTTTTTCCATATTTGCATGTATATTGATGTTGCTTACATGTTTACTTTAGATGTTAAAACATGTTTATTATAGAAATAATACATTTTGTAAGTAAAGACATGTTCTCCTTTTTAATGAGTTTAAACCGTTTAACGCCATGTAAACACAAGTTTTAGTTTATATTAAGACGTCCCGCGCACTTAATCTAGCTTTTCAGGGCCCTGGTCTACAACGAGTTCTCACATTCTCTTCGAAGGACATAAACTACTCCATTTACATTTCAATGGAGGAAAATTGACATAAATGTTAAATTTTCATGAAATGGTATAGCCTCTCCTGGTGTGATTCGCCACCAAGCCGGCTTGAGTTTTCCTTTATTTAATTGATCCGCTAATGGGAACATTAGCTACTTTTAGTTTACATTGATGACAATGTATTGCAACTGGATTGTTAAAAAGTTATTTTACGACTTAAGTTATATTTATCATTTACGATTCCGCTCCCTGCCCCCCCCCCGCACTGAGCACACAGAATAAAGTTAAGTAAATACTTTAACATTGTCTAAAACCCACGGTACTCATTCGTTGTAAATAATACCATGGGTTACCGAGGACGATTCTTTCAAGGGTATTTGAATAATTTTTGTGTTTATTTCTGTAGAAGAATTAAGTACCTTGATCAAAGAAAAAAATTGGTAAGTCTTGGAAGTGATTTGAACCAACGCGTAGCTGACTATCTAATCCATGACTTCCAATATTTAAAGCCATATCAACACTATTTTAGTTTATATCATGGCGTCCAGTGCACCTATACTAGCTTTCCTGGACTATTGTCTGTAATCAGCACTCAAGTACCCTTCCATAAGACCGTAAACGTCTTCTTTTATAAATATATATACATCATTCATTAATGGAGTAAATTTTTATGGAACCTCCCCTGAAATAAAATGTACCCCCTTTTTGACACTCGATTTGAATCCCTGGAACCCGAGGTAAAATATCTAAGAATTTGATATCTTATAAGGGCACGACATGTCCAGTCGATTAATTTCTTGATTAATCGTCGATTTATGCCGTTAACAGATTAAGAAACATTAAGAGCAATGTTACAGTAATAGGACGCGCGCTTTGGAATCGAGCGGCCCAAGGTTCCAACCCTACTAGGGACACAGCAACATTGTACATGTTATTATCTTCAGCAAGAAATTTACCTAGTACGGTTGTTCCATTCCAGCAAGGTGTGGAGTCACCTGTCTGAAGGTGATTTCAATTATCACGGGTTATTGTTCCAAATCGTTAAGTTGGTTGAACTTATATGTTTGGAATCAGACTTTAAACCGTACTTTGACTTTTTAATTTTTATAACGATCAGTTCAGTGTCAAGCCAAATTAAATTCTGTAGGTCTCGGGTTTGATATTCAACAAAGCTTCCTTTATATAGATTTCGCTCTAAAGATAAAGTAGTTGTCAGATGTTCACAAAATGGTAAGCTAGTATAGTGAACTTCCTCTATCAAAACAAAACTTACATACGTTATTGCGAATAATGCAAGTTATCATTATGAATTTGTTAGATTCTTTAATGCTGAATTTAAGGGGGAAAAATGATCCTGTAGTAGAACTTTTTTGCTACCAACATAATTGATTGGTAGAGTCAAGCTTAACTTCATCGGAAAAAATGCTTATATTCGTTTAATGTGATTGTGATTGATTTTGCGTATATAACAATGCATCTATTGTCCGTTTTTTTTCATCTTGCAAAGCTTGAAAATTTTCAAGGTGACTGAATGCATTGTTTTTGTACTGCCGGCCTAATTTTTGATAAAAATGTTTTGACTAAAACTTATCATACGGCATAAAAAGCTTTACTCAATCATAACTCACACTTTCGGAAACTCATGGGTGTATTACGACCATAATTTTAATAAACGCACTCACCTTGAAGTTATTCATGTTTTGACAGTTGAGAATAAACGAACAATAACAGATAGGCAGATGATTTAATGTGCCGAGTTATAAAAAAGTATATGCATGGTCATAACGGAACTTTACTGTATTGGTAAAGAGTATGTACTTGTGTGCTCCGAATGATGCTGATAACTTGGTACATTATTTTTAGTTAAATGTCTCTCTTACTTAATTAATTAAACTGTATATAACACCAAACTTAAATAAGTAATATTTTCAAGTTTGATAGAATGATCTCCCAAGGTTACATAACAGTAGGCCTATGTTAGTATATATAAATATTGTTTTTGTCATGGTCACGTGATTGTGTTTTGTGTTCACAGGGTATGTTGAGCATTTCATTAAAATATAGATTATTATGCTATTGATTTTTAAGATTAGGCAAAGATGCTATTAAATAAAATAAAAACAACTACGAGTCATAATGACTGGAAACCACATTCTAGACGTTGACAGAGCAGTCTGCATTATGTAAAACGACAGCGTGCAATAGTTTTTGGAAAATAGAACAAAATATTGAGACCTCTTTGCTTGAGCTCGTTCAGTTATGTATTTACGTTTACCACCTATTTAATCTAATACTACATGTATTTTGTTCTAGTAACCGTCTAGTGTCCGTCCAATAACTATTACCAGAGTACTGATAACCTGAAGTAAGAACGAATTTAATATACTTTGAATGTATTGTAGTGAAGATATAAAGATAAGGTTGTTTGATACAATTGTGTGCAGATACGAATAAATTTCATTGGATTTGACACCGGGTCAACAAACACTAAGGCCATTTTAATGTGGCTGCTATGCTAGCTTAGTTTTTCTAGATCTTTGTCTATAAACAGTACTTAACTATCCTATCACAAAGCCATCAGCTTCTCCATATGCTTTATTGTACAATTACATTAATATTGTAACTAAACGTAAGTTTGTCAGATAAAAAACAAGGGGTTGTTGACCGCAGACAAGTTCAGATATATATTCAATAAGATTTGTACTCACTTAGACATGATGTTAATAGGTTTGAAAGTTGGATCATTAATGCAGCGACGTCTATTTTCACCAAATGTCCATTATTAAATTCACATATTGACTGAGCTGTGTCACGATCTACAGCATTCTGATATATTCTTAAAGTCTTATTACCAAAACCTCTTACCCAACCACTACATTCTGAAATAAACCACGTAATACATGACATGTGGAGCTAAAATAATATTTGTTTTCTACCTGAACAAACAATGACTTTATACATTTTTTTACACCGGAATACAAGTGTTTTGTGAAATTGTGACTACGTCGGTATCCATGATAGATAGAATATCTTTGAGATAATAAGATAAAAAAGATAATAGGATGTGCATAATGTACATATTGCAGCATATTCATATACCAACCTTCATCAATATAGCTTAGATAAGTTTTTTTTAGAAATCGCAGGATACATATTTCATATTGCGTAAAACATATTGGTATCTATATGTATCATTTTGGTTTCTACGTTTTTTGTGTTGTATTTATTTCCTTTATGGAACGTCGATTGTTAACACATTTCTTTGCACATTTTCTCTGCTTCAGTATACTTTTCTTTACCAATACGCTCCAATATATAACTTATCGCGGCTAAGAACCTAGTCAGAGATTTTCAAGATTGAGATTATATTTTTTATAACTGCTTCATGTCCAAAACTCGTATAAGTAACAGACTTACCATTCCTTTGGTAGTACATTGATCCAGATAGTGGGGTCGATACCTGAAACAATCTTTTACTTGGTGATACAAGCACCAAATTTGGCACAGATGACCTGCATGGTCTACCATTCACGAAAAAGCACGATTTCCACTTCGAAATTCAAGATGGGCGTCGTTTCTGCGCATGCGCCTAGACATCAGTATCCCAAAGCGTCAAAACTTCTTTTTAGTGCTTAAATTGTATTATAGGATGAAACATTATGGTGGTTTTGCATTCTACAAATCTTAACCATGTTACGCTGACGACTTCCGCTGAGTGAAATAATTTAAAGACGTACTACGACCGGAACTAGTATTAACGAAGTTTATCATGCGGTTCATACAAACATGTTCCGTTTCAATGATCTGTTTTTAAACAATGGAATTGATTGTGCGTTTTGTGATTTTAGGAATAAAATATACATAAGGTATACAGTTGTATACGTCATCAGTTCGGGTGGAATAATCTAATAGGTATTAATTGAGTTCAGGATTACATAAGCATGAACAAAATGTATTTGCTATTGTGGTTGCACTTTTCAAAATGGCAAGTTAAATGGACGACTGTGAATATTGTTAGTGCTTTGTGAATGCTGGCTACTTATATAGGTTGTCGGTATTGTCAACCAATTTGTAGTTTCTGGCTCTCGGCATCAACAAAACAGATTGTTGTATAGTGGAACTATTGGTTATTTTAAAGCATTTCTTTAAATAGAAAATAGGAGACAGGAGATACCGTAGCTCCTTTGATCAACGGATCTAATCATACACATTTTAAAAAGTGAGTAAAACACAATTAAATCATCTGTTTTAAATCATGTGTATTGCATATAATAATATATCATTTACAAATAAAACAAAGAAGAATATAGGGATTCTTAATCCGGGTCTAATGAAACTGGTACGACAATTTAAATATCCACGTTTCGTTGTGGATGCTCAGTAATGGTTTAAATTAGGGGTGTAACGGTTAACCGATATACCGGTTAATATTGGAATACTAATTCTGGTGGTTTATTACCATTTGGTGAATACAAGCTTCCTTGTTGTTGCTGAGTAATGGTTTAAATTAGGGGTGTAACGGTTAACCGATATACCCGTTAATATTGGAATATTATTCTGGTGGTTTATTACCGGTTCGATATTCACCGAACCGGTTTTTTATACGTGGGTATTTTCCATTCTGATTGTTTTTACCAGACTATGAAATGCAAAGGATTGAACAAATAAATTAGTTGAAAACTTGAAATTTATTTGCGCTTTTGAAGTTTTGTAGACAAAACATTTTGTCAAATAAGGACAATTCTCTTCGAGAGTCAATCTCCGTTAACAGATATTCTGTAGAGCGTTGTCGTACAGGATCTCTACTTTCTCCATGGAAGGTCACGTTGAGATGAACTTTGTTTCGACCAATCAATGCGTAACTTTCATCTAGACGAAAACACTATTAATCACATTTTGATTTCTTAATTTCTATTTTTAGACCAAGTTTTGCGTACCACTTTAACAGCGGTATTATTTACAGTCTGCGATTGGGCGGCTCATTTCAAATTGCGTGACGTAGACGATGTAAACAAGTTACGTATCATAACAATTTCGTCATGAATATTATGATGAGAAAAGGTCGCCTGAACGTGACCCTCGTTTGAAAAAGGTCAGATCTAAATTAGCGAGTATGCGAGCGGAAAATTTAAGAGCGGGTTTTAATCAGATTGCTCGAGAGTCTGTTTCTAGCTATGTATTTACTTATATATAATCTATTTTACAAAACTCATTTATACGTATGTTAAAGAGACACAAATAAAAATTAACATAAACGATATATATGTGATGCTGATTCAATAAGGACATTTAATGTATTTTTATTACTGCTTCGATTGTCTACGCAAGAAAACCGATACGTATTGCAATATATTGCGATATGGGTTTCGCATATTGCATTATATTGCACTACGGTTTTTACCGTATTGTTACACTCATAGTTTCAATGAAACTGATCCTATCATTTGAAGATTCAGGCGTCATTTGGGATGCTCAGTCCAGGTTTCAATGAAACTGATCCTATCATTTGAAGATCTAAGCGTCATTTGAGATTCTCAGTCCGGGTTTTATAGAAACTGATCCTATCATTTGAAGATCCAATCTTCTTTGGGACGCTCAGTCCTGGTTTTTATGAAACTGACCTATCATTTGAAGATCAAAGCGTCATTTGGGATGCTCAGTCCGCGTTTCTATGAAACTGATCCTATCATTTGAAGATCCAATCTTCTTTGGGACGCTCAGTCCTGGTTTCTATGAAACTGACCTATCATTTGAAGATCTAAGCGTCATTTGGGATGCTCAGTCCGGGTTTAAATGAAACTGATCCTATCATTTTAAGATCTAAGCGTCATTTATGATGCTCAGTCCGGGTTTCAATGAAACGGATCCTACCATTTGAAGATCGAAGCGTCATTTGGGATGCTCCGACCGGGTATAAATGAAATTGATCCTATCATTTGAAGATACAAGCGTCATTTGGGTGCTTGGACGTACAGGGTCCAGTTTTGCCAAGTTGAAAAAGACCAAGTTAGTAGCATCTGATAGACATAATAAACACATTTTACCCACAACAGTTTGTTTTTGTTGGGTTTTACGCCGTAGCAACACATTGAATAGATCATATAACGGCGGTCAGTCAACCTATTCACTGCTCCTGAAAAGGCTAAATCTTAGGATTTAGCTGTTAACAAACTACTAAGCGCATGCTTTCGTCAGTGACTGACAACTGCCCACCATAATCAAAAATCTTTGGTAGGAGGGAGAATGGCCGTATAAATAATTTCAAGCTCAACGAAAGTATGCACCGCCCGGGAATCGAACCCATGAACCCTTGATGTGTAGACTTGCGTGTTACCAACTGAGATAGCCGGACGTCTTCACCCACATCAGACATACATATTTTCTCAATCAATCATTAGTTTAGAGTGTTAGAGAATTGGAAAGTTTTAGGATTCTGTTGTGCCTTTTTAGAAACAACATTGATGGTCTTGAAGTGAAAACGTAGAGTTCTGTTATCTAAGAATATGTAATATACTAAAGCTAAGACAAATCAATTCCCACTTCTGACACCATTGTAGTGAAACTAAAGTCTGCTTGCTCTGTGTATACATATAATGTGACGTATAAGTTCGAATCCTGGGATAGTCTGCTTAAGAAGAAATCTAGTAGTTGTATTAAGTGATCAAAATCACCGCATCTCTCTTATGATGCGCTCGTCAGGATGACACCACTGTATTTAAAGTTATACAGAACTATGAACTTATGACATAAGTAAAAGAATATAATAAAAATATTAAGAACAAAGATCTAGTAAAACAAAAACTCAAGTTTAATATGTAACTAAAAAGATGTGACAGAGTTTAAGCATTTAAAGTAATAAACAAGTTTCCAAAGATATCAAATAATACCGAAATAACATCAAATAATGTTATCAAATATACGAGCCTTAATACAGTGATCTCAACGACAATAAAACTAAATATGAGGCAAAATAACTTAAACTAGGTCTAATAACATGGTATGACAAAATAAACTAAAATTAACTAAAAGCACAAAACTATGTACATAATATATACAAAATAAGATGGAACTCAATATTTAATTAAGGCTACATAGTACCTAAACTAAATATTGATATCAAATGAGTCTGAGTGATCTTGTGACAGCCAAATGTAAACAAAAGATTTAAAAATAGAAGTCAAAATGGCTGCCAATTAACTAGAAATAATCAAAAGCTCTTAATTAATCCAATTAAACCTAATTAAAACAATAATCTATATAAAATTAAACTATACCTTTAACTGACTTAGACAATAAGTTAAAGTACAAAAATGCTCCAAAAATACTTAAGTATAAATATGATTTTGTTTTATTAATTACTAATTAATAATAGAGATATTTTTGACTTCCATCCAATTCAAGTGCTACTTTCAGACTGAAGAGATTCCAGATTTGCATCGATATGTATATGCCTAGACAGGATAAGTGCTGACCCCTATAATTATTCAAGGGAAGTAACTCTGTTATGAACCCCTAAACAAAGAAAGTCTTCTTTGTTCTATATAAAACGGAGATAACTTTAACAAAATATCCTAATTACTAGTGGCTGTTTCATCAATGAATAGTGATTTGTCTAACCCCTATTAAATAAACTATGATACAAAATACAAGTTATAATATAAGTATAAACCTAAACAATGAATATTCTGACATAGATATGAAGTTAATAGGTCAAGAAAACAATTATAAAGTGATTTATAACAGTAACAGTGACTTTAAACAACAGTATACCCCAGATAAAGGGTTAGGTCTAAGACTCTGACCTATTAACAAAGATTAAGTCAAGTTAGGAGTAAATAATAAGTAGCTTATTTGAGTCTGTATGACTCAAGAAGGCAAGTTGAAGTATTCAAATCTCTTAATTACTACAATGCAATACAAATAAAGTATAAAACAGTATGTTTTGAACTCAAATAATACATAATGATCGTATAATAGTAAATCTCTAAGCTTTACCATGGAAACCATTGATATTTACAAAGGGAACTAACTCTGTCTAATTGATAAAATAGGTATACCTTAAATGTTAACTTGTGCTCAAAATTATACAATATTTTAATAACTATTTCTCAACAAATGGTTTCCATTATGTTTTATTGCCTAGCCTAAATCCAACTTTACAACAGTCTAAACTATGGCTGTGGATCGTTGAGCTAGTGACGATCCGATCCGAACCACAATTCATGTGTAGCTATTCACGAATCGAACTACAAGTCACTTGTTAATTGAGAAGCATACAAGAAAACATCTTATAACAAATGCAAGTGAAGAATAACGGAAGCTTTTACTGAATGGAAAACCATGTACAGTACTCCAAACATTTCTATTACCAGACGATTAATGGGCATTTTCAGTGCTAACATTTTTGTTTAAAGTGAATCAATCTAAATTTTGACTCATGATAAATCAATCCCTACATAAATTAAAAATTTCATAAAAAGTGAGACTCGATTTCAGAGTTGATTAAGCTAAAATTAATCCTTCACATTTTCCAAAAATAAATCGAGATCCGACGATTTTGGACGCGACGAATATTCGTACTCAATTTTCTGGTCAAGATCGCGAATATCCGAGTACTCGGATACTCACAGCAGACCTAGTCTAAACGTTACTTTTTCTCGTACACTTTTTAATGTCTTTCACACTTCATCTACCCGGGTCGATAGCGCAGTTGGTAGCGCGCCGGTATTTCGAATCCCACCCGGGGAGGTTATACCCTTGCATGAAAATTTGACAATAATGTCAATTTATCCACCATTGATAAGATAATATGGAGAAGTTTCCGGCCTTGTGGAAGGGTAGGTGAGTACTGGTTATAGACAAGGGTCCTAGGAAAGCTAGGTTAGGTGCGCTGGACGTCGTAAAATGACCTAAATTGTGTCGACACGGCGTTAACTCTAATAAAATAAATAAATGAATAAATACACTTCATCTAAAAGTATTATGTTTATATCTCAAATGATAGGTGTATGTATTTAAAAAAACGGGGATGGTTATTTCTGTGTTAAAACTAGTCACCACCAATTATGACTTCACACAAGAAATAGCCCGAAATAATTCTCTTCCGAATATCGGATGCTCGATATGTTACTGACTTTTACCGAGATTTCGTCTCCTGCTGCAAGATGAATCAATGAATTGATGTAACTACTGTATGTGTTGAAATTTCGATTCAATGATAATTTATGAGGATGGTGACCGGAAACTACTTCTGTTTCCTGGCCATCAAGTATGTTAAATCTGTAGATGCCGTGTATTAATTGATTGTTAATGTCTTCGATGTCTGGTTCCCCTGTTTTACGCTTACAATTTTCATAAAAGTCAATAAATGAATATACAAAATACGACCCAGAAGTGGGAACTACTAGCCGTCCCTTATAATACCTAACTCCCGCTTGTAGATAGCCATTTCTTTCACTGAGCCTGGTTCCTGAGTGTTTCCAATTTAGGACTGGCTCCATTCCTTTTTTAATGGTTTCTGAAAAATATATATTTATAGTTCTTTTATAGTGATGCTTTAAGAAGGGTATATTATCAAACATCTGTTATTTACCATCAGAGGAGTTTGACATTAAATTAAAGTCGTAGAATGAAGGCAATAATGTTCAATAAAGTGCTACATAATTAACTCGCTCATTTGACTCTGTTTATTGTGGTTTTTGGAACGATGTTTAACATCGTTCCAATGGTAACAAGAACGTATAAGATTACTCTTTTCACGCTTCAACAATTTTCAACATAGACAAAGAGGCGTAGTTCAAGCGTGAAACTCATTAACATCTCATTTAAATGTAATACAACGCTGGCTTGTGTTGTCGTTCTTGAAACTCTTCAGGAAAAGGGAGGTTACTCTCAGGACATACAAGTTTTGCAATCGAGACGGAACAACTCAACCCGTAGACAACTCAAACCGTGACAACTGCAATGATTACTTGTAGGAGTAAAAAGGGCCTACGATGTTTTTGACAATGCCTGTTATATGCGTAGCATAATAACATCATTCGATAGTAATAAACAAAATTAAATGATCGTATTATATTATGATACTTATGTCAATACATTGAGGACGATTTTGGTAGTTTTTGTGCGCACCGTTCTGTGCATATCTAAAACAACGTTACAAATAAGGCAGTGGCTAGAGTTACGATACCGTAACTCTAGACCCAGTTTCAAGAGTTACGGAAGTTCCGTAACTGTAGACAACCCTGCCTAGGTTGACTAGAGTTACAGAAGTCAAATAACATGCGCATGTTTTAACTTTTAAACGTCGAAAAACTTGTTTAAATTCATTATTACTCGAAATAAACAAATATTTACCGACGTGACTTATCCAATTGTTATTACACCTGCCATTTTGGATATGACTAAAACACTTACCGGATGTTTAAAATACGGCGATATGACGTTGTCGTCTTCAAAGTGTCACATTAAAAGTTTACTTGAGCGATTTTATGTTATAGAGTTTGATTATACGGAATTTTAAGCAAATATTTATAGTAAATAGACGATTCTTTGAGTAATTTTAATTGTGAATAAACTGCAAGTGCAAAACGTTAATTTGACTTAAATTTCGTGAACGAAAATGGGAATGTAGCTTGATGCAAAAGAGCTTAGTACTTGGGGGGAAACCTTAAATGAATTGTTTGAACGTCGATGTTTTTGTGAAAAAAAAATCAGCTTGTCATTCCACACCAAATCTTAAAAGTTTTAACGAAAATATTAACGATCTCGTTAAAAATACCCATTGATAACCAAAAATGAGAAGTTGTCAGCTCCTTGTGGTTAAAGAAAATAGTCCAAAATAATCTTTGGTTTGGTGAGATGACTGAAATACATGACCCTAAAATGTGTTGATGAAAATTAAATCTTTGACTGTTTTTGTTTGTTTGATAAAGTAAGATAAACCTTGCCATGAGCAAACCACCTGAGAAGTCTAGTGCTATCCTTTTGTTAAATTCTGTTAATTGATACTTAATACATTATTTCATAGATAATATACATAATTATATATTCTTCAATCAAAAAATAAGTTCAGGACATCGTTCCGTCAGCACTCCAGTGCTTTGATTCTGTCTGGAAATGTATTACTGTGTAAGAAAGTAGGTGTAAAGGCCAGAGCCTGGGTCTTCAATGTTCGGAGTTTTAGATTCAGTATGGTTAGTGCGGCTACTTGAATAATAAATGAGTACCTTGGTTTTATTTAAAAGTATCACAGCGATATATATTACTTAACTTTGTTTATGGAATTCTGAGTTAATTTTTAACAATATCTACGAGAAAGTAGGATCATTTTACGGATGATTTTCGTAGAGTAAAATAGTTGGAATAAATAACTTGTCCCCACAGCCCCTTAGCCCCACAGAGGATCAGACAAAGTCGTATGTTTATTGTTTTGTGATCATACAGCTAGATTCGAATCTCTTTTTTGTGTGAAACTTTAGTGAATTGTGAAACCCTACATTGTCGTTATAATAAAAGTTTTTAAAATAGTATCCTACGTTTAAGTGGTTTATCTATTCTTTCACCGGTTACTCTGCCTGCAGGTTTCATTTCCCAGTAGTCATTGCTATAAATGGCTTCAATGTGTTCTCTATTTTCTTCGTCATTAAAATACTTATCCATTTTTGCTTGTTCTCTTGTACGGATACGTTGATGTTCTTCGGATATACTCTGAAATTAACGTAATCATTAAAATCATATAGGTTTAATTTTGTCATGACGATTGCTAAACTCATATTTCTTTACTTGGGTAAGAAGTTTAAATTTCTATACTCGCAATTTCGATATCATTCGCCGCTGTATATACACATCCAATAAATATTCGTATACTCATTTATTTTACCCTCAAATAAGCTATGCGTTTGGACTATTTAATTGAGATTTTAATACAATTTAGAGTTCGATAATTTTGTAAACTTAACACGTTAAATGGAATTTTGGTTTTACAAAGTACATTACGTTTACTGTTTAAATTTGTATTTGAGAATTGAGAATTTTCAGGTCATAAACACCTTTATTATTGAAAATATGCGTTCAAACAGACAAGCGAACGAGAAATCACTTATGCATTTTTTTTTGTAAAATCCAAAGTTGTTCACAATCCCTTATTCACTTGCAAAACAAAATACGAACCTTGCTCAAATATTCAGGCAACACAGACATGGAAGGTTTGGAATCTAAGTTTCCATTTTTTCTCTTCAGGCAAATGTCCGTTATTGAAACAGACGGCAGTTCCACCATTGTCCAAACTGTTATGAGAACAATTGCTAAAGACACCAATATAACAATAAGTGTTACTAGTGTCAATGTCTTTAAGTAATCCATATCTGATATATTAAAATATTTAAGTGTATGCTTAATTTATTCCTAAAATTAACAATTTAAAATACCAGCTAAACTGATTAATCGAAAAATTTGGTCTCTAAGTAGAGGACAATATCATAAATCGACACGTTTAAGCCAGCGGATGAATGTAATGTATTCACAGAGTTGCGAGCGGAATGCAAATCAAGCCTTACTTGGCAATACATAAACGATATCAAACGTTATCAAGTGTTTCGGATTATTTGCATATATAATTTATTACCACTTGGACATAACGTATGTAGGTCTTTACAAGTGAAGTATCAATATAACGGTACATCTAAACTATCGAAGTTAGATTTAATTTTATTCAGAGTCATAAATTATTAGCTGACACATACCAAAGTCTCTGATTTAATCTTTCAGTGATTTACATGTATGTTTTGTGGTTTCAAAAGTTTGTTGGCGTTCTAATTTCTATTCTGACCGGAAACAATTTCTATAGTCGATATTAAAGATACGTACTCTCGTGTACTTCGGTGGAATGTTTCACTCTAACAGTATCGAGAATCTGGATAGCCTCTGGGTACTACTGACGTCACACTGTTTCCGAAATAGATACTAGATGAACATACAAATGTGGATTTTCGAATCGCGCATGTATTTCGATCCCTGCTTAGTTAATGCATATATAAAGAAAAGAGATAATAAACCCAAAGCTTTGTGCTCCAAATACGTATCTCAAACGCACGAAGAAGTTGTCCAAAATAAAACGGACGAGCGTCATATAAACACAACATTTGAGTCGGCGGGAATAAAAATCAAAATCCTTCTTTAATCAACACAATAAACCTAACTCATTTAGCAAATGATGATTTAGTAACAACATATCGTTAGATGTGCAAAATTGAGTTAAAAATAACTATTACTCACTTCTAATCTAAAAGTTTCTCCCCCAAGTTGTGGTGAACGTGCAAGATACAAGTGTTTCGTAATATATTGCATATATAACTTATGAATACTTAGACAAAACGTGTGTAGGTCTTTACAAGTGAAGTATCAATATAACTATCGAAGATAGATCTAATTATAATCAGAGTCATAAATTAATATAAGACACGTACCATAGTCTCAGTTTAATCTTTAAGTGATTTACATATATGTTTTGCGGTTTCTAAAGTATGTTGGCGTTCTTATTTTTGTTCTGAATTTAACTATTTATTGGATTCAAAGCCGTGTCAACACAATTTAGGTCATGTTACGGCGTCCAGCGCACCTAACCTAGCTTTCATGGACCATTGTCTAAAACCAGCACACTTCTTCCCTTCAACAAGACAGGAAACGTCTCCATATTATCTAACTAATGGAGGAAAATCGTAATTATTGTCAATATTTTATGGAAGGGTAAAATTTTCCCGGATGGGATTTGAACCCGCACCCCTCGGGCACGAGATTCCAAATACCGGCGCACTACCAACTGCGCTATCGACCCGGGTTTTTCTATTCTGATCGGAAAGTATTTCTATAATCGATGATCGATATTAAAGGTACGTACTCCAATGCACCTCGGTGGAATGTTTCACCCTTACCGTTAAATGTACAAAATTGAGTTAAAAAATCACTCACTTCAAAATCTAAAAGTTTCTCCTCCCAGTTTTGGTGCATGTACATGATAATTAACCAGACATTTTTATGACGTCATCATGACGTAAATAAGCTTATAATGAATAATATACGAGTGTTTAAAAGTTAAGAGCCATAAGTGATTAGAACAAGATGTATTCAGTTAATGTATATGTATAACTTTATTTTGTTTGTTTCATAATTTTTTTTTGCTATTACACGCTTAAATTTAAGAGTCTAAGTGTACGTAGCTTTAATGAACTCTAGGTCTATAACCTACGAAGATCAAGATTTATAACAACATTAATTTATGTTTAGACTTTCAATCAAGAATCATGAATGATAAAAAAGATCTATTGAAAGATTTTTTTTCTAAATTCGGATTTCATCAACACTCCTCCAAATCTTATTTTACAAAACAAAAGAAATAAAGCATAACTACCTTCAGATCTAACAATAAGGTAACCAATTTACTTAAAAATGCGTTGATTATGCATGATTCAATGCTCTACTTTGTATAACGAAATTGTTTGAACGATATTGATGTCGTGTCATACATTTTTACGACCCATGCTAGATCTTAAATTCACATAAAACACTTTTAATGTACGTTTGTAAACAAAAACATGTTATTTGTTAATGATCTGCGTCCTAATTTAGCTAATAATGCCCAAAGAAGCGACTCATCAAAAGTTTTGAACACGTTTCACTGCGCTTCCATAGTTTAAATAAATAAATCCCCCGAATAACAGAAAATTTCATTTCGTAAACAATGTAAACATTGGTCCATTTTTAAGCATTTACACCCTTTACTTAGCACGGAAATCGTTGTTTATACTTTTTTGCCACCACTGAATGTATCTGTATAATTAAGATATAAAAAAATGAAAACGAGCAGCAACCTCCGATGAGCGACATATAAGAATCCCCCCCCCGTTGATTTTACTGTATATTTTACCTTTAACGAAAGACATCTCAGCAGAGCAGTAAACGGTCGTTATGATAAATTTCCTTTTTTCATAAATTACCTCCGTATAGCGACACTAAGGTTTTTTATCAATCATCGATAATTTTCTAAGACCGAAAGATTTTAACAATAAGCGATACCCTTAATCGTATAATACTACCCTAAAGTGTTATGTTATCAAATCATTTGACTAACAGGGTAAATTAACAAGTGTCACATGGTTTCCATGCCGCCATTGAACGAATAAAGATGAAGAGCGCTTTTTTGGTAGCCTAACGTCATCAAATATCAGTCGTACACACGCCTAGCTAGTTAACGAAAATAAATGAAAACTAATTTGTTATTGTACTGATAATAAATTATAATAAGCTTGTATTCTGAATTCAACTGGAAAGTTTTGGCTGCAGAGGTTGGCTGATTGAAGATTGATTGATGTAAACAACATAAATATAATGCATGAATTTATGAAAGTGGGACATTTTCTTGTGTAGAATTCCCATAATACACATATCAAGGAATAAGCGTTTTGTTAGTTTTGATCCCCAGAATTACAGTCTAAATCACTAGCTACTACGTGATTAAGAATTTGTTTGTGCACGAATTTTTAGGGGACAAATCTATACCATCGATTAGATTGGATTTATAAACTTTCTGTTTAAAATTTAAACACGAATTCTATCAATAAGCTCAAATAATTGTGCGAATTAATAATTATTTTAGTTTATATAAAAACGTAATAACAAATTTTTAATAAGGAAGCAATCGCATAATAAAATGACCGTCCGATCTTTATCAATTTAAACAACGTCGACGAAAACTGCTCACAAAATTTGTGGACATGACCGATATCGCCCGAAATTTGACAGCAGCTATTATGAAAATTCTACCTTAAGCGGGTAATCGTATATATGATTATAGAATTAATTGAATATTTTTGTTGCTGAGGTAACAACGATAATTATCATTGACGGAGTAACATGTAATACCCATTTTAACTATACATGTATAAATATCATTGGTGGTCTTTTTTTAAAGAACAGTATGACGTTACGTCTTTATATTTATTTTGACATTATTCTGAGGAATACCATGGGTACATTAGATTACTAAAGCGTCAAAAGTAAGCTGTTTTTTCCGAAAGCGACTTCAAAAACTACATACTTTTTTCCTATACGGAAATGCAAAAGAAATTTTGTCATTAAGGCAGGTTTTTCCATGACGCGGCTCGTATGTTTTATCTTACTGACTGTAACAGATATGACAGAGTTTATGGGCAATTAATGTTCGTAAGATTTTTACATATATAAATTCAAAGAATTCAAGAAAGTGCTTGTTAATCTATTGTTTGAAGAAAAGGTTGAGTAAAAGACTGTATTTTTTACACTAAAAAAGCTCATTGTTTCATACAACCAACAAATGAATATGCATGTAATATATGTGACAATTGAAAGATAAAGTATATAATTTACAGGCTATTCATTAGACTTGTATGTAGACACTAGAAGATTAAGACTGTTAAAGTATAGTCATAGAAAGAAGTATATAGTTTATTTTGTATTCAATATAGGAAGTACCATCATTAACTACTATTTGTGTCATACATCATAATTTGTAACACCAGAAGGAGTGAATATGTTGACTGACCGCAGTTATACGACATATACAATGTGCTGCTACGGCGTTAAACCCAACAAACAAAAACTATGTAACATTCAATCAAACATCCCAAATAATCAAAACGTGATAAATGCTTATGTTGTTGCTTTATGAAGAATCTAGTTTATAGTATGTTCAATCTCGCTGCAAATGCTTTTCTTGAAAGCTTACATTTAAACCAAGAGAACTGCTAATGCTTTATGTGTTTTACTTGAATTTATTGCATTGAGATATGATGTAGCCACCCAAATATATTTCCAATAAAAAAACTATTCGTTATTTCCATGTTGGGTCATACGAACATATAGTCAAGCAGACAAATACCTGCTAGCTATTGATTCTCATCACTATTTTAATTTAACATTATATAAATGCAGGTAAGCTTAAATTAGAAAGCGCTTTAAACTTCAAAGCTTTTAGCGCTTTGATTTGCTAATAACACCATTGATTGGCATAGTCAAACTTTGCTTCATCGGAAAAAATGCTTATATTTGTTTAATGAGATTGCGATTGATTTTGCGTATATAATTATGCTTCTTTTGTCATTTTTTTCTAAACTGTCAAAGCTTGAATAATTTCACGGTGACTGAATGCATTGTTTTTGTACTGGCGGCCTAATTTTTAATAAAATATCTTGACTAAAACTTATCATACAGCATAAGAAGCTTTACTCAATCATAATACACACTTTCGGAAACACATGAGTGTATTACGACAATAATTTTAACAAACGCATTCACCGTGAAATTATTCATGTTTTGACAGTTGAGGAAAAACGAACAATAACAGATAGGAAGATGATTTAATGTGCCGAGTATTAAAGAATTATATGCATGCTCATAATTACTGAACTTTACTGTACCGGTAAACAGTATGTACTTGTGCGCTCCGAATGACGCTGATAACTTGTTACATTATTTTAGTTAAATATCTCACTAATTAAGAAAACTAAAGCAAACTATATATAAAACCAAACTTAAATATGTAATATTTTCAAGTTTGATAGAGTGATCTCCCTAGGTTACATAACAGTAGGTCTATGTTATTATTTATATATATTTATTTGGTCATGGTCACGTGATTGTGTTTTGTGTTCACAGGGTATGTTGATCATTTCATTAAAATATAGATTATTATGCTATTGATTTTTAAGATTAGGCAAAGATGCTATTGAATAAAATGAAAACAACTGCGAGTCATATGACTGGAAACCACATTCTAGTCGTTGACAGAGCAATCTGCATTATATAAAACGACATCTTGCAATAGTGTTTTAAAAAAGAACAAAATATTGAGACCTCTTTGCTTGAGCTCGTTGAGTTATGAATTGACCATAACCACCTATTTAATCTAATACTACATGTATTTTATTCTAGTAAGTACTAGTTTATTAAGACTCAAATTTTCAAAACGTTTTGGTAAATCAACCCAATTATCATACATTCCCTTAACAGTTGATCTGGAATCAGTTAAGTTAGATCTTGCTCAAGGAAACAACGTGGTGCGTTCAGGGTGGGACTTGAACCAACGCTGGAATACACTGTTAATCTATTGTTTCCAATTTAACGTCAAAAACACTTAGCCACGTCCTTTCATATATAATATCTAGGACTAAAATTCACAGATAAAGCGGAATTCTCTTTGACATGCCATGTCATTCCAACGGTACATATTAGACTGTGGTATAAATCTAAGTCTAAAACACTCGTCGTTATTATCCGGTGCTAATTCTTCCCAGAATTCTGGTGAGTCCATAGGTACGGCTGTACCGTCAGAGAAACGATAAATACCAGTGTCACCGTCATATTTACCATCCGTCCAATAGCTATTACCAGAGTACTGATAACCTGAAGTAAGAACGAATTTAATATACTTTGAATGTATTGTAGTGAAGATATAAAGATAAGGTTGTTTGATACAATTGTATGCAGATACGAATAAATTTCATTGGATTTGACACCGGGTCAACAAACACTAAGGTCATTTTAATGTGGCTGCTACGCTAGCTTTTTTTTTATTTATCTTTGTCTGTAAACAGTACTTAACTATCCTATCACAAAGCCATCAGCTTCTCCATATGCTTTATTGTACAATTACATTAGTATTGTAAATAAACGTAAGTTTATCAGATAAAAAACAAGGGAATGTTGACCACAGACAAGTTCAGATATATATTCAATAAGATTTGTACTCACTTGGACATGATGTTAATACGTCTGAAAGTTGGATCATTAATGCAGCGTCGTCTATTTTCACCAAATGTCCATTATTAAATTCACATATTGACTGAGCTGTTTCACGATCTACAGCATTCTGATATATTCTTAATTCTTATTACCAAAACCTCTCACCCAACCATTACATTCTGAAATAAACCATGTAATACATGATATGTGGAGCTAAAATTATATTTGTTTTCTACCTGAACAAACAATGACTTTATACATTTTTGGAACGATGTTCTGAACATTGTTCCAGAGTTAACAAACCGTAATTTCAGATCCAAGCCTTGAATCTAAGCTAAATCCCGATCCACTCCGCATATCATTACTGCAAAATTTGATTCGGAAGTTTTCGGCTAGTATGTTTTCCTGATAATCGCTTGCAACTTATTTCCATAGATTTCATTTTTCATTCGGCAATAGAGGATACGACTAAAACACGCAATGGAGAATTGTGTGCAATTCCACTCATTGGAACAGACATTGACTGGTTTACCGCGGGTATGACAAAACGCTGTAGAGAATTTGGGGCGATATGGACGAAATGGAACAGACATTGGCGAATCGGAGATTTAACTGTTAAATCAAGTGTTCAAATTAAAGCGCGCCATTGCGCAAATGCACCCTTATGTACGCAAATGGTACAATGTGAAACGTCTATTGGGCGACAGGAGCGCACTCGAAGAAAATATGCCTATATCAGAACATGCAGGGACTTAATGTTCGTGTCTCTAATCGATCGGGCTGTTGACGACTTTTTGTTTATTCTGTGCCCGTTCGTCTCTTTAAACCCATTTCGTTAGGGTATACGATGACCACGTGACGTATGACGTAGCGGGGTTTCCTCCTGTAAACGAGGTAAAGTCGAGTTATTCAACTGGGCGGAGACAGTTAGGAATAAGCGCAATCGTTTTTCAAAACGACGTTATGTTCGTTTCGACAGAAGTTTATTAGGACTAAACAATCTATCTACGATAGTAATTGATAAATAACAACCATCAGAGGTTGAAGAATGGATAATAGGGCGTCAAATAAGTCGGACGCACTGAGGTTTTGTGAAAGGTGTGGAATTGACCCGGTGCCATTGATTTACTGTTTACAAATGACAGACTGTGTTGTTGATGAATTAAAACGTGGACAATCGAGATATTTATTTGATAAATGCAGTTATGAAGAGTGATGTTACATAAGCAATGTGCAGGTTAAGCTGTTAACAAGCACACAGGGTGAAAGGTACTGGTGCACCATGTTTAGCCTCTAGTCTAGACACAGACAGGGAATTAGATATCCTTATCTATGTCCTTCTACAGGTAAGAGATTGCATTCTGAACTGAAGTATTTTATTCTCTATTATATCAGTACGAATATGTTGAATGCCATTATGAAATTTACAGTTTTTATTTGTTATATGCCTAGGTATTTGAGATTAATAATTATTAGTTTGGCAACAAACTAGAGACATACTTTATATGCAACAGAGTGCTATATTTAACATATGATAGCCGCCCGCTTTGCTCGACTGGTAACACGCAAGTCAGTTGATCGGGGGTGCGGGCGTTGGTTTGATTCTACCAATGATTTTTTATTGATTAATTATGTAGGGCAGTTGTCAGTAACTGACAAAATGATGCATTATAGCTTGTATGTACTTTACAGTGTGTTCTTACAACATAAAACCCTACAAAACAAACAAACTATAGTTAACCTTGCCTGAGAGAGTTATTATCTAATATAATCTGTAACACTGCCTATCGGGTCCGGTACAACTCAATCAGAATACAACTCAACCCGTGGACAACTCAACCCAAAATTGGGACAACTCAACCCGTGGACAACTCAAACCGTGGCCAACTCAACCCGTGAAGTACAAATGTATATTATGATAGTTTGATATATAATCTAATTGGTTATTTATCATAAAAATATGTATTAACAATAAAAAGTAAAATTGAATATATTTCTACCAAGAATGGAAAATATTTGTGGATAAAGTACAGTAATGGTATTTAGAGATGGCATTAGTATTGTGTCAATTGTATTGTATGTATTGTATACAAAATATGTAGTACTCATATACTGAAAGACTCAACACATGTTCAACCGATTGTTGAACATTATTTTGAAATTCATCTTCAAATTGACTGTAAAAATTGTGTGACGTGAGATAAACAAAATAGAATTGAAGGTCTTTATTGTTATGATTTTAAAGCGCGAAGTTGTTTGACTGTCATGTTGAATAATTAGAAAGTGATTATTGATACATTGTAATTGTAAATGCAATTAATCATACTTGAATAACTAGTATGTCGAACCGTTAAATAAACTTCTTGAAGATATAATTATGATTGAAATGTGCCGAAACCATTCGACTTATAACAAGATTAAAGAATTCAAATTGCAATAATTGTTGATCACACATCATTTATGATGAATAACTAATTATATACCATACAGGTTGAGTTGTCCACGGGTTTAGCTGTCCTCGGGTTGAGTTGTCCACGGGTTGAGTTGTCTCGGCTTACGGGTTGAGTTGTCTCGGTTTGAGTTGAATTCGGGTTAAGTTGTCCCGGACCCTGCCTGTCTGTAGCAGATGAATCAGGGTATCCAGACAAGGCTGTAATGATCTATCATAAACTTTCAATGGGTCAGAATTTAGTGAAAGTTGTCAGAGACGCATATTGTTTCCAAACTGGCTGAAATCTGTAGCTACTTTTAATCTTGCTTGACACACCAAGGCTGGTTTGAGTCTTATTAGTTAAGATAGTAGATCTACAGACTACATCATGATATTTTATGGCAATTTTACTTTGCTATGTTTATTAGCTAAAAGGGTACTTACAAATATCAAAATATTTTGCAACAATTTGAGATTACATTTCAGTCCTGGTGCTAGTGAAAATCTTATTTTTTGTTTATTTAAGGAGAAGCTCTACAAGAGACTTGGAAACGGAATCAATCATGCAAGTCATACATCCTGACCTTGGTATTGCTTTGTTGTCAGATTCTTCTCCAAACTACAGGTAATCTATGATAATATCATTGATATACAGACTCTTAATATATATTATATATTAAGAGTCTGTATCAATAAATGTAGCATTGCTCTTGTTGGACTGAGTTTATAGGTGTTAATTCAATTGGAGTTTTGTTTTGGATGATTCACATAACCATTGTCCATGAGACATACTAACTGCCATCATCTGGCAGCAATTGTTTGTTTCATTCATATACAGTAGACATTGGTTACTTGACATTTGATTTAGAAATAACTGAACAAAGTAAGTACAAGAATTATTATTTAGTTAAATGACTATATTTTTTTAATTTTTGATCTGATCTCTGCAGCATTGATGACACATAAATACAATTTACTTGAATGAAAATGCAGATGTTAGTCAAGGGATTTTACCAAGTGTCACAAGTTGTCCATTATTTGTTTCTAAAAATGTTGAGGCTGTCTACAACATACATTGGTATTGTGTTTGTCAAGAGTATGTCAATATTGTACCTGTATATTCAAGAAAAATTCCTTGTTTAAAATATAATCATTTAGTGAAGTCATTCTACTTGTCTGTATTTCAGTTAGTGAAGGTGAAATTCATCATACAACTCAGATTGTTGTTGTTGGTCAGATTATACCCTTCATCGTATGTGCAGCTATTGATTCCTATTACTGCAACTTCACATCAGATCAAGAGAATGTCTATGGTTGGTGACAAAATGTTTGTGAATGGATCACCAGCGTCAACAGTTGACATCAATACAACCTGAGACTTTTTCATCGAGTGACTCGAAAAAAATTCATATGTCATTGTTACAAAGTTACAGCCAATAATGAAAAACAGATTTGATTTTCCTGTGTTAGTTTCAGTGTTGTCAAAGTGAATGATTTTGACAGACTTTCATAGTGTGTTATGATACAGCTGAAAATATTGCTTGACCGGGGCCAAACCTTGATCGACTGAAAACTTTGTTTGTGCCAGATGGAGCCTAGGAGAAGATAGACTTTAAAACACAATGTCAATGACAAATAGCCTAGGTCAACTTTGTGTGACAAGTACAAAAATAATTCTTTAAAGTGTCATCCCAAAAACAAGCTGAATACTTGAATAATCTAAGTAAATGAATCTAATTGAACTGATTGTGGCTCATTTTATAGGCGTAGTGACATGTTGAAATAATTTGGGTAGTGCATTCTAATGATTATTCCAGCTTTACAATATGGCAGCTACTAGTGTATCTTGTTGGTAATCATTCTTTATTTAGAAATACATAATTTTGTTAATGTTTACCTGGTGTAAGCTAGATAAGTTTTTTTACATATTTTGTGCTTTAAGCCTTTTGTACATGAAATTTTATATGAATTTGATATGCATAGGATAATTTAGGAACAGCTGTACTTTTTTTAAGAATGAAATGAACAATATGGTAATGTCTCTTTTAAAATTGTGCTTCAATAAAGCTACTTGTGTAAAAATGTACTGTACTAAAATTGTTTGAGTGATTCGGTATTCGATCAATTTGTATAACAAAATAAGCAAAAAATATCTACAGTACTCACCAAAAGTTTGGAGACAAAAGAAACTCACTGCAATTCTTGAATTTTGATGACTATTTCTATAGAGTTATTATCTTTTATATATTAAGGTATGGTTTTTGAATAAATGAAAACAAATTTATTAATGCAACACATTTACAAGATTCAGCATCTGACGGCCTGAAGCCTCTAAATCCATGTTTATTGTAATTATTTTCTATAACAAAGCTTTTATGATATTTATGTAGTTTCATTTATGAATATAATTATAATCAAAATATGAAGCTGACAATAAAAAGCATTTCAAAATAAATAATTGTCAAATTTAAGATAAAAACTATTCAGTAGGCTTAAAATGTGAAAATGTCTCCAAACTTTTGGTTAGTACTGTAGATTTCAGGTCACAACTTTAAAGTTATTTTTATGATTTGACTTAACTTTTTCGTAAGTGTGTATAGATTATATTCCTGTTAGTTTTTAATAATAGCACCTATCATTTGAGAAATTAGTTTGAAGAACTAATCTTCTCTTCTCTAAAGAAGATATAGTTCATTATTTCATTTTTTTCAACTTTTGGTGACACAGAAATTATGCTTCGGCCTAGAATTTGGATCTTCTATATTTTTAAGCATGCTTTAAATATTGTTGAATTTTCTTTTCTGATATTGTATATATTATAGGAACATATTATGTTAGTTATATTGGTGTAGTTAAATTTTAGAATTTAGAAAATACATATTTCATGATATTTCAATGCTTGAAATTAACACTTTTCCCGGAATACTGATAATTGATTAACTGTTTTTTTCAAAAAGTATTCGGTGAAAGTCTCTAATAATTATTCTCAAGAATTATCTGTAATATAAGACAATATTGTGCAAGTTTAGTGAATATTGATCTCTTATTAATTTTTTATGATGTGTTAAAATGTCATGTGGGTGACATAGTAGGCTAATTTGACCTTAGCCTAGGACTTCAAAGGCCATAATTTTTGGGGAAAAAAACAAACAAGCTTGGCAAATTGCATTAAATATTTACTTGTGTACACATATGTATTTGATTGATACCATTCCTATATGTTTACATTCATTTTATGCTGAATTAAATGTCTATTGTCAGAATTAACTTTTGTCGAGTTTTTTTCTATTTTCAACAGTAAGGGGGCATAATCATAAACATGCCACAACTTTTGATTATCTATACAATTTGAAGTTTTTCTCTGGTGAAAAGTTAAGGGACATCCAAAACAATAAAAAATCAAACAGATGACCTGCATGGTCTACCATTCACAAAAAAACACGATTTCCATTCGAAATTCAAGATGGCCGTCGTTTCTGCGCATGCACCAGGAAACCCCAAAGCGACTAAACTTCTTTTTAGTGCTTTAATTGTATTATAGGATGAAACATTATGGTGGTTTTACATTCTACAAATCTTAACCATGTTACGCTGACGACTTTCGCTAAGCGAAATAATTTAAAGACGTACTACAACCGGAACTATTATTAACGAAGTTTTTCATGCGGTTCATACAATCATGTTCCGTTTCAATGAGATGTTTTTGTACATAAAAACAATAGAATTGCATGTGCGTTTTGTGATTTTAGGAATAAAATATACATAAGGTATACAGTTGTATACGTCATCAGGTCGGGTGGAATAATCTAATAGGTTTAAAATTGAGTTCAGGATTACATAAACATGAACAAAATGTATTTGCTATTGTGGTTCACTTTTCACAATGGCGAGTTAAATTGACGAAATATTGTAAGTGCTTTGTGAATGCTGGCTACATAGGTACATAGGCTATAGGTTATCGGTATTGTCAACCAAGTTGTAGTTTCTGGCTCTCGGCATCAACAAAACAGATTGTTGTATAGTGGAACTATTGGTTATTTTAAAGCATCACTATACATAGAAAGTAGGAGACAGGAGATACCGTAGCTCCTTTGATCAACGGATCTAATCATACACGTTTTAAAAAGTGAGTGAAACACAATTAAATCGTCTGTTAATTACATATAATAATATATCATTTACAAATAAAAAAAAGAACAATAGGGATTCTTAATCCGGGTTTAATGAAACTAGTACGACAATTTAAATATCCAAGCTTTCTTGTGGATGCTCAGTAATGGTTTGAATTAGGGGTGTTACGGTTAAACGGTATACCGGTTAATATTGGAATACTAATTCTGGTGTTTTTTACCGGTTCGATACTCACCGAAGCGGTTTTTTATACGCGGGTATTTTTCATGCTGATTGTTTTTACCAGACTCTGAAATGCAAAGGATTGAACAAATAAATTTGTTGAAAACTTGAAATTATTTATTTGCGCTTTTGAAGCTTTGAAGGTAAAACGTTTTGTCAAATAAGGATAATTCTCTTCGAGAGTCTGTTTCAAGCTATGTTTTTACTTATATATAATCTTTTTACACAGCTCATTCAAACGCATGTACAAGAGAGCAAAATATAAAATCACATATACGATATATATATGATGTTGATTCAATGAGGACATTTAATGTTTTTTTATAACTGCTTCGATTGTCTACGCAAGAAAACCGACACGTATTGCAATATATTGCGATATGGGTTTCGCATATTGCAATATATTGCAGTACGGTTTTTACCGTATTGTTTCACTCATATTAAGTGCGCATGCGTCAAACATGGCGGTTGTCTTTTCAGTCGCTGTAAAGAAAAACTATAACATCATGATGGACAAACGTTTGCTAAAACTTGATTCTATTGAACAACGAATCAACAGTTTGTCATTAATAATCGTGTGTCCACTTTAGAAACTAAAATCATTGACTCCAACACTAAAATGTGTGAAATTGAAAGGAGTCGCATTCTTGATTCACAAATGTGTGATGAAATATCGGCTATGCAAACATCAATCGACATACAATTCAAACAAGTTTGTAAACGTATAGACAATGCACAGGCCGAATTAAAATCATTGAAATGTCAACAATCCGATGTGAATGAACAATTGATTGATTCACAAACCCGTTCCATGCGGGATAACCTGCTATTTCACGGTATATCTGAGTGCTCTACCCGTGATGATAGAACAACTGAGAACTGCACCTTAAAGTTCTGTGAGGACCAGCTCAACATTGAAAATGCTCAAACTAGTATCAAATTTGACCGAGCACACCGCATCGGTAAATACACCCACGGAAAAACTCGACCTATAGTGGCAAAATTTAACTTTTTTCAGGACAAAGTTTTGGTTAAACAAAGGGGTTTTGAAAAATTCAATAGACAATCACAATACGGAGTCTCTGATCGATTTCCAAAAGCTATTCAAGAGCGACGAAGGAAACTAGTTTCAGCTTATGTAGAAGCCAAAAAACAAAATAAAAATGCTAAATTAGTATACGATAAACTGTACATTAACAATCAAACGTTCACTGCAGACAATGTCCACTTGCTTAATAGCAGTGGTTCTCACTAGGACAGTGACACAAAACTACTCTCTTTTCTACTATGGAATATTCATGGTATAAAATCTAAATTGAACGACTGTGTTTTTAAAACTTTATCAGTGATTATGATGTAATACTGTTGACTGAGACTTGGAATTCCACATTGTCCAATGTAAATATTGATGGTAATTGTCATTTCACACGCCCACGTCCGAAATCATTCCTGCGAAACGGCATAGTGGAGGTTTAATAGTCTATTTTAAAGAGGAGTATAGTTCCTATATACAACTCGTTAGTAATAATAGTAAGGGTATTTTGCGGTTTAAAATAGATCGTTCACTAACTAACTATGATTCGGATATGTATATATGCTTATGCTTCATTCCACCTGAAAATTCTAGTGTTTATTTATAATAATAATAATAATATTTATTTGGCATAGTGTACACATAGCATAATTACAATTACATATATCACAGCATGTTTCAAGTAATAAGCTATGACAAGCACAATAACACCAGGGATAGCACAAAAAAGGGCAAGCACTTATTTCCAGTGTGGTCCCTTTGTGTTGGTGGCGTGAAATAGAGGGGCAATGATAAAACAATAATTAAATAAAATATGATTAAGACCAATACAACGAGAAAAAAGATTGTAACAGATACTTGAATATAGATGTAAGATGTATAAAATGCACCAGATGGTTAAATGTTAAAGAAAAGTATCACAGTTTAGTTGATAGTCGCATAATTTATCACATGAAATCACAGTTAATTTGCTTATCACACAATTAATCACGAAAGTAATCAAGTATCACAGTTAAGTTGATAATCACAAAGTAATCACAGGAAATATTCAAGTATCACATATTCTCTCTTATATTAAGAAATAGAATAAATAAATGGTGTGAAAGCGATAATATATTTAACGAATCGCAATTTGGATTTCGGGACAATAAATCAACTGTGGATGCTGCCTTTATTCTGCATACCGTTATTCAAAAAGTACTAGCAAAAAATAATAAACTATGGTGTGTTTTCATTGATTATGAACGGGCATTTGATACTGTCATACGTGATGGTTTGTGGGTAAAACTATTGGACTTAGGTCTAAGTTGTAAAATATCACGAATGACTATGGCAATGTATAACGTCGTTAAAGTATGTGTCAAATTTTCGTCTCACCAACATGTGTCCGATTATTTTGAAGTTTCGATTGGTCTGAAATAAGGTGAGCCTCTTTCGCCACTATTGTTCATTTTATTCATAAATGATATTTCTTACTGTATTAATTCAGATTCTTTAACAGAAACTTATATAGAACTTTTATCTATATATCTTATTTTATTCGCTGATGACATTGTACTGTTTATAACACGTCCTCAAAGTTTACAATCACAAGTTAATAATATTCATGACTACTTAAAAAATGGGGGTTGAAAATTAACGTGAATAAAACAAAAGTCTGCATTTTTTAAAAACGTGAACAATTACATAACGAACGTTTTTTCATAGAAAATGAAATGATTGCAATCGTTGATAATTTTACGTATCTTGGAAAACATTTTCATAGTAATGGTAATCTTAGACATGCTGTCTAAACGCTCTCAGACCAAGCCTTAAAAGCGTATAATAATTTATTAATGATTTTCGATAGAATACGTTTAAACATAAAAACGAAACTTGATTAATTTGACTCTTTAGTCGTTCCAATTTTACTATATGGGTCTGAATTATGGGGGGTTTTCCAGTATAAAGAAATTGATAAATTACACTATAAATTTTGTAAAAAAGTTTTCGTCGTTCCTACAAGTACTCCAAATCTAGCAGTCCTCGGAGAACTTGGTAGATTACCTCTATACGTTAAAGCTTTAGAAAGATCTGTTAAATTCTAGATTAAAATTATGTCAACATATACTTATTGATGTAATTATATGTATGATCATGATATAAGAAGTAAATATTATGTATATGCATGATCTGTTTTGATATTACTAATGTGTAATTGTGTACTACATGTATCTGGATATCTAAAATATATATGAATGATCAGGGCCCGGTTTCACGAACGCTCTCATAACTTAAATAAATTTAAGATTGTCTTAAATAATTTGGCCGTAACTATGAGTATCTTATAACATATTTTAAGTGGATTTCACGAAGCCTTTCTTACATAAGTATAAAATTATAGTTGATATAAGCGACCCAAACATAAACCAACGTAATAACCTTAGAGTACTAAATGTCCAACGTGTTTTATTGATGGACTCTATAGCGTAAACAGTTAGACTGTTGTGCTTAAAACATTGTTTTTGTCTGGCATAGGTTCGAATCGTGAATGTTGATTTTTTAACTTTTTGTCCATTCATTTTTTATTTTTGTCAATCATTTGTGTTTTATGCACAATTATCCTACCTTCACTTCATTGCAGTACTTGTAGAGTTTAGTAGAGTAATTTTTGTAGAGTAATTTTTCGAAATTACAATATTGTGCATCGGCGAAGATTAAATAATAAGTGATAAGTAGGTAATTAGTGGAGGCTATCAGGGTATAGTTATAAGATTCATACGAAATCTTATATCTTTTTGGCCATTATAAAAGTTTAGAGACGAGCGTTATTTAATCTGAATAACAAAAACTGCAAAATTGCAAACTATGATGCCTTTCTTGGCTAACTTAGAAATAAGGTGGTATGTCAAATATGTTACTTGTATGTGATAAAAGAACCCTTTATAAATAAATAGTTTACAACTTTTTAAAAGTGTGTAAATGTTCATTACTTTAATTGTAGTGTACGGTTCAGTCAGTTATTGTCCGTTTGGTAGAGTGCCGACAATTCCTACATTAAACAGTTCGAAAATCGCTTAAAATGGCTTTTGGCGAATTATGTCCGCCTTACAATATGCTTGGCATTCTCTTACTGTCTTACTTAGGTTTGACATTCAATGATTGTGCAAGAGTATGGTGGTCAGAAACGTTTACATTATCTGTGTTTATAATGGTTCAACTTTCATTACTTGCATCTGAAAATATTGAACTGTTTATATTACAAATTGCTGTTAAAATCTACAAGCTATGAATCTTAAATAAAGTCATCACAAATGAATTTAGCATAGTTACTTAATATGTCATGCCTCGTGAACAAAAATGCTGAATATAGGTGCAAATATGTACGCGTAAAAGGCAACGAAGTCCAATTTATTGTTGGTTACATTTAGATTTAGGGGATAATGAAGGTATTTAATAAAGGTATGATTGTAATGTGTTACAATACGATAATAAAAATAATAATAAAACACCTTCGGATTACGGTTAGATTGGGTGACGAATGTGTATTAAAATTAGAATTAATGGAACTGATAAAACTAATCAATCAATTTTCTGTTGGAATGATTGCCATCTCTAAAATCTGAAAAGAACGACGATCGATCTAGATATTAAAGTACTGTCTTGTTTCGTTTTAATCTGCTAGTTTTATGATTATTTATATAATAGTACCGAAACTCAAATCTGTGTACACTTAGTCTTGAAGTAGTGCAGAAACTGTCATACTCCGTCTTATACGTGAGGAGACGAATAAATTCAAAGGTGAAATAAATTGTTGCAGGTAAAAATCTGTTACTTTGATATATTCTATCTTACCACATACTTCCTAAACCACACTAAGTGTCCCTTCGTTGATATTCCCGTCGTCTAGAGACTATATAGCCAGTCAAACATAAATTTAGAAGAACGTTAACCATTTGTTTATTTTTAAGTAATGTTTACATACGGTTTAATCTACCCGTTCACTCGATTAAATTTTTACTCATAACTTAGACTATTTAAGAACGGATTAAATTGTAAAATGTTTGTGAAACGCACTTAAACTTAAAAATGCTAAAAATAGAAAATTTAAGGTTAATCTAGAATTTTAAGATAGGAATGCGTTCGTGAAACCGGGCCCATATCTAATTTTATAAATGAATTTGTTTACTATTAGGTATGCTCAGTCCGGGTTTAAATGAAACTGATCCTAAAGTAGTATGTTTATATTTCAAACGTTAGGTGTATGTATTAAAAAAAACGAGGAATGTTATTTCTGTGTTAAAAATAGTCACCACCGATTATGAATTCACACAAGAAATAGCCCGAAATAATTCTCTTCCGAATATCGGATGCTCGATATGTTACTGACTTTTACCGAGATTTCGTCTCCTGCTGCAAGATGAATTAATGATTTGATGTAACTACTGTATGTGTTGAAATTTCGATTCAATGATAATTTATGAGGATGGTGACCGGAAACTACTTCTGTTTCCTGGCCATCAAGTATGTTAAATCTGTAGATGGCGTGTATTAATTGATTGTTAATGTCTTCGATGTCTGGTTTCCCTGTTTCAGGCTTACACTTTTCATAAAAGTCAATAAATGAATATACAAAGTACGACCCAGAAGTGGGAACTACTAGCCGTCCCTTATAATACCTAACTCCCGCTTGTAGATAGCCATTCCTTTCACTGAGCCTGGTTCCTGAGTGTTTCCAATTTAGGACTGGCTCCATTCCGTTTTTAATGGTTTCTGAAAAATATATATTTATAGTTCTTTTATAGTGATGCTTTAAAAGGGTATATTATTAAGCATCTGTTAGTCACCATCAGAAGAGTTTGACATTAAATTAAAGTCGTAGAATGAAGGCAATAATGTTCAATGAAGTGCTATATAATTAACTCGCTCATTTGACTCGGTTTATTGTGGTTTTTCTGTCTGGAAATGTATTACTGTGTAAGAAAGTAGGTGTAAAGGCCAGAGCCTGGGTCTTCAATGTTCGGAGTTTTAGATTCAGTATGGTTAGTGCGGCTACTTGGATAATAATTGAGTACCTTGGTTTTATTTTAAAGTATCACAGTGTTTTATAGTACTTAACTTTGTTTATGGAATTTTGAGTAAATTCTAACAATATCTACGAGAAAGTAGGATCATTTTACGGATGATTTTCGTACAGTAAATTGTCCCCACAGCCCCACAGAGGATCAGACAAAGTCGTATGACTATTGTTTTGTGATCATACAGCTAGATTCGAATCTCTTTTTTGTGTGAAACATTAGTGAATTGTGAAACCTTACATAGTCGTTATAATAAAATTTTAAAAAATAGTATCCTACGTTTAAGTGGTTTATCTATTCTTTCACCGGTAACTCTGCCTGCAGGTTTCATTTCCCAGTAGTCATTGCTATAAATGGCTTCAATGTGTTCTCTATTTTCTTCGTCATTAAAATACTTATTTATTTTTGCTTGTTCTCTTGTACGGATACGTTGATGTTCTTCGGATATACTCTGAAATATACGTAATAATTAAAATCATATAGGTTAATTTTTGTCATGACGATTGCTGAACTAATGTTTCTTTACTTGGGTAAGAAGTTTAAATTTCTATATCCACATTTTATACCCCAATAAATTATCGTATACTCATTTATTTTACCCTCAGATGAGCAATGTGTATGGACTATTTAAACCTGTCGTAACAACACTTTGGTCCGGTTTCACGAACGTTCTCATAACTTAAATAAATTTAAGATTGTCTTAAATATTTTGGCCTTAACTATGTGTATCTTATAAAATATTTTAAGTGGATTTCACGAAGCCTTTTTTACTTAATTTTAAATTTAGGATTGATATAAGCGATCAAAACTATGATAGTAAATGTGTTTCATGTTGTATTATTAAAAATATGCTTTCAAACCGACAAGCGGACGAGAAATCACTTATGTACATCTTTATTTGTAATATCTAAACTTGTTCACAATCCTATATTCACTAGCAAACCAAAATACGAACCATGCTCATATATCCAGGCAACACAGACATGGAAGGTTTGCAATCCAAGTTCCCATTTATTCTCTTCAGGCAAATGTCCGTTATTGAAACAGACGGCAGATCCACCATTGTCCAAACTGTTATGAGAACAATTGCTAATGACACCAGTATAACAATAAGCGTTACTAGTGTTAATGTCTTTAGATAATCCATATCTGATATATTAAAATATTTATATGTATGCTTAACGTATGCCTTAAATCAACAATTTTAAAAACCAGCCAAACTGTTTATAATTTATAACTTAATCAGCATTTACAGTCCAGAGTGTACTACGATATAAAACTTCACTCTGAGCTATTTATGTTTAAAAAGCTCTTGACATGGACGAGTTTTTTTATAAAACGGCATATCGTCGTTGTCTAGTAAAAACCTATGCGCCATACACTGATTTGTCAGCTAGTTTCAGATAAGAAAGTTTAATCCATACATTGATAATGTTTACAGTTTTAAAAACATGTATGTAGTTTAAAAAAGTCCTTTACAAATTTTTATGCGCGTTTACGAAGTTCTCCAATTATAGAGTATTCCATATTTTGTATGTCATTGTGCTATAAATGATAAAAAATAAACCGGATTGTTTAAACCTTAAGCTGCATTGTGAGATAAGATAAATAAAAATGCATATAACAGTTTATGGAGTTCATCTGGGCCCGGTTTCACGAACGCTCTCTTAACTTAAATAAATTTAAGATTGTCTTAAATATTTTGGTCGTAACTATGAGTATCTTATAAGATATTTTAAGTGGATTTCACGAAGCCTATCTTACATAAGTATAAATTTAGACCTGATATAAGCGAAGTTTGGAGACGAGCGTCATTTAATTTGAATAATAAAATCTGCAAAATTGCAATGCAAATTATGATGCCTGTTTTGGCTAACTTAAAAACAAGGTGGTATGTTAAATGTATTACTAGTATAAAATAAAATTACCCTTTTCTGAATATTTGGTTTACAACTTTTTGAATTGGTAAAAATGTTCTAGGCAGGCACACAAAAGCATTACTTGAATTGTAGTGCACGGATCAGTTAGTTATTGCCCGTTACGTAGAGTGACAACTATTCCTTCATTAAACAGTTCGAAAATCGCTTATAACGGCTTTTGGCGAATAATGTCCGCCTTACAATATGCTTGACATTCTCTTACAGTCTTACAATAGGTTTGACATTCGCGGATTGGCTGGACAGTGTGTTTAACATGCATTGCATGTCTTGCAAGAGTATGGTGGTTAAAAAGTTTACATTACCTATTTTTAAAATGTTTCGACTTTCAATACTTGCATCGAAAGAAAACCGAACAGTTTATATTACAAATGATTGTTTAAATCTACAAGCTATAAATCTTAAATAAAGACATAACGAATGAATTTAGCATACTTGATATGTCATGCATCGTAAACAAAAATGCTGAATATAGGTGTAAATATTTACGCGAAAAAGGCAACGAAGTCCCATTTATTGTTGTTAACTTGTATATATACACATGTATTTAGGGTATAGTGAAGGTATTGAATAAAGGTATAATTGCAATGTGCTATAATACGATAATAATAATAATAAAACACCATTGGATTTCGGTGCGATTTGGTGACGAATGCGTATTAACATTAAAATTAATGGAATTGAATAAATTAATTAATCAATTTTCTGTTAGAATGATTGTCATATCTAAAATCTTAACAGCTTGATGATCGATTTTGATATTAAAGTATTTATTTGTTTTAATCTGCTATAGTTTTATCATTATTTATGTAATAATACAGAAACTCAACTTCGCCAACACTAAGTCTTAAAGTAGTGCAGGAACTGTCATACTCCGTCTTATAGGTGAGGGGACGAATAAATTCAACGATGAAATAAATCGTAGCAGTTGAAAATATGTAACTCTGATAAATTACATTCTATCGTCCGACATACTTCCTAAACACACTAAGTGTTCCTTCGTCGGAATTCCCGTCGTCTAGGGATTATATAGCCAGTCAAACATAAACGTTAGACAATTGTTTAACCATTTGCTTATATTTAAGGTGGGTCGGTAACTTACTCGGAGGGAAAAACGGAAAAAATATTATGTTCACCGATTATGATAAAAGTTAGCAAGCAGATTTTTCAAATAACAAAACTTGATTGTCCTAATTTCTAAACCATAACATGTACAGTACTTGCAGTTAGTTAGAGGATTGTTAGACCATACATTAGTAATCACATCATAAACATGTCAAATTGTCAATATATGCTTCATATGTCGCTAAACTTGTTTGCAATCAACTTGTTATAGCCCAGTTGTAATTTGTATATTACATTTGATGTAGTAAATTCAACTGGGCTCATTCACTTGAACAATTGCTTTGGACAATTTTCAAGAACATGCTTATACCTCACAGGGTTTGTAGATTTATGATGCAAAATAAATATGCAATATGAAGAAAAGTTGCTTATTACTATAATAAAAAAAAAAACTCTTAATATAGACTACATTGACAGCCCTGCTAGTCTGCAAATATATGCAATTTATAGCTTGTATTTGAAGCCATTGTGAATGACTATTTATTTTCTTGTAATCTGATTTCACCTACTTGTACATACTGCTTTTAGAAATGTACTAGTTGTAACTTTATCAAATACGAAAACTGCCAAAAGTTATGGAATAAAAATATTTCCTTTTCCTTGAGCAAAACAAATTAGTCAAACAAGTTTATAAAAAAGATACAATCTAGTATTTACACAAACAGTATTTATACACCAATGATGTTGTGTACATGATTCAGATAAAAATCTGACTTCCATGGTTATGAGTAAAAATATAGAAGAATTTTGTAATGTTTTGTACATCATGGTGTGCAGTTTTAGTTTATCAGTGTATACTTTATATTCAATTCATTTGTATCTGCATTTTACTATAAGTAATCCCTGATTTGGACAATTTCAATAGCATGAATTAGAATACAAAAGTATGGCAGATCTTTGTTCCACATCTATACATGTTTAAAACTATATGACTAACTGTATGTTGAAAAAATCTAAAATAAAAGTCTATCAGTATTCTGGGCTCTCATAAAAAGTCATATGAAGTAATATGCCTTAACACATGACTGCAGCTTCATAATTGAATAATGAAAAATGTAATATCTTGCATGGACATCCTGCAAGTGTTTGATATTTTTTTTTTATTTCACATGGTAGAAAGTGAAAATCATATTCACTTGCTATTTAGTATAACATTGGTGTGAAATGGATTATGCTTCTTTTAGCTCTGTACAAGGAATGACTGGGTTCATTCAGAATTTTCATAAAAGATGACATATATGTGAGGAGTGTTTGTGATGATTAAAGATTTTTGTATAATTTGTATCATTGTTGAGCAATGTGAGCTAATTGATTTTGTATTCACATTTTTTTTCAACATTTAAAATGATATTACTTATTTGTTGATTTTTTTTATATATTTGCACTGTCACATCTATACACTTAATGCATCACTTACAAAATATATCAAATTTATTTTGGAATTTATGGATATTTTAATATGTTTAGTAATCACACCCACTTCATACAGTTTTTCAATTTCACATCCTGATACACCCTTATTGAGTTTAACCCTTAAACGCCATGTCAACACAAGTTGTATTTTATATTAAGACGTCCCGCGTCTTAATCTAGCTTTTCAGGGACATGGTGACAACCAGTTCTCACATTCTCTTCGGAGGACATAAACTACTCCATTTACATTTCAATGGAGGAAAATTGACATAAATGTCAAATTTTCATGAAATGGTATAGCCTCTCCTGGTGGGATTCGCCACCAAGCCGGCTTGAGTTTTCCTTTATTTAATTGATCCGCTAATGGGAACGTTAGCTACTTTTAGTTTACATTGATGACAATGTATTGCAACTGGATTATTAAACAAGTTCTTATACCACTAAAGTTATTTTTATCATTTACGATTCCGCTCCCTGCCCCCCGCACTGAGCAGAAATAATAGAATTGAGTAAATATTTTAACATTGTCTCAAACCCACGGTACTCATACGTTGTAAATAATACCCTGGGTTACCGAGGATGATGCTTTCAATGGTAAATGAATCACTCTTGTGTTTACTTTCTTAGAAAACAAAGTACCTTGATCAAAGAAAAAACATGGTACACCTTGGAAGTGGTTTGAACCAATGCAAAGCTGACTTTAGTCCATGACTAAAATTCCAATATTTAAAGCCTTATCAACACTTTTTTAGGTTATATTATGGCGCCTAGCGCACCTATCCTAACTTTCCTAGACTTTTGTCTGTAACCAGCACTCAAGTACCCTTCCATAAGATATACATATAACCCGACCCGGGTTAAAAATAATTGGATATCTTATAAGAACATATGTACATTTGATCAGCGATCTACAAGCTATCTTTTTGTGATAATTTCTTGACAAATGCCGTTAACAGATTAAGTAACATTAAGAGTAATGGTAAGTGATATGACGCGCGCTTTGAAATCAAGAGGTCCCGGGTTCAAACCCTACTAGGGACAAAGCAACATTGTACATGTAATTATCTTCAGCAAGAAATTTACCTAGTACGGTTGTTCCACTCCACCAAGGTAAAATATACAATTAATACATTTTCAATCAAAGCATTGAAAGCACAGAAATATTTTTGACGCTTTAATACTTAACAGACCCAAGTAGGTAAAACGCTAATACTGGTCCTATCATATTCAATTTGTGTTTTACATTTATACTAACAAGGGGCCACAAATGCTACGGATTAAAGAAGAAAAACAGTGAACAATTCGACACGACTCAAAGTTTTAAAGAGGTGAACAATAATTTGTAGTTCAAACACCAAACTTTTTCAAGCGCGTAGCCAAATAACCGATTTGTGCGTCTTACATGAATAACATGTAGTACAGAGATGTTTACATTGTCTATGTATAGAATCAGGGATGAGATTACATTCACTGAAAATCTCATCACCCGCCCCCTCTCAGAAACATTGTTCAGTTTTGAATACTTCAGACTTAGTCTGCAACATATTATAAACTCAAACATGGTAAAAATTTCTTAAATCAGCTGAGAGGTTGATGAATCTCATCCCTAATATAATGTTTTTTATGGAGGCCAGTGTATCTAATCTAGCTTTCGACCCTTGTCTATAACTAGTTCTTATAGTAAGTTTTATCTCAACTGTCAAACATGAATAAGTTCTCAATGACTTCATGCCTTTTGTCTAACACTTGTGATATTGTGTATTCAATCACGGGGAAATAATTCAATGGCAGTTCAGAAATACTTTACCCTTCCACAAGTCTGGAAACTCCATATAACTTTAAGGAAAATCGACATTTGAATAGTAAAATTTTCGAGGAAGGGTATACTGTCCATCTCGGGTGTGATTTAAACCTGTATCCCCCATAAGAAATAGTCCCAGTGTGTAACCAACTATTCTATGGATCAAGATATACACATGTTTCTCAGCTAGTGATAACAGCTAGGTCAACATGTCATCTTATTTTTTCTGGGAATAGTCGAAAGGTGAAAGTACAAACTTTCAAAGTATTGATTTGTTTAATTTCAGCATCAGTGAAGACGACTGTCACCTTTTTTCCAGGTCTCCAGAAATCTGAATCATCGAGACCAATCTTGAAAACTTTCACCGATTTTTTGTCACTGCCCTCTTACCCTAAACCTTGACATTAATAAGAGGTTATAACGATTTAAAGACAGGGATATCAACTTTTCACCAATCTGACTAAAACCCGATCTAAAATTTTACCACTCGCATACTCGCTAATTTAGATCTGGCATTTCCAAACGAAGGTCACGTTCAGGTGACCTTTTCTCATCACAATATTCATGACGAAATTGTTATGATACGTAACTTGTTTACATCGTCTACGTCACGCAATTTGAAATGAGCCACCCAATCGCAGACTGTTAATAATACCGCTGTTAAATTTGCATGCAAACCTTGGTCTAAAAATAGAAATTACGAAATCAAAATGTGATTAATAGTGTTTTCGTCTAGATGAAAGCTACGCATCGATTGATCGACACAGAGTTCATCTCGACGTGACCTTGCATTGACTAAGTAGAGATCCAGTACGACAACGCGAGTAGAACAGGATCTCTGTTTACGGAGATTGACTTTCCACTAACATAAAATATGATTTGCCTAGTCTCTCAGTGATTTACCAAAACGATATCTATTTTTACTCTACTGTCTAAGTTTGAATAATTTCAAGGTGATTGATTACACACTTTCACAAAACCATGGGTGTAAAATAAAGAGCACGAGGTCACCGTGAAATTATTAATGTTTTGTGTTGAGAAAAAACGAACTATATCATGTTAATTGATTTTCTATGATGGAACCAGTTGCACATAAGTCGCTACGTAACACTTTTAAAATTGGCGTTTCTATAAAAGGAATGTTCTATGCAATAGTTATCATTCAACCTTGCTAACTCAAGATTGTAGCCAATTGTAAGGATCAAATTAGGACTATATTCACTATTCAGCGGGCAACATAAAAAATACTGCAGCTACATAGTAACCAACTATAGCACACGAAATAATGTAGCAGCATTAGCTTGCTATCTTCTTCAATAACTAGCGTACGAATTCATTAAATAGCCTCATATACTTAATAATGAAATTTCTGGTGAAGAAAGTCACAGAGATATCAGAAGCATTAAACATACATTAAATTATTAGCAGATACTAGTAACTTAAAGAAATCTACAAATAACATTAATATAACATCTTAACATCAATATCTTAGATTCAACCAGCTTTAATCAAATAAACTATTTGGAGAACAGTTGGTACACTAGTTCATTTTAGCTCGATTGTAAAACAAATTCTTACAACTTAAAATTTATCTCTTTTAAGTCCGCTTCCTGGTCCCCCAGTACTGATAAAGTAGGATAGTTTCTTGCTCAAGGAAACAATGCGGTAGGTTTTGGATGGGATTCAAACCTATGCAGAGCAGGCTATCAAATGATTAACAGCCCAACGTCGTAACCACTCGGCCATTCCCTTTAGAAATTAGAGAACAGTTGAATCAAATAAGGAAAGTGGTTATAACAGTGGTTATTCAGGAAGATGAATCAAGGGTTGGCTTTATGCCATGTAACTTATTGAAAATAGCAATGTTCCACATTGTTTGTCATTTTGACTTAATCAACATATTTCTTGATCATTTGAAGTCACTGCTTGGTAATTGATATATACTGGTTGAAGGTTTAAAGATTTTTTTTGCAAAAATGTCTACTTTTTCATTTTCATGTATACTAATATGACTTGGAGAGGTGTACTATTTTAGATTTTTTAAATATCATGTAATTTTAGTTCGATACTTTTAATACGTGTTTTGTCTGAACAACGTATTTTATGGCCAGTAATACAGATAGAGACTCTGAGAAAATATTAAACTTGTTATTTATACAACTTTATATGCACGTTAAAGCTAGATCTATTGCTTAGACATCGGCAGTAAATATAGATGCCTTTCCAGGCAGTCACATTCTCGCTACAAAAGAATTTCCATATGCAGCGCAACCAACTTTGTTTCCATCTTTGAAACCGTCGGTAAATAAATGAGTACAATCTTTGTATTTTTTCAAGACGTTTACAAATTCATATTTTAAGGCTTCTGGGCTAGTAAAATATTTACGAAAAGTTGATAAGTCGATATTAACGACTGGTATGTTGTAGGTCCACGAAGAGACATTTTCATCTACGTTTTGTAACACTGACGAAGTGTTATTATTAAGTATTTCTAAGTCGCTTTTAACGCACAGGCCCAATGGTTTAATTTTGTTTTTTGTTGTTGTCGAATTCACTGATGTATTTAAGTTTGAAAACAACTTTTCGCGCCGGGTATCTTTTGTTAGAAGATATTTGAGTTGCGTTTTGTAATGAAAGCTTTTGTCGACGTAATTTTAGACTTTCAAAAGGTGAAGTTTCCAAGAGTACAAAACCCTGTTTCCAGAAGTGGATTGGTCGGCGTAAAACGTGTATTCGGGTTAAGAGAAGTAGAACAAGTTGAAATAATCAGAAGAAATCTATCACAGTAGAATCACAAAAATTATATTAGTTTTAGAACACCCGTCGTATGTATTTTACGAATTTCTTTTTACACTATGGTCATTGGATGCATCACTAATAAATAATAATATTGTTTTGTTAAGTATGTGATTTAAAATGCGAGTTATAGATTTATACATTTTAGCATTTAATAGAAGTCTAAGCTATGACTTGAATTAACCGTATCTTCAACATACACTGACGTAGCTTGAATTATTAAAAGTTTCGCTCAGCTATAAGTTTTCATTTAAACAGGGATTTAGGGAACCTCACTAGAACATTTTTAAACGTAAGTCGATTTATTGCTCAATCTTAATTTTTGTATCAAAAACAACTTGTATCACTTTATCACCCTTATTTTTAACACGTATCAACTTAACTTGTTTCATTTTCAATGTGTTTTTGAAGTACATGTTCACTTTTGTGTCCATTTTCTATGTAACAGAAATCTTTTTATGCGACGCAAGGGAATACTGATATATGAACCAAGCTACGTTACTGAAATAGTTCAATTACTTTAGTATATTATACTCTTCATATTTCTATGGTACTCGTACAATAATGATACTTGACTCGATATCTTAAGTATAACTTAAAACTTTACATTCCTTATTTCATTGTCATAAATATATAGTTTACAAGTACCTTGTTTACATGTTAACAGTTTTTTTGTGATTCTCTCAACACATTTCGTTTATTGTAGAAAAACCGAGGACATTACCCTATTGTTGAATTATGTCATTAACAATCTATAGGTCTCGGGTTTGATTTTCAGCCACGGCATATTATATTCTTTCATGGATCAAAGGTTACTTTATATAGAATTTTCTCGAAAAATGAAGAAGTTGTCGGATATTAACAGAATGGAAAGCTAGTACAGTAAACGTCCGCTATCATAATGAAAATTACAAACGTTCTTGCGAATTTGCGAAATAATGCAAGTTATGAACTTGTTACATCCTTAATGCTGACTTAGAGAAGATAAGGTTTTCTTGTAGTTATAACTCTTTGCTAGTAACATCATTGCTTGGTATAGTCAAACTTGACTTCATCGGAAAAACACATGCTTAATTATTTAATGTGATTGTGATTGATTTTGTGTATATAATTATGCATCTATTGTCCGTTTTTTCTCAACTGCCAAAAACTTTAATAATTTCACGGTGACTGAATGCATTGTTTTTGTACTGGCGGCCTAATTTTTAATAAAAATGTCTTGACTAAAACTTATCATACAGCATAAGAAGCTTTACTCAATCATAAAACACACTTTCGGAAACTCATGGGTGTATTACGACAATGATTTTAACAAACGCATTCACCTTGAAATTATTCATGTTTTGACAGTTGAGAATAAACAAACAATAACAGAAAGGCAGATGATTCAATGTGCCGAGTTATAAAAAAGTGTATGCATGGTCATAACTACGGAACTTTACTGTATCGGTAAACAGTATGTACTTGTGTGTTTTGAATGACGCAGATAACTAGTTACATTATTTTTATTTAAATGTCTCTCTTACTAAGATAAACAACCTATATATAAAAACAACCGTAAATAAGTATCGTTTTCAAGTTTGATAGAGTGATCTCCATATGTTACATAACAGTAGGCTTATGTTAATATATATAAATGTTTATGTTGTCATGGTTACGTGATTGTGTTTTGTGTTAACAGGGTATGTTGACCATTTCATTAAAACATAAATTAGTATGCTATTAATATTTAGATTAGGCAAAGATGCTATTTAATGAAATAAAAACAACTGCGAGTCATATGACTGGAAACCACATTCTAGACGTTGACAGAGCAATCTGCATTATATAAAACGACAACTTGCAATAGTGTTTGGAAAATAGAATAAAATGTTGAGACCCCTTTGCTTGAGCTCGTTCAGTTATGAATATACCTTAAACACCTATTTAATCTAATACTAAATGTATTCTATTCTAGTAAGAACTTGTTTATTAAGGCTCAAATTTTCAAAACGTTTTGGTAAATCAACCCAATTATTATACAGTCAGTTTACTGTTGCTCTGGAATAAGTTAAGTCAGATCTTGCTCAAGGAAACAACGTGGTGTGTTCAGGGTGGGATTTGAACTAACGCTGGAATACACTGTTATTCTATTGTTTCCAATTTAACGTCAAAACACTTAGCCAAAAACACGTCCCTTCCTTTATAATATATAGGACTAGAATTCACAGATAAAGCGGAATTCTCTCTGACATGCCATGTCATTCCAACGGTACATATTTGACTGTGGTATGAATCTTAGTCTGAAACACTCGTCGTTATCATCCGGTGCTGTCTCTTCCCAGTATTCCGGTGAGTCCATAGGTACGGCTGTACCGTCAGAGAAACGAGAAATTCCAGTGTCACCGTCATATTTACCATCCGTCCAATAGCTATTACCAGAGTACTGATAACCTGAAGTAAGACAGAATTTAATGTACTTTGAATGTATTGTATTGAAGAAAGAAAGATAAGGTTGTTTAAAGCAATTGTATGCAGACACGAATAAATTTCATTGGATTTGACACCGTGTCAACAAAAACTAAGGCCATTTAAAATGTGGCTGCTGTGCTAGCTTAGTTTTCCTGGATCTTTGTCGTTAAACAGTATTTAACTATCCTATCACAAAGCCAGTAGCTTCTCCATATGCTTTATTGTACAGTTACATTAAAATTGTAACTAAACGTAAGTTTGTTAGATAAAATAACAAGGGAATGTTGACCGCAGACAAGTTCAGATCGAGATCAAATCAGATTTGTACTCACTTGGACATGATGTTAATACGATTGAAAGTTGGATCATCAATGCAACGTCGATTATTTTTACCATCTGTCCATTATTTAGTTCACATGTTGACTGGGCTGCGTCATGATCTACTGCATTCTGATATATTCTTAAATTTTTCTTACCAAAACCTCTTACCCAACCATTACATTCTGAAATAAAATAATACTTGATATGTTGAGATAAAACAATACATTTTTTAAACAAACAATGACTTTAAACATTTTTTTGCTGAAAATAAGTCTGAGTTCCATGCTTACGCACGTTCACCGACTTTACAGCTATTACCCCTGGTAATCGGGCTACTTGTATACATCTATCAATCTACCTAGGGAGTCTTTTTACTCCGCTTATTAGTGCAACCGCTAAATTGGCACAACGATTTTATACCATCCTCGCAAGTAACCATTTACACCTTGTAGGGATGAAAGGATCGCATGAAAGTTTCTTGCTGAAGGAAATTAGCAGTGCTCTTAGTGAGATTCGAAATCGGGACCTCTCGATCCCTTAGCGCGCGTACTACTTCTGGACTACTGTTCTTACTTAACGAATAATCAAAATGCAGCTTAGTTTTAGGTGAGCATTGCTACATCATGACTGTATACGTAAGTTTATATGTCTGGCATTTGCACATTTATTCAACTGTCAGTGGCGCATACATTAACTGTTCTAATATAAATACCTGCTATAGTATTTCTGTATTCACGTTGATTTTACCATAATAAGCCATAAACTTTAACTTTAAAACATATGCATTTTAATCCAAACATATTTTGTTGTAATGTAGTTATTGAGTATATAGAACAATTAGATTATTTTTTGTCATTCATGATTTTCAGGAATAAGTTGTTGTAACTTTTCAGGGGCTGTAGAACTCCAATATTCTGAATTCTGAGAGATCAACGAAAAGGGGACAAGTACAGTAATTCATTTGTTTTACTCTTTGCACAATTACGTGATATAAGACATAGAGATCATTATACAAGTAAACATGATACCAGGCTACTGATTGAACATGTTATACAAGATACAATTCGCTTGAACATCACGCAACAAATACAGAATAACAAAGCAGTGACGTAAACCACAAACAAACAGTTCTAATGCGGTAACAACAAGCAAAGAAATTGGAAGATAAAAACATCAACATGTCAATATTACTGTTAATCAAAAGCCTTGTGAATGACTTTTAATGTCTTACTTGAAAAACGCCCACATATTTCAAAGCACCCAAATTGACATCATTCAATCATTACTGTTCATTTGTAAATCAAAAGCCTCATGAATGACTTTTAATGTCTTACTTGTAAAACACAGATTTCAAAGCACCAAAATTGAGATCATTCAATCTTGTCCATCCTAATCAACATAAAAAACAGAAGTAAATAAACAATGTTAATGCGTTTATCAATATTCAATATCAATTAAAGCTTCTTGTTTACTGATTTAATCTTGAATATCAACTTTATATAACACTCACAATTCTATAAAGTAATCTCATTCACAGATTTTATCTGATCAGTTTAATCTTATAATCAAAATTCGATAGAAACATTTTGTGAAGTGAAGCAATGTTCTGGTTTAAGTGCAATTATACATACGGATTGTGCGTTTAAGCGTACAAATAACTCCCTATAATTAAAGATGTAAATTGGCCTTTTTGTGACCGATAACATTTTTATATTTGTAAAAATTATGACTCATTTTCTAAATTCATATACAAAATTTAATTGGTGTTTTTTTAATTATCAAAAGTATTCGAAGCAGTGTTCTGGTTATGAGTTTAAGTGCAATTATACATTCACGTGTAACGGATTGTGAATTTAAGTATAAAAATCATTCCCTATAGTTAAAGATGTAAATTGGGTGACCGGTTATATTTTATATTAGTAATAATTTGTCTGATGATTCATTTTTATAAACTCACATAAAAACTTTAACAGGTGGTTTTGAATAAACAAAAATATTCAATTATGTGAGTGATTAGCTTTAAAATCAATAACAGGCAAAAGCTCGTGTTTCTTATGGGAAGAACACAGGAAATCATACAAAAGAATAAAAATGGAATATTTGTTAAGCTCTTTGCATTTGACCATTCACTGGTATTTTTCTAACTTCTAAAGATTAAAATGGCTATCACAGTTAATATGGAACACCGATGATTGTCAGTATCTATTGATAGTGGATTTAAAATGTAATTGAACTGTTATGCTCATTTCCGGATTAAAACAAGACTTTGGTTCAGTTCTTAGAACTAAATGTTTGCTTTCAAATCTCAGTTATTAATTATTTTGACAGGGAAATACAAGTAGTTAAACTGAATGCGTCATTGTGTGGTTTTGTATTTATTAAAAAACAATTATTCGTATGCTTCCCAGCACATAGAATAACGATCAGTGCATCTAAAAATGTGTTTTTTCTTTGTATAACCGAAAATATAGACGCTTGCTCATGATCTTTAGTTACGTAATCAACTAAACGTGTAACAGATAAAATTTAAGTCTATTTTCCTTTTTCAGTCTAATAGCTGAATAATTTAAAAAATAGCAAACAAAATTAGTTTAAATTTCCCGAAAAATCTAATTAATTTCATATCTAAACTCCACGCGGAAAATGTGAGTTCAGGGGTACTATATATATGCAAAGAAAAGCAATTACATTACCAGAAACTTTTGACTCACTTTTATTCAATTTAGGACCGGTGACTCGAATTCCATAAACAACGTAAATATAACCCTCTTTGATAAAACAATGGCAACTTGCGCCATTTTGACACGATAAAAAATAACACACAAAGGTACTCCTTGCTTTTTATCCAGTTGCCTTCACATTTTACTTAAAGACTAGTTTCAAATTGTATTAATTTATTACTATATCTAATAGTTCTTATTACGTTTTTACTAATTCTTTTACCATTATATCATCAAATTTTAATCAGAACAGTAAGGAACATAACGGACATAAGCATCGAGTTATTCACTATCTAGATACCAACTTTGATCAATCTAACATAAATGAAATTTAAACTAACTACACATGGGTTGTGACGTTTTGACAATAGGTTGTATCTTAGCAACAAGGACTTAGCTAAGGAAAAGATATATCGTACACATTACATACCAAATTTCATCAATAAAGTTTGGATAAATTTTGAGTTACACCGGAATACAAGTGTTTTGTGAAATTGTGACTACTTCGGTATCAATAGATACAATATTTTTTGCCAGAAAAAAGACAATAGTGTGTCCATAATTTTCATATTGCAGCATATTCATACACCAAACGTCATCAATATAGCTTAGATAAGTTTTTTTAGAAATCGCAGGATACATATTTCATATTGCGTAAAACATATTGGTATCAGTAGTGTAGGGCGCTAGCGTGGTACCAATTTTTTAGAAAAAAAACCGTTATGGTACCGCGATTTTAAAAATAAAACCGTTATGGTACCGCAAATTTTAGAAAAAAACCTTTATGGTACCAAAACGAAAAAACGAATTTTGAGAGAGAAAACGATCAAAATTTGGGAGAGAGAAGAGGTACCACGCAAAAAGTAAAACTTTTTTTGTACCGCCCTGTGGGGGTGTGTGTGTGGGTGTGTGAGTGCAAGACTAGATTTTATTTTGACAAATTGAGAATTCATTCTTCTGGCATAGATGGTTGGCCCTGAAAAGGGCCGTTGGTTGATCTTGAGTTATTTAATGTTTTCGTTTCACATCATCTTTCTTTTTCTTCAGCGCAGGTTCCTCCGGCATTTTCTTACTGTGCTTGCCTTGTCCATGTTGTTCATGACGGCTCTCCGTTGAAAAGCGTACAGGTATTTTCAATTCTTGAGGTATGAATTGTACAGCGCAGCTTTGTCTCTTCTCGATCATTTCACGTACATCTTTCAGCGGGTACAGCAGCGTTTTAATTTCTCTCAGTTCTTTCAAAATGGCAAGCGAAATTTGACGATCTTGACTAAAACTGCACCCACCTGATTGTTGTTGAGTTGTTGGTTGAATTATTTGTTGTTGAGTTGATTGTGGTTGCATCATTTGTTGTTGAGTTGATTGTGGTTGCATCATTTGTTGTTGAGGTTGTTGATAGACAGGCTGGTACATGTTAGAATATTCCATCAACTCTGCAGTCTGCATAACTTCTCTTAATAAATCTTGATCCGACATCGTCGCTGGTTAAACAAGAAATGAACGTTCTCGAAGCGCGGTGCTATAAATAGCGCACTTCCAAGAATTTTAAGTCTGATGACGTCACGTCATCCATATGGCATGTTTAATATTTATGAATTTACGCTCAGTTGTGTTTCTTTTAAAATTTAAAATAGCTGTTATTTGAAAACGGTTTAACTGAGACTTTTTTCAATGATTGATCCTTATTCTGTCAGTAACATAGATTAATAGCATATTAGTTTCGGAATGATCCTATTTCTAGATTTTATTCAATGAACGATTTTAGGCGATTTTCAACCTGTGTTTCTTTCCATACTTCAATTAAAAACGCATTTATTGATTATAATATAGGCAGGAATACGTGCATAAATAATAATAATAACGTTATAGATGCCTACAAATTAAAATAATTGTTATACATATAACATACTAGATTTTTTTTAAACAAAATAGGGGTTTGATCTAAAAAACACGGATTAAGTCGAAAATGTACTGAGTGATCAATTGTGACATGTTGAAAATAGATTCTTTCGAAATGAAATGGTTGGCCCTGAGAAGGGCCGTTGTTTCTGGTTGTATTCAACGGCAACCACACTTCCCCATACACACCACGCACCATTTAGCCCAAGCCTTCTTGGTGGTACCTGTGGCTAAAGAGAACGTCTCCGTTTTGCCTCCACTCCAATTGTTTATGAGATCTAATTCGTGATCCCATTCACGTTTTGGAGCCATACAGGGTACCTCCATCAGCTCCTTATGCCAGTCCTCTGGCGGCGGAGGTGGTAATTTTACATTATCACCCCAGTCTTCCACTTCTGGAGGTGGCAGATTCTTCCTAATCTCAGCGAACGTAATTTTCTGAGACATGTTGAGATATGAATGTGTGCAGCGATTCCAACGACTTATATACTCTGGATTGACCTACAGAAATAGGATTGACCTACATCCTGAAAGTCTGTGATTGGTTCTTAAAGTACGAGTTTTGATTGGTTCTTCATATGTGTGTTTTGATTGGTTCTTAGTTTTTGTTCTCTTGTATTGTGTGGTGTCCCAGTTCATTTGTGCTTGAGCATTCAAGATGGGCAACTGCTTAAAACCTTCTCTGTGTGATGATACACCCTCTTACATCAAAATGGGTAATTTGTACCCAGATTTGTCAGAGTTCCAGTCAGATGAAACCAACATCAAAATGGGTAATTTGTACCCTGATTTGTCAGAGTATTATGATGATGAGCTGTACAAAAACTACTGGTACTATATCTTTTTGGCAGAATGTCAATCAAAGGACCCTGTCCTAAGATGGAAGGCCTTCATTACTGCTGCTAAAATCTAATAACTAAAACCAACGGCCCTTCTCAGGGCCACACCATTTACTTACGAAGAATAACAAACAACATTTATGTCAATATATTTATTTTTTAAATATAACAAATCATTTCACTCACTGTGTTCTGTCACTGTGTACACTCACAACGTTCAGTCACTATGTTCACATAAGTTACATTGAGTCACTATGTTCACTGAATATTAAAAGTCAGTTTAACCACTTACAAATTATTATAAGTCCATGGTCTTTGCCCGTTTACGTTTCTTTTCTTTCTTTTTTTCTTCCGGCATTTCAGTGTTGATTTTCTCCGGCATGTCTATCTTGTTTTCCTCCGGGATGTTGATTCTGTTTTCCTCCGGCATGTCGATCACCAACTTATTCTCATTCACATCTTCTTCTTTTGTTTTCAATGGACATTTGTTTATATAATGTGTTTTGTCATGACAGTAATAACATCCCTCTGTGTACCTTGGTTGATTCAAACAACTATTCGCATAATGTCCTTTTTCATGACAACGATAACATTCAATATGACTTAAATCCTCAGTATCCAACTTAACAACAATGGCATGTACTTCAGCAAGTTTTTTCTTTAACTCGTAGATCAATGTACTCTGAGCCATAATTGTTCACAGTTCGAAGACGTGTTTCGAAATGATCTGAGATCTGAACATCTCCCCCTTTTATACACAACGTCTCGCCGTTGGGTATAAAAACGGCCGCTGTTTCTACATTCAGTCATCATAACCATGTCTCACGAAGACGAGCAACCACCTCCTACCAAGAGATTAAAAACAGACAATGTGCGTCAGTTCTATAATATACAACGGAGGTCGGAAAGAAAATCAAGAAAGTTTAGAACCAAAGCTCAAGTCTACGATGTCACACTACACCAGTATGATCAATCGTATGAATTTACCAGTCGATTATTCAACGATATGATTGAACAACTCTATGATACATGTCAAGTGAAATCAACCGATCAAGTTCGATTCTCCATTCAACATCCAGAGCTAGATTTTGGTATTCATATACCTTTTAATCAAGCATCCAGCGTCATGGGAGAATCCTTATTAGAAGAAATCGAGAAAGTGGCGCAGAGTAATCAAGCCTTTAGAATTCATGATGGAGAAACCCAGCTAGAAATAACACATATTGAGATGCCACAAGGCTCTGGGAAGCCTCTACCATTTAAATCCGTAGATGTCAGCCATCTTATTCAAACCAAAAGAAGTATTGTACGGATTGACAACAGTTCAGATTCTATGTGCTTGGCCAGATCTATTGTGGTCGGTCGATGTAAAGCGAACCAGACTTCAACACCTGAATGGAAAAAGCGTTGGAATCTTATTCGTCAATCCAAGAAAAGTCTACAAACATTAGAAGCAAAAGCATTATTGGATCAAGTTGGCATAGGAATGCATCAACCGTGTGGTATAGAAGAATACAAGAAACTACAAGATCATTTGTACCCAGAGTATGTCATTAAAATACGTACACAACATGGAAAAGATTTATTATTCACCCCTCCAGAAGTGACTAAAAAGAGTCGAGTGATACACATTTATCATCATGATAATCATTATGACTGTATTGTATCTATCACGGGATTCCTAGCAAAACAATATTTCTGTGAATATTGTGATGTAGGATATAGTCATCGTGAAGGTCATAAATGTGTACATATTTGTGTATGTTATTCACCCATCCCATGTGAGTTTGGTAAACCTCATTATTGTTTTGAGTGTCGTCGAATGTTCAAGAGTGAACAATGTTATGAGAAGCATAAATCTACTCAAGGAAAACAAAAAAAGACCATATGTCAATCGGTGTGTAAATGTAAAACATGTGGACAGATTATTGTTGAAACGAAACGCAATCATCAATGTACAGGTACGAAAAAGTGTCGTTATTGTAAAACAACCGTTGGACCAGGTCATGAGTGCTTTATTCCTACATATGAGTCACCAGACAAGAAGCCAGCAAAAGTACCCTTTATCTTTTTTGATTTTGAATGTCGCTTTGATTCGGGTGAACATATTCCAAATTTCTGTGTAGCTCAAAGAGCGTGTGGGAATTGTATGTGTCAGTCTGTTCAAGAACCCTGTGCAACATGTGATGGTGTCGAAGGAGCTCGTGAAATGGTGTTTCGCGGAGAAGATACTTTAAAACAGTTCTTTACATGGCTATTTCAATCAACCCACCGTGGATCAACAGTGATTGCTCATAATGCTGGTGGATATGATGTACAGTTTATTCTACGACATGCTATTACACATGGAAGTGCCAAACCCGAGTTAATCATGAATGGATCTAAAATTATTATGATGAAAATACATGGAGTGCGTTTGATTGACTCTCTCAGTTTTCTGAGCATGCCCCTCTCTGCATTTCCAAAAACATTTGGATTGGATGAATTAGCTAAAGGATGGTTTCCATTCTATGCCAACAAGTTGGAGTTTCAAGATTATGTAGGACCCTATTTATCTTTGTATTACTATAGACCTAATAGTATGAAACCAGCTCAACGTGAACAATTTCTGGCTTGGTACAATGAACAAAAAGACAAAGTGTTTGACTTTCAATTGGAAATGGAGAAATATTGTAGATCAGATGTTGACATTTTACGACGAGGGTGCGGAGAATTTCGTAAACAGTTATTAGAGAGTGATCAAATCGATCCATTCTTGGAAGCGACAACATTAGCACAAGTTTGTAATAAAGCATGGAGAAAAAACTCTATGCCAGAACTGAGTTTAGGTGTTATTTCTGATGCTGGATATCCCAACAAAACGAAATATTCCATGAAAGGCGTGCGTTGGCTACAAATGATGGCTTTGACAGAAGGTATTCATATTCAACATGCCTTGAACCATCATGGTGAAGTCAAGATTGGGCCATATTATGTAGATGGATTTTGTAAAGACACGAATACCGTGTATGAATTTATGGGATGCTGGTATCATGGATGCCCCGAGTGTTTTCCCAATAGAGATCTGATCCATCCGTATTCCTTGAAAACGATGGGTTTGTTGTATGCCCACACAAAATGTCGTCTCGAAGAATTGAAAGATCAAGGCTACACAGTAGAAGTGATGTGGGAATGTGAATTTGAGAAAAAATGTAAAGCAGACAAGGCCTATAAAACCAGAGTAGAACGATTTTATTTTGGTCAAGATCCTATCATCCCTCGTGAAGCTTTATTTGGAGGTCGCACCAATGCTGTCAAATTGTTTCATGAATGTGAAGAAGGTCAAGAAATAAAATATGTAGACATTTGCTCCTTGTATCCCTTTGTGAACAAGTATAGAGCTTACCCTATTGGTCATCCTACAATATTAAGTCAAGAACAGATTGATCTCACTCAACTAGATCTCTACAAAGGACTGATTAAATGTTGTGTTTTACCCCCTCAAGATTTATGGATGCCAGTACTTCCTATGCATTGTAATAAAAAGATGGTGTTTACATTATGTCGCACATGTGCTGAAGAGGTACAAATGGGAAAGCCATGCACTCATACGATAAGGGAACGTAGTTTGTTTGGCACATGGACTCATGTTGAACTGGCAAAAGCTATAGAGTTGGGTTATCGTGTATTGAATGTGTATCATGTATGGCATTGGGAGGAGTGGAGTTCAGATGTGTACCGTCGATACATAGACAAATATTTGAAAATAAAACAAGAAGCTAGTGGTTATCCAAGTGGTGTGACTACAGAAGCAGAACAAAACCAGTTTAAAGAAGACTACTATAAAGCAGAAGGCATTGTGTTAGAGCATGTAGAGAAAAACCCTGGAAAAAGAGCATTTGCTAAAACTATGCTCAATTGTTTATGGGGTAAAAATGCCCAGAATAATATTCTACCTAAAACAGAGTATGTGCACAAATTAGATCGTTTATATGAGATTCTGTCTGATCCTAGAAAGTCTGTTAAATATACAGAAACCTTTGATCATGATGAATTCATGTTAGTGAATTATACAGATGAAAACGATAAGGTAGAACCCCACTCTTCATCCAATCCTGTAGTGGCCTCGTATGTTACTGCCTATGCAAGATTAGAACTTTACAAAGTGCTTGAACCTTTAGGAAAAAGAGTCCTTTATTTTGACACGGACTCTTGCATGTTTATTTATGATCCCAACGGGTACAATGTTCCTATCCACTCCAGTCGTTTAGGAATGTGGACCGATGAAGTGCCTCAGGGTCGTATTGTAAAATATGTAGCTTTAGGTCCAAAGAATTATGGTTATGAATACATAGAAAATGGAGAAGTGCATCAGACTTGCAAAGTCAAAGGCATTACTTTAGATTTCAATGCTTCACAGAAAGTCAATTTTAATTCTATGGTAGAATGTGTCAAAAATCGTGATCAGTATTCTACAGTCGTAGAGTATGAATCTAGAATAAAACGACATCGGGATCGTAAAGTCACCAGTGAGAAACAAACCAAGACATTTCGTTCGGTATATACAAAACGTATCATCATTGACAATTATATGACGGTGCCCTTTGGTTACTCTTCATTGACATGATGGATTTGATACCGTACTTACCGATTGAATTGAGAGAGAAAATTTATCGTTATGTGGTATGGGCCAATGCAAAACGCTGGAAAACGGAATTGGTGATAGCCTGGGCAAGTCACAATGCTTTGCATAGTTTACAAAAGAAAGACTTTCGATTAGAATCTATGGTGTTGGATGTTTTGGGAAGAGATGATTTGACGATTCATCAAAGACAACCCGTGTTAAGAAAATTTAACATGGTCCAGCAAAAAGTGTATCATATGGTATCACGTATTTGGGGTTTTAGTTTTACGGATGCAGAAATGAAAGAAACTGAACTTTTAGCACAACGGTTTCATCAAAGTTGTGTTTTTGTGTGGTATTACTATGTGAACACAATGTATGGGGTGCGTATACATGGTTTCATGCTTTTTCCATACGACGTTACGTTTGAACACGTATTTCTTATCCTTGGAGATCGAGCTCACATATATAAACAGGATTCTTCTGATTTGAGACAGTTCAGAGAAAATGTCGAGTTGGACACTTCTGATATAGAATACACTGGTTTAGCGAGAGTCAATTCTTTTGCTGCAGGGAATTTGACTTTGTGGGAAAATGCGCAATAGAATCATTACCAAAGCATTATTGCTAGCATGTCGTTTGAAAATACCCAAAGGTGTATATAATAGGGACTGGATTCAGCAGTTTATGAATTCACCTTTAATGTTGGAAGAATTGGACATGGCACTTTTTGTGGTGAATCAAATACATCATACTCATGTGTACGGAGTAAATTGGAAAGAGATTGTTAATTTAGATTGTGTTTTAAATGCTCTTGAACAAAAGTATTGTGTTCATTGTTGACATTTTAATTATGGATGAGATACATAAAAGAGCCATTAGAAAAAGTTGGACATCTCTGATTCGTTTGCTAACATCAGAACAAACTTTAAATATCATGGACTACCTCATGGAAAACAGTATTTTAACTATTGGTATGCGGGAAGAAATAGAGTGTGAACGATCAAACTTAAGCAGAAACAGGAAATTATTTTACATTTTACAGAGACGAGGACCTCGTGCTTTCGGAATATTCATAGAGGCTCTTCTACAAAACAAACTAAACCATATCGCTGACATTCTTATGTCAAATATTAAAAACTCTTGAACAAAAGTATTGTGTTCATTGTTGAAACCATTTCTAATGAGTAAACATGTTTGCTTTGATATTCACATTGTTATCGTGTGTGAACGATTTAGAGTTTTGGATAAACACTTATCAAATAAGACGGGAAGCTCGCGAAGTGATGGAACAATTGAAACATGACTATGAATTGTTAGATTAAACTTTGTCATTAATGTTTGTCATGTTTATAAAAACTATTTATCATTGATGTTTGTAATGTTTATAAAACTGTTTATCATTGATGTTTTATCATTGACTTTTGTTATTTCATAAAAACATGTTTTGAAAAATGTTTAAATAAAAATGTTTCTTTGACTCATGTGTTAGTTGTTCATGTACAGTCATGGAAGAGAGTTTACTTTTTAAGCATCCATGCAATATTTTTATTTCGGGTCCTAGTGGCTCAGGAAAAACACAGTTTGTAAAAAAACTGTTGGAATACAAAACCGATTTATTTCATATAGTACCTGAACGTATTGTTTGGTGCTACAAAGAATGGCAGTCAGCTTATGCGCAGTTAAAAGAGCAAGAAACCCAGATTCAATTTATTCAGGGTATTCCTGAGAATGATGAAGACATTGTGGATGATATAACCATCCCTCATTTAATTGTGTTTGATGACATGTTGGGAGAAAAGGATGAAGAAAAAATCAAATTATGGTTTACACGTAAAGGTCATCATCGCAATGCAAGTGTTATTTATATTACACAAAATTTATTTCAATCATCCAAAGCAAGTCGCACTTTGAGTTTAAATGCACATTACATGATCTTGTTTCAAAACACGAGAGATAAAGGTCAAATTAAAGTGTTAGCTAACCAGATTCAACTTCCTCATCTGATAGCAGCTTATCAAGATGCTGTATCAACACCTCATGGGTATTTACTGATTGATTTTCATCCTCATACCCCAGACACGTATCGGTTAAGAACTGATATATTTCATCATTGGTTAACAGGAGAAGATCGGGCTTCAGTTGTGTATATATAGGCTCACTTGAGGATCATTGGTTCATTATCCATCATGGAAGCTATAGCTCAGTCTCTTGTTCATTTGAGTCGGGAAAAGAATCCTGACACCCGTGAACAATTATTACGTTCGGGATTAAAGGAAATGGTGAAATGGTTTACACTTGCTGCACAAATTATTTTACAAAAGAAAGTACAACTTCCTAAACAAACTCTTAATTTCATGGAAAAACATCGCCATGAATTAGAGCAGTTACAAGATGACACCATTGATTTAGACACAAAACGTCAATTGATTTTAAAACCAGGCGGGAGTGGATTTCTGGGTGGAGTGATGATACGCAGTTTATTACGATGGAATGGTCAAAAGACAATACGCAAATTTGGTCCTAAGCTTAAAAAGACCTCTGCGAAAAAGACCACTGCCAAGAAAACAACTAAAAAGACCACTGCCAAGAAAACAACTAAAAAGACCACTGCCAAGAAAACCATTAAAAAGAAAACAACGGGATATATTGCTCATAAAACACCACCCTCAACCAGTAGTTCATCAAGACATACGCCAACAAGAAGTTTCAATTCATCAAGAAGTTCAGTGAGTCATACGCCAATTGGAAGTTTCAGTTCAACCAGAAGTTCATCAAGACATACCCCAACAAGAAGTTTTAATTCTACTCCATCTAGAAATTCAGCAAGTCATACGCCAACAAGAAGTTTTAATTCTACACCAAGTCGTAGTTTGAGTTCAAGAAATAGTTTTAATTCTACTCCACCAAGAAACAGTTCAAGAAATAGTTCGAGAAATAGTTCAAGAAGTGAACCCTCTACTTTGATAGCACGATTTTCACCTTTAACCCAAACCATTGATGCAGATATGGTGAAACAAGAATTAATGAGACAAGGATTAAGAAGAATGATGCCAACATCTGCTACACCTGTAGATGGCATGCAAGATTTAATGCGAAGAGGAATACAACGTTTACTATCTCAGTCTCCTCCCAAAGATCCATCCACAGCAGAGGCTTTAAAAGCTTTAGAAATGTTATATAAGTCATGAGCAGTACAACACTTGATTTAGTTATCATCATGACACGAAAGCAACCACTTGTGAAAAAGTATGGGCATGTGATGCTTGGTTTAGCTCAAGCCCCAGAAGCCTATCGAAAACAGATGATTCATCATGCACCTTCAGAACTGATCAATTGTATCTCAGAATGTTGTAGTAACATTTTAAAAGGGAATGTGACATTGACTCCAGCTCAAAAGCGCAAGTTGAGGCCAAAGTGTCAACACCTCCGATTATTAGCTGATAAGAAAACATCTATTCAAAAGAAGAAACGTGTACTGAATCAAAAGGGAGGTATATTACCCTTGTTAGCATTAGCTCCTGTCATTGCAAAAGCAGTTGCTGCCGGTGCATTAAGTGGTGGAGTTGCTCAATTAGTCAAGAAATTATGAAGAAAATGGCTATTGTTCCTTTCAAAGTGTTGGAAGAGATGCAACGATGGAAAACACAACAACGACCTCGTTTACCACCTTCTCCTCAAGTCACCCAAACAGCTCAATTAGAAAATGAAATGAATCATGTGTTAAATGAAGATGCTTTATCACCCTCAGAAAAAGCTAGACAATATGGTGAAGTGTTACATAAATTTCAACAATCGCATGAAAGAGCTCGTACACCAAAAGCAACGGTAATGCCTCCAACAGCACCAACAACACCGCCACCAACAACAACGACATTGAAAGATCAAATTGTAGAAAGTGTACCACGCACTATGCGGCGTAAAGCTGAACTTTTAATCAACATGTTAAAACAACATCCTCATATGTCATGGAATGAACAAGGTGTTTTAGAATATGATGGAAAACCTGTAGCAGGATCCAATATTATTGATTTAGTCAATGATGTTTTACGTCAAAGAAAAAGCTCCAACCCTCGTGGTTGGGAACAGTTTTCACGTGGATTAAGAGATGTGAACGTGCCTCAAGAAGTGGTAGGAAATAAAAGACGTTGGAATTGGATTCAACAGTTAGATGACAACGTGGAAGACGAGGACGAAGAAGATCAATTTTATGAAAGTTTTTCCAGTCCTACAGATCTCAAGACTGAAAAATGGGATCCTTATTAAAAAAAGTGTTACGTTCCATCTATTACAATCCTGCAAATCCAGCAGCATTTGGTGGAATACAAGCTCTGTACAAAGCTGCAAGACGCCAATTAAAATCTGTCACTTTGAATCAAGTGAAATCCTGGTTAAAAGGAGAGAACACCTACACTCTACATAAACCTATACGACGTAAATTTTCCAGAAGAGCAACCGTAGTAGCAGGGATTGATCATCAATGGCAAGCTGATTTAGCTGATATGCAATCATTGGCACAATTTAATAAACCTTATCGTTATTTACTTTGTGTTATTGATGTTTTTTCAAAATATGCTTGGGTCATTCCTATTGAAAATAAAACAGGCAATACACTTATTCAAGCATTTAGTTCTATTCCAAGAAAACCTAAAGCTCTGCAAACCGATAAAGGAACAGAATTTAAAAATCATGCATTTCAACAGTTTCTTAAAAAATCGGGTATTCACTTTTTCACCACTGAAAATCCAGAAACCAAAGCAAGTGTTGTTGAACGGTTTCAACGTACATTGAAAACACGTATGTGGAAATATTTCACTCATGAAAATACACGGCGCTATGTAGACATATTGCCTAAACTGGTTCATAGTTATAATCATCGGTTTCATCGTAGCATTCAAAGAACACCAGCTTCTGTCAATGCACAAAATGAAGCCCAAGTCTCTAATGCCTTGTACGGTAAGAAAAAACAAAGTGCATCCCACACCATTCAGGTGGGAGATCGAGTACGTTTGAATAAAACAAAACGTACATTTGACAAAGGTTATTTACCCAATTGGACCACTGAAATATTTAAAGTAGTACGTGTATCCAAAACCCAACCTCCCACTTTTAAATTAGAAGATTTAGAGGGTGAGAAAATATTAGGCTCTTTTTATGTTTCGGAAATTCAACCTATATTTGATAGTGACATTTACGAAATTGAATCAGTTCTTGATCGGCGTCAGAGGAGTGTAGGTGGAAAAAAGATTAAGGAAATAAAAGTACATTGGAAAGGCTACCCTTCTAAATTTGATAGTTGGATACCAGAATCTTATCTTGTATAAATACATCATGTCTCAGACAGATAGTGCCAGTATTCAAGTGGACCCCACCGCCATTAAACCTTGTGAACCCAAAAACAAAGTTACGTTTATCTCACAAATTGTGGTGGTATTTATTATTATCTCTGTGTCTTTATTTAATTTATGTTTTCAACGTCCTGATCGTGAATTGTGGCTTTTATTATTAAGTAGCTCTTTGGGTTATATTTTACCAAATCCTTCTTTGAAATTTAATAAACCTAAATCAACATGAGTTCTTTTTACATTACATTAATGAGTGATAGTTCTACAGATTTGTTTCCTGATAATATACAATGTTGTTTTCGTACAAAATTGATCAAACCTGTACATTTAAATAAACAAGATTGGGAAATTGCTCTAGTCGAATTAATTGTACCAAGTCAAGTCATAAATATTACTCAAGAGGAAGGAACATTTTACATTGTCAGTCAAGATGAAAATGTTCGCAGAGCATTGAGCGAACTTCCTGAACATTGTGCTCAAGGTTTATGTTTATCTATTCCGCCTGCAACTTATGTAACACCACAACATCTCATTCAAACGATCGATGAAACGATTAAAAATTATATTGGAGGTATTTTAAAAAAATACAATCTTACATTGGTGATGAGTTTTTCTAATATTAGTAAAACAGTGAAAATGGCTAGTTCGGATGAATTGGGTATTCAATTTCATCCTGATCTGTTCATAAAACTAGGGGGAGATCCAAATGAGTCTACTACTGTGTATTTGAAAGACAATAAAAATCCATTTCCTTATGGTGTAGATGTACATATGGGACATAATCATTTATTTGTATATTCTGATCTTGCCTCTTACACTTTGTTAGGAAATATAGAAGCCCCCATTCTGCGTGTGGTTCCATTTGAATCGGTGACTAAAGCAGGGAGTAATCCCCATATTCATTTCGAATTTTTAAATTTACACTATGTTCCTCTTGCCAAAGCCGATTTTGACACCATTCATATAAATATAAGGGGAGACACAGGCAAACACATTCATTTTGTGCATGGGAAGTCGATGGTAAAAGTTCATATTCGACAGAAACAATGATACCCATTTACAAAGGTCAAGCTCGTCAATATGGACATGGTTTAGGATCCGTGTTTAAAAAAGCTATGAAAAATGTCATGCCACTACTACAACCCTTGTTCAAAACTGGAATGAAAACGTTAAAACATGAAGCGGTTCGTCAAGGAAAAGGGGCTGTGCAAGATTTAATGACAGGCTCCAAACCTAAAGAAGTGGCGAGAAAACGTGGGGCTAACATGCTTAAAAACATGGGTGAACAATTACTCAAAGCTGTTGTTCCTGCCAAACGTACAAAACCCACACACCCAAAGAAAAGAGTTCATTCTAAACCTAGACGTTCAAGTGTCAAGAAGTCAAGACCTCACGACATATTTGATCAAAAATGATGCAACACGGTTCATGCGAATGCAGTAAGACAGAATTGGATGTAGGATTTGTTCCACCTACCATGACAGCCATGCAAGAGGGTCAATGGACTGAACATTACCCTATATCTACTTTGGATAACAACGCACCTATTGAATTTGTGATTCCTGCACAGACAGAAAAGTGGACAGATTTAAATCAATCGTACTTGTATTTAAAAGTCAAAGTGGTGCAAGACAATGGAGATAATTTAGCCAATGATGCAGAAGTGGCTCCTGTCAACAATTTCTTTCACAGTTTATTCAGCAGTATTGATGTCTACTTGAACAATAAACTGATTACCAGTAATGCCGATACGTATGCGTATCGCGCGTACATTGAAAACTTACTTTCCTACACCAAAGGATGTAAACAAACTCAATTACAAGGATTGGAGCTATGGGCTGAAGATACGGCAGGCCAGATGAATACCCGAGCACATGATGGAGATAACAAAGGTTATGTTCACCGAAGACTACAGATACATCAAAGTCGTACGTTAGAACTCTGTGGACGACTTCATTTAGATTTGGTCATGCAAGAAAAATATATTCCCAATGGTGTTGAAATACGTTTACGCTTAAACAGAGCTTCAGCCAACTTTTGTTTGATTGGCACATCTACTGGCAAAGTTCAGTTTACACAAGCTGGATTCAATGTGCGAACCGTGGATTTACTACCCATCGTAGCTACACAGCTCAATCAGCAGATTGCTCAACATAATATGAAAATTCCGATCAAACGAGCTGAAGTCAAAACATTCACGATTCCTGGAGGTCAACGATCCAAGATTGAAGATCATCTTTTTCAAGGACAACTGCCAAAACGATTGATCATTGGTATGGTGAGCAATGGAGATATGAATGGAGATCCTGAAAGAAACCCTTTCAATTTCCAACATTTTAATTTGAATCAACTGGAAGTCAGTATTGATGGTAAAAGTATACACAACAAACCCTTTCAACCCAACTTTGCGAGCGGAGAATGTTTACGTTCCTACATGTCCTTGTATCAAGCCACGGGCTCTCTTGGAGTCAATAGATCCATGGGTATTAGTTTGAACGATTACAGAAACGGCTATACACTGTGGGGTATAGATTTGACGGCAGATCAAGGTGCAGAAGAAGGACAGCTTCATCCTATAAAGACAGGAAATCTACGTTTAGAGTTTCATTTCTCTCGAGCTCTTGAAGCAGCTATCAACGTTATTGTGTATGCTGAGTACGACAATCAGATTGAAATCAATTCGTACAGAGAAGTGATTCTAGACTATTGAAGATGAGTGAAGACATGATGTGTGATGAAATTGAAATCAGTGAAGGACAACAATTTGAAATAGAACTGTTTACTTTTCCGTGTTGTGAAAGCTCACGGACTGAGTTTTTAAAGGACAATTTAAATCATCATGTCGTAGAAGAATTACAATCATTGATATATCAAAAAGTGAAAGAGGATTGCTACGGGTGCATTGTAGATCACCCAAGTCAGATTAACCATCCGTTATGTTTGTATTCTACAACAAATGAATGGACAGATCTGTATATTGAAAAAGCTCTACTTGAATTAAACATTTACAGAGTGATGGAAAAATGGTATCCTCATCTTCATTCTTTATCCAAAGAAGAAAAGGGAGATGCCCGACGTTTGTGGGTTCAGTTTGTATCTGAATTTGAAAGCCATCGGTCAGAATTATCTTGTGACTGGGTGACTTTATGGTCAGAACGTGTGAAGAAAGTGTGGTGTTATGGAGACTAATGAACTTCAATATGTGTTGGACCATTCACCCTTATTAAAAACATTACATGGACGTGTATGTGCTAAAGATGAATTATCTCTAGAGAATGGTGTGAGAGCTTTCATCGTGAATACACATAATTCAGATCAACCTGGTGAACATTGGGTTGCTATCTACTTGAAAGGATCTACAGCTATTTACTTTGATTCGTACGGACTTCCACCGTTAGAAGATATTCTATGTTTCTTAAAGAGACATTTCAAAATTTACTATTGGAATAAAGTTAGACTACAAGGTGTTTTTAAACCCGTGTGTGGATTATATTGTATTTTTGCTTTAGACTTTTTATCTCGTGGTTGTGATTTAAATGAAGTGATTCAAACACGATTTGACATGAGATTTGATAAAAACGATGTGTATGTTCGCGATTGGTTTGCTCAACATTACTGGAGCTATTATAATCAAGCCTATCAATTGAATAAAACAGGACAAATATGTTGTTGTGAAGTAGGCAGTTACGATAAAGACTGGTTTCATGAGATAATGCGATGTAGAAACAGAGTTCATTTTGGTTGGTATTATGGATAGATGTATGTAAATAATATGTTGTTGTTGTGTTTCATCTCTGTTTTTGCTTTATTTCTTGTTCTATGTATCTGTTACATGTGTTCTTTCTTATTTGATGTTATAAAATAAAAATAATAAACCTAAAGATGTGTTGTTGTGATTTTGAGTTGATTTGTATGTATACTTAAGTGGCAATCAGTCCATAAAGACCTACCAACAAACACAAATTAATCACTCGACCGAACGTCCAAAGACGTGCTCTCTCTCACGTTCGCGCTGACGCTATATAACGTCGCGCTCTGAGTAGGTCACTTCACACCACTTTTCGACACCGAACAGTGATCATCATGGACAGCCTTGTGAACCAACTTAGAAAAATTAGAATGTTGAGAGCTAAAGAAGCTAGAACTTGGTATAGTGTCCGCCGTTGGGTGGATCAACAAACCTGTGAAAAAGAAAAGCGTGAACAAAATGTGGCTCTAGCCGTAATGGAATTAGAAAGCATGAGACAGGAGGAAGAGAGAGCTAGTCGTCTTGTAGAAAGACAACAAGATCTAGACTTTCAATGGTGGATGCAGCGTGTGCAAAATAATGAATGTGGCTGTGAATATTGTCTTGGACAATTTAAAAAACAACGCCAGCAGGCTAGACAACAACAGCAGCAGCAGGCTAGACAAGAACAACTACAGCAGCAGGCTAGACAACTAGAAGAACTACAGCAACGGGTTAGACAACAATTCAATGAACCCGCAACAGTCAGCACACCGAATGAAAGACCAGACATCAAACCCGAAAGCACCAGCGATGTCTAAATAACTCTAAAGTTATAAACCAACGGCCCTTTTCAGGGCCACCCATCTTTTTCGAAAGAATATAATCTCATCATGTCAATAAAATTCATAAAAACATAATCTACAATTCAGTCTAATAAACAAAAACAAAGTCCATACACAAACCAACACGAACAAACTCAAAATATGTAAACTGGCTTTTCATTGGATATACGTTTTAATGTAGGTCAATCCGTTTTAATGTAGGTCAATCCTAATTTTCTGATCACTTGACATTTGACTACAGAACAACACAAACACACAGGGCGGTACAAAAAAAGTTTTACTTTTTGCGTGGTACCTCTTCTCTCTCCCAAATTTTGATCGTTTTCTCTCTCAAAATTCGTTTTTTCGTTTTGGTACCATAAAGGTTTTTTTCTAAAATTTGCGGTACCATAACGGTTTTATTTTTAAAATCGCGGTACCATAACGGTTTTTTTTCTAAAAAATTGGTACCACGCTAGCGCCCTACACTACTGGTATCTATATGTATTATTTTGGTTTCTACGTTCTTTTGTGTGTTGCATTTATTTCCTTTATGGAACGTCGATTAATAACACCTTTCATTGCGCATTTTCTCTGCTTCATTATACTTTTCTTTACCAATACGCTCCAATATATAACTTATCGCGGCTAAGAACCTAGTCAGAGATCTTAAAGATTGAAATAATGTTCTTTATAACTGCACCACGTCCAAATTTGTAAAAGTAACACAGACTTACCACTTCTTTGGAAATACATTGATCCAGTCATCACAGTGAGACTCGTAGGGTCTGTTGGTACAAAGAAATGGTTACATAACACACAATGACCATCCGTTGATTGGTAGAAAAATCCAACACAATCATTTTATTCTGAACATAACCTTGCACATGAAGGTATTGTCTTGGCTATCATTCCACCTGGTAGATTTATAGAATGACTACTTGTACACACACTGTCTAATAGTGAAGTTTCTTTGGTGTAAACATCCTCATTGTCGGTACAATCACATTTTATAGCAATACTGACTGCTAATGAAACTAGAACAAACAACCTTGTTAACAATATAAGTGTTGTTCCACGAGCCATAATTTCATATGATAAAATTATTTAATTTCAAAATAAGAATCTAGATGTTTAAACACAAATTAAGGATAAACACTTATATATATTTTGTTTTTCTTCTTAAAGATATTAACTTAAATTTTCAATTTTTTATATACACGTCCGATCCGCTTTTTCTTAACTGACAAATAAATAATTTTAAAGTGACCGTTCTTAAATACATAACAGAAGGCGACGATGTCTTAGAAAAAACTGTCATAAAATAGTTTAACCTCTTGTCTGTTACATTATCACAGTTGTAAGGCGACGAACATTTAAACACAAGAAATCACTGTAAAGTTATTCATGTTTCACTGTTAGGGAATAAAATAGATCACTATTTATAGTAACGCTTTTATTGAATATAACATCCACGAGAGATTTGTCATAGAAATAACTCACTTAAACCTATGCAAATAGATCATTCTAAACTTGGATTATTTATTGGTCATTTTCACCGATATGATGAAAAATATATTCTCATGTTGCAGCAGTTTCAATAGCTATGATTTCTGGTCGATTAACTTTGTTCTAAAAGCTGAAAGTTCCGTCAGTGACAGTGAAGGTATCTTACATCGATTTATTTAAAACAGTTTTAGAAAAGTAAAGTACATAATCACGTGATCTTCAGAAAATAATTTAAAAAAAACAACTTCGTCAATGTCTTGCAACAGCCGAAATATATAAAATGAAATTACTAATGGGTGAAATTTGACATATTTGCCAATGTTTGTGGACATTATTATATATTATGCTTAGAGATTATAAACAATTGTATCACAATTACAACTATCTCAATCTTCTTAAAGTTTAAAGTGAATTAAATATAAATGGACAAAACTTACCATTGTTAAAAACGCTTGTCCAATAAAAAAACATACATTTATCATACTAATCGTTCGTTTAATCGTCAATGAGTTATATCCTTTTTACTTCTCAAAAGTTTCACATGTTCACTGTGAATGTAATATATTCACTTAGCAGCGAGGGGAGCGTGGACATTGGGTTGTTTATTAATGTCTTCTACTGATAGAATAGAATACAACAGCTTATTTTAAATAATGGTGTATTGTATTTAAAAAACATACTTGGTAAAAGCATGATACAATAATAGTTTTGTTTTATTTATGAACATTATCTAACATACAATGAGATGAAAGTTTACTGTCCGTTATGATCACTGGTAGACAATTAACAATCGTGATTAACTTATTATGTTTAAGTGGAATTTTATGTACCACTTCCTTGCTTTGTAATTTGTAACTTTACTAAAGTGATCAATTGTTAGACAAAATGGATGTTTTATAATGGAATAGTGAAGCTTTATCATGTTAATACAGAAAGGCTTTGTTGTCACTTTACTGGCATCCCTGACACAATGCCATTTTCATGGCTTATTGACCATGAGCATTTCACTTTTAAAGCAAGATAAAACCAGCGATTTAAAAAAGAGTAGCTCACATAGTGGGAGAACCAGAAAGAAGCCGTCTATAGCACATACAAGTCGTAGCTCATACACAAGTCTTACAGCATTTTTCCCTCGAACAGCTACAGTCTGGAATAACCTGCCAGCGGCTGTTGTTGAGGTTCCTGGTATGGCATCTTTTAGACAGTAGCTATCATCTCTCACATAATAATGCTCGGATCGACAGTCAGTACAGGTACGAATGAAGGTTAGGGCTTTAATGATTTGGTGAATTCACTTACGGTAGCCGAATAGGCCTGGTCGGAAAGCTGTAACACAAAGCGCTTTATTTTTCTCTATATTTTATCTATCTACTTCTGTCTTCCCTACAAGCCCTTATAAGCAAACTAAATTATTGGCCTAAACATTTTTAACAAATATGCTAAGCATGTGACTGCACAGGAAACATTTTCCCATCGTTATTTTTATAGTTGTTAAGAAAATATGTTAAGGATTGGGTTACACTGATGAAGTTTTGATATCAATAATAAATATCTTAACTGTTATAACTAAAGAATAATAATATGGTTAACGTCGTCTCTGGTATAATTTGAATAAAATAGTGATTGATACTTATTGAAACAGTTTTGACGTATGTTTAAAATTAAAATTTTATAGACACTTCAAACAGCGAAAATCAATGAAACTAGTCTAAGAGTTGGATATACATAAAGACGGTTAATGTTTAGTACGTATCGTATCTTAGGGCAATATGTAAATAGACAAATACATTTATACTATGTGCAGCTTTGTTACATTAAAAGTTCCTACGAGGGGCAAAGAATCACACCAGAATACATATGTATACAAATACTACAGTGATTACAGCGCTACATGTATGATTAACCATTTAAGTTTTAAAATATATTTGGCAATATTTGTCTACAAGTGTTTATGCTCTCATTATAAGCAATATCTAAGTTTGCAATTGATCGTAGTGTCCTTTAATTTGTTTACGTACTGTGATGTAAACTGTGTTGTAGTATAACAAACATTTCATTAAATAAAGTAGATTTCTTAATACATTGTTTTTTTTTAAATTTACATTGGTCAATTCTTATAAAACACTGACATATAAGTTTCAATGCTTAAAAGGCATTACTTCAACTTTTCCATGACATGTTAAATGTAATAATGCATTTATATCTATTAAGATATTCGTATGATGTTACACAAATGCGAAGCGGAAGATTTACAATAAGTCCAATTTTCAACCTAATATTATAATCTTGTGCGTTTATGAGTCAAATTCCTGACACTTATGGTATCATAGATTATACAAGTATCTACCATCTGTTTGCCGATTGTTTGTCAAGTTGTCATAGTATCACTTAAAGTTTATACCCAAAACATCTTTAAGTACTTGAGGATATATATACACAATACATCTTAAAGTAAGTATGAGATCAGAATCACTTAGAATCAAAATATAATTTTTTCAAGATGTTGTGATACATTTTAAGTGTGCATGTTCAAGTACGAACATGCAAGATTTGATTGGAGTATTACAATACATATAAAACCCAATCAAAATAAAGAGGATTATTAAATGGAGTTACAAGATATAGTGTATACAATAAAGCTCTACTGCATCTTGTTATTAGACTGGTTGGTGTTTCTTTTTTTGTAATTGTACTATAACAGTTTCCATTAAACTCGTATGGTTAAACAGTAAATATGTTAGAGTTACTTGTTGGTGAATTTTACTGCAAATAGCAATACAATAATCTTTAAAATAAGTTTGCCGGCTTTTGATTGGCTGATCGGGTCCGCCACAAAACCCATATACACCGGATGTGAGTTCATATACACCGTGTCCCCTCGGGTATCCTCTCAAAATAATTTATATACTACCTGAGCCATCTCGTCGCTGATTGGCTAAAAATACATCACAATCCAAATACTGAACGCATCAATATCAGATGGATTATGTTAAAGTTGGAAGTCAGTAAAATAACGTTAATTTGTATCGACGGTTCATAGGAATTAATGTCTAATAATTACAACATTTTATGGATTTTAGTGAAGAACACCCCAAAATATCGTGATCGCAAAGAACTAGTTCATGTGTACGACACTTTCATATATGGCAAATGCGCAGTAATACACATTTGGTTAACATAAATTCATAACTAATGTCCGCCATTTTTCATCGGTTCGAAACTGTTTTTCTTATAAATCATGATATGAATGCGTAAGTAAAACATAATAATGTGCTGTATAAAAAAGCGTTTTACATAAGGTTTTTAACGTGAATTACAAACCTTTTACTTAAAATACTCTAAACTGTAGAGACAAAATTTGACTCTTTCCGATCAATAATAAACACTTTATTTAACGAGGCTACAAAATGGGATAATCAAATCTTCCATGTGGACCTCTGATAATATGGCCATCGAAATATGTTCATGCTCAAACTGTGCAAACGTAAGTACGTCCACCCGGGATTCAAACCCGCGACCCATAGGGCGCTAGGTTGAAAAGTCTACGGAATACCTGGTCTTCATAGAATGTCCATGTCTTGTTTAATTATTGAAGTGCATGAGCTACGTTCACAACAGAATCAGATGAATAGGTGAGCTAGAATACAAGCTTAAGTTGGGTGAACATAAATAATGATGAGCGCGCAACATTCTCAATATAACGTTAGTCGATCATATGCGCTCGCCCTATGTGCTCTATCTTAGCTTATACGAAAAAGTAAGACTGTTAAAGATAAATAAACAATGTCTTTTAAATTAGCGAGATTAATGATTTTGGTGTGTTTGTTGTTTGGTAGATTAAATGCTCTAATTGAACCGTTAACATCTGAACGATTCGTTTATGAGGAACAGCTTTTGAAAAAGTGGTGAGAATGGAAGTATGGATGGAACAAATGGAACGTGAAATGTCACAGAGGAAAACTCTCGAACAGCTGACATTGGAGGTAGAAAATAAAATAGCTGAAATGACACAGACGTACGACAAGATGAATAATACTATCCACAACTTAACATTGGAGGTAGAAAATAATAAGGCTGAACTCAAATTGGTAGAAGGTATGTACATTTTTGTCATGAATTGATAAGTTGATATGATTTAAGAATTTGCAAAACTATCATGTTGTAGTGTAGATAAATTTCAGACGTAACTATAGTTTAAATGCAGTATATAAGGTAAACCGTGCACTTGAGTGTCTACTCATTCTTGCAGTTTTATTATTATTGAACGATATTGAAAAAGAATCAGACTGATGACGTCCTGTCATCTCTGAGCAGTTTACATAATAAGCAAGTAATTTTTTTCGCTAATAACTCAATTATTAACAGAAATGTTACGCGTTTAAAGATAAATTGTAAACAAATATATCCATACCCATGTTTTTATGTTCTATTTATCACATGGTACTAATTTCAGGTTATTCAGTTATTTTATACGCATTTCATGCAAATAATTTATTTCATGTTATGCAATATGGAGATTGTTTTGTACAAATCGGCCCTTGAATTTTATATTGATATTTCAAATAAAAAATCGTGTAAATATGCTAATTTTGACTATATACGATACAAACATAATAACTTTAGATTAGTAGTTGATAACAAAAAATATGCAAACTATAATAATTATTAGTACCATGTTTTAAATTACTTAAAGCATTATTCGAAAACTTTGACTTTAATATTATTTTTTTTAAAAACACTAAGAATGGCATAGAGTCATTTTGGAAGAAATATTCTGAGAACTTAAGTGCATTTACATACAATTGTAAACTATGTTGAGTTTAAGTTTTAAGCATATCCAGTTTTTAACGGAAAACATATTTGGTTTAAGTGTATTTTAGTGTTTTTATATTTTGTAAAATACAAAAGTCAGTCTTTTCGTTAATTTATAAAATTGTTTTCTTAATATATCATAGAACGTTTAAGTTAGAATTTTACAATATTAATATTCGTGAGCAAGTAGCTTTAGTGCGCTCTAATGACGTTTTCTGTGATTCTGAAAATGTATGTCTGCTCATATTGTATATAACCATGTGAATGATCATTTCATGATATTCCATGTAATAAGCGTCTATAGTCACGTGATCAACAACTTCAGAAAAAATGATGTTCACCAATGTCTTCTTCAATTGAAACAATTGGATGAGATCATATTATTCGAAAATAACTATTATATTACAAACTTTCTGAAAAACATCCACTGAGAGGGACTTAAATGATTTTTGTTTAGAGATTTTTGCTATGATGAATTTAAATTTAATTAAAATATGCCTATGAGAAATATCAAAAGTTGTTGTTGTGCAAAGAATTCTCTCTGTAGAGGTTATACTGTATCTTACGTCCATAAAAAATTGCTAATTTATTCCATAAGGTTTACTAGTTAACTTAAAAGATTTTGCATGAAGCGATTTGTAAACTTATTCATGTGCAAAACAATTTATGAAGAGCATTCAAAGTAAACAAAACAGCTTACAAGCTGGTTAGACTATTTTTGGATGAAGAAATTTGATTCTTATTTTACATGTATACAGTATTAAAATATTTCCTGTTTTTTTGGTTGTTAAAACTATAACGAAGCACACGTGTTTAGTTTCATTTAGACGATCACGTGACAATAAACACTGGTAATTTTACATGAGTTTTCACTATAAAAATAAGTTATTATATTCAAACATGTATGGTCCTATAGGGTTAATCTACGTTTGACCTTTTAACTCAAATATATTATATACTTACTATTTGTGACTTCGTCGATATATCGGGAATCTGATGTAATTTTCATTTAATCACGATTGCAATTCTTTGTCATTTGTTTGTACGTGTTAATTTTTTATCAACAGCTGCCTTTTAAATATTTGAATACATTTCGTTTTTGCTGAAAACAATTAATGTAGAGCTCCCTCAACAACTTCTGTCAAACTTCGGATGATATCAAGTGATGTCAAAAAATTAAGTGAGCTCATATACGAGTAGTTGTTAAAAATCGATTAAGATCGGACAAACTTTTAGATGTGATTATAGGTGAAATAAATGTAATTTTGTAAATGGACGAATGATTTGACCTCAAACAAATTCGTAATTAATTAGTATACTGGTGATTTATACAATAAATTAGTAAAATACCCTTATTAAATCTTTAAATGCTAGTCAATACTTGAGTTTATGTATGACATTACCGTAAAGATGAATTTATTTTATTAACGAATTATCATTGTAGTTTATTTTCTTTCTTTCATTCATTGTCAAATGGTATAAAATAATTATAAATGGGTAACTTGGAGATCTACAATAGTTTTTATGGATACAAGATAAGGAAACGGACATTTTTAAGGCGGCGATAATCGTTACATTTTTCTGTTATGACCACTGGCACTGGAGTCCATACATTCGATACAATATTCATACTTAAAAATTAAACAATTAAAAAAAAACATTGTTGAAAAAAAAACCGGTCCCTTTTGAGTAAAAACCTCAGCTTATTAGACTTGTGCGGACGAAGGTGAAGTGTGAGCATGGACAGTCGATTCATTAGATTTATAAGGGGTCATCTCAAAAATATTTTACATACAAATAGACAAAAATGTCAGTTTATCAACTGTAAGGTTATTAATTTTGCTACATGTTCTTTTTAAAAAATCTAACAAGTTAAAATAACATAAAACAATATAAGTAGAAATACTACCATCTTTATATAAAATTACAAAATGACATGTAACGGGTTAAACACCCATGTCAACTTATATGCAATACTACTACATAAGTTCTATATATCCTTCCATCTGTTCCGCTTCCAAACAGGACATTACGCGACACGGTGCTTCCAGATACTGTTGTATACATCTGTGTGTCATTATCTATGCGATCTTTTCTATCCGACTCGGACAACGGGTAAACTGTATGAAACTTTTTGTTTATTATGCCTTCTTTATACTTATTTCGTCACGTTTTTACACCCTAACCGCATAAAGTCATGTAAAACTCAAGATGTTATAATTTAGCCTAAATCATAATAGTTATGTATAGTAAACTTCGTGCGAAAACTAATTAAACTCAAGAAAAGATATAGATAATGTTAAACAAAAATACATACTGACGAGAAAAAGAAACGTCTCATCAAAGGCTTAAAGATACTGATATGCCACATTCAGACAGACGGTGTTTATAGTCGGTACGACCAGACAAACACAGATACGTCAATTTTAATTGCGTGATATATTTATCACGTCAATATCTATACTACGTTTGGTAGAAGGGTAACGGTGGACGTCAAATAAATCGATTTTGAGAACGGCGAATGCCGTACCCTGTATTTGTTCGAAAGATTTGCTACAATCTAAAATTCTAACAGCTTATGTGGGCTCGTTACAATCTCAGCTAGCCTTGACAGAGTGTCAAATTATAAAACGTAAAATAACGTATCGGTATCTAAAGACGACGTCATAAACTTTCGACGAAGCAATTCTTATTACAGCGTTACAGCCCTGGTTGTTTGCCAAGGTAATCTCAAAGACGTTTCATCGGCCAGCTATATTCTGGCAATGGCATATCTTATTTTATCAGCATGACACTGACCACAATCTATCAGTGACTAAAGCTAACGGCATTTATTTTTACCTTGGTTGTTGCGTTCGCCCAACTGCAATTTGATTTAACACGTGTGGGATTAAGTTAAACTGCGATTCCGTCGACAACAGCAGACGTTCAGGAAATGGATTGAGAAAGGATTTAACTATATCTGTTGGGCAACTGGTACTGTCTTTATAATGCTGTGACAATATAATAATTTTTAAATGACCACGTATTCTTAAGATGATATAATTTTCAAGAGAAGTTTGAATTGCTTTGTAATTTGAACCATGAAAAATATTAAGGATATGTATGAGGCATTTCTTTTTATACCGTGTATCCAAGACTTTCACGTACTGGTTTCTCGAGTAAATTACGGGGGAAAATTGTATCTAACACACCGTGCAGTGTCCGTATTATCAAACACTGTTTAAGCGATTTGATTTGCTGATGGGTAACCACCGTTATCCTATTAAATGTCGAATAATTAATAAGCGTGGCCTTTGGTGTTTTACTCAATAAAATTATGTAATATTACTTTGAGAAAACCTCCCATTCTTTTCTCATATCCTCCGTTCATGTTCACTTCAGAGTTTAATCGGCACAAGTTTATTAAAAAGTATATATGGTCTTGAACCGTTTTTGGCAACATTGTCAGTGCGATATCAGTTTACTGCCTTATTCTTGCCTGACAAAATCCAGCTCCTTGCCAGCCAATTATCAGCCTGTTACCAGACGTGGCAATACACTGACCCAGTCTATTGACAGTTGGTTATCAGGTTATTGTCAGACATGTAGTCAGTCTAAGACCAGCACAAGCCATTTTATTTTCAGTCATATAAAGCACAAATTGGCTTAGTGTAAGATTAAAATTGAGACAATCTACTTGTTGTTTATTTTTAATTCTAATGTACCCTAACAAGTTTTAACTGACTTTTAACTGATACCTCACTGACATTTAACTGACAATAAAAAAACACTGACAACACAATGACATAACACTGGCAAAATTGCAGTGATTTTGGCCTTTTCAGTCTATTGCTAGTGTATAACCAGTCAAACCTCAGATCTGGTATCTGACTGGCAATAAATTTTATACCAACTGACAAACATTTTAGAGGGATAAACACTTGTTTCTAACTGACATAACACTGGCACTAAACGGATGTCCCACTGGCATAGAAACATCATTTTATATAAGAAGTATTTGACGAAACAATGCAGCGAACTAGTAACTTATCATTTCTTACAATTATTTTTTGAACAAATTAACCACAGACTGCTTATCATTAGAATAGTGTCATTACAAATTAAAGAACATGTTTATCCGGAAAACAATTATCCGAATATATGTACTCTTAACTTGTTTTTTACAGCTGATTAAAAGAGTAAAGAGATATTAACTATATCATCTTTGCATTTTATATTAGTGTATAATGACTTTAGATGCCTACTGAAATATCAACTTACAGTACAATCTTTTTCAAATTTTGTTGAGCGGGTAAAAAAGATTTTGTTGTTGACCTCATGTTAAGTTCTTCATGTTAACGATAAAAAAACAAAACATTTCAGATTGTGTCTATTAAGTAAATACACAATATTTCCCCCTGAATAAGAAAGTGTAAAACATGGGCCTATTAATTATATCTGTAAAGGATCACAATACTAATTGTAATTATAGACCATGCTGTTTTATATCATTCATGGATCTTGTTTAAAGTCATTTCTGTCAAGTTTTTACTTTCCAGTGAATTATCAGTTTTAAGATTTGTTGAACAAAATTGGAGAATTATTGTCAGTCTATTGTCAGACCAACTTGTATGTTAAAATTCAAATTACGTTGCTGGCAGTTGCTTTATATAAAAGTTTTATATTGTCAGTCTAATGTCAAGTCTGTTTTTCTTCACATGTTAATATCAGACTATTGTCAGATCATTGTCAGTGTGTAGTCATACATCCATTAAATACACAATGTTGCCCGTTTATAACCAGTTGACCAACAGACTAATGTCAGATCTGGTAATAGGCTGATACTATCTGTCAGTGTGTAACCAGATTTTTTTTTCAAACCAGTGTGAAAAACTATTGAACACAGTGTGTTGGCAGACAAAGCTTTTTGTAGTCAGTTAAATATAATTGTAGTGTTAGCTTATTACCATTTTGGTGCAAATGTGTTGTCTGAAACAGCTTTTCGTAAGGGTATGCCCATTTATATTCCGAAATGTAAATATCCATTTCGACCGTGAATCACTGCAAAGACGGTTCAATACCATGTGTATAGATGTATTATAATAAACTGTGGCACGACTCTAAAGCGATAGGTAAACATGTGCCGTTGTTTCTTCACTATTTTTTTTAAGTATGAATATTTTATCCAATATAGGGACTCATGTACCAGTGGTTGGGACTACCAATTATTAATTTGTAATATCTTTAAAAATATCCAATAAATTAAACCACACTAATGAAAAGTAAATCCATTTTAATAAAATGTTATAAAATTACTTGTGGATGAAAAGTTGAAATATTGCTTGTGAATCTTGATTGTAAATCAAATGATAAAAATAGTAACAAAAGCTTATTCCTTGATATGAGTATGACGGGAATTCTAATGTAATAATCTAAATTCGAACTGTAGACCCTAAAAAAAGAAATTTCTTCTAGGTTTATATTGTTGCACTGAATGTAAATATTACCAAACAAAGTATTTCTTATAATATTTCAGAAAGATTAAGTCTTCCAATGATAGCCTTCAATGCATATGGATTGGCTGACTACAGTTTGGACACCAACCAAATACTAGTATTTAAGAACACCTATCTAAATGAAGGTAATGGTTATGATACCAGTGATGGTGTATTCACTGCTCCTGTAGGAGGACTGTATATGTTTTCAATGCATGCATGTAACTACGGTGGTAAAGCTTTTCATTATTACATAGTTGTTGACAATAATATTATAGCTAGAAGTACAAAGTATGACACTGCATCTAATGACTGTGCTTCTGTTGTTACCTTAACAAAGTTGGAGAAAGATCAAAGAGTTTGGGTGAAATGTTCTTCTGGTTATAGTTCAACCACAACTCAGCTGAGAGAAGATGCTTATAGACAATCCACATTTTCAGGAGTTCTACTACACGGATAATGTCTTATGTGTATATTTTTGTCTTAGTATTTGCAATGGTGAAAGGTTTTTGTAAATGTGTTGACAAAACACACAAAATAGTATTACATGTTTGTATAAACATTGAAATAAACGAATCCGTTCGAGAGGTTAGGCAGTATTGAAAATATTTTCTATAGTTCATTTTTACAAAATAAGTGTAGCAGATAATCACATCCCTTCTAGTCAATCATGCTTGTAATGGTGGAACTCTTTACCATTACATAAATAGGACACTGTACATGTCACCCGGATCAGTTCATTGTATTGTTTAATACACATGGTATTTTGGTTTCTGGTACAAACTGTACATTACATAATCAATTTTGGACGGATAATTCATTTACTGACAGTTGGGTCTACATAATGTAAATTGCAATAAGTACTATTTTAATTTTCAACTACTTTTATTTCAATATTTTTTTCTATTTGCTTAATATGGAATTCTGCAATAAATCCCGTCATTGTTTTTTTCTTTAAGTTTTTGAATATACAGTTACCATAATAAGAATACGTATATTTTTTATTCGGTAATATTATCCTACATTTTCTTCATCTATTGGAATGAACGTTGATTTAGCGATACAAACAGTTATATACTATTTGATCGTACATGTTAAATAAAGCATTACTTATTGATAAAACATAATTTAAATGACATTACTCTGTGAAAGATAGAAGTTTCAATGTGTATAAATTTATATCTAATGAAATATGAATTGGTAAAATATTTATAGATATAATTTATCATTTTCAAAGGACAACATTTAGACTACACAATTTGATACACACCGTAAACTCTTTATTTATAAGAAAAAAGGAATAGTTTATGTCATTCATTACATAGCTAATGGTTTAATTTTTTGCCAGGATAAGTTTGTCTTTTAAATTACACGGACATATTGTGAACAAAAATCTTTACGCGGTTGTCAATTGATTGTTATATTATATGATTGATAAATTGTAAAGTATGTGTGATATAACCCATCAGTTATATATTTTTCTCTTTAAATGTTGTCTTAAGGGAAATATATACATATGCGTATATTTGAAACTGAAATTATATGTTATTTGTGCATGGCTTATTTTATATTCCATATTATGGCTGATCATTATTCATATTCTGTTATAAATAAAAATATGCAATCGAAAAAAGTGTTCTTCTTTTATTTGTCATTTTGTACAACTGGGCAACATAAATTATTATCATAAATCTAACGGCACTTAAACTGTAAAGTATAGAAAGATTTACGACTAAAATCAGTCGTAAGATGTTTGATGATACGTAACCCAGGATCCTAGATAAAGCAGCGTATTAAAGAAATACTTAATATTCCTTATCACATATAGATATAGAGATGAAAACTTTAAATTTTGTTGTAAACTCTAATTTGTGCGGCCTTAGCACTGCCCTGATTGACAACCGTAAAGGCAACATGAAGAAGACTGAACTGTTTCTAGATCAACCTGTGATAAGTTATATCAAGTACTTTTGTCAGAATAATGCAATGAAGTAATTATTGATGCACAGTCAACTACTGCAAATGTAACGTTGGAGAACTTCACCACATTAGTACTAGTGTGAGGTTATATTCTTAAGAGTACATGATGTGAACATTGCATTTTAAATATTTAACTTAACGTCGCATTCAACACATATTTGGGTTATACATGTATAAACGACGACCAACTCTTCCTACCATAGGTTTTCTGCACACTTTTCTATCACCAGTACTAACTTACCCTACCACGAGGCCGACAACTCATGTAAAGGTTATAACCTACCGCGACCGGGTTCAAACCCCGATCTCCGGATTCGAAGTCAGACATGCTAACCACTATGCCACTGCCGCGGCTAGATATTTGACACCACCATGTATTAGATACTTGACACATAAGTCAGTGCAACGTTCATTCATCAGTGTCAATACAATTTTCTGAGTGTGTGAGTGAAATGGCTTCTCTTCAGTAACAGCTTGCTTTTCGTTGTAAATGGAGACACTTTCTAGTGATCACAAGTGCAATTGGTGGGAGCAGTAACGAGATATATCGACATTTCCGAGGCACAAAGAATATATTTACTAAGGAAACAAGAAAATGCTTTATTGTATACTGTTACGGTACAGAAAAGGAACAAATTACAGTAAAGAAATATAAATTTATTTAATAAAATAATAGTATCGAAAATTACAAAACAGAAGAAAATGAATAATATAAAATAAAACCTTAGTAGATGTAAGTCCAATTCTTCACTGATTCTGGGGTTCTTTGTCAAAAATCCAACGATGTTAAATGTTAGAGTCCCACAATTAAAATCCAAATAAAGATGTTAATTCTATTATTCTAACTCTGTCTTATGATATTAATGAACATCCAAAATGACTGTAATATAATAACTAAACTTGATGACCGAAGAGTAATGACTTAATGTTAGTTTTCCGAATGAATGAATGATTATGACTTTTTCCCAAGGTTTTTGTATCGTACTATGACCTCATTGATCGTTCTTTGATACCAGTGAAACATACCTATAATATATATAATGAACTGTAACTAAACCACCTAACAAACATTTTCTGACACATTGTAATAAATACTCCCTTACTTACCAATTTGCCCTACATGGAAGATATTCATCATTAAAGACAGAATTATTGTTGAACTGCATAGCATCTCGAAGCTGGGAATTGAACATAGGACCTCCTTCGTATTCGATATTCTACCATTCAACCATTGTCACAAATACATCAAATGGAATGTTATTATTGACAAACAAGTCTACTACTAACTTAATTGAGCGGCAGATGACGGTTTCTTTAGCTGAATATTAACATTTCAGGTTAGGTAATCCAGTGTTGTTTTATTTTCATCTCAGTCACAGTTACTTCCCTTAGTATTGAAAATATCGAAAGAGAAAACGCTTTTGCGAGCAACATTTTGGTGAGCGACAAGTGAAAACTCACTTGATAAAATACGTTTTCTCTGACAGTATGCAACATCATTTTCATTATTTCAGTCACGAAATTACTTGATCCCAAATTGTTTAGGCAATGTACGCCCTGGATAAATTTCGTTTTAATTCGTACAATGCTGAACTATGGTCGATACTAGTCTGGAATACCTGCCCCTTACCACTGTCGTTATCGGGTCAGGAAAACAGTTATATATATACTTTATTGCGATAATTAAGGCCACCGGCCCATTCACATAATTATTACAGTACATACATACAAAAACATATCAGTGTGATGGAGAAACATTTTAACAATAAGATTAAGATAAGTATACTATTATCTCTAAGGTAAATTGTATAATTATATTCAAACATAGTATACATGTAATTCACATACTTAGCATACAGTCACTCATAGATGGGAATTTCCCTCTCTTAAGGTAAAATGTAAAATCATATTTGAACACAGTTAACAAGTAATTTACATAATTATATAATTACTCAACCATTTCAATAAAGGAAATGTTTAAACAAAGGTAATGTTTCCACATGTTTAAAATATAACACCAGTAGTTTACTTAAGTATACTATTACAATTACATGTACAAACCTTTCCAGAAACAAATTTCATTCTTTTTAGGTATAATGTATACTCAAACTATTTAGAAAAATTACAATTAATTTACCACATATTTAAACATAGTACACAAGTTATTTACCAAATATTTAAACATAGTGCACAAGTAATTAACCAAATATTTGAACATAGTACACTAGTATTTACCATATATATAAACATTGTACACAAGTAATTTACCAAATATTTAAACATACTATACAAGTAATTTACCATATATATAAACATTGTACACAAGTAATTTACCAAATATTTATACATACTATACAAGTAATTTACCATATATATAAACATTGTACACAAGTAATTTACCAAATATTTATACATACTATACAAGTAATTTACCATATATATAAACAATGTACACAAAAACAATGTACACAAGTAATTTACCACATATTTAAACATAGTAAACAAATAATTTACTACATATTTAAACATAGTACACAAGTAATTCACCATATATTTAAACATGCTATACAAGTAATTTACCATATATATAAACATTGTACACTAGTCATTTACCACATATTTAGACATAGTACACAAGTAATTTCTACATATTTAAACATATTACACAAGTAATTCACCATATATTTAAACATGCTATACAAGTAATTTACCATACATATAAACATTGTACACTAGTCATTTACCACATATTTAGACATAGTACACAATTAATTTACCACTTATTTAAACATAGTAAACAAGTAATATACCACATATATAAACCTAGTACACGAGTAATTTACCTGAGTATAGAATTACCCAAACTTATCAAGATTAAAGTATAATGCATATTCATATTTAAACAAAGTATACAAGTAATAAACATGTGTACAATCATTTACATATACTAAGATAGATATTTTCTTCTTTTAAGGTAAGCGTATAAAACATATTCAATTATAGTACACAAGTAATTTACATAAGTATACAATGACTATTACATTTCAAAATAGAGATTTCCCTATATATTTAGGTATAGTGAATATACATATCTTAACAAAGCATACAAGTGATTAACATAAGTATACAATGACTATTATATTTCAAAATAGAGATTTCCCTATATATTTAGGTATAGTGTATATACATATCTTAACAAAGCATACAAGTGATTAACATAAGTATACAATCACTCATACCTTTCAAGAAAAGAACTTCTCTCTTTTAAGGCATAATGTATAAACATGGCAACATTACGTATAATTTCAGTATCAGAACATGACATTAATCTGTAAAATTCTAGTTCATTTGGATTGTTAAGGTAAACATGAGGAATATATTTAGAACGAAGAATATTGTACAATGGACATGTCATAAGAAAATGAAATTCATCCTCTATGCAATTATTACAATAAAAACATGTTCTGTACTCTCTATCTATACCTAGATGTCTGCCTTGTTCTATCATCAGTAAATGAGATGAACTTCTAAATGAAGCTTGACTAGAAAGAAATTTTGCTATATCAATACAAGTAACATATGGTTCAACTTTATAGTCTGTTTTAAAATGTGAATAATGAAATCATTTTGTATTATCTTTGCAAGAGGTCATCCAAGTCTGCTGATACTGATCAGTAATCCTTTGTACATATAATTTTATAAATCTATCTGGGTTAACAACTTCTTGATTATTCCATACATAAGCAAATCCATTTGAACTCAAGTTATTTCTTACATATGAAACCCAATTTGTATGACCTTTACTATCAAAATACAACAGCATCTCATAACTTAAGCGTATATATCTATTTCTTGGCATAGTTAATATTCTCAACCAATATTTAATGGCTTTCTTAGCTGAATATATATACATTGGGACTCTCCCAGTGTCACCCAACACAGCATCGTTACATGCATTAGTTTTAACATTTAAAAAGCGCGTAACAGCATACAAGTGTACATTTTCAACACAATTAACATTACACAAGCCCCAAATCTCTGAACCATAGAGTAAAATTGGTGCAATTTTCATGTCGAAAACTTTAAAAAACGTTTTATAAGGTACATGGCTCAACTTACCAAAAGAGTTTAAAATATGACAAAGGGCTTTTTTGCCTTTAACAGACATATTTTCAGCCATTTTGTACAATGATAACCTGCTTGTAAAATACACGCCCACGTAACTAAACCCAGAGACGATTTGTAAATAATTATTGTTGTAGTGCCAGCGTTCACGACGTGATATTCTACCCCCTCGTTTAAAGACGACAATTTTTGTTTTGTTAATATTTACTTTTAGTTTGTTATCGTTGCAAAACTCACTTAAAACATTTAATTGCCTTTGCAGGCCAACTACAGTATCAGACAAAAGACCAATATCGTCAGCAAACATTAATAGAAAAATTTCTGTAATATCAGGAATCAAACGTATTCCGTGTACATTACAATTACACAATAATTTATACAATTCATTAATAAACAATGAAAACAAAATAGGACTGAGGCTACAACCTTGTCTCAGTCCTACAGGACAGTCAAATGGTTCCGATACCCCTATGTCACTTCTCACTTTAGCTTTGACATTAGAGTATATACTGGTTATGGTTTTGAACAAATTACCTTTTATACCATTGTTTTTAAGAATTTCAAACAAAATGGATCGATCGATAGAATCAAACGCTTTCTCAAAATCAATGAAAGCAACATATATTGGTTTACGTTTAATATTTAAGTACCTAGAAACAAGTGAATACAAGACAAAGGCATTATCAATGGTACAATAACCTGCTCTAAATCCAGCTTGACATTCTGAAATAACAGAGTAAGCATTTACATAAAATGTCAGTCGTTTTGTTAAAATAGCAATATATATCTTACTTAGAGAGTCAATGAGAGCAATGCCCCTGTAATTATTAGGCGTGCTAGTAGAACCCTTTTTATGAATTGGTACTATTATGCTTTCCATCCAACTGGAAGGAAATTCCCCAGTTGCAAACAACCTATTAAATAATTTGAGCAGCAACGGTGTCAATATAGTTGAACCATTTACAATTAGAACATTATGTATCTGACCTGCAGTCGATTTATTAACATTAATAGATTTAATAACATCCTTTATTTCAGTCTCAGAAATAGGTGAATTAAAAATAAGATCTTCTATATCATCAAATTCTTCTTGATTTATAGTATTAGTATTATTGTCAGACAATGTTTCATCTGGTATATTGTGCTTGAAAACGGAGCTAAAATGCTCATACCACGCATCAAGTGAGATATTAGGCGATTGTCCAGTTTCACCTGTTAAACGTTTAATTTCCCGCCAAAATTGCTTAGGATTATGTACTGATGTTTCTAAATTTTTTACTGTGCACTTTTCATATGCTTTACGTTTTGTTTTACATAATTGCTTATAATTTAGCTTTTGATGCAAATATTCTTGTAAAGTTGTATCACTACGTTTAGATTTATATTGCTTTAGTAACAATTTACATGATTTTTTATTTTGTCTGCATTCAAAATCAAACCAGCTTTTATTAACATTAGGTTTATTGCTACATATGTTTTTCTTGACAGTATCGCCAGCTTTCATTATAAATGATTCCAATTTTTCTACAATACTATCAATACAATAGTTAAAATCGTCTAACAAAAGATACAACATATTACAATTTACATCAGATAAACTATTTGACAAGGATGTAATGTAAGTATCCTTATTTGAGCTATTAATATCAAATTGTTGTTTAATAGCCTTATTACCTTCCAGCTTTGGTGATATATCATTAACTTGTATTGACATATCAACTGGGAAATGACTACTTTCATGCCATGAAAGAACATTACAGTTTTCAATTTTAGATAGAATATTAGTTGATACAACAAAGTAGTCAATTACACTGCAGCCATTTTGGTTGACAAAAGTAAATTCACCGCTTCCAAAGCGACCATTTGCAATATAACAACAGTAAGTTTTACAAAAAAGCAACAAATCTTTACCAAATTTGTTAACAACAGTATCTAATGATATCCTTGGTACGTTAACATTTCCATCAAGTACATCATTGAATTCGCTTAACTCTGGAACAAAGTCATCACTTTCAGTAAAATCATTTTCTATACCAGTACGGGCATTAAAGTCACCGCATATTATCAGCTCATGACCTAAAAGATCATTTTCAATAAGAGTGTTTTCAATACACGAAACACTTTTGGTTGTAGCATTTACATCCTGATAAAACACAGAATTTTCAGGAGGTAAATAAACTGAAATATATATAATATCTCTGTTCATATTGAACAATGACTTGTCTATTCTGAGTATTACACCAAATTTAAATCCATCACAAATTCTATTAACTAGATGACTTATGGAGTTTTTGATCAACACTGTTACCCCACCCATAGGCCTACCGCCTCTCACTGAATGTTTAGCATCACAACTATAGCTTGTATAGCCACTGAAAGAGTAAGGAACGACAGACCATGTTTCCTGGAAACTAATAACATCATAGTTTTGAATTTCTTTAATGAAATCACTAGAAGACACTTTTGAATATAAACCTTCTACATTCCATGTCAAAAATTTTAATATTAAAGACTGTTGTGGTGGGCTTTGGCCATACCCTTACGGATTCATATGTATATTTTGTGTGCTGTTAGCAGTCATTTCCATCGGCTCCATGCAAGAATTATCATTCCATTCAACATTCCGTTTTGCTCTTATAAAGCTCCTGGATTCATTGCTGGACTTTGTTTTAGCGTATGTAACTAATTTACCATTTTTAAAATATCCACCATAGCCTCTGGCATTCAAACTTTTAATTTGCTGTCGTTGCATGTACGAAAGATCATTAGCAATACGTATTCCCTTGGTTCGTAGATTGTCACGATACTTAAAAAGTTTGAATTTGTCGTCTGCTTTTCTGAACTTAGCAATGACCATCCTTGCTACTCCGGGTTTCTTATTACCAATACGAGTAGACTCTAATATAGCAATTTCGTTTAAATTATCAGATGGATCAGCTACACTAAAAACTTTTTCATTTATAACAGCAGTAAGATCTTTCTGCTCATCTTCAATCTCATCCAACCCAAATATTCGTAGAGATGATTTCAATCTGTCAGATTCAATTATTTGCAGCTGTGTTTCAACTGTACGAAACATGTCATAACTTTTGTCACTACTCAATGATAGTTCAATTAAATCTGCATTAACCTGCTCTGAATCATGATGTAATTTGTCTATATTTTCTTCCATTACTTGTATTCTATGTCGGGTCTCTGACTGACTAGATTTAAGCGCACTAACATCTGACCTTAGAGTGCTCATTTCATCAGACAACACTTGCAAATTCGATTTAACATCAGATATTTCAGACTTCATATCTCTGATTTCAACTTTCACAGATTTAATTTCAGACTTGGTTTCATGTATAGCATTTAAAATCATCTCTGTGTCCTTGGATGGGCCAGGGTTTAGTTCAATGTCTGAAGCAAGAATTAATAACCTCATAGAATATCCCATGTATTGGTCCAATGTAACACAAGTTCCTGTAGCTTGACAATGACTAGTATTGAACTTATCAAAATGCAGAGGTACAGATGAAGCATATTTACTACAAATGTGTTCATTTCCTTGTACAACACAGTTGACTTTTATATTTCACATATTTAATCAGTTTTGGTGAAGACATTCCAGATCTGCCATAAGTCCCTATTCGAATACGATACAAAACTAGTTCAACACCCATTTTACAAAGTTGTAACAAACCAATTCAAGTTACTTTATAAAGCGTTCTCAGCGTTCCATAGTTTTAAAATTCCTGTACACAGACTATCTTCACTACACGAATTTTACTAACACCTTTAATGTGTATACAGTCAGTAGTTCAATGTGTAACGCTCCAATGCACACAGTATATATTGGTTTATAATGCAGAATAAAGTCATCAAATACATGAAAATGGAAGATGAAGTACCTTTTCCAATATTGTCAAATTAAAGTCCAGATAATAATCCGCAATTAAGTATGAATTTCACTATCCAAAGTCCTGTTAAACTTGACAAATTTTGGTTTTACATCAGAGAGACAAAAACACGACTTCCCTTCACTCCATCACACATCAGTAATAAGGGCTGCCTCCTCAGTTATTATCCAGACATTTTTTTACGTTTTTTTTAAACTTGCATGATTATTTGCTAAAGATAGTTACGTTGGTAGGAGTTCGGCACTACAATATATAATTCGATTTCAATTTATCTGACTGCACATATACTAAGGGAACGATTAACAAAAACCATATCTTCAAAGTGAACTCAATTCGGACGTGGATTAGTCTCGTTAGAATTTCGGATATTTATTTAGCATACATGCAACCGAACATGAACCGAATTGTACAATGATCAATTGATTTAAACCTGTGTATTGAGAAATGTTAATTTGAAAACATAATTATCCAACACCTAATTCATTATATCGGGCACGGCCATTATCAAGCTTTGTCTGACGTACGTTACGACTTGGAACCAGACAATGTACGCCCGGGATAAATGCCGTCTCACTTCGTACAATGCTGAACTATGGTCGATACAAACTAATACGATCACAGCAATCCACAACCAGCCTTAGTGTAATGGTACCAGAACGTTTAAACATTCCTCAAATAAACCATGATATGTCTAGCGAAATATTTAACTTGATATAAACGAGTTTTCATGTAAAACTCGTGGTATTCATGCAAAATCACCACTGTGTTATATGAATTGGTCAGATTTTGATCATCTCGGGGAAACAACTCCAGTTCAAAAATTATAACTCAATCGACAAGAGTTATCTACCTTTTGCAATCTTGTTAGTTTCAACTAAACTAGAGATAATTACTGTTGTTAATGATATAAACAAATATTCAAGTTAACTATTAATTTGGACACTTGTTTCATGAACGACGTAAAATTGGCAACTATTTTGTATAATAATTATACAAAATTGTAGATCACACCAATATAATTCCATAAAGTATGTGTTTGTTGAGGTATTCAGTAATTTGTATGAATCTTAAAATTTGCTTCTATTTTTCTAGTAGCATCATAACAAATTTCTCATTCTATTTTTTTTTAAATTGAAACCCGTGGTAAATCCATCGTGCGAGAATAGAAATAGAAATGTCAGTCAAGCAAAAATATATTAAAATATTCAGATTTCGACAAGTGGAATTAGACCACGCATACATGTTCAAACACAATCGTAAAACAGAATAACTAATAACTAATAGTGTAGGAAGCACTTTCTAAAGGAGGGGAGGGGAGCTTGCTTTGTAAAACAGATTTGTCTGTTGGAAAATGCACCAGTGAATTTCCAAGTCTAGTAAGATGTAAATCAAATTACCTTTAAAAGTATTCCTGCTAAAATCGTAACAGTTACAATTTAACAGATATAAGTTAGCAGTAAATGTTTTGGTATAACTTGTTGATGAAGTTAAATAATTATGGAAGACTACGAGACTGTTGATATTGGAATTTCTGTTGTAAAATTTGGTAAGTGATTTGTTCACGAAGCATCCCTTCTTAGGAACGTTTTTTTAAATGGAAATAAGTTTGGAAAATATAAAGTGTGGCAGACTCGCGACAGAGTAAACACATAAAGACAGAAAAAAGAAGCTGAACTCAAATTGATGGTAAGTAATGATTTATTATTATTAGCTGATAACCTAACAAATACTGTATAAAATGTATGATATTTATGTCACTCTTATAACTTGCGACATAATACATTAACTAAATATAAAACATCTGACAAACAGATGTGCTGCTTTAACTATTGGTTAACATGGATAACGAACAGAATAGTTGATATAAGGTATATGTCTCGTCGTTAGTAAGAAATCAAAGCGCTCGAACTACTGAGAATTTTCTTTGTGTTTACACATATTACATGTAAATTTATGTGTTCTGAGAGTTTTCTCGTGAAATGTGCCCGAAAATTTCACCATCGGAAGTGATCAGTTATCGTTGTTAAAACGTACTATAACTGCATATTATGTTCTATATTTTATATCTTGTACTTAACAGAATAATGAATTCTCTTCTGTAAATGTATTGATCAAGCAATCGTTGAATTCGTACTCATATATATTTTCTGTATCAGTATTCATAATGCTTACTCTATGTTTACAAAAAGTAATTGATTATGTCTAAAGTATTACAATGTATATAAATACCTTTTATGTGAAATATTAATTCTAATGCTTTGTCCAAAAATATTAATCAAAACTCGACCTATATAACTGAATATACATGGGCCATATCTGGATGTACTAATACGTTAATTGTAACGAAAAATCGACAAAGAATAACACATCTATAGATAAAGCATAATCTAAAGTTACACGACTATGAACAATGTAACACCAAAGATTTCAACGCAAGGAAAGTAAGAATTCATACAGAGAATTTGAAGTCCTATGACTTTTAATTGTTTGCTTTAGACATTGTAGCTATATTCTTATTGCAAAATACAATTTTACGGATGAAATAGAACAAGCTACTGTCGCATCTATGGAAGGAAATTTAAGACTGAAGGTCAGTAATATGGAGCAGTTAGAATGACTTTTTTAGTCGGAAAGCTGAAAGCATGGTGAGTCGTCATTGCATTCAAATGTAATTGAAGTAATAAAAGTCAATGACATTAATAAACTAGTTGTACATGTACGAGCAGTGGGCTCAAATTATCTTAATACAGTGGTGGCTGGCGATCAGGTGACCCGACCCGAAAATTGTTTTATACACAAGCACAATCAAATACCTAAAATATGGCTTTAAGTGTCATTGCAGTGTCACTTCAGCCACAAATTATAAAATTGTAGTTCAAGACCAAAATATGGTATGTTTAGATGTGCCTTTTTCTTTCTTTCTGACAGTCGACAAGTACAATCATTTTATGATGAAACTAAGTCGTAACAGTCAAATAGTTATCATAAATTTCTCATTTAATTGTTTACACTTGTTAACATGTACGTGAAATAATCACAAGTACAAATCATATTATAAGCCAATTTTAACGACTAAAACAAAACCCTTATCATTAAACTGTTAAAATATTTTACCAAAACAAATTGGTTTCCAATTAAACTCGCTATGTTTATATACTAACAGGTTACAAGAACGACCTGTAAGTCAGATATTGCAAATTTTATTAAACCAATAGTTTAGTACTTAAAAAATTAAGACATTTTGGCAATGTTAACATCCAACCCTCCCCCCCCCCCGCTGGAACCGTCCCTGTAATGTACCTGTATACCAAACTATAAACATGGATGTTCAATGTCCAGTAAAAAATACTACAGATTGTTCATATACCTTGGAGTTCTAAATATTATCAGTAAGAAGTATGTAGACATAATTGTTTCGTCAATTTGACAATCTTTTAAACGTAACAAAATTGAGGATAAATGATAACATTATTTTGACAATGTGGTAAAATTTACTATTTGTTTAATTACGAGTTGATGTGAACATTCATATTGCCGTGTTTAATAATTATTACATGTGTTTATCAAATTATCATTTATCCAGTTATATATTAACAAAATCTATGTGAAATTTCTTTGGATAATTTTGATTTTAAGTAGCTTGATTTTTAAAAAAGAATCACAGGCTAATTACCCCATGTTTTGCATAACCGTAAGTCTAAATCGTCATATCACAGGACAATATTAATTCCTACCGGAAGTCTCCTGCTAGTAATACATGTTATTATAAACATGCTATCTGATTGGTTGTATCTTTAGTAACTAAATGGTGCTTTGATAAATTCGACGCAGAGTGAAACTACACTCGAATGTAGTTACGGTACGAAGAAATATACACACTTGTTGTTATTACCGATGGTTCTAATTCACATAAGATAAATTAAAGTTCAATAATCAAATTATTCAGCCATTCTCATTCCTACCCGTTATTCTAAATCATGTAGGACTATTGCCACATGGAACGTATAGGCCTACGTGTTCCTAATTAATACAAGATGTAACTAGTTAACAGTTCTAAATCATGTTGGACTATTGCCAGATGGAAGTATATATATAATGTGCCTAGTAACTGGTTAATTGCTAAATCCAGAGACTAAGTCTTTCCAGTAACAGTGTAGGATGACTGACCACTGTATAATTATGATACAAAGGAGGGATTATTTTTCTAACTTCGGCACATAATGTCATGTTTCTATGCCTTTACAATGTATTGCTACATACGGTGTTCAACCCAACCAAAATAAAGAAAAAAACAACAGATACGACAATGTTATCAAATGAGTAAACTGTTTGTTTCAATCTTATATCCATGTTATTACTAAGTACAAGACGTACCTTTCATTTTGATAAGCAATGATTAATTGTATCAAGTTCTTAAACATTCTCGTACCTCGAGGTTATCAAGATTCTCGGTCTAATCTCGAGCTAGTATTGAGAATCCTACTAGATTCTTGGAACGATGATGGTTCTTAAATTAAGTGATATGGATGTTGAATTTGATATAACAAACTCCACTTTATAATTTATCTAGTTATCTTTATTAAGTTTGCCGCCCAATAAATTTCATACTGATAACAATTTCGCAGAGTGTGAAAGAATTTGTTTTAACATGTTAAACTGATAGTAGTACTAAACAATGACAATGGAATTATTTTGTTATGTTGTGTCATTACATAATGTTTGAAATTGTTTGGCGTTTAGTTTTTTCAACCAGAGTCAGTCCGTTTCTAATTGTGCATTATGTGCAGACCCAGGCAAGAAACTTAAGCAAACCATATGTCTCCAGTAGGGACATTTCATCGGAAGAAAGTTCTTCCCGTGCTGATCTCCTTTCTTCAGCAGTGTTGATTATTAATCGTCTTTATTAATTATAATATTTTTATAATGATCACCATCTCCATTTCTCGACTGTGATTACAAACGGTTACGGCTGGGATTTTTTATGATGATAAATATAATAGTCCGAGAGCTGACAGGGTTTTAATTGCGATATCGCGCCCAAAAGGTTTGATGAGAGATTCAGATGTTGTTTTGCCTGAGAAATTCGAAAATGCTAGTCTTAAAAGTGGCGAGGTAGGCGTTTTCCCACAATCTGAGCTCAAAGATGTACGTTACCGTAACGGAATTTTATCATTTTTATGTTATGTTACATAAGTTTTGCTGTGTTGATAAAATCGATCTCAGACGAATCATTCTGACTACCAAAATAAAAAATGCATGTAATAAATGCGATTTTGTTTCAGTCTATTGAAAATGTACGCCGTAATTTACGTTACAGTATTTTTGTTATCAAGTTCGTGTAAGAACAATTATAAAAGTGTTTTTGATAATGCAGATATGATAGAAATCTTCTGAGAACACAGTCTTATTTAAATATGGAATGTACCATATAACATGGAATTCACTATACTCACTCTACGGTCTATTTTGTTCAACTTGATAGACTATATGTAGCCTATTCGTACATGGGAGTTATTGAAGTTTTCAAATTTTGTTCATGGGGCGCATTTCGAAATTTATTTTATTTCGAATATCACGAGGTGTGGCTGTTTGTTTGGTTTTACCAACACTAATCAGTGGTTTTAATGCTATAGGGTCACCGCCTTCAGTGACTTCAACAGTAGAATAAATATCCTGGGCTAATTTCACATGAAGTGGATCTCCATTACGAGTTAAGACCCGTCGCTTTAAGGTGGCATTGTCCCCAAAAGGAAAATTTAGACACGTGTCTTTTAAGTGCAAGAAATAGTCTTCTCGTACTCTCTCTAAGTCAGTCTCACTGAATGCATAAAAGCGTGCAATTTCTAGGACACACATGTCCTTGGGAAGTTCACGATATAGTTTAACAATAGACCAATATTCTTCAACTATCCGTAGATTATCTTCATCATAGCTAGTGTCCGTCATTTCATATTCAGATAGATTGTCATAGTAACTTTCTTCATCGTCTAATAGCACTCCTTCATTTATGGTCTCTCCGTTCCCCGCCATATTTCATCAATATATATCAAGTACTGCGGGTCAGTCAATCGTTAATCAAGGTTGTATTTCACTATCACTCTGTCAGTAAGCAAGTACATGTATGTTAATCCGATCAGTAGTATAATTATTGTCCTTTCAAATATGGTCAATTCCTCGTGGTTAGTCATGCGTGACGAAAATTTGAACATATGTCACCTATATTGACCACTTATAGATTCTCACAAATTAAATAAAGTATTGATTTCTTATAATATTGTATCAAGCAATACACAATAACACAAAGTGATGTAGTGATTCAACGTAAACAATGTTTTGTAACAGGCGGTCTAGAATGGGCTGGCTTACAGGGCCGCTGACAGATTTCAACGCCGCACGAGCACCCTTTTGGGCCGCTGACATGAAAACTGCCGCACGAGCACCCCTATGAAGTTGTCGTAAAATGTAGAATCTTTGTTTTAGTCAACTTGATATTAAATAACTCCGGTTCAATCAAGCGTGACGTATTTTCTATCATAAATCACCCAAAGGTATGTCATGTAATGTCAGGTGAATATCAATATTTCAAGTTACTATAAATAGTAACAATCGATACACAATCAATACAAAATCTGACAAAATTAACAAATAAGTCAGAAACGTATGTTAGGATCAAAAATACACTGGCAACACTTACGCCTATGTTTATATTTTAAATTTATCCTAAAATATCACAATTAAATCCATTTTTAACACCAAAAATAACTAAATTATTGTCCGCAAAAAATTTAAATTGTACACCATATCACGTGACCGGAAATTTAAGATCAGGGTTAGCGTTTAGCGTCAATTGCAACATTTATCGGCGTTGCGACGTTTAGCGGTGCCACAGAAAATTATGTCAAGTATCAGTTTGCGAACTTTCAATGATCTGGATCAGTTACTTGTACTATGAGCACTTGGAAGCAATAGCACTTTAAAATGTAATTATATAGCTCAAACATGACCAGGAAAAAACATTTTTCAATATTTTTTAATACAGCCCTTAAAGCTGTTATAATACTTATTTCCTATAAACATCTTATCTAACAACCATGCCTATTTAATGTTTTGATACTTTATCAGTGTAAAAACAAGTAAGTAGAACGAGATTTAATTTAAATAAATATGAAGAAATGAGGTAAGAAACGGAAAGATAAACTGTAATAACTAGAGGTATTATACACAGTAAAGCTCTACTGCATTAATAATTTTGTCTTTGGGAACTTTGGTTTTTTAGAGTAATGTGTGTACCATTGCGTTTGCTATTAAACGCATTAATAAACTGTTGGCCTGTTTGTCGATAAGTAATAATATCGTTTTATTGTTTTTAATTATCAAAAATTCAAAAGTCCTTATCATTTTACGGTTGGTCGCACATCGAATTAGTAGTCTCCGGTTTGCTTCTTCTAAATACGTATTATGAAAATATCGGGGCATGGTTATAGTACATTTATTCTCATGTTAATTGAATACAATGTCACGAGTGTTGAACAAAGAACACGAAGTCACTAAGAAATTATTAATGTTTTGACAGTTGAGTAAACGAACAAGGTAAAAAAGCTGCGCGATTACTAATTTATTGGAAGCCAAGGGTACACGTATCAGTTTCAAAGTTAAATTGTGAACAAAATCGTGACCGAGTATGGATTAAACATGCACATCTTCCAGCTAAGGCTCCGTTCGGGTGTGTTGATTTGTGCCATGTGCGCACCGTCACTTTAATACGCTAGGCTTCCCACGGCGTACGACTGTCTGCACATACGGGTCCGCAATAAGCCACGATTTCTTGGGACTGAGGCATTATGGGTACCTTTCAAACCTGGAATGTTGAGAGAGCCAGCAATTGTCTGCAACATCCGGCCTTTGATTTCTGTGTCCCTATTGTCCTTTTAGGACTGGTCGTACGGAATACGATATTTTCTTGTTGCTTCGGTTGCATCTGGGATAGAAAGAAAACCTTTCATGGTGGCTTCTCGTCTGTGAATGCTATGCGTGAACGTGAAAAATCACATCATGTAGCGATCGGTCAAACGCTAGCGTTACACGGTCACATGTCATAAATTATATTTCATGATAACGCGCTTGCGCTGATAAGGAATACATTCATAAAAAATCAAATCGTATGTTTGATTTTTCACGTTCGCGCTTAATGTTCACGCTGCACATTTCCGTATAGATGGAATACAAGCCTAACATTCGTGATATCGAGATAGTGTGTAATCATTCACCGTGTTATTATTCAAACTTTGACAGTTGAAAAAAATGAACTATACGCATTCATTTATGATTATAAGTTATGGACTTAGGTGCCAGTGTCAAACAAAGAGGGTGTATCAGAATTGTCATATAAAGGTTTATACGTTTAATTTGTTTTCATAACCCCATATCAGTTGATTTGGAAAACAATGGTGTCTTTACAAGCGCAAGTAATGTTAATTTAGAATACAAATTACAGTTACAAAAATGTCAATGTTTTAATCTCATAAAATTTCATGAAAAATTCATGAAATAAAACAAAAAGACTGGAATACTGGAGTACAATTATTTCAAAATGCCATGTAAAAGTTTGTTCTTAGTTGAATATAATTAAATATGTATAGGTCTAAGACTATTTTGTAAGAGTTGAAGCCGATTTAATAATATATTCATAATATTAAGAATAATTTACTTATCGCATGGGGCACGGACCAAAAAAATGAATCAGATGAATAGGTGAGCTAGAATACAAGTTTGAGTTGAGTGAACATAAATAATAAAGAGCGCGCAACATCATCGCTTCATATGTGCTCTATGTGCTCTATATGTGTTCTATGTGCTCTATCATAGCTTATACGAAATAGTAAGACTGTTAAGAGATTAAAACAATGTCTTTTAAATTAGCGAGATTAATGATTTTGGTGTGTTTGTTGTTCGGTAGATTAAATGCTCTTAATGAACCGTTAACATCTGAACGATTCGTTTATGAGGAACAACTTTTGAAAAAAGTTATAAGAATGGAAGTATGGATGGAGCAAATGGAACGTGAAATGTCACAGAGAAAAACTCTCGAACAGCTGACATTGGAGGTAGAAAATAAAATAGCTGAAATGTCTCAGACGCACGACAAGATGAACACTAATCTCGACAACTTGACATTGGCGACGGAAAATAAAATAGCTGAAATGTCTCAGACGCACGACAAGATGAAAACTAATCTCGACAACTTGACAATGGCGACGGAAAATAAAATAGCTGAAATGTCACAGACGCATGAAAATGTGAAAATCACGCTCGGCAACTTGACATTGGAGACAGAAAATAAAATAGCTGAAATGTCACAGACACACGAAAATGTGAAAAACACGCTCGGCAGCTTGACATTGGAGACAGAAAATAAAATAGCTGAAATGTCACAGACGCACGAACATGTGAAAACTAATCTGGACAAGTTGACATTGGTGGTAGAAAATAAAATAGCTGAACTCAAATTGGTTGAGGGTACGTACACTTTTGTCATGAATGAATAAGTTGATATTGTATAGGAATTTGCAAAAACGATTATGTTATAGTGTATTATAATATATTACACAATGCAGGGCCCTTGTTATGCAACACTTGACATACTCGAGTTTTCAGATAAATTTCAGACGTAGATCTAGTTTAAAGGCAGTATATAAGGTGAACCGTGCAGTTTTATTATTATTGAACGACATCGAATAAGAACCCGTCTGATGACTTCCTGTCATTTTATGAGCAGTTTGCATAATATGCAAATTATTTTTTTCCCTAATAACACAATTACCAACTGTAATGTTAATCGTTTAAAGATAAAGTTCAACAAATGTTTCCATATACATGGTCTTTTTATCACATGGAACTAATTTTAGCTTAGTCAGTTATTTTTATACGCATTCTTATGCAAATAATTTATTTCACGTTATGCAATATGGGGATTTTTTTGTACAAATCAGTCCTTGAATTTTATATTGATATTATAAATAAAATACCGTGTAGTTATGCTTATTGTGACTATATAAAGCCTTAGATTAGTAGTTGATAATTAAAAATATGCAAACTATAATAATTATTAGTAACATGTTTGAAATTACTTAAAGCAGCTCATTCGAATACTTAAACTTACGTAAAAAAAATCTGAAACACTTAGAATGGCATAGAACCATTCGAATATTATTCTGAAAATTAAAGTGCAAAATAACATACGACTGTAAAGTACGTTGAGTTTAATAATTAAACATATCCCGCTTTTAACGAAAAAAAATATTTGGTTTAAGTGTATTTTAGTGATTTTATATTTTGCAAAATTCAAAAGTCAGTCTTTTCGTTAATTACTTAGAATTCATTTTCTTAATATATTATAGAACTTTTAAATTTGAATTTTAAAATATTAAAATTCATAAGCAAGTAGCTTTAGTGAGCTGTAATGATGCTTTTTCTGTGATTCTAAAAATGTATGTCTGCTCAAATTGTATATAACCATGTGAATGATCATTTCATTATATTTTATGTAATAAGCGTCTACATCACGTGATCAACAACTAAAGAAAAATGATGTTCACCAATGTCTTCTTCAATTGCAACTATTGGATGAGATCATATAATTACGGAGCCCCTAAAAGGACATTTTGAAATACTTTTTTTATTTTCAAAACTATTTCGTTTAAACGTAATATTATTTCGTTTTAACGAAATATTATTTCGTTTATTCGAAATATTATTTCGATTAAACGAAATAATATTACGTTTAAATGAAATAATTATTTCGTTATTTCGAAATATTATTTTTTCGTTTAATCGAAATAATTATTTCGTTTTTTTTTTTCGAAATAATATTTCGGTTTTTTTTCGAAATAATATCATTTCGTTTTTTCGAAATAATTATTTCGTTTTTTTTTCGAGATAATTATTTCGTTTTGTCGAAATATTATTTCGTTTATATCAAATATTATTTCGTTTATACGAAATATTATTTCGTTTAAACGTGATATTATTTCGTTAAATCGAAATAATATTTAAAAAAAGAATAAAATAATTATTTCGAAAAAACGTAATAATATTATTTTGAAAAAACGAAATAATTATTTCGAACAAACGAAATAATTATTTCTATTAAACGAAATAATATTTCGTTAAAACGAAATAATATTACGTTTAAACGAAATAATATTTCGAAAAAACGAAATTATTATTTCGAAAAATACGAAATAATTATTTCGAAAAAACGAAATAATATTATTTCGAAACAACGAAATAATTATTTCGATTAAACGAAATAATATGATGTTAAAACGAAATAGTTGTGAAAATAAAAAAAGTATTTCAAAATGTCCTTTTAGGGGCTTTTTGAAAAACCTCCACTGAGAGGGACTTAAATACGGAGCCCCTCAAGTGACATTTTGAAATAATTTTTTTATTTTCACAACTATTTCGTTTAAACGTAATATTATTTCGTTTTTACGAAATATTATTTCGTTTTTTTCGAAATAATTATTTCGAAAAATCGAAAAAATATTATTTGGAAAAAACGAAAAATTATTATTTCGTTTAAACGAAATATTATTTCGTTTAAACGTATATTATTTCGTTTTTTCAAAATAATTATTTCAATTTTTCGAAATAATTATTCCTTTTTTTTAAATAATATTATTTTGTTTTTTTCGAAATATTATTTCGTTTTTTCGAAATAATTACTTCGTTTAAACGTAATATTATTTCGATTAAACGAAATAATATTTCGTTTTCGAAATAATATTTCAATAAAACGAAATATTCATTTCGAAAAAACGTAAGAATTATTTTGAAAAAACGAAATAATATTTCATTAAATCGAAATAATTATTTCGTTTTTTCGAAATAATTTTTTTGTTTAAACGTAATATTATTTCGATTAAACGAAATAAAGTTTCGTTTTCGAAATAATATTTCGTTAAATCGAAATAATTATTTCGACAAAACGTAATATTATTTCGTTAAATCGAAATAATATTTCGAAAAAACGAAATAATATTTCGAAAAAACGAAATATTATTATTTCGTTTATACGAAATATTATTTCGTTTAAACGTATATTATTTCGTTAAATCGAAATAATTATTTCGATTTTTCGAAATAATTATTCCTTTTTTATAAAATAACATTATTTTGTTTTTTGAAATATTATTTCGTTTTTTTCGAAATAATTACTTCGTTTAAACGTAATATTATTTCGATTAAACGAAAAATTATTTCGTTTTCGAAATAATATTTCAATAAAACGAAATATTCATTTCGAAAAAACGTAAGAATTATTTTGAAAAAACGAAATAATATTTCATTAAATCGAAATAATTATTTCGTTTTTTCGAAATAATCATTTTGTTTAAACGTAATATTATTTCGATTAAACGAAATAATGTTTCGTTTTTGAAATAATATTTTGTTAAATCGAAATAATTATTTCGAAAAAACGTAATATTATTTCGTTAAATCGAAATAATATTTCGAATAAACGAAATAATATTTCGTAAAAAAGAAATAATATTACGTTTAAACGAAATAATTGTGATAATAAAAAAGTATTTCAAAATGTCACTTTAGGGGCTACGTACTTAAATGATTTTTGTTCAGAGATTTTGCTATGCAGAATTTAAATTTAATTAATATATGCCTATGAGAAATATCAAAAGCTGTTGTTGTGCAAAGGATTCTCTCTGTAGAGGTCATACTGTATCTTACTTCCATAAAAAATTGCTAATTTATTCCATAAGGTTTACTAGTTAACTTCAAAGCCTTTGCATGAAGCGATTTGTAAACTTATTCATGTGCAAAACAATTTATGAAGAGGTTTCAAAGTAAACAGAACAGCTTACAAGCTGATTAGACTATTTTTGGATGAAGAAGTTTGATTCTTTTTTTACATGCATACAGTATTAAAATATTTCCTGTTTTTTGGTTGTTAAAACTGTAAAGAAGCACATGAGTTTAGTTTCATTCAGACGATCACGTGATAAACACTGTAAATTTTACACTATATTCACTAAAACATTTGTTATTATATTCAAACATGTATGGCCCAACAGGATTTATCTAAGTTTGACCTTTATACTCAAATATATTATTTACTAACTGTTTGTGACTTCGTCGATATATCGGGAATCTGATGTAATTTTCATTTAATCACGACTACAGCTCTTTGTCATTTGTCCGTACATGTTGTATTTTTTATCGACAGCTTCCTTTTAAATATTTAAATACATTTCGTTTTTGCAGAAAACAATTAATGTAGAGCTCCCGTAACAACTTCTGTCAAACTTCGGATGATATCAAGTGATGTCAAAAAATTAAGTGAGCTCATATAGTTGTTAAAAATCGATTAAGATCGGACAAACTTTTAGATGTGATTATAGGTGAAATAAAAGTAATTTAAACAATGAACGAATGATTCGACCCCAAATAAATTCGTAATTAATTAGTATACTGGTGATTTACACAATAAATTAGTAAAATATCCTTATTCAATCTTTAAATGTTCGTCAATAATTGAGTTTATGTTATGATATTACCGTAAAGATGAATTCATTTAATTTACGAACTATCATTATTCTTTATTTTTCTTTCTTTTATTCATTGTCATATGGTATAAGATTAATTATAAATGGGTTATTTGGAGTTCTACAATGGTTTTCATGGTCACAAAATAAGGAAACGGACTTGTGTTTTTAGGGCGACGATAATCGTTACATTCTTTTTGTTATGACCCCTGGCGCTGGAGTCCCTACATTCGATACAATATTCATACTTATCAATAAAACAAATAACGTTGTTGAAAAAAAACCAGATTCCTTTGAACTATCGCTTTTGAGTCAAACCACAGCTTATTAAAATGTATATATGGTATTGAACCGTTTTTGGAGTGATCCACGGACGAACTGAATTTTTTATATTTCGGAATATGACTAGACATAAAAACCGGTTCTGATTTAAAGCTTTCACATTTTTTATATATAACTGGTAAGTATCAACTTCATATCTTATATAGTTATCATAGAATGAAGCGTTATTTCAGTAATTTCACTTTTCAGGGATTGAGAGACACTGCTTAAGTTCGGCCTAAAAATCCGCGAAACTTGTTCCGTAATCTGTCACCATAACGATGCGATTGACTGATTTACAAAAGGAAAATCAACAAATCGTAATCTATTGGTCTCTTTGTACATGGACATTTTATAAGCTACACAATTGATGTATTGACGGCCAAACGATAACGCGAGTGGAAAAAATTGTCTGTGTAATGTATTCGCGTTTAGATCTTGGTACATATTGTATTATAAACAAGCAATTTCTGCCGTTTTATTTCTTCAAATCAATTTCAGTGTCTTGCCTGTGCCTGTTTGACCACAAATGAAAAAAACTATTTCACATGCAGCGGCCCTTACAGCCAAAGATTTATAAAAATTCAGCATGACGCTTTGTGGATGTTTGCACTGGCTTCGTTTCAATGACATTCTCGTACCCCGAGGTTATCAAGATTCTCGATCTTAGTATCCAGAATCCTAGTAGACTCTGCGTACGAGATGTTTTAATGAGAGATTACGGGAAAACGGAAAAAATTCGCGGAGTTTTAGACCATTTAAAACGTATGCTACAAAACTGTTACTTATACCGGAAGTCTCTCGATCGCTGAAAAGTGAAATTACTGAAATAACATTTAATTCTATGATAACTATATAAGACATTAAGTTGATACTTTCACCTTTTTTGTCAAACCATGTCTGCTTTAAATTTAAACCCTTACGAAAAATGGCAACATTGTCAGTGTGTTATTAGTTTATTGTCATATTCTGGCCAGACAAACTCAAGCTCCTTGCCAGCCAATTATCAGTCTGTTACCAGACCTGGCAATACATTGACCCAATCTATTGACAGTTGGTTATCAGGTTATCGTCAGACATGTAGTCAGTCTAAGACCTGCACAAGCCATTTTATTTTCAGTCATATAAAGCACAAATTGGCAAAGTGAAAGATTAAAATTGAGGCAATCTAATTGTTTTTTTTTTAATTTTAATGTACCCTTACAAGTTTTAGCTGATTTTTAACTGATACCTCACTGACATTTAACTGTCCATAATTACAACTGGCAACAAAATGTCATTACACTGACAATAGCAATGATTGAGCTTATCAGTCTATTGCTAGTGTACGAGTATAACCAGTCAAATCTCAAATCTGATATTTGACTGGCAATAAATTTTATACCAACTGACAACACACTGACATATTTAGAGGGATATACACTGGTTTCTAACTGACATATCACTGGCACTAAACTGATGATACACTGGCATAGAAGCATCATTTCATATAAGAAGTAATTGACGAAACAAATTAAACACAGAATGCTTATCATTCTAATAGTGTTAAATAATTACAAATTAAAGAACATGTTTATCCTGAAATAAATTATCCGAAAATATGTAACTTAACCTTGTTTTTATTCAGCTGATTAATAGAGTAATTAGATATTACCTATATCATCTTTGCATCTTATATTAGTGTATGATGACTTTAGATGCCTACTGAAATTTCAACTATCAGTAAAATCTTTTTCAAAGCTTGTTGAGCGGGAAAAACAGATTTTGTTTTTTACCTCAATTTAAGTTCCTCATGAGAACGATAAAAACAAAACATATCAGATTGTGTCTATTAAGTAAATACACAGTATATTCCCCTGAATAAAAAAAGTGTAAAACATGGGCCTATAAATAATATCTTTAAAGGATCACAATACTAATTGTAATTATAGACCATGCTGTTTAATATAATTCATGACTCTTGTTTAAGGTCATTTTTGTCAAGATTTTTACTTTCCAGTGCATTATCAGTATTAAGATTTGTTAAAACATTTTTTTTGGAGATTTAATGTCAGTCTATTTTCAGACCACCTTGCATGTTAAAATTCAAATTACGTTGCTGAGCAGTTGCTTTATATAACAGTTTTATATTGTCAGTCTAATGTCAATTCTGTTTTTCTTCACAAGTTAATATCAGACTATTGTCAGATCATTGACAGTGTGTAGTCATACATCCATTAAATACACAATCTTGCCCGTTTATAACCTGTTGACGAACAGTCTAATGATCTGGTAATAGGCTGATACTATCTGTCAGTGTGTAACCAGATTATTTTTTTCAAACCAGTATGATAAACTATTGAACACAGTGTTTTGTCAGACAAAGCTTTTTTAGTCAGTTAAATATAATTGTAGTGTTAGCTTATTACCATTTTGGTGCAAATGTGTTGTCTGAAACTGCTTTACGTAAGGGTATGCCCATTTATATTCCGAAATGTAAATATCCATTTCGACCGTGAATCACTGCAAAAAAGGTTCAATACCATGTGTATAGATGTATTATAATAAACTGTGGCACGACTCTAAAGCGATAGGTAAACATGTGCCGTTGTTTCTTCACTATTGTTTTAAGTATTAATATTTTATCCAATATAGGGACTCATGTACCAGTGGTTGGGACTACCAATTATTAATTTGTAATATCTGTAAAAATATCCAATTAATAAAACCACACTTATGAAAAATTAATGTGAATCTTACACATAAATCCATTTATGAAATGTTAAAAAATTACTTGTGGAAGAAAAGTTCAAATATTTTGCTTGTGAATCTGGATTGTAAATCAAATGATAAAAATAATTACAAAAAGCTTATTCCTTGATATGAGTATTACGGGAATCTACTTTAATAATCTGAATTTAAACTGACGACACTACAAAAAGACATTTCTTCTAGGTTTATATTGTTGCACTGAATGTATATATAACCAAACAAAGTATTTCTTATAATATTTCAGAAAGAGTAAGTCTTCCAATGATAGCCTTCAATGCATATGGATTGGCTGACTACAGTTTGGATACCAACCAAATACTAGTATTAAAGAACACCTATCTAAATGAAGGTAATGGCTATGATACCGTCGATGGAGTTTTCACAACTCCTGTTGGTGGACTGTACATGTTTTCAATGCATGCATGTAACTGGCATGGTAGAGCTTTTTATTATTACATAGTTGTTGACAACAATATTATAGCTAAAAGTACTAAATATGACAAAGTACAGCACGACTGTGCTTCTGTTGTTACCTTAACAAAATTAGAGAAAGATCAAAGAGTTTGGGTGAAATGTGCTTCTGGTTCATCTAGTGTTCAGATTGCTGAAGGTAGTCATTATCAAAACACATTCTCAGGTGTTCTACTTCATGGATAATACCTTGTGTTTATAGTTGTCATATTTCTTTACTATGATGACATGCACTTGTAAATATGTTAACATAACTGATTTCACAAGGAAAACGGATTTTACAACTTTCATTTTCAGATGCGCGATTATTTAAATACAATTACATAACGGTAATTGAAGAACGTGTTATTGTATTTGTATACGCTTTTTGTTCAGTGAAATCTCCATTTAACTGACATAAACTTCTTTCTGTAAATTGTTTCATTTACAACTTTTATTTTGTGTTAATTATATTTTTTAGTTCGTCATTATCCTAATTAAGGTGTAAACATCAATGTCTGATTAAATAAAGATTGAATAACAAACAACTAGAAATAAAAAATTAGTCATTTCAAATATCCAAGACGTTGATAAAAACAAAACGTTTATGTAACATTACCAATCAGTAATTAATATATATCCGTTAATAGTTGTCATATATAATATGTGTACTTTACTTGTAATTGACGTATATATGTATAGCATTTGTGCATGGCTTATTTTATATTATTTTTATGCCTTATAAATATTCATTATCTTAAATAATAAAGGAAAAAATAACACAACTACTTTGATTTGTTATTTTGTACATCAGAATTCTAAATAACTTGGCTTGAAACTCTCTGTAATTTCACAGTTTCTATGGCAACTCCTTGAGTTTTGACGAAATTATCAGCATCTGTTAAGTCTGTATAAAAAACTTCAAAAAAAACTAGAACAATAAATTAGTGTCAAATGAAAGCTGAGACACTAACCTTAGTAATATATGTAAAACTAAAATTGAGGTAAATTGATGAAAATAACCACAAAACATAAACAAAACCAGAAACATGTTGATTTTGGTTTCCAATTATACACAAATCTATTGATTTCAAAACCCTAATTTAGCAAAAAATGCATATATTCAAGGGGTTGCCATGGAAACTGTGAAATTATAGGAAGTGCGTAAGAGTTTATTTTTTTAGTTTATTACCGATTCTGATTCAGTGGACCCTAAGGAACAATTCAAAAGCAGTTGCAAAACGTCTAGAGGGTGTGCACGGTGGACCCCAGGCCACCGTACTAAGTTTGGAAAACAAGTTGTTTGTGAAGTGTGTACTCTCATACGTTTGTTGGTTTTTGTTGGGTTTAATGCCACAGCAACACATTGTATAGGTCATAAAACGGCGGTCAATCAACCTACTCACTGTTCCTGGAAAGACTAAATCTCTGGATTTAGCCGTTAACCAACTAATTGGCGCATATTTTTGTCAGTGACTGACAACTGTCCTACATTATTAAGAATCATTAGTAGAATGGAGTATGGCAGTAGAAATAATTTCATGACCCAGCTCTACGAAATTATGCCCCGGGTGGGAATCAAATCCACGACCTCTCGATCAGTAGACTAGCGTGCTACCAACAGAGCTAACCGGACGGGTATACTCATACTTGAAATGATGTGTTTATATTGAGACCGCAAAGTAATACGAGACACATGTTCACATTTCCATAACAAGAACTCTAATGAAAACAGAGTGCCCCTCTTAAGTCATTTTACATATAGAGCTAACCTGTTTTAAGGACACGTTTAATGACATTTATCGTACGCGGCATTCCTTGACTATTCACTAGGAATAACCTCGGACATATTTACTACATTTGCGTCACATGCCAAAACAAAATACTTTAACTGACGTTGAATTATTAAAAACCAGTATTATTGGTGGACCCCTCGAATTTTTCCGATTTAATTATTCCACTAAATTGGCAAGGTGTTTCAAATGACATTTATCTATTTTTAAAAAAAAGATAACAATAGAGTCATCTGTGAACATTGTTAAATCAACATTTATCAACATATATAATTCAAACAATTTAACATGATAAATCTTTAATTGTCGTAAAATAACTTGTGGTATTCTCAAAAATGTAATTTGTCCAAGAACTTTTGTAGAGAACTGTGGATGCTTAAAATACTTAAGAAAGACACTTGAACTAGTTTTATAAGACTCCGTATATGGAATATAAGGACTGTGGTAATGTTAAATACATGTTAAGTCACTGTTGAAAGAACGCATAAAGCTACGTAGATAAAATATTATAATTACAAAAATGGACTTATTTCACGTAAGTTTTAGTTATTGTATATAACTGATATTTTTATTATTTTGATACTCTAACTGTTATATTAACATATACAAATATCTGATATTATTATTTTGGTACCTAAGATTACGAGTTAGCTTAATGACTTCATCGTATCTGTGGCAATGTATACCACAATGTCTCTTTAGGGGCTTCGCAGAAATGAGCTGTAAAGCAATTTTGGGGCTCCGTGGAAATCCACTATAAGGTACTATAAGGACTGTGAAAAGCCTCGTAAAGCAATTCAGGGGCTCCGTAGAGATGCACTGTTAAAAATTTTAGGGTGGACATATCAATGCCTTGTAAAGCATTTAAAGCATTTTAGGGGCTCCGCAGAAATGCACCGTTTTAGCATTTTAGGGTTAATAGAAATGCACTGTTAAGCAACGTAGGGGCTTTGTATAAATGCATTGGAAAGGTAGTTTAGTGACTCTTTAAAATGCGCTCTAAAGCCATTTAGAGGATCCATAAAAAGGCATTAAGCACTTTTTGGTCTCCGTAGTAATGCACTGTAAAGTTATGTAGGAAATACGTAGAAATGTGTAGTTAATATCTGAATGTTTACTTTTGTTTTGTTGACATTTCAGAATACGACTTCGTTGCCACCATACTATCGCTATAACTATGACTATTATTCATTTGTTGATTATGACAACTACTACATGAGCCCAGATACATCGTATCACATCTACGACTTCGATTTTGAAGATCTTTTTGAGAAGTTGGAAAAGTTTAGAAAAGCTGTATCAGTTATTACAGCTGTCATAAATACTGTACTTTTTCTGACAATAATTTCTAAGAACACAAGGTCACGTGCAATACATTGGTACATTTATCACCTACTTGTCATCACAATTTGTCAAGCAATAAATACATCATTTCTCCATTACAACATGCCTGGTTATCATAACCTATGTAAGTTTCTGCATCTCATAGAAATTGCTATAAATCCTGTGTATTTTTATACTATCATTTTCATGGATATTGAAATCATTCGTACTCTAGCTGACACTGGGAGCCCCGTAGCTAATTCCCCAATTAGATTTCTTCTGTCCTCTGGTTTAACATGGGTTATAAGTATGTGGATAGCTATCGTGATATCAACATTTGGTAATAAAAGCGATATTGAATCGATGTGTTTTTATATTTCTGAAGGCACTCATTATATATTATCTTCGATATCCCCATGGTTACCGTGTATTATCATGTTAGGATGCCTTTGTATCGGTTCGTTTATATTTTTGAGATCTAAACGTAATTTAGGCAATTATCAAAATGTTGTAGAAAGTCAAGATAGTCAAATATTTAAAATGGAATTATTTGTAATGTTTGTTTTATGGAATTTACTTCAAATAGTATTTAGTGTTATAAATGTGTTAGTTATCATGCTACACATTACCCCACATACAACGTCAGTTATCGTACTTCATATTACATTATCATTTCATTTTGTGCTACCAGTCGTGTGTCTAACACTTAGTACAATACGTCAGGTTTTTAAGAATACGTTTATATATGTTATGAATTTTGTATTAGGACGAACAACTGTGTCAAGATCGAGCGTTTCTGATGTCGTCGCTTTGACTCCAGTTTAAGTGTTAAAAGTGTTCATTTACAATAATTGTTCTAAAGGGAGCGTTACAGTACCCTCCAAAGGTTCTTGGACCAAAATTTTGTTTGAGGATTAATGGATTCATATTTACCAATGATAAAAAACAGCATCTGAGCAAAATTAATTATAAATACAACATAAATAAATTTATTAACGTATGTTTCAAAACTACAGGTCGTCCACGTAAACATTGCGTATATAAACATAGCCAGTTTCATTTCACACCAATATCTAGGGGTGTATTATTCATTTCTTTTTTTAGCTTAGTTATTTAACACGTATTTTATGAACATACCATTATATAAAATTTACAAATCGCCTATACAGTATTTAAAATAAATGTTAAATATCAAAGTTGTATGTTTAAATACGTGAAATTCTGTTCATGGATCAGTTTATTCACCTATTCAGTGGGCAAGTCCAATATTTAAAGTAAAAAAACACGCATGACCTAGAATACGACCTGTACATGTAAACTACATTAACAATCTACATTGCATTAAAATTACATGTACCCAGCAGTGGCTATGATATTTATTTTCTTCAAAATTTCACCATACAAGAACTTTTGGACGGCACTGTAGGATATATATTAAGGACCTTTGCTTCATACTTTAATATGGTTTCCCTATTTTCATGTATAGTGCGAACAAAAAAAACTAAACACTGTTTATAATAACAATACAATAAACTTATCCTCAACGAGGGACGCTCAGGATGACAATAAAATAAACAATTGTGATATATTTTACGATTGTCTTAGTTGTTAGTGTAATGGAAAAGATTTTTACCATTACAAGCATGATTTACCAACAAATGGTGGCATCCATCATGTTAATTTTGTTAAAATGAATTACATGCATTTTAGTTCCATTATTGCCTACCACAGAATTTCTGGCAGAAATGGATTGTCTCATTCCTAATGTTTACCCATACACGTTTTGTTTTTTTTGCACGCACTATATATTGATGTTACTTTCATGTTTACTTTAGATGTTAAAACATGTTTATTATAGAAATAATAAATGTTGTAAGTAAAGAGATGTTCTCCTTTTTTAATGGGTTTAACGCCATCTCAACACAAGTTTTAGTTCACGGTACTCATGCATTGTAAATAATACCTCCGAGTTACAGAGGATGATTCTTTAAATGGTAAATGAATCCCTCTGACATTGAAAATCCAATTCATGATTAAAGGCCAGTATTTAAAGCCATATCAACGCTATTTTAGGTTATATCATGGCGTCTAGCTCACGTATCCTGTACTCTTGTCTGTAACCAGCACTCAAGTACCCTTCCATAAGATATATATATATGGAGATATATATACCACATTCATTAATGGAGTAAAATTGACATACTTATCAAAGTTTCAAGGAAGGGCATAACTTCCCGGAAATAACTTGCTCTGTTCTGTCACCTATAGTTGGTCAAGTTTTGCACAAACCCATAAATATATCTGACATACAGTTAATTTTATTTAATTAACATGATTTATACGCATGTATTATCACACAGATTTTGTTTTTTATATTTTTATTTTATTTCATTTAATGGAGTTAACGCCATGTCAACATAATTTTAGGTCATTAACGGCGTCCAGCGCACCTAACCTAGCTTTCCTGGACCATTGTCTATAACCAGTACTTACCTACCCTTCCACAAGGCTGGAAACTTCTCCATATAATCTAATAAATGGAGGAAAATCAACATTGTCAAATTTCGTGGAAGTGTATAACCTCCCTGGTTGGGATTCGAACCCGCACCCCCTCAGGCACGAGTATCCAAATCCTGGCACGCTACCAACCGCGCTATTGACCTAGGTTAGGGTTCTGGGTTCTTATCTTAACTGTGTAGATTCAATTAAGTTAAAGATCAATTTTATTTGTTGAGCTGTGACAGATTAGGTGTAACCTGCACAATCTGTATTGAAATCAATATGTTTTTTCTCAATAGTCCACAATAGAATTATTTCATGGTGACTGAATGTACTGTTTTTGTATTGGGGGTCTAGTTGTTATTAAATATATCTCGACTTAAAACATATCATACGGCATAAGAAGCTTTACTCAATCATAATACACACTTTCAGAAACTCATGGATGTATTACAACTCAGGTATTGTCATCAATATTAATTTACATGTATGTATGTATTGTTGTTGCCACCAACTGACGACAGATAAGCACATATGTGTATTTTGTATTTGGATGTATTCACTTTCAGAAACTCATGGATGTATTATGACAATAATTTTAACAAACTCATTCACCATGAAATTATTCATGTTTTAACAGTTGAGAAAAAATGAATTATACAAACTATTGTATCTCAAGTAATGCATGGTAACATAGACTAAGAGTGTCTTATTGTCATTTCAATGGAAGTGTTGGGTGAAGATAGCATAATGATATGTGACAGTAATCAAGTGGTTGGTTAAATGTACATAACCTTAATGTAGGAATGTTCTAAAAATACACAAGTGCAGTCACTGATCAGCAGATAAAATCAAACTATACCTATAGTCCGTTTTTTCTCAACTGTCAAACCATGAATAATTTCACGGTGACTTCGTGCTCTTTGTCTAACACTTGTGATATTGAGATAGTGTGTAATCTTCCACCGTGAAATTATTCAAACTAAGACAGTTGAGAAAAAAATGGACAATAGTAATGAGTGAAGTTCATTCTAAAAGTAAAAAACATCATGCATTGTTTACTGTACAACCTATGGTTGATGAACTAGTGCAAAACTAGTTAAACAACATAGAAAATATAGAATGATGTAAGACAAGTTATACACTGACACATGGTTGTTTTGTGAATACCCATTTTTATGGACTATCAGGAGAAAGAAAAACGATTAAGACAAGACATATAAACCATGTAGCCGTTTAATTTGCTACATAAGTAGTACATACAAAAAATGACAACATGGTTTTTATATATACAATTATTGATACTGCTTGTACAATGAGTTTAATCAATTAATACATGACATAACAGTATGAAAGTCAATTACACAGGTTTCATTAACAGAGAGTTGTGGACTTGAATACATTACAGAGAAATCCTCATTAAGAAACTATACATCAAGTGTTGATTTTGTTTGCATTTTGATAAACTCCCTATTAAAGGGAGATAACTCTCACAATTCATTAAATTTGATTTACAAAAAGGGAGATAATCTGTTGACAAAATCGGTAATCTTTGGTTTTTTATGTAGACTATTTTCCAAAACAAAAATTCCCATGTAATGTATATAAGTTCAAACTTTCTAGCCCATGTTCATAAATGCACTTTTCAAGTTCATTCCAAGACTTAACAATTATAACATTTTATTTGTTAAAAAATCAATCAATAATATTACATCAGAATATTGAAAAATTTATATTATGATCTTCAGAAATTTCTACTCCCAAATCATCATTTAATTGACACATTATTCTATATCAATAAAAAAAACTATTTTATTAAAGACATGATCTTCGGCAATGATCTCCTTGAATTGTGTCAATTATAATAAACACCATATTGTGTGTGCGCGAGTACACATATGAAGAAATGACTAATTCTTGTAAATTAGTTACTACGGTAATCACTACGACGGACGTAGAATAATTACCTAACAACCTTTTTCATTTATATATGCAATTAACAAAATGAAATTTCATTGAAAAATGGACACATTTCATCACAACTGAACACACATTCGTCACTCATATTGTGTACAAAATGTACACACTAACATATCATACAAAATTTGTTCACCATGACTATCAACAAATTTATTCTTTTAACATAAAAAACAACAACTGCATGCAAACACTGTCAGCATATTTCCCTAGGTAACCAACGGAATGACCTACAAGTTTTGTGTACTCCCCATTTCTCTCCCTCTCTCTTTCGTTCAATCTCACACAAAACTACAAGATCTAAAATATGCACCAAACATGCAATAACTTGATACACAATTATCATACATACAAAATTGTTGTTAAGTTGGAACACATCTCAATGATATAATGTCAACTGCTCAAAATAAGCAAGTAAAGCTGTAGAAAATTGATCAATAAGAATGTAAGAAAAAAATTGATGAATTAAACAACAGCTATACTCTTTATTGAGCAATTGACACTGACATGATATTACAAACATGTACACATGAAATAATACAAATATAGCACATTTTGACAGGGTTTTTTTGTAAGTCAATATTGCTCAACTTTGTCAGGTATAGTTTACAAAATTCTCATAGATTTTGTTAAACCATATCATACAAAGTGGTAGGAACCCAAGCAATATTGTAAAAAAACAATGATTGAAAACATGAATAGAGCAACAATAAAGCTGCCTTCATAAACAAAAACAAACAAGATGGCAATAAGAAAATGATGAATGATGAATAAAATGAAATGATTAAAAATGATGGGAACAGATTGCCTTCATCCTGTCCCACAATGATGAACACTTAAAATCTGTCGTCACTATGGCGACATAAAATTCCCGTAAAAAAATGATGCAAGTCCCTGATGCTTCTATCCTAAAACGTACGACCAAATATAAGATAGATTCGATTACTTGGTATTTAAAACACTGTTAAAATCGACGTCTTGCATTATTTTAACCATTCATTTTACCATCTCAATGGATTTAAAAAGGAGTAAATATTTCTAAAGATGAAACAACAATGGAAGATAAACTTTCTTGTATTAGGTTTTTCAATATTTTGACTTTGATCTGATTGGTTCTTTAACAAGTCCTTAGACCACATGTTCACAATAACTTGGTCTTCTTGGTGTAATTGTCTAGTATCTACCACCTCTATATGGACGGCCGCCACCGCCACCACCACGGGAGTAATTTCTCCCTGGATAAATGTCATATCCGTAACCACCGTAATCTCCACGACCACCGCCACCATAGCGACCACCACCATATGAGCGCTGTGGGTAGTAGAAATCAAATGGAGCATACATATCGTACTCGTAGTAGTTGTAACCTGAAATAATACAGACAAATATCATAGTAAGTGAAACTTTGATGTCTTTCTTTTTTCTTGGGTAGGGCTTAACAATGCAGCAACACATTGCAAATGTAATACAGTCAGATCTCGATACAACGACATCCGTTACAACGACATTCTCGTTATACTGACATATTTTATGGGAACCAATACCATTATGTACATGGTCGGAAGAATTCATTACACTGACATATGCGTTATAACGACACATTTTTTGGAAACGAACGATGTCGTTGTATCGAGATCTGACTGTATAAAGGTGGTCAGTCAACTTCTTAATCTATCAACAACTGCCATCTTGGCTTCTCCTTATGCAGAAAAAATCCCTTCAATGCACCCTAGCCATCTGCCTGACCCTGCTCTTCTCTAAGTTCCAGAAAAATAACAAGGTTGTCAGCCATACCTGGAAATAAAACCTGTGAACTCCACATCTCTAACAATCCTTGAGTCAATCACTGCACTACAACTATGGTTGTTAACAAACAAGGTTGATGTCTTGTGACAGTTGTTTGTGCCAAGTAAACACAAATTAATGTCATTTTACCAGCCTAACATAGCTCTACTGGTTCCTTGTCTACAACTAGAGCTGTCATTGATAGAAAATGTTGTATCGATATATCGAAAGGCAAGTATCAGCGATATATGGAGTCAGACAATGAGTGTAATAGAAGCTGCTAGAACTCCAGTATATACAAACTATATAATGCCAGCATGATGTTTTGCATGATGTTTAAAGACTTTTTAGACATAAACAAACTGTGTCCGTGACAGCCTGTTTCATCTATTTAGGTAAAAAAAAATAATTACAACATGGTGATGTTAAATTAAATGTCACCTTCATTTAGTTTATAGCTTTATTAAATGCTAGATTGTATCGATATTCAAATTTGCGAATCAATATCAGATCATCTGTCAAGAATCGGTGATATATTGATATTGCGATTTCCGATGACTGCCTTATCTTTAACCAGGACACACCTACCCTTCCATAAAAAACAAATTTTCCACATACATTATCAATTGAGGAAAACTTGATATTGTCATATTTTCATGGAAGGGTATAACCTCCCCGGGTAGGATTTCAACAAGTAACTAGATTCCTATTCCTGGTGTACTACTAACTGGGCTACTAACAGGATCCAATAAGACGATACAAAGGTTAGATAAAGTCAAACTGTTACAACATACCTGGTCCTCCTCTTCCTCCAGGGTATCTTTTCTCCTGGGGATAAGCTTTTGAAACACGTGCTTCACTACCTTTGATCTTGAATTTTCTCAACACTGAAACCAATAGTTATAAGAGACATTTATATCATAATAAACTATAGTACAAGGTTCACTTATTGTGCTGAACAGATATTCCAAAAGAATTCCCAGTCAGGTTTAGTACGTACGTATTGACCCCGACCATACCTTTCACATTTGCACAGTCCTCCCGAAATACGTCGGTCCGACGGACATGTCCGACAAATTTTGACGAGGTCCGACGAGTTTTTATTCCGGATCGGTCCGGCTGTCCGGCATTTTTTCGTGTCGCATTATCGGCCCCGTTGTTCGGTTTTTATTCCACGCCCGATGTATACCAATATTGCCGTTAAATTGATGCAATGATTACCACAAATGTGCGTCCTCGCGACGCGAATACTACGCTGGCATATTTAGTTTTCCCTTAAAAAGATAAAACTTTTATCAAACAGTGAACAATTACCAAAAATCTGTCTATCCAAATACCGACATTTAATTGTGCAATTACTCGGCAAATTGCATAATGTGTGAAAAACAATCGGCGAACAAAAGAATGTCATTTGTTAAATTTTTTAAAAGGATTAAGTCTTTGCAGAAAATTCATATGCATTTAATTAGCACATTGATGTGACAGTTTGAGTAAACTTTGTCATGATTTTGAAACTATTAATTTGTATAGATATCTATAAAATATCAAATAACTACGGACATACTATTCAATTTTAAGCCGAGAATGAACAAAGGGCAAACAATTACGTCATTAAAAATTCAATCAAATGTGTGTCGGTCCGCGTCTCTTTGAACTTATAGTCAAGGCATACCAATTTCTTTGATGAAAACCGCCGACCTTTATTTTGCTACGACAATCGATGTCTTGTTATTGATTTGAGAGCTGTGTGGTCGCTTATAAGAAGACTAAATTTTAGTAATTGATCTTATGATTATGGGACGTTGCAACGTAGCCTTTAATGCGTGTTTCACGACGAAAAAATATACGACCCCATTTTATGAATAAACGACCGAAAGTTTTTGATTTTTTGCCGAAAAGTCGGTCCATTCTCACGATTTCACCAAAAAATCGTCAGATATTTTTTCATATTTGCTCAGTTTTTTTTTAATGCGTGTTATTTCCGTAATATTAAGGTACACTTGTGTAAAATGTATAAAAATATTTTCTTGTCATTATATGAACATTAATTGGTAAAAACTTCACCAAAACAGATAATGACTTAGACTCTGCAAGGTTGAGTAATTGGATTCTATAAAAATTATTAGGAAATTATATTTAAACATTTCAAATGATTTCACTTCACTTATTTGCTTATAAAATGCTCCAAGTAACTGACAAACGCTTTTAATTTGCATAATATTAAATGAATGTTGATTGCTTCGAAATCATGCATCATGTGAAGTACATGTTTTAGTGAACAAAATATTCAGACATTTTTTGGTAGGGACTCATTGATTCAAAATATGTGAGTCCCATGGACTCAGGTTTTCCATCTTCAAAATGAATCTGCAGGATTGAAAAAAAAACAATGAAGAAAGGTTGGAACTCGACACATATACGGTGAAAATGTGCTGTACTGACATTACCTCTGTGACGAAGATTCCGATTCAGATGTTGACAAAGAATGATTTGACTTTCAAGATGTTCTGTTTAACTATGAAAATGACATTCAGCATGGAATCATATAATTATGAAAATAAATTTAAAAATGCTTGAAAACCAAAAAAATGACATGTTTTCCTTTGTCTTGATTTTCTTTCGGTCTGACAAATTTCAATTCGGTCTGACAGATTTTTAGGGCATGTCAGACCAAATGTCTGACAGTTTTTTTGAACTTTCGGGAGGACTGTTTGCATCCAATTATCATCTACACATATCCCAGCGAAAATTAATACCACGCCTACTCTACACTCCGGCTCGTTACGTATTGAAAATAAGCAATCGATTTACAGCGACTGTAAATAGCAGGGGCGGTTACAGAGTATGGTTGCATGGGGCTGGTAGACCCAATTTCGGGTGGGTACGGGAGGGATGTCCCCTCCCTTTGGTGGGGGAACGGGGAATCTTGAAAAATGAAGGTCTAAAATCGTGCATTCAGGTACATTTTTGGCTGTTTTTGTTGCATCCATAATAGCACAGTTTAACTATTAACATGCATGGTCAATCCCGCATTTTTATGTGTGTGGGTCCCCTTCAAAATGGCTGCCATGGGCCTTGAAATCGGTATTTTTAACTGGATTTTGTGAAATTCACTTTAGGAAATTATATCAATAATAATTTTAACAATGCATATAACACAGTATTGCAATCAATAAAAAACATCGTCCCAATGGTCCTTTCAGTCAAGCCAAGGACCCTATATCTATTAATATGTTATACAGGGTCCTTGAAATTCATAGGTTTTGAGGGTGTGATGTAGGCCATGGCTAACGTGTATAAGTCTAACAAGACAGTCATTTATAGAGTATAGCCCTCATGTATAACAACTCACGATTCAAATGCATTCAAACGGGAAACTCGTGCTCTTACCTTTTTAATTACAAATGATAATAAAATTGGTGGGGGATGGCGATTGTGGGGCTAAAACCCACAACCTTTGAATTGGTAGCTAGCCTCATCGTATAATCCTCTGGTCCGGCCTATGTGTAATAGACACTCATTGTATGCTTTGAATGTACTTTAAAATTAATCCCTGTGTTATAAATACATTCGAGCCTTGACGATATAATCCGATTGTTATCCGAGCATTGATACTACATTCGTATTCAATGTAATGAATATTCTTGCATAAAGGTCAGGTCGGGGTCAATATGTACGCACTATATTCAGAGATATGCTGCCCATTGGTATAAATAAGTTCTATAAGGGGTTTAGTCTCCCTAAAAAAGTAGTCAGTATGTAGGCAAACTTTTTAAGGGGTCAAATTCTATAATTTTCATGAGCTAAACTCAGTTTAGTTTCTTTTGTGTTATTTTCTGATGTTTGACAAAAATTAATTAAAATAGACTTTTTTAAAATGAACTAAGATCAGCAATGAAGTTAGTAGAAAAATAGGAAACATATTTTTTAGAACCTTTTTTTAAAGCCATATTGGGCTAGTCTAGTAATCTTTGCCTATTATAAAAGCAAGTGCATTAGTTAAGAAAACATAAGCCTAAATAAGTCTTAAATGTTAACACAGTGTTAGATTTATTTTTTCAGACCTACTTGCTTAAGGGTCAACTTATAACTGACTGTAACTGGCCCCATGAAGCTTTTATCAACATTTATCATCTATTTGCATTTTTCTTCTTAAATTAACACTTCGACAGATTGCCCAGTGGCACAGCTTCTATCATAATTAATCAACTAGCCCGGTTTTCAACTATTCAGGGCGAGCAGGCAATTGTATATTCTTACACTAAGGCCACAATTGTTTAGCTCCTGGTCCATTTGAACCCACATTTTAAAGTCCTCAACAATACACTAAAATCATTAACTACTGTACTCGGGGCTTTTTTGGGGGGGATGGGGCCTTGATGTAGAAAAATAGGGGAAATTTTATCATAATTTCATAGATAGGAGAACAAAATATCCAGGTTAAACTCCAAATTTGGGAAAAACTGCATGATTTTAAAGAAATTGCATGAAAGGAAGGCGCCCATTAACGGCCTGTTATATAATGAAAAAAAGGGCTGGTACTTACAGTTACATTTATCAACAGGGTCCTCATCTTCAAATTCAATGAAACCAAAACCTTTGAGATTGCCATCTTTAGCATCCTTTTCTTTTATCAATTTAACGTTTACAATTGTACCAAACTGACCAAATACATCTTTCATTTCTTCAATTAGATCGTCCTCCTTAACATCTTTAGGGAAATCTGTGATGTACAACTTCTTTGTTGCCCAATATTGTTGCTGAAAAATTATTTCATAGAACACTCACTTGAAGCAGAGTTATAAAAAATAAATAAAGATATTGTCTGGTTTTTTTCTCAACTGTCAAAGCTTGAATAATTTCACAGTGACTGAATGCATCGTTTTTGTACTGGTGTTCTTATTGTTATTAAATATATCTTGACTAAAACATACCATACGGAATAAGCAGCTTTACTCATAGTACACACTTTTGGAAACTGATGAATGTATCATGACGACAATTTTAACAAACGCATTCACCATGAAATTATTCATGTTTTCACAGTTGAGAAAAAACGAACTATACAATTATAATTAAGATTACAATTTTACAATCAGGCCACAACAAATGATCATATGTAATAATGTTCTAAGGATTTTGTCTAAAAAATTTGAGTGAGTGAGCCAAAAAATAAGTAGACTTATCACTGACTGATAAAATACTCCCAACAGGTGTTTGTCAAGAAATTGGTTGCTGAGAAAACAAGTAAATCTGTGAGCTAATGCTCACTAGTGATACCCCCGCAAAAATCTAAAAATATGCGACAAACAGGAAGTAGATGAGCAAGGAGCATAAAATCGCTTTACACCACATGGGACTATGGGATGAAGCAATATGCAAAGTATTAGGCTGCTGCATGTTATAGTTGCTGAGAAAACTGCGACGGAAATTTTGTAACGGACGGACGGACGCACGGACAAGGGTAAAACAGTATACCCCCCTCTTCTTCGAAGCGGGGGTATAATGAGTTGACAAGAAAAAGCTACAGACCAAACAACAAGCTGATTCTTACATTCCCCTAACACTTTGAGGGGGTATAATAACAAGAGCTGTCAGAAGAGACAGCATGCTCGACTAAGTAAGTATTTGTCACATGAGATGTGGTTGATGATAAGGAACATACATATTTTAAATTTGAAGATATAACCTTAACAAATTAAAAGTAAATAAAAAAATTAAAGAAAATTTTAAGTTCATGAAGGACAATTTTGAAAAAAAATGTATTTGGAGTTATGATTCTCATCACATGAGATGTGGTTGATAATAAGGAACATATATCTAAAGTTTGAAGTCAAAACCTAAAGAAATAAAACAGTTGCAGTAAAACAAATATTTTTTTAAATAAATTTCTAAGTTCAAGGGGAGAAAATATTGAAAAAAAATGTATTTGAAGTTATGAACCTCATCACATGAGATGTGGTTGATAGTAAGGAACATATATTTAAAGTTTGAAGTTAATATCTTAAAAAATAACAAAGATATAGGAGAAAGTATTTTACTGCACAAAAACTTTAATCTGTGCACAAAAACTTTAATCAGAAATGTGGAGGCGGACGCCGGGGCGAGTAGGAGAGCTCTACATTTCTACGTAAAGTTGAGCTAAAAATATATTTTTTTCATATTTGTATTTTGAGAAGTGAGCTCAAAGCAAAGAAAATAAATTTGTGCAGTTTCTTATTAACAAAAGATATAGAAAATATGGAGTTTCTTATAGAAAAACAATATATTATATAGGGCAACATAGAAAAGCATAATAAACAAGTAAATCTGTGAGCTAATGCTCACTAGTGATACCCCCGCAAAAATCTAAAAATATGCGACAAACAGGAAGTAGATGAGCAAGGAGCATGAAATCGCTTTACACCACATGGGACTATGGGATTAAGCAATATGCAAAGTATTAGGCTGCTGCATGTTACAGTTGCTGAGAAAACTGCGACGGAAATTTTGTAACGGACGGACACACACACGGACAAGGGTAAAACAGTATACCCCCCTCTTCTCTGAAGCGGGGGTATAATTACTTTAAAGCGCTTATTTGAACATTACAATAGTTATTAATATTTGTATTTTATTGGTCTTTTAATAATGCACATCTAAATATGAATACTGCTGCTAAAAGAAATCTCACCCGAGATGATTGGATTCAAAGTCCTCAACTATACCATTGCTCAACAGACAAAAAAAACAATATATTTCTTGGGTCATAAGTAAATTCAATTGCTTAAACATATCCAACAAAGCTCTTTCAAAGACTAAGTATATAACAATCTCATTTGAATTTGTTTATCATAGATTTATCTAGGATAACAATAAAGGTCTGCTCAATTCTTAAGTGTTCATGACCTAATACTTTCATAAGTTCTGACAATAAAGTTAAGGCCTGGGCCGATTCCAGAAATACTGTAAATAGCCTAGACTATACATACTTGTTTTGGTGTGGCCCTCTTTGTTTCTATTTTCCTACCATCTATCTCATGTGGACGGTTCTTCTGGATCTCATCTATGTTTTCTGAACTTACAAATGTTATAAATCCAAACCCCTTTGATCTATAATAGAAATATAATCACTACATTAACCAAAGGAACAGATAAACTATGTATCTGTGTAAATACCCTATTATAAATTTAAACAAGAAATATAATGTGGAAACCACATTAAAGCCAGATTTAAAAACTTTAGAGAAAAAATAAAGGGAAATAATCCATAATAAAGCCAGGTAGAGTTGTGATTACTTTCTAATTCTGTTCAACTTCATCACATGATAGGTTATCATTGTATGAAGCAGGGCTCGAATTTAAGCTCGCATACTCGAAAAATGCGAGTAGATTTTGAAAATTGTGAGTAACTTTTATTTCAACTTGCAAATTTTTACGAGTTGAAATCACTGCAAAAATATTACCCTCTTACCCAATGAGGCTGTAATCAGCATTGAAACGGCCAGATAGATCGATGGTATAATACAATTTGATTCACCGTAAAACGATAGTCTTGTATTGAATGTTGCTGACCACTAAATTTTATGGAAGTTAATAATACAGTTACTGAACACATTTTATAGATGGACTGCAGTTTGTCCACAGTTGAAACTAGTGGTTACACATAGGTATGTTACATTCCATAGGAGACTAGTTCTCGGATGAAACAAGATACTCCATTTTTGATGATGTCGCGAGGAAGGAAAAAACAACCTGAAACCACACAGGCAAACTAATTGTTACAGGACTTCAGCCCCCCCCCAGAATATGAAGACATTCCATTAACAGTTTGTTAAATGAAATAGAAAATACTCAACCCAATGAAATGTCTTGGGAGTAAAAAAAAAATCTAATTTTCTAATGGAAATGGCATTACACAATTATCTGAAACTGGGAGTAAATACACAATACACCCAAACCTTATCTGCATTAACCATAAACAGGCCTACTAAGACATAATTAATATGAACTTACTTAGGTGGGGTGCTCCTATCTTTCATTATTTCACAATTGTCAATGGATCCATAACTGGAGAAGTAATCTTTTAATGTTTCTTCAGTTGTTTTTGTATCTAAACCACCAACAAAAAGTTTACGGAATTCTTCTGCAGTCGGGTTCTTCTCAAAATCAGGCCACTGCGACTGAAAATACATTTTATATAGTATATATAGTATTCATGTACTTGAGTGAAAAGAAGAAATCATTTTAGATAACACTAATAAAAAATTTAATTGAGCGGTAAATTTGAAAGTGTCTAAACATGACATTTTAAATGTTCAGTTTTTACTTGGAACAGCTTTAGAGTATAGCAAGTACTCCTTAGGAAAAACTTCTCAAACTTAAATTCACTAACTGACAATCTCCTATCATGATTATTTTCTATAATGAATTGATTTAGTATAAATCAGAAAAATACAATACTCATGCTCCCCTGTACTTAGAGAGGATGTCTGCTAACAGATTATGTAGTCCTACGTTCAATTTTTGACTTATGCAGTAGCAATATGGACTTTTAGTATAGGTAATATCTTTTAAGTCAGTCAATTGAGTCGCATATACCAATCACTGAATTTAGCTATAAACCAGTCAGAACTTAATTTCTTGTGATATTATTACGCACCACACCCCTGGTGCCAGTGTAACACAACTGTGCATACTTCCATCAGACACTGACAACAGCTCTGCATAATTTTAAATCAGTGGTAGGGGGCAGAATAGTCCTATATGTAAGACATGCCATTTAACTCTTTTCACATTTGGACATTATTTCGTTAAGGCAGGGTCTTATCAGCTCCCTTACAGGTTGATGCAGCAAATCTAGAAAAGGCATCAAACTTGAGCTAGGGAACCACAGTGAATTTAAGATTCATGTAAAGTCTTGGTTTGCTTTAATAATAGTAAAAAAGAAATAGCTCTAGTTATTTGTATTTCCACCAACAGTATTGTTTTATACATCAAAATGTTTCTTATGAAACATACAAAGTGATGCTAGCCATTACAACAAAAGTATTTAACAAACATAAAATGCATAAATAAAATTACTAAATTACATTAAAATTTAGATTTTCGTTTGGCTAAGTTTTGTTTTAACATTTATTTAGGTTATAAATATTGGAGTACCTTCATTGAAATATGAACTATAATGTTCTAGTATAAATGATTTAATGTTAAAGTAGTTTGTAAAACTATCTTCATGTCTTTTTACTTTTACGGCATCACTTTTGCAAATGCATCTTTCGTTAAACATTTTTATCTGAATTTATTACCAGCATCACCTTGTATGTTTCTTAAGGATCATTTTGATATTTTCAACTTAATCCTAAATATAAGACCCTACGTATGTTTTTTATCATTTGGAAATTTCTCTGTTACGTAGGGTCATAACGGATAGCTTCAAAAACGCATAGCAAAAATTTTAGTGTACAGACATCGATTCAGGTCTGCACGTTCTACTCATTTTAATTCGAAAAATTTGCAATAAAACGATACACCAATGGAAAGATAAATGAAAAATACACATGATAAAAGTGAACTTATTTCAAATTCTAACCTTAGATTGTCAAATAATCCATTTAAACTCCTTAATTGACGAGTACTTTCAGTATGTCACAATAACCATGCAATAATAGCCAAAGCAATCTGAATTCAAATTGGGTCATGTGATTTGTAAGAATTGATTTTGAACGAATTTATAAGGTAAGCTACTGAGGACAAGAACGACAACTCTAGTACAAAATTTCGTTTAACCGAAGCGACACTTTATTTACTGGCAAGAATTCAGTTCAAAATGGCGGCGAACGGCGACAACCCTGGATAGCAGTGAAAGTAATTAGTGTTTCTGTAAGCGAAAAACCTGATTATTATCTTTTGATTTATGGAAAGAATTTAAGTAAACTTTTATCTATCGTTTGGTGCTAATTTGACCCACATTCATCCACTTTTTGAAAAAAATATTTTGCTATGCGTTTTTGAAGCAATCCGTTAAGACCCTACATAACAGAAGAACGTCCGTATGATAAAATAGTTATGTAGGGTCTTATATTTAGGACTATTTTCAACTCTGCTCTTATTGGAATAGCCGCCCAGCTAGCTCAGTTAGTAGCATGCAAGTCTACTGATCAAGGGATCGTGGGTTCCATTCCCGGGCGAGCCTACTTTCATGGAGCTTGGTCATGAATTTATTTCTACGGCCATTCTCCCTCCTACTAATGATTTATAAATATGTAGGGCAGTTGTCAGTCACTGACGAAAGTATGCGCTTAGTAGTTGGTTAACAGCTAAACCAGAGATTTAGCCTTTCAGGAGAAGCGAGTAGGTTGACAGACCGCCATTACATGACCTATACTATGTGTTGATACCACGTTAAACCGTACAAAAACAAAAAATCTTAATGAAAGTACGAGAGTTAGAGCATTTTTTATTTAACTATTTTCTATGCCAACAAAGATTTTACTTGAACCCTAAACTAAGTTATAAAGACCAATAAAATGGACAAGCACATGGGGCTGAAATCCTACTTCTAGATCAAGGGCAAGAATATCATTAAATTTAATCATAATCTTAATTATAACATAGCTCCTGCCCTAGAAACTAAATAGTACCTATCAATGTCACTAGCTTAAAAGATATAAAAAAGCCAATGTTTCCTAAGTTATGCATTGACTCAAGTCTCAAGTGTCTGGATACAGCAATGTGTGTTCAAGTTTACAAAATAAATAAAGATTAAAGTGTGTGACAAGTTCCTATTTCCAAGAATAGTAACTTGAACCCATAAATAACAAGATGAGAGTGTTGTCTTTACTCCTATTGCTGCGTGGAACACGTCAGTAACATGGAATACATACAGACCGGGAGTTGTTATGGTGGGTCGAAACCTGGAATTTGGTCAAGGCCAAACGAAAACATGTACTTATTTTCAATAAATAGCTTCGTCATGCAAAGTCTATGTTAAAGTACAATAGATAACACAGAAATGCATACTTATTGATATGATTGCAAACACTGAAGCTGTTTAAAGACGAGAAAATCGCAAAATATTGTGCTAAAAAAACGTAACTCGCCATTACTACCTCCCTCGTGTTTTCAATGCATGTTTCACATGGCCCAAATATTTCAGTCAAATAGTGTTTAATTCCGTGTCATACAATGTCATACAGCAAGCTGTCGATTTTTTAAACCAAATACTAAATGCAGATTGATTCTCTAAAAATTCTTACATCTTGATTCATTTTCTTCACCAAAGTAACCACCGATGACCTGAAATTGCCGGCGTAATGGCTGAAATTTAGCTTGCGGAAAGGTCGTCGAATTAACATTGAAGTCTCGCGATACTATCGTACTTGAGTGGGTAGATCGGCGAGACTTTGGACTTACAACTATAGCAAACTGACAGTTTTTACATTATTTTGACTATTTTTATGCATAATTTCAATAGTAAAGGATTTAAATTATGCAATTATTTGTAAATTGGCATTTTGACTGAGAATGAATTAAATCAATAGTTGAGTGAGACAAACAGGATATCCTGCGCTAATCGACCTAGTTTTAAAGCGAGGACGAATAGTAGTGAATAGTTACTAGTTGACTCTTGGCAGATGCTCGGTGCGTGATGCATAAGTAAAATATAACAGGATACGAATCATTACGTATTTAATGGCATAATAACAGAAGAATATTTATTACAATAAAAATCTACTCAGCGCTTTTAATGCTACGCGATTCTCTGTTAGGTCAAACACTTTGTTGATTATCAAGCAGAAAAGTAATGGCTTATTTTTCATATTTATAAAACTTTCTAGTTAAGAACGATTTAAGAAAGGCACGATCTGCACAACGTTTTAACCATAGGCGGATCCAGCGGGGAGGTCAGGGGGGTCCGGACCCCCCCCCCCCCCTTAGAATTAGGAAAATGTATTTCTTGCCTGTAAGTCATTTTTAAGTAGCATGAACCAATTTTTCTTGGTGCTTAACATAGATTTAATGGTAATGTAGTTTTTAGTATAATTATGCTGCATTTTTTCTGGAAAATGTGTATAATGTGGTTGTGGTTCGATGTTCGACCCCCCCCCCCTTAGAAAAGTTCGGACCCCCTAGAAAAGTTTGGACCCCCCCCCCCCCCCATAGAAAAAATCCTGGATCCGCCTCTGTTAATTGATAAAATTGTAGATTAATTTATAAATATTCGGATCAGTTTTAATTCCAATTAATAGATCTGGTTTACAAAACTTTTATTTAACATTTTGATTTTCACCTGATGCAGCAAAATCCCGCCAATTAAATCATTTATTTATTCATTCTTAACACGGGTATTCCACGGACTAGGGAATTAGATATCTATGTCTCCGCACGGACCTTATCAAAATTAAGGACCTTATATACATTTATTTACATGTTTATATAGGGTCCTTGTGCTTTTTAAATCATCAAGAGTGACTCAATTGACTCGATTTCGATCAAATAAATATTGCTATACATATGCCTCCTCAGCATTTATGTCAAAATCAGAGACATAGATTGTCTCTGGTCAAAATGTACCCCAGAGGAGTTCAGAAAAAAACCACCCTCGTGCGTTGCTTCCATAGACATATTTTAATAAAGATTTTCTATTAGTACATGTATGTCCATGCATGGTTGCTAGTTTTCTGAAACAAGCGTGAAACTCTTGTGTAATTGTTTTTAAATGTTCAGATTTACCTCCCTTACATTGTAGAAATATTATGAACTGATTACAACGAATCCTGATTTAATACATTTACGCCATTCTTGTTCCCAGAGTCTATAGTAGGGTTCTCAATACTAGCTTAAGAATCCTACTAGACTCTGGGAACGAGAATGATTTACGCATGTATATAGTCAGTGATTTTAGGCCGCTACATTAACTTAAACGTCGTAATTGCCCTTACAGTCAAAACCTCAACAGTTCAATGTAACTACCAATTAAGTGTAGACAAGCTTTGGTTTCTCATATTAGTCGTTCTATAATAGTCACATCTTATATACACTACCCTCCATAAGTAAGTAAACAGAGTGATATTTCATAAAATGGCAAAAAAATTAACAGCTCTTAAACAAATAATTTATTTTCCATTAAGTTTATTTCATATCAAATTTATGTGTTATCAATTGTCAAACAAAAGTCTGCATAACAAGTCTGCATTTAACAAGAACTTTGTCATCAAATATTTTAATAAATACTTATAAGGTCTATAACGAAGTACTGATTCTCAACCAATTCAGTAACATTATCACATTTTACTGATGATTTTCATCAAGTTGATTTTATGATTTAGATAGATTTTTTATGAAAATTCTCAATTTTAAAATATGATGAATTGACTCAAATTTATATCAATGCATAATTTTGTCTAAAAATGGTGAAACTTAGTTTTATTTTCTCCCTGTCAACTTATAGTTACTTTCCTAACGGAATGAATAAAAACAATTTAAATATGTTTAGCTGATTGTGCAAAATTTAACAAAGCAACATGATTCATTAGTGTATACTTATTTATGGAGGGTAGTGTAGTTCCCCATATGTGAAGAGCATTCCAGGTCACGCTGTTAAGTGCTTTATTCTTGCAACTGTAGCCAAACCTAGTAGTTTCCCAATCTGTAAATTACAATCTTGGTCACGTCAATACGTTTCCCATGTGACTAACGATCGTTGTTAAACTATACATCGTACTAACAATTTTAAAACGTCCATGACTAGACTGATATTTCTAAATAAATAGACAAAGTATCAATGTTTACCAAGTATCGTTATAGATACCACACACCCTTGTTGTATACTGTCAAATATTTCCTTCTTTTTACTGACCCACGTATCCCTCTGTTATAATAGTAATCTTTGTATCAGCATCAAATCCCATAAAGTAAACATAAATTATAATTTCTTAAAAGATTCTGTTAACCCTAATCAAATATAGTAAACGTTGTATATATAAACATCATCCATTAATACTCATTTAATGAGATAGTTACTATAAACATACAACAGTGACATGTCTCAGTGATATAAACAATCTCATTAACACGATGCTAATATGTAAACAAAGACTTTTCATTTCTAGCGTTCACGAGTTCGTTAAAACTGATGCAAATTTTCCCTTTTTTCAAACTCTTCGTCCCGTCATTTTATGTTCACATTCTTTTCTTACTGTCGTTGTTGAGACGACATTCCAAGTCATTTCAGACCAATTTTATAGGTTCGGGTATTTCCGTAATATATATAAAAAAGGATCGGTATTTTCCGGTTGTTTCCGTATCAAACTTTCGACAGTTTCCGTAAATTATCTCTCATAGTTAATCTAGTGGATAAACAAGCTTGTTGATTGGGTAATATATATTCAGTAGTGTTGAACATCATTTAGTGAATATGTCAACAAAATCTTCAATCTTGAAAGCCCTGTCATCGTTATTGTAAAACTTTGAAGTATCTACTCAGCTGCACGCTACAATACTTAACAGTGGTCAGTAGAGCTTCACAATTGCGATCATAGATTATACACAGTGCCATCTATAATTACCTTTAAAACATTTTGTTAATGATTGATTTGTTCTCGGACTTTTACAAATACTTGAAAAATGAAACACAAATCTTTAGATACATGTACATGTATTTTATTAATTACATTTATATATAGTTAAAGTATCATTAATTCCATTTCAAAAGTTTCAATCTTTTATTACTATCCTATATGCACATTGAGCGATACGAACTAAAAAAGCTAGTGCTGGTTTGGTATAACACCAACACGTGGAAACATGGAAACGTATTTTCCTTATATTTTGTGTGCGTCCATCGTTCAAATATGGTACCATACACATGTACCTCTCCAATGTTTCATACTGTACGTCTTTTATGTTTGTTTTGTAACATGTAAATATGTATATGTCTTGTTTTATTTTAGGCCTATCAGCCTAAGAAATTATATGTAATAAACCATATATTACTTATGTATAATTACATCTAAAATATTAATTTAACACTAAAAATCTTGTGTATTTTGATGACTCTGTATAATAGAACTTTCTAAGAATCCTTACATCAAAAAGTTTACGACAAAATTATAGAAAGTGTTGTTCTGTTCATTTATCATCTTTGGTCTACTATAAACAGTCCACAAAACTTGCTTATAAGCCTAGGCACCATATTATCAAAAATCTTACGATAATTCAATTATACAATTATAGAAGGATTTACGATTAAAATCAGCCCTAAGACGTTTGATAATACTGGCCCCAGGCTGAAGCTTATGTTTATTTGTTTAATATTGAACACATGCACGACTGCTATCATTTAACCCGGGACAGAAATATTATACAGTTTACCATATTATGTAGTAGAATAAAAAACATAGTTACTCATTGTGGTGATGATATCAAGTAACTATTTCTAAAGCACTCGCAGCGTTAATTTATTTTCAATGTTAGGGCCCTTTTGAAGGAAAAAAGCGACAAAATGAAATCGGGGGGGGGGGACTTTTTCCATTGTCTTCAATTTTTTAAATACATCATTCACGTACAGAATAACAATGTTAAATGAGTATTTATGGCTCTTTTTATAAGATTTGTTAATGACATGTACGAAATTTGCAAAACTGAAATATATAGTTCAAAACTTTAAGAACATGGGACTTTGCTTCAGGGAAGGTGAAAATACATATGTTTTTGGTGAGGGGAATAAGGGCCCAATTACGGCCCCTTAGAGTCCTGATAAAGCTCTGGCTCAATCTTTTTAAAATTTTATTACATGTACGCCAAAGCTCGAGCCTATGTATTATGTTACAATAGGTTATAAGCAACTGTATATCATTTCTTGCATAAAGACTTGATTCATATATTTGATTTATATTTTCTAGCCAACTGTTCTGTATTGTACCATAATTATAATACCTACAGAATTTGTATGCTAAGTGACAAATTGTACAGGGAAAACTGTACATCAAGATTTTGCCCGTTATGGGAAGAAGAAGAAAACAAATCTTTGTATTTTGAACTGATAGTATTTGCCAGTAATACAGGAAATAATTAACATTTCGCCCGCATTTTTGCACTGTTCTATTCGTACTTGAATCTACTGTTTAAGGAGTAATCATTAGTATGAATTTGTTAGCTTTCAATGTGCACGAAAGTCTTTCTGTATCAATACTTGGATAATATTCTAGCCAACTGTTCTGTATGTTTATTATGGAAGAAAATGAACAATATGAATGAAACAACTATCCGTAGTTTGACACAAGTATTCTATGTATGGAGAGATGTAAAGAACATTTGATCTTATCAACTAATCAGAATTGACGTAAGTTAGCGCAATGTATGCATATGTTACAATCAATTTGATTGGTTCTGACAAAAACACGTGCCTTAATCAGATTACAACCAGCACAAGGACATAAGAAAATGAATAAAACATGTACATGCAATGTAGTGTACGATGAAAGGTTAACATTTATTGTTTTATCTTAGGCTAGAATATTATTTGTTTCTCGGGACTTACTTTCAAACATTCGGTTTTTAGTCTTACATGTTTTTCCGACTTAACATTCTTGTACGACAACTGGACAGGTCATTGTAATCAACTTTTGGGTGCCGGGCTTAATCAGTTTGTAGCACACATACCTACTGATCGAGGGTCGTGGGTTCGACTCCCGGACAGTGCATCTTTCATGGAGCCTTGGCATGAAATGATTTCCAGGGCTATTATCCCTCTCACCACTGATTCTAAATCATGCAGGACACTTGTCAATCACAGACGGAAGTATTCATGCCTAGTAACTGGTTAACATCTAAATACAGAGATTTAGCATTTTCAGGAACGGTTAGTAGGTAGACTGTCCGCCGTGATATAACCTATTCATAACCTTAGTGTTGTTTCGGCGTAAAAAGCTAAAAAGAAAGAAATCATACAAACAGATGACCTTCTTACACTGCCCTTCAAAAGTTCCTTTACATTACAATTGATTAAATTGTTACAAATTCCAAGTTTAAGTTAGAAGAATTATTATGTTATTGTTTATTCTATTCATTATTCATGCAATGGAAACAAAATTTCATTGGTACGATTTATTTTACTGAGTTGCAGCAATATTTATCTATCAGCCTCGGAAAGTATGGTCAATGTATCTCAATGAACCATTATCAAGTTTGAGATATTTTTGTTATTTCACATTCAAAAGGAATAAAGCACAGATTTCAAAAAAACAAACTAAAATAAAACATTAAATAATAAACTGCTTAAAGTTATTTTCAACTCCTTTTAGTACAAAAAAAATTGTGAATGTGTGAAGGAACTTTTGATGAGCAGTGTAGTTGCAGTCTTCACCAGGGTTAAGTGATGTAATCTCAGTTAAGATTTTCTCCAGATGAGATTCAAACACTGGATCTGTCCACCCACTCTCTCGTCGTACAACTGGATCACTTTTCCTATATCTTTGAATACTGATCACCTGCATGGAGGTCTTCAATTTCTACTCAGCGCCATGGATTATTCCACAATATTGTTATTGTACATGTTGATTATAGTTTAATAAAGCCGAGCTTATTTAAGCTATTTTTACTCTATTTTTTGGGAACAATAGTTAAGTGACAGAATGCTCATAATGTATGGAGTACGACTCCTACCTAAGTAGGTATTTGATATTTCTTGCGAAAGATGTCCTCGTATATGCTGCTTCACCCTAACCGTCAACGACGGCTATATTCTGATATACTAATGGGGGTGATGGTTAGCTACCAGTAACAGTTTTTAAGGTTCTTTTTTATAACGTCGTATTAAACATATATTTAGGTCATATATACAACAGCCAGCTCTTCCTACTATAGATTTCCAGGACACTTTTCTATCACCAGTACTAACTTACCCTACCACGAGGCCGACAACTCATGTATAGGGTATAACCTAAGGCGACAGGGCTCAAACCTGCGATCTCCGTATTCGAGGTCAGACATGCTAACCACTATGCCACGCCTGCAGCTATAGTTCAGAGGTTATCAAGATTCTGTACGGATCAAGATAACGTGATGACCCTATTGTACGAGAAAGAATACAAGTACGAACCCTGTACACATAGTTAACATCTATAAACTCAGTGAGAGAGCAACAATATCAAAATTAACTCAGTTATAACAGTTTAGTATTACATGATCCTGTGGAATAGACATATCCAGTGCTTGTCTTATGTACTTTCAGTATTCATCATACTAAAGTAATCAAGCAAAATTGTCTGTAATTACAAATGTAGTTGTTTACAATTATGATTATTTAAAATTGGAATTCTATACTTTTCTTACGCTATGTACGAAATCAAAGTACTGCAAGCATGCAACTTTACGTCTTAAACCGTGACCAGGATTCAAACTCCTATACGCTGACCATGTGACAATGGTAAGGACTAATGTATTAACTAAACTGAGCAAAGTACCGGAACACATCTATTAAGTACATGCATTGATAAAAGTTTTGAAAACTTGATAATACTGTTGACTTTGGGAGAACAAATATAAATAAATAACAAAGCATGTTTCATGTTTTATTTACAAGCATTTGATCATTTATTAATTTATTTTTTATCATGACAGATATACAAAATATACATAACAAGTCTTTCGTTGTAACAAGTACATTGTAAATGCATCATATACAAACATGTACGCATTTTTGTCATTTATCTAAAACCGCTAAACCCCAATTCTCTCGTCGTTCTTCTATATGAAGACATACCTCGGACACCAGAGGAAATAATCACGGCTCTACATAAATATTTACTTTTTGTTGTTTTTGTTGGGTTTAACGCCGTAGCAACACATTGTATAGGCCATATAACGGCGGTCAGTCCACTTACTCACTGTTCCTGGAAAGGCTAAATCTCTGGATCTAGCTGTTAACCAACTACTAAGCGCATACTTTCGTCAGTGACTGACAACTGCCCTACATAATTAGAAATCATTGGTAGGAGGGAGAATAGCCGTAGAAATAATTTCATGACCAAGCTCCACGAAAGTATGCCCCGCCCGGGAATCGAACCCACGACCCCTCGATCAGTAGACTTGCATGCTACCAACTGAGCAAGCCGGGCGGCTAAATATTTACTAGTAAAGGTTTATAGTGAAAATGAATCAGAATCAACCATATAGTGACACCACATGTATATATTCACGCACAATACAAGTCCAGAATTTTTGGACACGTAAAATTTTAGTATGGCTCTAATAGCTTCCCCAAAATATGAAAATATGTTTTTATGAAAAATGATAATACATTAAATTTTTTCATAATTTTAGAGTTAGTTGTGTAATATGCAACCAGATTTTTATATTTTAACTTTAAAGAGAAAGAAGGTCGACCTACCTGTGGTTTTTTTCTAAGTATTATGCAAATGTATTTAAATGAGCATGACTCAATATTTGTTCTAAATAGAGAGTAGTCAAATAGTCACTTCTACAAAAAACTTGTCATTATCTTATTGAGCAAAATGTTTAGTATTAGATGATCTGTTAGCAACGCTCCGAGGGGGTACGGGTTAGAATCCCTGCCGGGGAGGTTATACCCTTCCAAGAAAAATTGACAATAATATTAATAAGGTTTATGAAGAAAGTTTCCGGCCATGTGGAAGGGTATTTGAGTACTGGTTATAGACAAAGGTCCAGGAAAGCTAGATAGGTGTGCTATGACCAAAACGTGTTGACACGGCGTTGAATCCAATTAAAAAAGCAAGAAAATCTCAGGATGATTTATGTAATATGTAATGAATTGTTTCTAGATAAACCAAATATTTATATACATTAGTATAAAACAAACCATACTTGTTAATTGTCGGATAATGATAATTTTAGTATATTGAATATTATATACCTTCAACACAACTGACATTTATATTTAAGTGTCCATTATAACTTTATTGTTCCAGGGATTTAATATACAGTATTGTTTATATACATATATTGTTATATAGACTCCCTGATTGTTCCTAGATCTATATGTCGGCTTTTTGAAGATGAATCTAAATTTTCGTGTTATGTTCAATAAAAACCACTGATGAACTCAGTACGTCTCGTTTGTTTGTTTGTTGTGTCTAACGCCGTTGCAGCATATTGTATAGGTCATATAACGGCAGTCAGTCAAACTACTCACTCCTCCTGGAAAGGCCAAATCTCTGGATTTAGCTGTAAACCAACTACTAAGACTATACTTTCGTCAGTGACTGACAACTGCCTTACATAATCAAAACTAATTGGTAGAAGAGAGAATGGCCGTAGAAATAATTCATGACCAAGCTCCACAGAAATATACCCCGCCCAGGGTTTACGTAATAATTTCCAACATTCATTGGTGGTCAATACAAACGATCTTTCAAATGGTGACAACAGAATGAAGTTGAGTACAGAATGACAACAGAGTCATTTATCATCAGATGTAATATATTCACTCTCATCAATATTTATGTCATTCTGGACTAGCAATCATACGTTTATCGCAGACAATAAAATGGTGATTTGAATAAGCTTTGAAATTACCCTTTGCTGGATGATTCCAATGTTAAGTCAACTTTTATATACGTACACAATGAATCGTTTTAATAAAGTTTATTTATTCAGAACATGTTCAGCAATGTCAAGGCAATAAGAATAAAAACACATGCCTTATTGACAAACTTTTTTCCATTCTGAAATTTGTCAAGATAACAAATTTAAGTACAAGTACCTTTTTTGTTACATACGATTGCATTCAGCTAGAGCCATTGAACGTTTGAAAAATATGCATGTACTTATAACATTGTAAAATGGCATCTTTGTTCTGAATAACAAAAACAGATACGTTCATTAAGTAAAAATAAATAAAACATATATTGTCAAGTTAATAACAAATCACAAGTGAGTCAATCATCAGAAATTGTTAGTTTGACTCCAATTTTTAATTGATATTTTGTGTTGCACACATACAGTGTACATATATCCACCCTGTATCACATCATTGTAAGTAAATGACTATAATCCTGAACCCAAATACATGTATACATATAAATCTATGTATTTTAATCCATGTATTTTTAATCTATATTTTTAAATCTATGTATTTTATTTACAAAGAAACACTTCTTGTTCACTGATACATTGTTTACACTTCACGTCACAACACCATAAAACCTGACACTGACATGCGCGTTTCACTGTCACAGACCGGATGTTGTAGCCACGCCCACAACACATGACGTCACAATTTGATCGATCACAAACGCGACCGGAAGTACCATAACTGTACGAACTTGGTTCACAGAATGTTGGAGAATCCTCTAAATGTACCATTAAGTTTGATCTTGGAGCTATGTCCATTTCATCATTAGTGGATGATTTCCTGTCCCTTTTTGATTTCCTCGACTTCCGGTCCCTTCCAGTATCATTATCCATAATTGAATTGTGTATTTCAATAGGTTTCAATCTATTTCCGGAGTCATTTTCTAGTTCTATTTGCTCTGACAACGGGGATTTCCCCGTCGCATGATTTGTGTACGTAACGACTTTGTACGAATTTTCGTACTTAGTTTTTAACAGATTTCCAATATGGAGGAATGTAGAAAGTTGGCGCCAACAAGTTTGAACTGTACATGAACCGGAAATACCATGACATTTACATCTTGTCGACACGGCTGACTTCACAACCTGAAAATATATGAGCATTTATTATTAATTATGATCGTGTAAATGTATTGATATTGAACCAACCTAAAAACGTAAATGACGTCACAAGAAACGTTGATTGGTCGACTGCACGATCAAAGTGTTTTCTTTCGTTAATGTCGCTGTTGGAAAATTGACAGAACCCTTTTACTTTTTCAATTTAAATGACGTCATTGTTTAGTATGATATCTATAAATAGAACAAAAACAAACACGTGCCTAGAATGTGAGCCGATGTTTGATTGTAACTTACAATTTCATTGGTTAAAAAAATCTAAAGGTGTTTCTTTGCAAGCAAAATATGAAAGAGTTTCAACATTAATATATAGATATTTTTATTAAAACTGTGAACTATTTTCTAGTCAAATGTCCCTCGGTACACCACATGACATGTTGTAGAAGTATATAAGGGGTATAAGCCGATGAAACAAACAGCTTGAGATAGACACACTCGAAATCATGTCCTAACAAGAAGACATATAGTTCGTTCATGTAAACATTGTGTATATGGCTTGCTCCATAAAAACTAACATTTGGGTATAAATTATTATACCAATATAATAGTATTGTTAGATTAAACATATCTCATTGATACAATTTTCGTAAACAGATATCCTGATACCTTTAGATAGATTTATTTGTGATGCTTTTACAATTTTACAAATGATACAAATATTTAACAATAACATAATAACAAGAATATGACATAAAATATCACAGCAATGAATGAAAATATTAGTACAAGTATAAATTGCATCACATGATAACCCATAAAGTCCTAGGACTTAATTCCAATGGGGTCCTTTGCCTTAAATCAAGAGCATTTTCGTACAGGATCTCTAATATCTCAATGGGGGGTCACGTCGAGATGACCTTTATGTCGACTAATCAATGCGTAGCTTTCATCTCTAGACGAAACACTATTAATAACATTTTGATTTCGTAATTTGCAAGCTAATTAAACAGCGGTATTATTCACATTCTGCGATTGGACGACTCATTTAAAATTGCCTGACGTAGACGATGTAAACAAGTTACGTATCATAACAATTGGATAAATCCATTGTTTAAAGTACATAAACACACATGACCTATAATACAATCTGTACACATACTATAGAGTGGATAAGTCTATTGTTTAAAGTACATAAACACACATGACCTATAATACAATCTGTACACATACTATAGAGTGGATAAGTCCATTGTTTAAAGTACATAAACTCACATGACCTATAATACAATCTGTACACATACTATGGAGTGGATAAATCCATTGTTTAAAGTACATAAACACACATGACCTATAATACAATCTGTACACATACTATAGAGTGGATAAGTCTATTGTTTAAAGTACATAAACACACATGACCTATAATACAGAAACTATAGTAAATAAAGGTTACAAATGTTTATTATTAACATATGTTCATACAAACATTATAACGTCCACACTCACAGTATAGATATATGAAAAGTTGAGAACAATTGTAATATCACGTGACCTTGTCTGACCTTGCCATGTAATTAATTTATAATTTGTTTTATATTAAAGACTAAACACACATAGTCTATATATTATATAGGTAAATCTGACCACCTTCAATGTATAAACTTTTCTATCATCTATATTTTACTAGTACATTATTGATGACCTTATGACCTAACATGTGACCTTGTATAACTTGACCTCACAAGATGTCCAGACTTACTGGTCAAAATCAAAGTCGACCAGCGCGTTCTCGATCCATCAAAGAGTTTGTATACATAATGTTAAAAAAGTGAAAGTGCGGTTCTAAAGTCTTCTTGTAGATACATGTTTACATGTTCAGCTGACTGTACAATATTGCTCGATATCCACTTAACATTGAAATCATCTTCAGGCAAACGAACCCTTACAATTTCCCATTTACACATAGGTGGGGCGGAACAACTGTGCGTAAATTCGTTGCTAAAGGAAATTAGAAGTGCCCCTGGTGGGGTTTGAACCCGGAACCAATCGTTATTCACAATAACAAAGTAGTAGTAAAAATGTACCCATCATGTTTTAATTAAGAAGGGTTTTATTACCATGAACTAGTTTTTCCTTAGTAATATTAATTAATTAAAACTTGAATGTCTCATTGTAAATAAAAATGAATGACCGGCATACGCGATAATCGATTATTAAACTTCATAATCGATTGTCTTCCACTTCTAATGAAACGATCGATTATCGATTATAATCGATCATCGTTTAATCCCTAAAATGTACACAGCCATCAGTAATGAACATCAAATAGAAATGCACAAGGAACTAGTTTCAGGTCTTCAGCAAACCCCTGCGTATAATGTTAATTAATGAACGGAGTAAATGCCAAATCTAATGAAAATAAAAATATTAAAAGAGCAGCATACAACGTTTTTGAAGCAAGAACTATTGAGTATCAAAGTATTTGCCAAACTTATATTTCGTATATCTAGCAGACCGTCGTCACAAATGTTTCCTATCTCAAGATGTATGCTTGTAACATAATGAAATAGTTTATGACAAAGTTCCAAGGTTTGTTTATATATATTTGTAAACTAGTGTTCACTGTATATCATCACCACGGATGTCTTATATATCCTAGCACCAATTAAACATTTTTTGATTTATAGATCAAGGTAATCGGGACGTTTGGGTTCATGTTAAAAACCAACAATATTCCGGATTTTCCCGGTGACTAGACTCAATATTTTTATAAGCGTATACAGGTTAAAATGATGCAATGTTTTATTTTGAAATGCCGTAAACTCGGGTCAGTAACACAGTTGGTAGCGCGCCGGGATTTCAAATCCCGTGTCCCGAAGAGGGTTCTGGTTCGAATCCCATCCAGGGAAGTTATTATTAGACCTTCAGTAACCTGTGTTCAGTTATATTTAACCTAGTTTGGAGGCCATTGATAATGTACCAGGAATACACGTCTATAGGCTAGAGAGTAGAGAGAATACAGGTTGAAATTCTACATTGGGTGAATATACCCTTCCATTATGGTGGCTGATTTATGCCATGTCGCATCGTTGTCCCGCGGGGCGCCACACGAAAACACGAAAGTACGACAAAATGGACTTTTTGTTGTATCGTCGTCCCGCGAGGCGCCATGAAAAAACACAATCATATGACATTTTAATCATTTTTCGTGTTTTCGCCTAAGAAGCACAATGCAAAAAATGCATTTTTGCGACAAAAATTTACAAAGAAAATTTAGAAAAATTTACAGTAGAACTTCACCAAACCGAACGAGCTTGGGACCGGAACATTCGTTCGGTTTGGAGAGTTGTCCGTTTTACAGAGGTATTGTACATTTATTTACCTATACGGTCTAGACAAGGCTCCGGATGAAATCTGGTACAAACTACTATTATTGTACATTTTGTAGCTTCACTGTGAAATGTATTACATTGTTTAATATAATAAAAATTATTTTAGTCTTAGGGCTGTACCCAGTGGTTACCTCGCGGTTTAAATACCAGAATTAGTAATACCTAACATACTCTAGCCATGAGTTCATAAACCTCTCTCTTATAAAGAACAAAAATATCATATTCCAAAATGGCTGTCAATGAATACATACTTCACTATATACAATAATATTATTAATTTAAATCTCAACATATTTCGTTTCCAGAAGTGACTGGTACATTTGAAAGATTGAGGGTTGATGGGTTCAATGTAATCAAAAAATAAAAGCTAGAAAACATATTAAATATCAAAGAGAAGTTGTTTAAAATCCGCTTCAAGATTATTGTACTCATCTATATATCATAAGTTAAACATTCACCATGATGCTCCGAGCGACATAATCATTCAACTGAACTACTTGTTTATAATTGAAAGTACTAATTCTCAAAATTAACAGCTAAATTAAAACTACTTAAATGACAATTCTACAATTATTTTAGAAACACACATTACGTTTAAGTCAACACGTATGTTAAGGCCTAGAAAAATGACTAATGCTCCGATGATCAGTTTCTGCTTAACAAATAAGCATGGATTTGTAATTGAAAGTCGAACGGTTCCGATCATTGTAAGCAGTATATTTTCATTGTCCCCATCCCGGAGTTGGGACCGTGCCTGTCGCTTTTATGCATTGAATCAGGTTATCAAACAAACTGGTTATAATGACGAAGATCGACTTGGAATCATTATGAATTTAATGTGTGTTGAAATCACATGTTTTGTTACCATGGTTTTGGAGACTACCGAAGACTAAAGATTGGATTCAATTCAATTCAAGTAATGTATGGAGGACTTCTACATGTCTTATTTCAACCCTAGTTGAATCAGGACAGTACCGATAGTCCTTTAGTCCACCCGTATGTCCACTTGCACCCCACCCTTAACTTTTGGCTGATAATAGTAAACGATACTGTTTTCAAGAAAATAAGTCTCACTATATCTATCATAGTTGATTGTCTGTGTCCAGGAAACACTCATCATGATTTCTTTGAAATGATTGATCGTCGTTTTAAATATCCTCAAACAATACCATCGAACAATTAAGAATATACATGTAAGTCGTTTGTCGGTGTAACTTTGAATACTGTACTTTAAAACACAGAGAGTTAAACATTGTCTAAAACAAGGGTGTGCCCAGGTAGGTAAAACATCCCTTATAAATGATCAAACATTTTAACTGTAACTCAATCTATGGTACTTAGATGGTTTTAACTAAGATCTTGTTCAGAGATTCAAGTGATGGTTAAACATTAATATAATATATATTTTTGTTATAATCTTTATTTTGTATATTATATTATTTATTTTATTCGTACACTATATCGTGGTATTCGTTTGATCTTTAAATCCTATATAATGTTTATTTTATATTATATTTGTATAATCCTCATTTCAGACATTCTTGTCTGACTTTTGAACTTATATTAACAAATAATATATTGAAAAAATAAACAATTATGTATTATATATTTTAAGTAGCATGGAGAGGGTGTTATTAATATTCCATTACATCAAGTGCCGGCTTCTGTATAATGTACAGTAAAAATATTTATTTAAGATGCTGAAATTTCATTTTTTTTTAAATCAAGTTTGTCTGTTATTAAAAACTGTCCTAAATTAAAGTCTTGACAGAGTCAGCAAAAAATATTTATATGATGTAAATGTACGGATAACTATTATCACTTTTACTTTATCACTATACAATGTATGGTTGGGGGACGCGCGGCACTGATGCTGATGGATGTTTGGGTAGGAGCCTTGGAGAAGAATCCAACTTTGCACCTTGCAATCATGGATTTTCGGGGCATTTGGCCTGATTCCTCATCGACCACGTAGCTGCCGTTCTACCAACAATCCATTACCTCTCTTTCACTATTTTTACAGTTGAAAATTCACTTGTTTTGTTGTTGTTGTTGTTTTTAAACTACTATGAGCACTTTATTGATCACAAATTTTAGTTTATTATAATTTTTCAGTTTATGTTTTTATATCTCTATCATTTTCGTTTTCATTTTAGCTCGTTTTTCCTAATTATGCATATGATTGTGAAGCGCTTTTGAACATATATTCAATATGAAAAGAGCGCTATACAAATACGGTATATAATAATAATAATAATAGTATTTAGGCATACAATAATTTCAAAACATGTTTATAATTCCCTTGTACATAAGTCAGACATAAGTCTTATAAAGAACATAACTCAGACCTTTAAGTTTAGGTAATAGCAATCTGATTATAAATTCTTAAAACTTGAATTTATCACTCTCGAGTTGGTTCCCGGTTTGTTAGTACTATGTCCATTTTAAGGAACGATGAGGTAGGGTTTGGAAATGATGGGAACCAATGTGGGCCGGCTATTGAAATATAACATTACGATCTCACTTGATGCATAGAACTTAAAAATCTATTTAGAATTGATAGGACAAAGTATAACTTTATGTTTTTATGTTAACGTTTGACTTACGATGATTTCTATCGTAAGAGTATTAGTGAGACAATCCATAGACTGAGCTGATTTATGTCCAAGTTATAACAATGATAATTATGTCATTTATTGTCGTATAGTAAAGTCATCTGACACCCACCTTGTTATTTTATATATTATATGTATGATTTTATTATCTAATTCACGCTAAGTCATGATATTTTTATTATATCAATCATGTATTATTATATATAATAATCATATAGTGATGTGTATAAGTGTGTGTGGTCATTATAATACTAATATTTTATCATTACAGCCATCTTGACCGGTCAGTTTGGGACAATTAGACAACTATGAGGTGGTCAAAACTAGTAATTCAACATTGTCTTTAATCTGGTCATTTCATTAAGTTGTCTGCGTAACAAGTTGATATCGAACGCTCATGGTATAAGGCGAGGTCCTTTGTGTTTGTCATACAGACCTGTGAAGTCTCCGTGGATTGCCATTTCGTACCAAGCTCCTCACCAAAGTAAATAATCTAAGTGCTGATAGCGCTGTCCGGATATGTGTCCAACATTGCACAACTATACTGTCCAATAGCGTTAATAATGGAACTATATTTCACGCGTATGAGTCAACCTAACTTCATATCATTGCGCTTGATCTGACTGCGCATGACCGAATGTAATTGTCCGCGTCTTTTTTGTGTTACGTTTCCAAAGTTGTGGTTTCTTAGTCCTGAGTTGAAAACAACAGATGTCAAAAATAAAAGTGGCACTTTGTAAGTATGCGCACTTACTTCACAGCTATAGACTATTGTCCCTGGGCTACTGGTATATATCTAACAATCTCCCTGGGGAGTCTTTTACTCCACGTAGTGCAGCCAACGTGAAGTCAATGTTATTTTACCGCACTAGGATGCGTATAAAGATTAAATGTCATTTAATAACAGAATTATGTAGTTCGCGTTAAAACTGCTTTTCAATTAAAAAAAACAACTAGCATGATTGAGACTTCAAATTTCAAATTTTCACAAAATGACTCAAATAAAATTTCTTGTTACTTTTTATATTAAACAAGATTAGTTGTAGGACTGTACAAAATTCTAAATTAGTAAAACACTACGTGGGTTGGTACAAATCAATTAAACTTTATTAATGTCAATCAATGAATAATGTCAACATATATTTAAACATTATTTTATAATTAATGTAATTAAGAATTAATAAAAAAACACGAGAATTAGCCATATATAAGTACATTTGATTCATGCAACTACACGCAGCGCGGTATTTATATATCAACACCCATATAGATTGTTTAAATATACATTACGAGCAGTATTCCACTTTAAGACTACCCATGTTGAGGCTCCTAATAGTGGAATGGTGACCTAATACTGCATTTATATATATTACGCCGTGTTCCAGTAAAATGAAAAAAATAAAAACGGTCATTTTTGCTTCTCCAGTTTTATTTAATAGGAAGTTCGACAAAATTTTGTATGTAAAGCATTTGATATAGATAAACAATTCTCTTAAAATGTTCTTAGACAAATACAATTTTGAGAATTTAAGAACAGAACTAAACACGCGTACTGGAAACAATTTGTTTATATTATAAGGAATTCATATATGCTAGTCTGAATCGTATGTTAATGAACTAATTAACGTATTGACGTATTTCTAAATATGCTTAGATTATTTGCCGTTTCATTTTTCATGGAAAATCAAGAATTTTAATAAATTTCCTATGTCGTCAAACTTTTGGTGGGCGCTGCATTTTATACGCATTATTTATATTAAGCGATCGATATTATTATAAAAAGCCGTATCTGAGACATATTGTTGAAACTTGACTTACGATGATTTTTATCGTAAGATCATGTATATTATGCCTTTACATGTTAAGAGACAATTTACGATGTACATACGATGTTAGTTCAGGTTAATTAGAGTCACAACATAAATCAGATAATACTGACCATCAAACATGAAATTATCTTAACTAAAACATTGTCTCTATGTATATAACATGTAATTCTAGACCCTAGAATGTCTATTTAACAACCATTGACCACCGTTCATACATTCATTTAATTATGTAGACTTCAGTTTTTACAAGAGGTTTTTGCTATTTTTATAAAATGACACGCGAACACGTGTTTTTTAGAAGTTTTAAAATCCATTTTGTGGCTACTTTTTTGTCTTCGAGGAAATGTAGTACAATATTTGAGAATTTGAAAAACGAATTAAAAGTTAACGTGGTTTGGTCAAGGGTTGGTCTTATGAACTAATGTAAACCTAGTTGTTTTCAGAATGTCAAAAATAGAAACTGATGAAATGAATGTTTTGGTAGGGATCAGAGGGCTTATCGAAATTTAGAAACGCGAAGATGCAGTACAGTAAATGTTGTCGATATTAAGTTTTAGTTCACTCCAATCTGATTAAAACCCGATCTAAATTTTTTTCGCTCGCATACTCGCTAATTTAGATCTGGCCTTTTCCAAACGAAGGTCACGTTCCGGCGACCTTTTCTCATCATAATATTCATGACGAAATTGTTATGATACGTAACTTGTTTACATCGTCTACGTCACGCAATTTGAAATGAGCCGCCCAATCGCAGACTGTGAATATTACCGCGGTTAAATTAGCAAGCAAATCTTGGTCTAAAATAGAAATTACGAAATCAAAATGTGATTAATAGTCTTTTCGTCTAGATGAAAGCTACGCATTGATTGGTCGACACAAAGTTCATCTCGACATGACCCTGCATTGAGAAAGTAGAGATCCTGTACGACAACGCTCTACAGGATATCTGTTTACGGAGATTGAGTTCACTCATACTATTCTTCAATGATTTATTTGCTGTGAGAAGTAAGAACGGGATAAGTCTATCAAGCGCGCGAAGTTTCGGGAAATATACATCTATGAATTCCTTGATTATCAAATGAATAACATTATTGAATATAAATATTATTATATACCGCATTTGTACAGCGCTCTTTTCATGAATATATGTTCAAACTGAGTGCTTCACATTCATAATATTATGCATAATTTGGAAATACGATTTTAAATTAAAACAAAAATGAAAATGACTAAGAGTTGATAAAATATAAAAAATAAACTGAAGACTAATAATATAAAACTAAGAATTAGTTATCAATAAAGTGCTCATAGTAGTCTAAAAACAACAACAACAACAAAAACAAGTGAATCTTTAACTGTAAAAGATAGTGAATAAGTGATAATGGACTGTTGGTAGAACGGCAGCCAAATGGTCGAAGGGGAATCAGGCTCGATGCCACGAAAATCCATGATTGCAGGGTGTAAAGTTGGATTCTAATCCAAGGCTCCCGTCCGAACATCAATCAGCATCAGTGACCGCACGTCCATTAAATACAGAGGTTTAATTCTAAATCTTTACCTCACTATAAAGTAAAATAGCGACAATAAAAACAACGAGAAAATATGTGAAAAAAACACGTTAATAGTAATTTAAAAATGTTAATCTTTCAATATCACATATTCAATTACATTTAGTTATAATTATATACATTCTGACCTAACCTTATTCTAATCGTAACATTATTAGCAGCATAATTACAATATAGAATTAAAATTATTTTTTGGTAGAGACTTTTTTAAGATGTTGAATCATCAGACTGTCAATTCAAGCTCAGTCATCAACTATTTATACTGAACCAAAAAAGAAACTTTCGCCAAGTTTGATTGTAGATATGTTAGTATAGTTTCAATTATTTTGGCTGAAAGCTTACATTTTTGTAAAATAATGTATTGTGGTTCTTTTAAAATCGTCATTTTGGAGGAAAGGATCAGATTGATTGTTGAATTTTAAATTAAAATAAGGTAGGGGTCGTTTCTAAAGTTAACAATCAGTAGCGTGTGTGACCGCCGTGGGCGATGCTGACTGCCTGACATCGACGTCGCACAAGTTTGTTAATGTCAGCCTGTGGAATATTATTCCATTCTTCAAGCAATGCTGCTCGAAGGTCGTTGATGTTGTTTGGAGGGTTCGGACGTCGACGTACGCGTCTATCCAGATTATCCTAAAGATGTTCAATATTGGGTTCAAATCCGGACTTTTTGAGTGCCAGCCGTCGATGAAATCAATGTTATGATTTTGTAAATACTGTATTATAGACACGAGCAACAGTTTTACAAGCTACTACATGTATATATGTGTGTACATCTAAGTGGTACCCTTGAACAACTGGCACATACTTTGCGAAAGTTTCTTTTTTGGTTCAGTATATATAAGATAAAAACTGTAAAAAATGACACATATAATTTTAATCCAGCCTTAGCTGGTAGGAGCAATGGTCCAGTGGTAGGACGCAAGCTTAGGGATCGCGAGGTCCCGGGTGCGATCCCCACTATAGGAACTGCTAATTTCCTTGAGCAAGAAATAATCCTACAATTGTTCTACTCCATCCAGGTGTAAATGGGTACTGTGAGGGATAGCCTGTCTGAGGGTGATTTAGGTGATCAGGAGTTATCGTACAAGATTGTAAAGTCGCCTGAACATGTATATGGAAGCAGACTTTAAAAACCGCACTTTTTAGCTGGTCCTAAGCCCGGCTGAGAAATGGTGAGGGCGACAAACACTGATGAGAACGTAATGAAGATCAACAGAAGATGAATCTTACAACGGAATGATTGTCTTTTTAGACATTTAAGTTATGCTTAAGTTTTAGCCATGGTCTGAACATTGTCCTTAAGAGCAGAGACCCTGGTGAAAACAAAACCAACATCGCAACAATTTTCCTTTAGTCATATCAAACAATGGTTTGCAGTTCCATTTAGTCATACAAACAAGCTGTCTTTAAAATAGACAATGGTTGTATCATGCTAGTCAGTATCTGCACATAATGAATCCGAAGCAGCAGAATGGACCATGGTGAAATCTAAACGTAAAACAAAAACATAACACAATTATCAATGGTACTTACTTTACGTCCTAGCCGTATATTATGCTGATCTACCCTGGCTCGTATGTCTTTACTTCGTCGTTTACCAGCACGAAGAAATCGACGTGAAAATTTCAAACCAAATCGGACATTATCTCCGCAACCTCCCCATAGCCAAGCTTCTCTATTTTGTAGATTTTTAGACTCATCGCACGTGCATCTATCAATACTACCTCGGCTACATGCACGTGCAAATGTGTGCACGAGACTCGCTGAACTAATTGCATAAAGGAATGATGTTTCTTTAAAACCTGAAAGTAGAATAAAAATGTCTTGCAAGAATATCCAATCAAAATGATCATATGACGTACAGGCTCATATTACCTTGCCTCAACATTTATCTATAATATTCTGTGGTGCTTTTCACAAAAATTCTTACGAAAAAAATCTTCGTAAGTCAAAAGCAAGAAACATTAATAATACGCTCATTTTTTGGCTTATTAATTCTAAATATTATACAAATTGTGTAGAATGGTGTATACCTTTTGAATAACATATCATAGTCTTGCTTATTATCCGTCTGACTTTGAAGTGCTAATTATATGAAACTGACTTACGAAGATTTTTTTCGTAAGATTTTTTTGTGAAAAGCACCACGGATGGATAATTCAATTCAAATAAATTTTACTTGCTCTATTATTAAACAGTACACGATGAATATTTATAAATCCAGAGGTGGCCGTGTTGTGCATGTTACAACAATTCTAAGCTGTCAGGATTGAAGTTGCAAAAAGAAACAAAACGATGCATTTTAGGGGCGAGTTGCAAACGAAAAATTGAGCACGCGTTCTTATATTTCCTAGTCAACTGTTTAACTTAGTTATACCTTCAGCTCAAGTAGGACCCTAGTCATCATAATGGCGTAGGTGTAAAATTTGGACAAGATAAAGCCCTTAGTCCCAGTGATCTAAGTCCTTTAATGAAAGTTAGTAGGATGAGTAGACCTCCGCCAATCTGATTCAAACCCGATCTAAAATTTCCGCTCGTCTATACTTGCTAATTTAGATGCGGGTCACGTTCATGTAACCTATTCTTATTATAATATTCATGACGCAATCATTATGTTTAGTTACTTGTTTACATCGTCTACGTCACACAATTTGAAATGAACCACGCAATCATGTTTGTCTAAAAGTAGAAATTACGAAATCAAAATGCTATTAATTGTGTTTCGTCTGGATGAAAGCTACGCATTAACTTTTCGACATGAAGGTAATCTCGACGTGACCCTTCAAGCGAACCTTATAGTTCATGTACGACAGCGCTCTACAAGATATCTGTTTACGGAGATTGGGCCTCCGCAGTATGAATATTTTCCAAATGACATAAATCAACAAAGAATAGTTGTGATTTAAGATATATTTTGACAGTCTTATATTGCAACTTAAAAAATACCCTACCATGCATAATGAATATCACAAGAAAATTAAAAATGTAAAATTAACGTTGTCTGTTGCATGCTTCATTTTCCCACAGTGTTGTTAAACAAAACTATATTTTTTTAAACATATCAAGTTTGAATCTCATTAGAGAGTGAGGTTTCATTTCTCACGATTTTTAAAACTCGAAAACTAGGATCGTCTTACTAAATGACGTACGCTCAATTTAATCGTACTCTCCTCTTATGTTGATTTCACCAGTTTGTGACTTACTATATATTAAACAGCGTCGAATTTATGGTTAAACAAAAATATTTTGATATTTTTTTATTGTTAAGAGACGGACACCATGAGGCAACTTCTGCTTCTTCTTCTAATGTCACGTCATCCCTTATTTCGAGTATCCTTGAAATGATGAACAGTGCCGTCTATGACAAGGTGATATACAATTTATACCAATAAAAACAATGTTTGAGTAATTATAATAAATTTTGTAAACCAGCCTTAAAGACATCGGTGCTGGTGGCTAAACTTAAATCTAATGGAATATTTATACCTTTTCGTACGTGATCGCCAAAATGTATGTGTTATACTGTTGAACACAAATACGCATATTTTTTTCATACATATAATTAATCATGATAAAATTTGAAAATCTTACGCAATAATGTGAAAACTGTTCAATTAATAACGAGTGAAAGCTCAATACACCTTCTACAATTTCAAATGATTCTTTTAAGAGGACAATGTATATGTCAGACCACTTTTCAAAAGAACGGTCAGTGGTCTTAATAGAGGGGTTCAAGTGTATACCATTTAATGACACACACGCACTTATAACACTTAATTTAATGGGCACGTAAGTTCTAAAGTTTTCTCAAACAGTCCTTTAGTAAGACGCTCCCCTGCTAATAAAGCACATATTTTCTAGCATTCATTTTTTGTTTAACTTTTTTAAAACTTGTTTGTTAAAATCTGAAATAGTTGGTTTGATATGTTCATACATACGGTCGTGACTTGACCGGATACAAGGAAAATATTTAGTAAAGAAATGTTAACAATTGTGAAAGGGTCATTTTGTATTTCAATTTTCACGCTCGTTTTAACTAATCCGATTCTGTTGACAGATTAATGGTCAGTCTGTAGTGAACAGAGTTAGTACTATCCATGTCTCCAATTGAAGAGCTTTTTCACACGTGACTGCGCGATTATGCGCGCGCAAGGTGGTCCTTGATATCGAATCCAATTAATTTGGCGTTTATTTTAATTGGGAAAATCGTTTTGAGTCCATTTGAATAAATAAATGTTCTCAAGCGCCCATTTTTAAATCAGTTGAGGATAAAATCCGTGCTGTTGTTTGACACGAACAATCTTTTAAAATCAAGCGTCCATCAACAGAGATCGCGTGCTCTTAATTGTCCGAGTCGAGATTGGTACAGACACTGACAAGATGGCGGGCGGATTTATATCCATGTCAGTTTATTTGTATTTATCAAGTGGGAGACCTTAATATGACTAGAAAGGTCCTTTACACTAACACAATGGATTAAATTTGCCTTAAAGGTAGGAAAATTGTGGCACTTATAAACGTATTATAATGAATGGGCTAATCTTTAGAGAAGACAGGATGATTTACCAAACAATCAAAGTTGTCTTTAAAACCCGAGTTGATTTCTCTTGCATGTATGTGATTCGTCATTGCAAAAGTGAAACACAATCTTTTAGCAAGACACAATTCAAGATGGGAAACCACGCCCTACTTTGATTGTATAGTGTTTTTTTTCTTTCAGAAAAGTTGATGTCGTATTTGTGGTTAAGACATTACTGTCCAAGTCTTTAATTATCTACGATAGATGTATACAGCTAATTACATGCTTACTAAAAACGAAAAGAGTTTGAAAAAAGCCACAAGATAAATAAAATATCCAGTTTAAGAGATAATGATAGTTTTATATGATTGCAGCTAGTAGCGTTACAATGAGGCTCTTTAAACCTATCCACAGAAATAACAAAAACAGAGAAAAAAGCAACAAGTGTCGAATTACATGTAAAAGTGGATAAATTGCGAAGAAAATCATTATTTCATAATTCTATTTTTGGATTTTGAACTACGCATGTTTTGATCTTATTTATTATATATTTGCTCGGGTTTTTTCTTGTTCATTTATCTCTTTAATACACATGTTTTTAATATTCTGTTTAAATCAATCAAATGAAAATTTTGAGCAAAAGCTCGGACTCTTCTATACGCCGATAAACATCCATGGTCTTGGCTAGCCTATGATCGAACCCACAACATTTCAAGACCTCAGCGGGCATTTTACCATGTTGCAATGAAAACAAGCTTGATAGCAAAGAGGTGCAAGTGTCGGGTTATATCTCTTTAGAGGAGATACTAAGCTTTTTTTATCGTTTAAGTTTTTTCTCTCTCTAAAATCCAAGAAATCTTAATACTTTGTATTATACAACCAGCCATGTTCGAGTGTTATTCCATCAACCAACCGTCCATGTGACCTACTGACTGAATAAAATAGTTGACTCATAGTTTTACTATGTGAACAATACAACTTGCAATTCTTATAGTAAACAATATATATCCTTGTATATACAATATTACAATATACCATAGATCCCACACAGTAGAAGAACAGGTGGGAGGTACAGCCTCGATGGTTTCATTTATTGATCTCAGTGATCTTGATATAAGAGTTGCCAATATTATATTATATACATAAACACTATATGTTTGTGTGAAATGATGAAACATATGTTTTAAGGTATAATATTTTATGTCTTATATTATCAAGATATTTTTATATAGAATGTTTTCTGTTACCTTGGTAATATAAACATTGACTGAGACATTTGTATTAATGAGTTACTGAGTTAGCCGCAGGAGCTAAATGCTTCGTAGGGAAAGTTTTTTCAGAGGTAGGACGTATGCTTAGAGATCGAGAGGTCACAGGTTCAAACCTCGCTAGAAGTACTGCTCATTTCCTTGAGCAAGAAATTTACCTACAATTGTTCCACTCCATCTAGATGTTAATGGGTATTGTGAGGGATCATCCGTCTGAAGTTGATTGAATGATTAGGAGTAATCGTACAAGATTGTCGACTAAACATGTAAAATAATGAAAGCAGTCATTTAACCTCGCTTTAACTGATTTTAAACAAAGTCATCCCGAATATTACAGAAAAGCTATTGATGTTTTAATTTTACGCATTTTATCAATACGTCTTAGTTTATGTACAACGGTCAGCTCATCTAACCAACTTTTCCTGAAGCAATTTCTCTGCAAGTGATAACTTCCTCTTTCAAAGGGAGCTGGCAATCCCCCTCTTACGGAGGAAAATCAATATTAAGTATAGAACTTTTGTTGAAGTGCCTAAACTGTCGCAGCCAGAAATCAAAGCCAGAATTCCTGAATTTGAATTGTTTTCATCATACAATACCCTGTACCTATGGTCCTATATGAAAGTTCAAGGCACTGCAGACAGAAGACACACCTCCCGTCCGGTTTATATACAATTTCAATGTTTTATACGTATTTTTAAATGAATCTTTTAGTTTCTTGATCGTAATTTAATCAACTATCCAATTGTAAAACTAAAACAGTACATTTGTCTAAAAAAGACGCAAACGTTTAGATTTTGATAATATTTTCGTCACGTAGTCGCGGAAACTGGTGACAAATGTAAAAACATAAAAAACAAGGTAGTACAAGCTGGCCACGACTGTGACATACCATATTTCATGATAATATAACAAGCCTGGTATAGATTGTATCCAACTCTAATATCAATAGATACGAGATTTAGAACTAGTGGTAGAGGTGTCTCTTGCATTGTTCTATACAAACTATTGTCGGACGTACCTAGTTAAACAAGCCATTACAATACATTTTATGACTTTCTAATAGCTTACAACCTTGTTTTAAGGTGTTGATGAAGTCATGATTTCGTCAAGTTTTCTGTTGTAGGTCAGTAAAGGTCACTAGTGATTATTGTTTCCCCGACCAGACGGCGGTAAGTTTTCTGCCAAGTTTGTGGTTTATTAAACGTTGGTAAGTTTTCTAAATACTGGTACAGAATTAGAGAATCAAACAGATTTTGTGTATCTTACACGTTTACTTAATGTCGTAAATAAAAGAATTACCTGTTTATCTCACTTTAAAGTAATACATTCTGAAATGATTTGATTTTTACTTGATTCTTGAACTTCCTATATTGTGTAATTTTATTAAGAAACAAAACAGGTAAGCATGTAAGAAAGTTAATGCTTATTTTGGGATTTATAAATTTGTAATTTCTAAGAAAGAGGAACAGGCCTGACCCAATGGTAGCCTCGTTGAACAGATAATCATTGGTTAACCAGTTCCGCGTTGGTTTGATTCCTAACTAAACTCCACCTCGTTGTTTTCTTGACCAGGAACTTTAGCCTACTAGGTTACTACTATTGTATATTTTTACCCAAAAGTATTTACTATTTACAGTTGATTGAAATTGTGATTTTATCTAGGCATAAATTAAAGAAATTTCTTCTGACTCGGATGACGGTTCGAACCATCAACGCCAATGTCTGAACTTTGAACCAGACAGTGGAATCTGAACCACGAATAATCGTACGTTTTACTCATTCGGAACACCTCGTCCATTCATTAAAAGTAACATTCGTAATCCGAGGATTTCCGAACGACGGTTAAACTATACTCCGGTGTCCTAATTTCGTCACCCTAATATTTTAAAAGGAAATAAGTAAAAACACGTGGAATAGATAATTGCAACTGTTTACTTACATTTAAATTCGTTTATTTCCACATACTATGCATAGAATTTTTTTCCACGGCAACTCACGCGCACCTGTTGAAATCTCGCGGTATCTAAACCAAAACAAAAATGGTGACGAAATTAGGACAGGGACGAAAATGGGACATCGGAAGATATACTATGGTAGCTCTATATTAACCCAGACTAGCCTTAATCTTAACACGGACTTATTGTACATCAAATTTAGACATTACTTAAACATTGACGACAAAAATGTTCATGATGTAAAATAATGATGATAATCCAGTATATTTGAGATATTAGAAACAAATTGGTCAATATGATATCGTCCTAGTCTATAGTTAAATCTTAGATAAACGTTTCTTTATATTCATACATACACTGAATAAACTGATGTAAGATTAAAGGGACATTACGTATAGCAGGGATTCTATATTTTATAACAGGGATTTGTAATGAAGTGTCTTTATGAATTTTCTCGGTCGTCACTGTCTATAACTGGCTGAAGCAGGCTGTACAAACTATTCCAGAGTTTAAAAGCTTGATTTATGTTTTTGTACATGTCTTCAATGCAACTTGTGAATGTTCTTAAAGTTTTTGACAAAAAATTGCTGTAATTATGACCGTAAATATGACTTTAGGTGATGTATAATGGGGCTAAACATGGCAGATCGGCGGGAAAATGCATTATTTTGTGAAACAGTCTGTGAGCGTAATTTACCTCAAAATCATCTAGAAATACATTTTTCCTAACATTTATGTCAATTTGAATGGTACTGGTACAAAATTTCAAGTGAATATCTTTATTTAAACTTGTTATACTTGTTTCCGTATGGGCCGAAATAATAGCGACGACAGTGAAATTTGATAAAAATCTATTACATTTACTTATCGTTACAAATCCCTGTTATATAAAATCCCTGCGTAGATATACGGTGAACATCTATAATAGCAATCTCAATATCCCGATTTTCTTCTAAGTAAAGAAAGCTCCATATTTTAGCGGAATTTCAATAACGGCGAGTTATGGTATGTTTCTTGCATTCCGGATTCTACAACACGATTTTTACTGCGTTTTAACGCCGGGTCAACACAATTTAGTTCATTTTACGGCGTCCAGCGCACCTAACCTAGCTTTCCTGGACCCTTGTCTATAACCAGTTATTACCTACCCTTCCACAATACCGGAAACTTCTCCGTATTATCTAATCAATGGAGGAAAATTGACATTATTGTCAAATTTTCATGGAAGGGCATAACCTCCCCGAATGGGATTTCAACCCGTACCCCCTTCGGGACACGAGATTCCGAATCCCGGGTGCTACTAACTGCGCTATCGACCCGGGTTGCTCCACAACATGAGACCGGCCATGTGATTCCAGAGGTCAGTCAAAAGGTTTCCTCAAACCTGTTCCACTCATGTGGCCAGCATATCAGCGAGGTAAATGCAGTATAAAGTACACCCCCAATATTTTTTTTTTAATTAAATTAATTATGTACCAAAAATGAAACGTAATGTCCCTTTAGGTCCTTTATCAACAAACAATGAACAGTAGTTTCCAATTAAAAGTCTTTTTACAAATAATGAGCGGTAGTGTCCCTTACAATTTTTTTATATAAACATAGGATCAGCAGTTCCTTTTAAAGTCTTTTTACACAACATGAACAGTAGTTCCCTTTTTGAAAAACTGACCCAAAATGAACAATTAAAGTTTTCTTGCAAAAATGTACAGTTATGTCCCTTTAAAAGTTTTATTTCATAAAATGACCAGTAGCGCCCCTTTATGTCCCATTGAAGTATTTTTACACAAAATGAACATCGGGGTTCCTTAAAAATCATAAACAGTAGCATGCCTTTAACGTCTTTTTTGTACAGAAAATGAACAGTTGTTCCCCCTTTTAAGTATTTTCCAAAATATGATCTGTAGTGCGCCTTTAAAGTGTTAACAATAAAAGATACATTAAATCATTCATTATCTGTATTATAACTTTACAACTTGCTCTGATACACTTTTCAACTTTTAAACAATCTATTGAAAGACTTGTTGAAATGTTAAACTTAGTAAATCATTCCAGAATTTAATAACATTATTCAACTTGTCTCAACTTTCTAGTGATAACATTTTAAAGCTACACGAAATTTTCAACTCAAGTTTTATAAATTTCTTGTACGTTTTTTTTCTTCAAATTACAAAATGGACATTGTTTATCTATTTTTTATTTTGATTTTTAAAGTGGTAGCCTAAACTGAAAAAAATATTCGTACAAGCCGTATTCTAGGTCATGCGTATTTTTGTACTTTTAACAATGGACTTGTCTACTAAATAGGTAAATAAGCTGATGAATGAACAGCATTTTACTGATTTTAACAGACCGTTTCTATATGTAACATTTATTTTAAATAGTTTGTATGCGCATTGTAAATTTTACAAACTGATATGTTAATAAAATAAATGTAAAAACTGATTGAACTGTAAAATTGTAAAAATAATTCACCCCTAAATATTGGTGTGTAATGAAACTGTCTATGTTTATATACGATATGTTTACGTGCACGACCTGTAAAACAATTAGCTCTAAAACCTTCGCACACGAAGACATTTTTTTTAGAGAGGGATTTAGAGAAAGTTAGTTCATGCCATGCAACAAACTAAAATAGGCATTTTCGGACTAACATGTAACAATGAAACTCGTGTGGATTTCATGATATTGCCAACTGACGGCAGAAAAAGTTCATTTGTGCTTAAATGCTGAAAATAAATATATTTGTATTTGATATCAAAATACGTCAAATTAACCCTGCATTATTTTAACTTGTCATTCGGAACTACCTCGGCGATCTTCTTCGCAGATGAACTATATCTTCGTAGATGATCGCCGAGGTTGTTCCGAATGGTAACATGTACATCGATATTGGCATCACAATGTAAAATGGCGGCGTTCAATGATCAGTCTGAATCACGTGATATTTTAACAAAATGTTTATAAAGTCTAAGGGAAGTTGTTGCCAGTTACTAAAGACATAAAAAATGAATCCAAACTGTTTGTGATCCGGGTAACTTTGATGTTAACGATTTGTTTGCCAAGATCTATTTACAAACGGATAATTCTTATCAAGATATATAAACGTAACATGTCTCAGCTAAATGGCTGACGAATTAAGTAGTTGATTAGTACGGACATCTCGTGCAGTATTTATGAATCAGGACCATGGTCTGTAAGATGAGAGGTTAGTTAGCGCATGTACTTGTATACATGTATTACAAAAGTATTGCTAAATGTTTTTCAACAGTAAAAAAATGGCACATACATTAATGCCGCTGATTTAAATGCTTAATATGTGTACGATAATCTCAGTACTTGTACACAATGTTAGCTGTTTTTATCGATAATGAGTACAGAAGTACTGTAGTGAGTATTTAAATCAGCAGGGTAATGTATGCACCGCTGAAAGTTGAATAAAATTTAGCAATACAGGATAGTATAGAAGGACACAGTATAATTTGATTGAAACCCGATCGCGTACTCGCTTACTTTACATCTGACGAGCGCTCAGTACAAATCACGTTCAACTGACATTTGCTATTATAATATTCATGACGCAACTAGCAATGAAACTTCCAATCACAGGTCATGAATTACACACACCCTCAAAATAGCTCAGAACCCCAAATCAAAAATAGAAATTCCGAACATCAGATCTCATCACATGCGTTTCGTCGAGACAAAAATTATAGATTGATATAAAGAAAAATAATTATATTTTGGACAAACGAACGCAAACATACTATTTGTGTTTGTCGTATGTCCCATTTTTACATGAAACGGACAATTTATCCAACCAATGTTCCAAAGTCGCATCCGTACTTGACTACAGATATCCATTAGGAACTGTTTATTCTCTAACATACTTTTACTAAATAATGAGCGATATGGATTGTAGTTTGGCTTTAACTGATAGATTTCTATTAGTGAATACAGGGATTTAAAGTTGACCTACGATTTTCATTTTTTAAGATCGATTCGATTTTCCATCATTAAAAGAAATGTGTCGGCTCTTTGTGAAATGAAAGCTTGTTCTGTTGATGGAAAGGTCCCAGGAAAGCAGATTGAAAGTAATCCACCGGTCATAAAATTATAAAAAGTGTCGACAAAGACGTAAACTCTAAAAGTAGAAGTCAGCGATCTTAGACCATTTGACTACTTGAGTGGATGATACAGGAGCACTTTGGAAGCCCCTAAAATTACAAAAAAATCTCAAAATATATAAACGATTCCAGAAAATCCATGCTCTTTTGTTTTAATCCAAAACTTGTGGGAAATTTTCGTGCAATACTGCCGAGTCATGGTTAGCTGAATAGAATGGAAAACAATAAAGTTTGAAATGACTCACCTTTTTTTAAAACATTAAGTCTATATTGACCATCCAGTGAACAATTCCATCTTTCATCCTTAAACTGATATTCACATTCTTGTGTTGAAAGTCTTATAGCTTCCAGTAAGGTATCAGCCACACCTTTGTCTCGGCGGCACATTTTTCGTTGTTTTCTTTGAAGTAACATAAGGTCACACATTTTACCAGGGGACATATCACCTTGTTGATCTTCTACTATGTTTGGTGTGTACCCTATACTTGATACTAGGATGGGTTTCCTAGCTGAGAGTCTGTGCAAGAAAATAAAATATAATATAAATAATGTTATATATATACTTATAGTTCGCATTATTGTTCGTGATTTTTCACAAGTGTCCACTAACATTCAAAACTGAATTTTAGAAATAATTAATCGCAACTTCATTTTTAGCACATCGTCATTTTTTCAAATAAATATTATTTCACGTTTTAATTCCATTCTTTCTGTTCAAAATTGACATTTTGTGTTACATTTTTAAAACAATGTTTCATCACGAATCAACAAAAATGGATCCCATTTGTTCTGTTGTCAACTTCCGGTTCCGGAAAATTCCAATCTTATTTTTCAAAGAATTACAACATATCAGCTCATCAGAAATTTCAAAGAGGCATTGTTTATAGTTTAGTGTTGCTTTGAAACAACCCAATTAAAACAATTCAAATGAACCACAATATTCTAAAACAAAAGGTCAAATATCATTCCAAAACATTGAATCAATTAAACAGCCATTTTTAAGTCACAGAGTATAACCGTTCTCTTTTTTTTACTGAAAAATAAAACTGTAATTTCTTCGAACAAACGGTCGATTTATTTCATCAAAATCCATCGAGTTTCACAAGCACTGTGAGGAGTTTGGTTTCACACAAACAGCAAACGTTATCAACCATTGCCTCGACGTCTTAAGAATAGATCAAAATTTTGGCCGAACAGTTAACTAGTATTTCGTCCTTTTAATCCAAAAATGTTAGAAAATTGTTATAAAATTTTGTATCTATTGGTGACAAGTTTTATCCTATAAAGGAAAGATAACAACGTTCAGTATTTTATACCCTAATATGTTACATATGTCGTGTCATAATGAGGGCTTGTAGAAAACCCTTGTAAACATAACGTGACAAATTTTTCAGAATTTTGACGGGGGAGAGAAAATGAAAATTTGATGTTATCAAAATTATGTTTATATCTTAATTTGAACAAATTGATTAATTCATTTTTGTATCTTAATTTGTTTATTGATAAATCAATGCTTTAATTAATTACTCATCATTTATTAATTATGCTTTTATTAATTTTTAACATTACTATTACATGTATCATGGTATATTTAATCATGACTATTATTTTAATCAAGTTTAATTTTATAGTATTCGTACATAACATATTATAATCTGTATATGATAATTTTATTTTTATTACTATTTCTATAATATCTATTATCATCATTATTATTGAAATGAAATTATTATTATCATTATTTATTTTCGTCACAATTACGGTGTTTTCTTCTTCTATCATTATTAATTCTCATTAATTGAAAAATACCACTGGTACTGGTAACTAACATGTATAACTAGAGTTGATTTAATTAATCACCTTCAGTCTTGGAGCGTTTGTGAGTATACTGTTGAACGTGATTGATTTTGAGTTCAGGGATGTTTTTTTATAGAAGAGAACAGAAAGGAACTTTATAACACTCAGATTTTTAATGCAACCATGTATTGCAAATTATGTAAGTATAGTTGTTTCAATGTTAAATGATGATACAGATACTATACAGTTTAGTCTAAAGAGTTGAAACAAATGAACTATCGCGTAAACATGTGAAAGTCAAAATGGCTCATACAGTTATGGAAGTTTATAAATGAAAATAATTCACTAGTTTAGACAATGTAATGTGATTGTATATACGGGTAGACGTGCTATATAGTGAGTTTTCCGGAACTTGAAAAGTTGTGTTCATTCTATTACATCATAGCAGTTGAAAATTAACCTTTGTCTAGTTGATGCTTAGTGAACCAGGGCCTCCAACAGAACGTGTAGCATACCTGAGCTAAACTCAATTTTGATTAACTTATTAAAATGTTTTCTTCATCAGTTATTTTTTAATTTGTACAAATTGTTTTATCATATATCTACGTCATCGTAAAATTAATACAAATGAAAACATTGACTACTTTATCAATGGGTTGAACACAATAAATATATAAAGTTACATTATTATCTGAATCAAGAGAATTGAATGCCGGGTAATTCCTAGTTAAATTCTTGAATGATTTTAGAACAAAACAGGGAATCTACACATTCATACGTCATTTGATAGACGATATCAAAGAATGAACTATGACGTTTGTTTGAGATTAGGTTTTTTATTGGGTTTATTGCCGTAGCAACACATTGTATAGGTCATATAACGGCGGTCAGTCAACTTACTCACTGTTAATGGAATGTCTAAATCTCTGGAATTAGCTGTTAACCAGTTACTAGGCGCATACTTCTATCAGTGACTGATAAATGTCCTATGTGATTTAGGTAGGTAGTAGAATGGTCGAATGAATTATTTCATGACCAAGCTCTAATAAGTATGCACCGCCCAGGAATCAAACCCAAGAATGGCAGCCTATGAATTTAATTCAAATTGAACAGAAAAGCTGCATCATGCTTTCTAAGTATAAATATGAATAGTAATCATGTTGTGTATATATTTACAAGTTGTTTGTTTGTATGTAAAGAAACAAATAAATGCAATCACGTGGTCTAAGACAGCTTTAGGTAGATACAATGATAAGTCGATGCCCCGGGCAACCACTAAGCATTGATTATCATTGATATTAATTATATTATATAAATAAATATATTATATTATATAAAGTTATATATACATTGTATTTATTCGTTATAACTCCTACATGAAATCATAAGATAATACAAAGATACAGGCCGACCTCGGTTGATGGCCATTTCCCAATAACAAAGAAGAGAGCAAGACAGAACAGAAGAGGGCATGTAGAAATTTTATATTCTTTTCTGCATTCCCTCTCCTGTTCTGTCTTAAACTTTTCTTTGCTTATTATAAGGTCTCCTACGTAACAGGCGGTCGACGCGGTCCTAATCCCTCAAAGAGCCATACCCTTTCATGAAAAATTGACAACAGTGTCAATTTTCCTCCATTAATACGGTATATGGAGAAGTTTCCGGCCTTGTGGAATGGTAGGTGAGTACTGGATACAGACAGGGGTCCAGGAAAGCTATGTTAGGTGCGCTGGACGCCGTAAAATGACCAAAATGTGTTGACACAGTGTTTTACCCAGTAAAATTTATAAATATTTAGTACAGCGTCTATGGTGGATTTGGAACAGGACTGGACGCCTGTTTCCGTAAATATAGATACCAAAGACCTAAGTACCTACTGGTACATTTTATATTTTTTGTAGCAGCAAAAGTTACCTATCAGCCTCTACAACTATGGGCAATGTATCTCAATAAACCTACATTTTCTTTAAATTTATTTTTTTGTATATTTCATATCCATAAAAAAGAAGTTCTTAATTCAAAAAGTAAAATTAAAAATTGTTTAACAACTAAATGCTTTCACAACATTTTATAATTCTATTTAGTGCAATGTAAAATGTGAATGTGTGAAGAAACTTTTGATGGGCAGTATATCTAAATTTATACATAAATAAGTATCGAACACTTTATTTAACACGATAAAGTTTTATAGTTTATTGATACAGATCTGATAGTGCTTATTTAGAGAAATTCCTGAAATACGATATTGTTAAAATATTCCACATAACGACCTATCCTATATTTATATCAGAGTAGTGGTTATTGCACAGCGACGCTCTTTTAACAATGAATAGTATTCCAAGTTGTTCATTCGAAAATTATTCAGGAACTAAGAATGAAAAGAAAAACTGGGGAAAATATCCCAAACCCAACAATGAATCAACAGTTTGAACAATATTCCAGAGGTGTAAAGCTTAGTTTTTTCATAATTTCCATAAATTGTCGTAAAAAAACACGAACTTAAATTCACTGCCGAAAGAATATATTCCTCTCAATTTGAATTTTCACATTTTTCAAACAGAAAAGCATCACAAATTTAGTTAACTCTGTAAAAACAAGCCTCGAAAAAATCAGAATACAAGATTTCAGAAACTAATGTTTAGCCAATTGTCAACATTAAAGCTTGTCGTCCACAGATTTCAACCTAAATATTATATTTACTAAAACTCTAAAAATTACATAGACACATTTTGGAAGCAGAAAAGCAGTGTTCTGGTGATGGCAATTTTAGTTTGCATGCAACCATAAAAATGACGATTATACAAATGAATATTTTAATATCTATCACGTTAGTAACAGCTCGTATAGATTTTTTCAGTTTTTTATGATTTTTAATTTTATACTCTTCACAACTTATTGGTCAGTTTGCTATCCCTTAGCATAACAAGACTTCATTTTCTTAATACAATCCAAATAAAGAAACATCATTTTATATTTTAACTACAGTGCGATGCTATATTCAGTTATATTTTTATATAGATTTGTAATGATATTTATTCTTCTTGTCAAAGTTCATATTTATTTTAACTTAAATATATATTGATTATGTGGTATCATACTTTAATGCTTGTTTTAATGAATATTTATATTTTTGTCTAATATTTCTTATATTACAGTAAAAGTTCATTCTCTCGAACACCACCAGGTCGAATTAATTGACCGAGTCGAACACATTGTCTGGCACCAATTAATTTCCCTTCTATATCTATATACTTTTATTTTTTTATGAATATAATTATTATGTTTTGTTCTGTTGTGTTTAGACCCTGACAAGTTATTTTAAAAATATCAAAAACTTAACCAAAATCTGTGAGCCAGAAGCTTTAAGAAAAAAAGCAGCTATCCATGTTTCTAATCAGGGTATATTTGTTAGTCTATCTTACAGTAATCTCTAAGTTTCATTTTTTCTTTGAGTTAAGTCAAACGATTCCTTTGATTTTCTGACATGTAATCTATGATAAGCTTTAGTTTAATACGCTTTATTCCTTCAAAATGTAAACAGGTAGGTGTGACGAATATAAAGTGAACTTGGTCCTTCACAAATCCTTGCGACATTTTTATACAAACATTTATGTTCTAAATTGATAACCAACCAGAGTGTACACACGTGCAGTACTAGGAGGAATTTTCACTATACAGGTATTACATAGCATATCTTTAACAAAACTAACATTAATTAACTGTAAATTCTTTCACTAAACGTCTTACGACATGAATCAACGTACGTTCATTTCATAGGAGTGGTCGTAGCTGAGTAGTTACGACGTGGGACTCAGTAGAAATCAATGGATAGTCAACTACGTGTTGGTTCAAATCACAACACAAAATATATCGCATTGATCTCATTATAAGCAAGAAACTTTACCCTACTAGCTCAATACTGGGGATCCCGGGTCGATAACGCAGTTTTGTAGCACGCCGGGATTTGGAATCTCGAGCCCGAAGGGGTGCGGGTTCGAATACCACCCGGGGAGGTTATACCCTTCCATGAAAATTTGACAATAATGTCGATTTTCCTCCATTGATTAGATAATATGGAGAAGTTTCCAGCCTTGTGGAAGGGTAGGCGAGTATTGGTTATAGACAGTGGTCCAGGAAAGCTAAGTTAGGTGCGCTGGACGCCGTAAAATGACCTAAATTGTGTTGTCACGACGTTAACTCCAATAAATAAATAAATATCAATACTTGGGAACCAAGAAGCTTAGACCTTGTACATCATGACTTACATTGAGTTATCGTCTTTTATTTTATAAGAACACGCGATAAATCTCTCTCTCTCCCCCCCCCCCTCTCTCTCTCTCTCTCTCCCCCCCCCCTCTCTCTCTCTCCCTCTCGTGTTCACTTCCAGTCCACCTCGCAACTAAGCCTGTACTAAGCAATTAGAAAGAAAATATTTTCTCGCCTAAGGAAACAACAAACTTGGTTATGGAAAGGAATTCAAAGGCTTTTCTGGCTATGAATTGATAAGCCATGGAATCGAACGTTATACCAGCACGGCCACGCCCATCTCTTTAAATAGGTAAACAACTAAATACGATGTAAACAAGTAAATATAGTGTAAACAAGTAAATGAGTTGAGCACATGAATACTGAGATATTGTCTTATCTTATAAGAAAAATCTCAAATCACTGAGATCAATCTCAAATCTCAAGTGTATGATTGGATGAATTAATCCATGAGCTTCATAGATGTATTTTACATCAAACAGAACTGTTAATACTATCTCTTTAGAGGAATTATCCCAGACAGGAAGTACAGACGTACTCTTATAATTGTACAAACGAGCAATCTGATTTTAACCCTATCTAAAATTCTATCTCTTAATTTACATCTGACGAACTCGCAGTAAAGGTCAAGTTCCGTTGACCTTTGTGTTATAATATTTATGATGCAATTATTTCGCCCACATACTAGTGGTATTGTTCCGGCTGAATGAAAGTTAGGTATTGATTGGTTGACACAAAGGTCATATCGACGTGACCCCCTACATAATGTAAGTTCTATGACAGTGGCCTTAAGAATATGTGTTTTTGGAGATTGACCTTCGTGCTGCTGAGCCTTTACCTTAAATCATGAAGTTAGATATTAAGTATAGGGGACTCCACATTACACATCTCTCATTAATCGTGGGTCATGGATTCGAGCCTAGGTAAGTCAACGCTTAAAATGTGTAAGAATAGTTATTTGCTTGCGGAGATCGGGATGTCGATTTTACCATCTCCATTTATTTCTAGTTCTCATTTGCCATTATATAAGAAAGAAGCGTATTAAAAGATTTATCTAATAGGCTCCTGGCCGAAGTTGTTCTTACACTTAAAATACATTTTTCTAAGACCCATTGTTTCAGTTCAAGGTACTCATGATGTGTATTGTAGTGCTATAAATTGCTTAATTACAAGTAGACATTACAATAAGACCAGTGACTTAGTGCAGATTTAATATTTGAACAAAATACTTTCAGAAAATAAAAACTAAAACCGCACCCTGTTTTCTAGAATGTTCCCGCCAATTTAATGAGATTTCTGAAATTTCTAAGCATTCATCATTGTTGATTATTCGATTTGAAATAAATTCTTTATCTGTAAATAATCGATTCATAAACGCTATAATGATCACCTCGGGCATTACGCTTCAGTTTGACGAACGACGCGAATATGTCCGAGGATATACGAATAGTAAAATTTCGTTTATTTCTTTCAACTTTGACTTTAAAGCAAAAAAAGGCAAGTACGTTGATTAGATATTATCAATTATAAATGTTTAACTTTGATATTTGCGTATATTTATATTTTTATATCTGTAATCATTAAATCAAGTACTTCAGAAGTATATTTCCATCATCCATCCAGGTATGTGATTGTAACACAACAGTATGGTATAGACTTTTATAAGAAAAAACCCAACCTCAAAACGATTACATAAGTAGTTTATACATATAAAAACAGGTGGTTGTTAATTGACTCGGAAATTACTTCTAGATTTGTTTACTATCTTGTCTATTTAATAAAAAGAAATTTATTACATTAACTAAAGTCAGTAGACAATCATGCTGGGGATAATTCCAACTATTTAGAATTATCGTAGAATTAAGGTATACAATCCCTTTCCCCTCTAACAAAGAGAAACATATTTTAAACAGTATGGTACATGCTTTCAAAAATGGGATACTTTTCATTTATTGCATTATATTTATCATTTTGTATTAATTGTATTCGCCGCGGCCGTGGCGTAGTGGTTAGCATGTCTGACTTCGAATCCGGATATCGCGGGTTTGAGCCCGGTCACGGTAGGTCATACCCTATACATGAGTTGTCAGCCTTGTGGTAGGGTAAGTTAGTATTGGTGATAGAAAAGTGTCCAGGAAACCTATAGTAGGAAGAGATCGCCGTCGTATATATGACCTATATATGTGTTGAATACAACGTTAAAAAACAAAAACAAAAAATCAATTGAATTTATTACATATTTTGCGATTTGAAATTATTATTTATCAATGACACATTGAGTACGTAGTTATCTCCCTTTCAATATCACTTATTTTTGCAATTTTTATAATATTGATATTTATAGAATAGTTTCGCCCCTAGACAACAGTCATGCTTTGTTGTTATATTACATGTATATTGTATACATATATATTTGTCTTTTTATATCATGTAACATGTACTTGTATATAACCATCTGTACATTATATTATATTATGTAGCTTATGACTATAAGTCTATCTGCTTTTGTCAAATAAAATTTCTGTTCTGTTCTGTTCGTACGAAAATAGGGAACTTTCAAATATGTCTTTAAAATGTCTGCCGCAAATTTAAAAACTGATAATGTGAACATCTTAGAATACGATGTAAAATTAAAAAAATTTGTTTTTCTATTTTTTTTAGCAGTGCACTAAAACATAATTTTAGAAAGGGATTGTAATCCTTAATATTCTAAAACCAAGATCAATAGTATTTGTAAAACTCGACTGAAGTCAATGGTTCGTATACTGTATAAAATATGTTAAAATGTTACAAACCTTTGCAGAAAAATGAGTGATTTTACACTCTTTTGGTAACAAAATCATATTTTCCGCCTTTTATGTATTTTGGTTGCCATAGCAACCACCGTTTTAAGACTAATTTTAATTTTATTGTTACTCTTGTTTATTTCTAATTAATGAACTAATATTAATAAACACAATCATACATCCGTTTATTCTTGGTTTTTTAGTCTCTTTTGTTATTAACGTGGTCTCCTTGACAACCAAAATTAACTCATTTCTAGTCAACAAAATTGCCTGGAAATAACATTTTTTGAATCTGCAGGCATTCAATATTACAAATCAAGAAAAATCTCATTTTCGAAAAAAATTACGTTAATGTACCTTTTTACATATAACGGCTGATATATTATGTTTTGCTCATTCTCAGTAAACATATATCCTATAGACTGCTGTCATATAAAATAATCAGGCGGATAAATTTAGATAGGGTTTTAATCAGCTTGATGTTTTGCTAAAACCTTGTCTCAGTCTGTCAACACTTCGCGTGAGACCCACGTGCTGTCTGTGATTGAAATGTACAATATTGGCGGTATGGCATAGGGTTTTTAATGAAATACAGAAATATGGTTTAGGTTGTTTTTTTTAAATGTAAAATAAAAGATAATCCGACAATGATTAATGTCTCCATGCGGATATAAGAAATATCAGTCATATAAGTGTTACTAAATTTATAAACATTGTCAAATTTACAACATGTCTTCTTATAAAACCTAAATTTTACATCGATCATTTCAGGGGTTGTTTGTTTGATTCTTTGACAGGAGATACATGTACAGGGCCTGTGTCAAGAAGGGCAAATCACTGTGGAAGGCATACATATGCTTAGTACTAGGACAATCACTATGGTCATGTGGTCAAGGTCTTTCTTGGGACCATGAATAGAATGACTGACCGCTGCAATATGATTTAAAAATGTTAAAATGAAACTAAAGGCATTAAACAATACTTTCTACATTTTCTCATCATAAATACAATCAGCGATCACTGACATTAAAACAATGTCAAAGTGTTGTACAATAGCTGACATATTATTTGTTATTTTAACGTTAACGTATGGTTACCAAGGTAACAGGAAGTTTGTTAATGATTGGTGGGGTTAGTTTACTGACGTATATCAATATTTCAACAAGTTACAATTAAAATCCAGTTTTCATCACCAATTTAAAGTTCAAACATATCAAAATACAAACCTACAGCGAGGGATTTTAAATTCTATTATTCAGGTTCTTCCTACCACGACGATTGATAGGACAATTTTAAATATGATATTTTTACAGGTTTCCATTTTCTCTTTTTTTTGTTGGGTTTAACGCCGTAATAAACTTATTGTATTGGTCAAATCACCTGCACTAAGTCAATTTACTTAACGTTCCTGGAAAGGCTAAATCTTTGAGTTTCTCTAAATTTAGTAGTTAAACAGTTACAAGACGCATACTTCGTTCAGCGACTGACAATTGCCCTATAGGATAATATTTCATGACTAAGATAAACTAATGTAAACCCTGCCCGGAAATCGAACCAAGAATGTCTCGATCAGTGGACTTATACGCGACTGACTGAGCTAGTCAGGTGGCTCAACGTTTTCTTTGAAACATACATCATATACATGTATAATGAAAGATATGTTGTGAAAGTTTACCTAAGACTAAAAATTATAATTTAATATTTTCATGCCATAATCCGCTTGAAGAAATTCCAGTACATGACCAGTTAAATGCACAAACTACTCGGCAAAAAAATCCATGAATCATTTATTAGTATTGACCATTCACGTGTTATCTAAATTATTGTAACTTTAAACATATATATACAATGTATGTACATTTATTTGCTAGAAAAGTATTATAATCACGCATGAATATTAAAACAACTCATTCAAGAAGTCGTCCGCTTTTATAAGCGAGATAATCTAAATGGGGAACATAACGTAAAGATATTACTTGTAGCGACTTGGAAGACTTGGAAGACTCAAAGTCGAGGGAACTGCAGTGGAACTGTAGTTCTCAAAGCGACACTTAATTTATAATCAGTGAAATTATTTCAAAGTAAACAATATTCATTACGGTGTCCCAACTGGTCTTCCATAGTTAAGCGTGACAAACGAATTTTGTCTGAATCTAAGAAATTCATCGAAATTTTAATTTAATGACATTGACTAGAAGATCGAAGATGACTGAATGATAGATAGACATTAAACTTGACGATAATTTATTTAGTGTCATCTATATACTTTACACACTGTTAGATAATGATATGTTTTCTTATATCTAATGCTTAAAGCTTCATTTTAACAATTGTTTTAGTTATATCGTGAAGGTCAGTCCTCGTACTCATTGTCACTGGACATGGCCTAGCTATCTGGGCCCAAGCTTTTAAATCTAGTACTAAGAAACTATTATATCACAGAGCTAACGACTGTCTCTCTTGAAGCATAGGTAGTCGGAAGACTAGCCGTAGAAACTATTCCATAGTTTAAATAAATGAAGGTGTCTAGACCTTGGGACATGACTCGTCATTCATCAAAATGTTGGACCCAAACTATGTTATTTTTCAAATAAAAATTCTAACATATTTCATATCGGAAGAGTTACTTAGTTGCCAAATTGTTCCCAGCTTCAGGTTGCCAAATATGGATTCCCTTCTATCAGGTGATACTCCTAATTGAATCTCTTATAGCCCCTTATTTTTAGTTTATAATTGTCCTTTAAATGTCTTATGTTGAAGAAAGTGAACTTAGGTGTGCCTTGCTGGGGCACGCATTAATTTATTTAAGGACCACAATGGAAACAAGGTAATTCACACTATTTGTGCTATCCTTAATAGATGAAAACATTTAAATACTTGATCATCAATACAGGGTACAGAAATACAGTAGTAAGTATCTAAAACAGCGGGGTAATATATGCGACTGTCAGAGTTGAATAAATTGTATCAATAAAATATTTTCAGGAAATTCAGTCTCTCTACCTCGGTGTCAAATGTTAAGTTTTACTTGTTTAGATATAACAAATTATTTAAGACAGATGTGTTGTATCTTCACACATGTTTTTTATGATTGAATATTTGTTTATAAACAGTGCTCGACTTATCGTCTTAGACCTATACATGTAATTGTTTGAATCAAGTTTGAGACGTTTTATAAACACTGATATGTGAAGGCGATGGTAGAGGTGGAAAATAGCATTTAAAGAAACATTTGAATTTTATTGGCAAACTGTCTTAGATGAAAATAATTGTCCATTAATTTGAAGGCCTGTTTTGGTAAATATATGCATAAATTACAATATGGCACCCAGAGGATTTATTTAACCAGTGGCAAGTCTATTAGAGACCCAAAGTGGTGAAAGGATTTAAGGAAGAACTCCTCTAATATAAAACAATGTTCATGATCACAGACATGTAATTGTACTCTGTTATTCTTATGATTTTGTTTTATTAGATTTTTAAGCTTTATTAACTATTATTTTCTAATTACACATTAAAAAGCGCTCCATTTTTATTGGAAGGATGTAATCTCCACAGATGGGATTAGAACCTGTACCCCCTACGAGACACTTGATTCGAAATCCAGGCGGGCTATCAACTGCACAAGCAGGATCGGCTTGTTCTATTCCAATGTACTTTCATAATATAATATTTCATTGATTCTATTGTTACAGAAGGTAGTATTCTAAATTCAATTCATGCAAAATGATTAAAATATTGGAAAGAAAGTTTCATATGTTATCATTTATCGTGGATTTTAAAAGTATAAATAATTGTAAATTGGCATTATGGCTATTCTACCTTAAGAATAAAGAAACATGATATTAGAAATCTACATATTACAGAAACTTATCATAATTGTTACCCTGATAGAAATTTCACATGTTCTTATTCTAAAACAATGCCATTGTGTTAGTACATCAACTATGTTCTATCATTTCATTTGATTTATTACTAGCGTGCGAATATTATACCAAAATAATTATTTACAGTATTAATTTCAATCTTCTTTAAACAGAGTTGTGAAACAAGTTCTAACAAACTGAATTAATCGCTATCGACGATGCGCGTTATGGCTCTCCGTAATGAGCAGTATGGATGAATTGGTTTGCTCAAATGAATATCGAAATTATTTTTAAGTTGGGGTTTGAACTAACAGCGGAGCTGACTGACAAAAACAGCATTTGAACCGCTTGGTCATGTCCCTCTCTTACATGTAGGTAATTGAAAATTACATAATAATTCTAAGAACAAAACATGAAGAAATAAATATCTATACAGTGTAATCAACCTAAGATAATACAATAAATAGCGAAATGAGAAAGCTGTGTTGTTTACTCATGGAGCTGCATAATCAGTTATAGCCGGGAATCGAACCAGGGTTGCTAGATTGAGAGTAGACGTCACTATATAAATAATAATTCGTGTTTATAAAAACTTGTAATTTAGTTATATATAGTCTGAAATTCAGACCATTGATTTTTATTGTCTTAATATTGACACCTTATTATAATACTGGGTAACTTCACTATGACACAATCACCTGTGCAGTAGGTTCACCGTTTAAATGCAACAATCTATTTTTTGTAGCAACACATTGTTTAGGTCGTATCGCGGCGGCCAGCCAACCTACTTACTGTTCCTGGAAAGGATAAATCTCTGGATTTAGATGTTAACCAGTTACTAGGCGCATACTTCCGTCAGTGACTGACAACTGTCCTACATAATCAAGACTCAGTGGTAGGAGGGAGAAATTTCGTACAAATTTCATGACCAACCTCCACGACAGTATGACCCTCCCGGGATTCGAGTATACAACCCCCTCGATTAGTAGACTTGTGTGCTACCAACTGAGCTAACCGAGATATGCAGTACGTTAACCCATTGACTAGTAACAAGAAAATGTATTATTACTTCTCACAGTTAATAAAAAAATAATATAAAAATATCACAGAAAAAAATGAAAATTATACATTACCCAAAATAAGCCTTGGCGACGTAGATGACGCACATATGTAACAATAGAAGTCTGTATAAAGTAGAACTATATAAATACATGATGGTTGGAAATAACAACTGTATTAATCTTCATCATTATGAACCATGCGTAATTATCATAGTAATATTTCAACTTTGTAAACAATCACAGCAACACAATAGTCATCATCAGCATTATCACCATTATCAGCAGCAATATTGTAATATGTGAGTGTGTACTGTATAAAATATCATCATAGTCATCACCATTATCATCATTATAAGTCACAGTCACGTGATACAGTTTTTCAACTTTTTAATTTACATTTTCTATCGTAATTATTATCAGTATTTTGGATGTTTATTCACAATTAATGGTTATATAGCAGCAATAGTTTAAAGAACGTAAATCACGAAGATTTCACAATCATCATCATCATTATCATCACTATTATAATCACCACTAGTAGCACTATCGATGTAGTCGTATACTTTCCAGAATCACAGCAATTTAATCGTCATCATAATCATCATAATTATTTACATCAGCTGTGGTATAGTTTTGTATTTGTTATCACCGGCGTTGCTGTCGTCTTCATCGTCAGTTCAAACATAATTAGAATAAAAAACCGGTGAATTAGTCTAATTGACAAAAAGCTTCTTTACAAAGAGCACTAAGAAAATATTTAGTTTTGATAAAAAGAAAAGTCATATAATTTCATGGAGTTATTTTGCACCGAAGAACTTATTTCTGAAGAGCACTTGTAGTAAAAATCATTAAAATAATGTACATAGAAAAATCCTATTACCACATAAATTTATAACATTAGTACATCAAATATAAATGTTTCTTACTCAATGTAATAAATTTCTGATCATGGTCGATACCTGTATTTTTTCCACATAAATCCATATAAACGTATTGTCAAAATTTGTAAATTTCACGAAATTGTTTTTATTACGCGATCACCGATTTTTTTATTTTCTTTGAATGATTATTACACGAAAACTTTCAATCAGCGTTTGAAACTATCTTGTAAGATACAAAGATTGAACGTTGATTTATTTTATGAATAATGCTCGTGGCATGAAAATACTATTTATATAGATACATATATATAGTATATAGATACAGTTTTATTGTATGTTATTATATGAATTTATTTGTATTTGTTATATATTCATTTTTTCCCACAATTTTATTGTGACCAAAACCTCCATAAATAATTCACACAGACTTAACATCAAACGTAATAAATTATTATATAATTAGGCAGTTAGTTATTTATTAAATTTCACTAATTACATTTCATTAGAATAAGTCACTGAGTTACGAGTCCATGTGAGTTCACTTTCAATCCAAAAAAACAATGTCACACTGATGTTTTATAGATTAGAAACACTGTTTTAAATTAAACGAATTGTCATCGATTTGAATATCTAAAAACTTAATGTAGTGATTAATTTATTTATTCAGATATTTCAACTATTTATAACAAACGAGCGATGTACGATAATGTTTAAAAACATTCATTTTTTATCCTCTTAGAAAATGTAAAAAATCCTCAAATAATTAACCACCGTCCGACGAATAAACCTCAAGAACTGTTTAAAAAATCCAAACTCCAAATTGTCCACACAGTAAGATAGAGTTCACATCGCTTGGTTGGTCCACACAATTTAGTGTTAAATTAATGTCATCCAGTTAAAGCGTTGACAAGTACCGATCAACGCTTAAATCATCAGCTCTCTGTCTTTTTTTTCGTTGTAACTCAGTCAGTTTATAATTAAGCTATGATTTGATCACACGTGGATAGGAGGGTAATATATCATATATATATTTATATATACCTGTATCTTTTGGTTGTTTCTCGTAGACATGAGAAACACGAAGACGTTTGGTTAATCAGTTTTGACGTTTCTACTAGCTCAGTGATTATTTAAGGCCATACAAACATAATTACGATAATTGCTTATATTTCAATTAAGGTGGTCAATTAGATGTGAACTTTTTGTACAAAAAGAACAGTCAGATTTAGTTTACACTGGATGTTAATATGAATTAATAATAATAATTGAAAATGCTTTTAATGGGGAAAAAGAATTAAATTGTTTTTCAAAGGTATATATTTTTAGCATTTGAGACAGAAAGAAGATTTTGAATATTGACAATACGTAATGTTTTTTAAGTAGTGAGTTCGTATGCGACTAAATTCAGCCGTGTAAGGAATGGTTGAATTTCATCTTAAGACTAAGGTTGTTTTGCTACATTGCTAGTACAAATTGATCTTTAAGCTCTTAGAACCTGTAAAATGTATATATACCCAGCTCTTTTTTAACGATAAACGGGCCTTTAAAAGGGGTTGGGTGATCATCTTTTACCACGAGTCCAAGTCTCGAATACGTTTGTAAAGATTGGACATTTGTATTGACTTTAATGGTTTGAGTTACCCAGTGTATGTTGGCTCCACAAGGGTGTATTATGCGCATACTTAAAGTTCCTGTTGGTTTAACAATGGTTTTATTACATACCTGGTTGAAAATGATCCAAATCAGATAGCATTGATCGGGCCAAAAGCGCAGTTAGTAGCGCGCCGGCATTTATTTGTTTCCTGAAGGGGTACGGGTTCGAATCCCATATGAACGGTAATACCTTTCCATGTCAAAAATGTCACTTTTCCTCAATTAGAAATGTAAATGGAGAAGTTGCTGGCCTTATGGAAGGGAAGGTGGGTATTGGTTATAGACAAGTGTCCAGGAAAGCTGGATTAGGTGCACTGGTCTCCGTAAAATAACTCAAATTGGGTTGACACGGTGTGAAAAAACAAACAAAATAAAAACCCAAGAAAACAGTTAAATTCTCGTGTCAAACCGTTCAAACCACTAAACCATATTTATATCAACACACAAAGTCTAAACTTATAAACAGGAGACGATTCACATGTTCTGCAAATTTGCAACGTTAACATTTCACCTTTGTCAATGAAAACGTAATTTGTGACTAATTTCCCATATGTAGTCGTAAAAATACCACCAGCGTGGAATTTTCATGACCAACACTCCGGTTAGCAGACGACGTGGAACAAATGATTGCATTGTTTTTAATATTGTCTTTTTTCTTACTATTTTGTTCATTTATGTATGAATGTATTCAATGTTTCGTTTTTATGGGAAAGAAAGAATAGTAAAATATTTTTCAATTGCAAACCAATGTTTAAAATAATTATCATTTTAATGAACTATTTGTTTTATCTTTAAGAGTTACTAATTATATTTAAAGGGGAGTATTAATTACTGACTAGCTACGTATAATGATATTAACTGTTTTTTAAAGATCAAAGGTTGAAAAAATAAATGAGGCATATTTTACATTGATTTTTACAATGTGATAAGCGACGTACCCATCCTTCGTGAAATCGAGCCGTTTACGACATTGACTTATAACAATTAGAGGAATCTAAATTAGAGACTCGGGTGACGATCTGTGAATTCAATAAAATAAGTGTAAAGTGAAAATGAACAAATCATCGATGAGGTACATAGATAAACTAATGTTATAAATGTTTTTTATGTTTTGAAAAAAAGACAAGCGTGGTATTGTTTATCACGAGGGTAAGGTTACTGAGTCATTTATGGCTGAAACCTGGTTACGGGTACAAATCCAACCCGAGGCTGTTATACCCTTCCATGAAAATTTGACAATAGTGCCAAATTTTTTCCATTAAAAAAGGTATATGAAGAAGTTGCCGGCTTTGTGGAAGGGTAGATGAGTACTGGTAATAGATCCATGAAAAGCTGTTTTTGCACGGTGTTAAATCATGAAACATTGATGACTGTCTGCTCATTAAAGAATCTGGTAAAGAATTCAGGGGTCGTGGGTTTAATTCTCAGACAAAACCAATACACAAAATGTACTATCGTGTAATGTGGCCATAAAATAAAATCAATGACGACAGTTGCCAGCCTCCGACGAAATTATCTGATTACCAAAACTTCAGGGGCCCGTATTATCGAGCGCCTTACGACCAATTTTAGTCGTAAATCCTTCTATATTGTCATGTTAAATTATCGTAAGATTTGTGATAATATGCTGCCCAGGCCCTGAGGTCTGAGATCTTACAGGGGCGCTAAACAGGTCGTCTGAACGCCTTCTTCATCTTCCAAGTTAAGTAAAAGTTCCACTCTGGGACATCAACACACTTGATGACTGTACGAGGTGTTTGAGGCGCATATCTGAAAAATATGAATATAGAATTTAGAAACGTTAAGTACAACAAAACTCTTATCAGAGATAAGAAATATTAACAAAGTGTATAACTGCTCAAATCAACATGTTCTGTTCTGTTCTGTTCAGGTCCAAATACCTTTGTCCGGTATGACGTAAAACAACAAAAGATAGTGAACATTTTGATCCAACACGAACAATTGAAATAAAAGTTGTTACTCCATTTACTTAACATTTTAGCATCCGAAATTAGAAAAAGAATAAAAAATATTATAGAAAACTTGTATTTATTTCATTCATGTTATATACAACAGAGTCTCGCGTCCAGATGTTATCAAGAATCAAGATTCTCCATCTTACAAACATCTCTCAATCTCCGTAAACAGATATCCTTTAGAACGTTGTCGTACAGGATCTCTAAGGTTCCTATGGAGGGTCACGTCCAGATGACCTTTATGTCGACCAATGAATGCGTAACTTTCATCTAGACGAAACACGATTAATAGCATTTTGATTTCTATTTTTAGACCAATGTTTGCGAGCTAAGTTTCCAACGGTATTATTCACAGTCTGCGATTGGACTGCTCATTTCAAATTGCGTGACGTAGACGATGCAAACAAGTTACTAAACATAACGATTTCGTCATGAATATCATAATGAGAAAAAGTCACCTGAACGTGACCCTCGTAAGAAAACGGCCAGATCTAAATTCATAGGCGGATTCAAGGGGGGGGGGGGGGTCAGGGGGGTCCGGACGCCCCCCTTGAATTTCCAAAATGTACCTATCCATTAGTGTATTTCTTGACTGTAAGTCATATTTAAGTAGCATGAAGCAATTTTTCTCGGTACGTAACATAGATTTAGTGGTTACTTAGTTTTTAATACTAATATATTGCTTTCTGCAAACTGTGTATAATGTGGTTGTGGTTCGAAAGTTTGGACCCCCCCATGAAAACAATCCTGGATCCGCCCCTGAAATTAGCGAGTTGGCGAGCGGAAATTTTTAGATCGGGTTTTAATCAGACTTAAAAATCTCTATAACCTCAGCGTCCTAGAATGATACAATATTAGAACACATCCACCCGTTCTACTTTAATGGTAGTACATGTATAATGAGGGATATTTGTCAGTTATCCTTCCTTGATAAAATCTGAAGAGATTCAATTGGTAAGTAGGTCCTATCAGTCGGAATCCTCGGACTTTTTCTAGAACTCCTACGTAAGGATAAAAAATATTTCATCAAATATTTTTTCTTGTTAATTAAGATATTACCAACAGTGATGAAATTTAGATTGATCTTCTACAAAATAAATACTTTCCTTGATATTCAAACCAATTAAATGATTTACAAAAAGGTATTTAAAACTGATTGTCTGGAATTGACTTTGAAAAATAAGGGTAAAATTCGAGTACTCCAACTGATAGGACCTAGCTTTTTGACTAGTATGCAAAGGAAAATAACTGACTAAAGTCCCTTAATATTAGTGTCTTAGTATGTCCTTATAATGTCAAAGCACATTATAGTTAAACATTCTGTAGTGGGTAATGAACGGTTTCAGCTTTAAATTACATGACAATACCCTGTAGACTACAGGCTTCCCATAATTACAATATACAACCATATATATTAAAAGTGTACGTACTCTTTTGTAACTAGCTAACATAGCCCCTAAAATAGCCCTGAGGTAAATGTCGGGAACTCGGAACATTGTTTACCATTTGAGAGGTACAATTAACGATTGTTATCTCTAGCTATGTATAAATCGTATTCAACTGTCATTGGAGCATACATTAACCTCGCTGATTTAAATACTCACAACAGTACTTCTGTACTCCCGGTCGATGTATATACCTGTATTACTTTGCGCCTTGCAATCATGGATTTTAGTGGCATCCAGCCTGATTCCCCATCGACCATTTGGCTGCCGTTTTACCAACGATCCATTATCACTCATTCACTATCTTTTTCAGTTTGAAATCCACTGGTTTTGTTGTTGTTGTTGTTTTTAAACTACCATATACACTTTCTTGATCACTTATTCTTAGTTTTATATTAATCTTCAGTTTATGTTTTTATATTTTATCATCTCTTAATCTTTTCATTAATTAATTTCATTTTTCACTTTCGTTTTTATTTAAACTCGTATTTCCTTATTATGCATACGATTGTGAAGCGCTTTTGAACATATATTCACTATGAAAAGAGCGCTATACAAATGCGGTATATAATAATAATGATTAGGTACATCCTTATTTATGTACGAGAAAATCAAACAAAAATCAAGTATTTAAATCAGGTGGTTAATGCTTGCACCGGAAGTCGAATCTCAGGAGGTCTTGAATACAGATAGCACATCTTGTACTGAGTGTTAATTATCAAGTTGTTTCGTATCATTTATGAAGTTATAAGCATATAAGTCGAGTATAACAGATCATTATTTCCTGGTTGAATTAAGGGAGATAAATCTTATACCGTCGGTGAAAATCTCATATCCGTTCCTATCTGCATTTTGGCGTACTGTATAATAAACTATCCAAATATGAGATATATCAGGATGTTTTTTCTTCAAAATTTGACTCAATTTAAATTCGAAAAACAGTCTTTTAAGGGATGAAGAGTCACATACTGGAGGTCTGCACATAATGCATCCTTATGGAGCGGACGGACCCTAATTAAATCTAAAAAACAACTCATTATCCTTTTATTAAGGACTAAAGGAGAAGCAATTGTCAAGGAAAACCTACCGGAGTGTTGTATGCTATGCAAGTTGTTAAATGATATAGTGTAGCTTGGTTTTCAGAGTATGTAAAACTATATATAATGTTTCATATTATAGTTTTTATCTGTTTGAGTTAGTCACCATAGACGATCAAACGCGGTTGGTATACAGTACCCACCAAAAGTTTGGAGACATTTTTAGTGTGTAGGCCTACTGAATAGCTTTTATCTAAAATTAGATAACTGTTTTTTTAAATGCTTAGTAGTTTTGCATTATAATTTTAGTTATCAAAATAATTATAAACAGACTACAAAAATAGCATAAAAACATGAAAAATAATCACAATAAACATGGTTTAGGAAGGCTTTCGGATGTCAGATGCTGAATCTTATAAATGAGTTGCATTCATGGAATTTTGTTTTCATTTTATCACAAACAATACTTAAATATATCAAAAATAAATATTCAGCAAATCTAATCAACAAAATAAGAATTGAAAGTAAATTTCTTTTGTCTTCAAACTTTTGATGAGTACTGTACACAATAACATATACATTGTCGAAAATAAAGTTTCCAGAATGATAGCAATTTTTATTTTTCTCTACCTATGGACCTAATAAAAGGTTGTATCTCCTTTGTACCAAAGAATTTTTTATTCGAACTCAAAACAGCAAAAATAAAGGTCATTTTAGGGATATGTTATTTTTTTCTGCTGTTAGATACAAAGATCCATTATAAACACTACATTTGAACTAGGTTCATGCTCTCATTGCAGGGCCGCAGTGATTATTTCCATTCACCGTAACATAATGAAATACTACCTGTATATCTAGCCACGAAGAAGTCAATCTGATTAAAACCCGATCTAAAATTTTCCGCTCACCTACTCGCTAATTACGGAGATTGCGAAGAAGCATGCCACACAGGTGTCAAAATTGTTGTTGAAACATTTTTACAGCATTTATATAATTAAACATAATTTTATAATTTTCTTTTGCACAAAAATATATTTAAATATGCGATAAGGCATTTCTGATATTATATGTGACATAATATAAAATAAAAAAAATAAAAGTTAACCTCCGGCGGGACTCGAACCCGCAATCCCCGGCTTAGGAGGCCGGTGCCTTATCCATTGGGCCACGGAGGCGTAACATCAAGTTTGAAGTTTAAAACTATATATAAATCTTGCTTATGTACCTAGAGTAAACAAATGAGCGGTTTAATGTCACATTATGCATTAAAAACAACACCTTTTATCTTTCTTTATTTATACATTCCCTACTAAACGTTTTTTGTATTAAACTTTATCTTTTGGCAGTTTACAACATAATTCCGTCAATGATTAGTTCGTCCGCTATCTTTCGTACTCCACTCTTTCTGTCTCTCGGAGTTTATTAAATAAGCCATGGCCCAAATTTTTTCTTTCTTTGTAAGCAAATGAATTTTTGCTTAATATGAACGTTTGATTTGTATTGTTTATAGGGAAAAAACTTGTTTAAAAGTCTAAAAACATTTTTGTGAAAATATTGTAGCAAGGGAATTAACTCCTCTGCATAAAATTGCAAACCTTTTTGAATTACCTCCCTTGAATGGAATTTTGGCATGCTGAAAATAATGAAATGCCGCAAACGCGAAATTCCTTTTTATGTGTTCATCTAAATAAGTTTATCAATGAAGTAAATCAGACCAAAAGGCTCATTAATTAAATTAATAAGATAAACCCGATGGCGATGTTACACATTTTGTTCTCTTGAGTTGGCCGCACTCGGCTTATCATATATATGGTATAAATACATGTATATATGTTTTAAACAAGAGATGGACATCTCGATCTGTAGGTCTAACACGTATCTAAGCTTAAAAACTATTTATTACTGGCCAGTAAAAACACTAGACAGTTTTTTGTAATAATCAGGATTTGTTGATTTTCTTACATGTTTTTTTTTTCAATAGGAATATCCATTCTACGTTTAAATATTTTATCGTTAGCGCGTCAATACACTCTTAGATTAGGGCCTACTTAGAAAAACAATAACAAACGACGTTCTTTTCTAACCAAAAGCATGTTTATGATAACTGCCTTCTCACCATATGACTCCATAAGCCGCCCGGTTAGCTCAGTTGGTAGCACGCAAGTATACTGATCGAGGGGGGTCGATTCCCGGGTGGGGCGTACTTTCGTGGAACTTGGTCATGAAATTATTTCTACGTCATTCTCCCTCCTACCAATGATTTTTAATTATGTAGGACAGTTGTCAGTCACTGACGAAAGTATGCGCTGAGTAGTTGGTTAACAGCTAAATCCAGAGATTTAGCCTTTCCAGGAGGAGTGAGTAGGTTGACTGACCGCTGTTATATGACATATTCAATGTGTTGCTATGGTGTTAAACCAAACAAAAACAAAGCAAACAAATATGGCTCCATAAATTCCTCATTACAATGATTCTTAACAAAGATGTATTAAGTACTATTGTCTTAAGTAATTACCAGTGTCTAAATAATTTGATTGTATCATTGAAATTTTATTATCACAGACTTTTCCAGAAAATTGGCACCTAAACCGGCCTATTATTTATTTCATCCATATACACTTGGTGTCAAGAAGTCAACTGTTTCTATTTGGTTCCCGAGTGTACCCATGTTTCTGCGGCAATAGTATAAAAGTTGAGTTCTTGGTCCATTTTTCTCGACCTTTTTTATGTTTGTGTGTAAGCAAGAAGGTCAACCCACATTAGAAGCTTTCATGGAATACTCTTTTTTATCAATACTCTACTGACCTTCAAAATGAGACAACATTTTTACTATCAATGTTTCTTGCTTTAGGAATCATCGAGGTCAATCTGATTAAAACCCGATCTAAAACTGTCCACTCGCCTACTCGCTAATTTAGATCTGGCCGTTTTCTAACGAGGGTCACATTCAGGTGACCTTTTTTCATCACTATATTCATGACGAAATTGTTATAATTAGTGGGGCTACTGCACTTTACTGGTACGTAGTAACTCACCGGAAGTAGAAATATAACCCTTACCCTAACCCTAACCCTGTTTGAATAGAAAGGTATGCGATTTTATTTTAATTTCATGACATTTTCTGTCTTTTATCAGGGGCTGCCGCCCCCGAACCCCCGCTTTTAACGGTCACCGTCAGTACCAACTCAATGAAAAATGCAACATGACGCATGCGCAGTAGGCGCGTACCGGTAAAGTGCATTCTAGCCTATTTAGTATCTTGATTACATCGTCTACGCCACACAATTTGAAATGAGCCGTCCAATCGCAGACTGTGAATAATACCGCTGTTAAATTAGTTTGCAAATCTTGGTCTAAAAATAGAAATTACGAAATCAAAATGCTATTATTAGTGTTTCGTCTAGATGAAAGCTTCGCATTGATTGGTCGACATAAAGTACATCTCGACGTGACCCTCCATTGAGATCTTAGAGATCCTGTACGACAACACTCTACAAGATATCTGTTTACGGAGATTGCATCGAGTTAGGTTTTGGGCTAAATTTGAGCCAAGACAGAGATGGCTGTCGAATGGCAACCAGTCAAACGTCATAACCACTCGGCCACAACCGCTACTTCCGTGCAAGATGATCAAAATGAGATTTTTTTCTACGATTATGATCCTATATGAAGTCTTGCCATTGCACCATCTAGAACCTATGTTTGTTTTAACAATATACCAGTAAAAGGTAAAGTGAATCAAGCAAAGACTATATAACAAGATGCCAGGGTCTCCCATACACTAAGTGTTAATGAAAACAGTGAGATCAGAAAGATTACATTTCTGTTATAGAATGTTATACCTTGTAGTTTCACTTCACAACAATCTTAATTACTTTCTATTACTCTGTAAAAACCATCAACATCCTGTTCGACCTAACCTAGGATATTTGTTAAGCCACTCACAGTACCATTGTGCATTGTCCATGGCTTACTGAGCAAGAGCATTCATGGCACAAAATGAAAGAAATTCATTGTTTAAGATACATCTTTGATTAGGCACCCTGGAGTGGTTATATCTCTCTCGTATCAAACAACTACTTGTGCTTCCACACAAAACATCCTTTAAAACCACGTAGAATCTCGTTTACTTACACGAGACTTGAAAGAATTCCCACCTGTTATAGTTGTCGCCGGTACAAAGTAATTAACTTGAATGGTTTGCAATTATTTACGCGGTACCTTGTTGAAACAAAATCTCGAGACGAAAAAAAACAACATCGACATGTATGTATGTTACATGTATTGGTGAAACAGTTTTTGGTGAAAAATGGTGAAAAATACCAAGGGGGCGTGGAATTGAATAAGAATGCATCACTTCATAAATTGCCAACAATTATGTGTACGAACCTTTGGCGTCAGGAAAGAATTCAAGTATTTGCAAGAAGGTGTAGTTAATATATTATTTAGTTACAGTAAGTTCAATGCAATTCAGAACCATCAGTTAACAAGAAAGTTCTGTAGATGAACAAAATTCTTCACAACCTTTTATTTACCAACTTTATACAAACCACAAAACATATGACATTGATATTAAAATAAATTGCCGATACCTGTTGCCTTGCAATTTTCTGCAATTTATTAAACATAGTTTGATTTATTTTTCAAGGATTTTATACGATTCTTGCATCGTTTATTAACTTTTATTAACCATCAAAACACCTCGATTAATTCCTTCAGTATGACGTTTTCAACCAAATTATTTTGAGAAACATTCGAAAGACATAGAATTCTCATTGCCGTACATACATCAAGCTTTTACTGAGCCACAATAAAGCTTCATTTAACTAACTTATTAAACAAAGTTTCATTTATCAGCCTCCTTGCCGATCCTCTATTTACAGGTCCAGCAACAACGTTGTATCTTTGTCAATCTTCAGCGAAGTCATTTTTCATCAACAAAATCTTATAGAAAAGATCAGCGAAGCCTGCGTGTTGTCAATGTTATATCTTATATCAAGATTTATGTTTCAATACATGCAATAATTATGTTAAGCCAATGATACTTCAAATAGGTTTACTGTTCCCGACATTTTGAACGAATTATATATCTTTGTCTAAACGGCCTTGTTGTACTTCAAAGTACATGAAAATTGTATAATTAACGTTTTCAAATCTTTACAGCATCCAGTATTTCAAGACTTTAAGATGAACGCCAACATCTTTCTTGGTATGTAGCAGTGGCTTCCATTTGTGTGGGGAAACACCTTAGCCATGGCATAGAAAAATGTTTATATGTTTATGTTAAAAAATCACCCTAAATGTCAACACTTATGTCATTCATAAATTAGGTCTTGCTTCTCTGACCAACTTTTTCTTCATTTACCAACGAGAATATAAAAACACTGACACACAGAACAGTGCACGTAAGTTAATCATTGCGGCGCAAAGATGTAATGTTAGTAATTATTCTAAACCAGACTTGCACGGCATTGCACCCTGCCCATTTTCTCTCAATTCTGTCAATGTTTGTTCTTCTCTATGCAGAAATAGCTATGTTGAAACATCATCCATCTGTTGCACCCTGTCTCGTTTATCTGCCCCCCCCCCCCTGCGCCCTTTTCTTCGTTCTAGAATATTCAACAGATAAAAGCCATGTTTTGTTCAATTTCAAGCCATGACGTAAAACCTATGTTATAAACTATTAATAAGCGCCCATCTTTGCCAGCGACAAGAAACTGTCTGAATTGCACCTCTCTATACGAGAAATGCCGTAGGAAATCTTAAGTGGCAGAACTCCATCAAGCTGGTCTTGGAATCGAATTTACAACCTTTGAACAGACAGACTGACTCTCTACAAACAAAGATAACCAGCCGAGCCGAATGTGGAGCTCATCGTTTACACCAATGTGCAAATATTGTTGCTAAAACTTACATGTACATATACCCGTAAACAATTTGAACAAGTAAAATATGAATTTTATTAACAAATGCTATAAACATAATATTCACGTGGCGTAATTAATTTATAGAACCACAAATGTTTATAAACATTAAATGTAAGGTTATTAAAACCAATATTTGTAGGTTATATACATAATATAGTAATTAACAGGTCTTAAAACAGTCTGCTATAAAACAAGTAGTGCACTTATTAACCCCAACAACGATGAAACAAGAAACAAAATAATGGCGTTAGATAAAACAACAAACGATCCACAAATTTTGTTCTGTTAACAATATGAACTATACAAGAAACCTGCTTGTTAAAACCGTAAATTAAGTACACAGGACTATAGAGTCATTAACAATAATTAAAAGTGTTTTGTTTCTTATTAAGTTCACTTCTGATAAAGGTTTAGTTGCTAGTATAGTAAGGCTTTGTTTTCAAGTCGATCCTTTCCCTCTTATATCAATATTATTAAGTATTAAGACATAAAATATTAATTATAAATTATTTCTAATATGTTAATTATCATTTTTGTACTTTCATTACTCGCGTACATACGTAAAGGGTCTCACTTACCGATATTTTTATAAGTGAAAGGTAACGTGTTGCATGTAATGGTGAATTTTCAGTTTACTCAAAATTAATAAAGATAACTAAAATGTAAATAAGCATAATATTTTGCCTTATCACATGATGTATAGCCCATCTTGCCGGAAATCCCCAAGACGCCCCTTATTGGCCTTAATCTTTAAGTTATATTCACATAGACCATTGTATGCCGGACATATATGATTGGCCCCTTATCAAGTTTTGTCCACATAGCGCATCCAAATTTACCTCAATGGATAAACGCAAAACTAGTCTATCTGCAAGTAAGTAAAGAAAAATATAGAATAGTTTCTTGTACTGACTCAATGGAAGATCTTTAAGCAGTTCTTTAGATATACACCATATAGCTTTTATACTTCATCTTTCATGTATCTCAATGTCAAACCGTGCAATAGTCTTGAACCACAATTGAAATAAGGGTTCTCCCTTTTTGTGTTATCCTGGTTATTGATGTACTTTGACATAGATCTTTGCGTTTATGATTGATCATATTTATTGTTTTAATCATGTTGGATGTAATGTTTTATGTAAGTAAGTAAGTAACTTTATTTCATATTCTAAAGGCCATTTGACCCATGAACAACATACATCATATAAATATGTATATTGAACATTTGTTAACCGAATAAATGTATCTATCTATAAACATACATGTATATCGCTCACTCTCGAGTCTCTTTAAATTCTAATTATACAATCAGGAAACAACAAAGAGGATTTTAAATGGGACTCGAACTAAGTATGTGGACAAATAATACAAGAAAGAGTAATGCTGATACAATCGTTGGCGATTATACAATTCAGCACTCCCATTGATCTAGATTGCGCAGGCACAAAAGTTGCTTTAAAATGTGTAAAACAGATCAACTTAGACAAGATATATATTTCAAGACATATGACCATTGCGTGCCATTTAATATTAGCCACATATACAACCTCCTAAAGCAACTGTATTAATGATAGAAATTAAAACTGTCTCATGCAGACTAAAACATCAAAGCAATGATTGGGGCCAAACATCATAAGGATGCTGAAATTATTTGAAACATCAGATCGAGAAAACTGGTTAAATAGAATCCAGTTCAACTATGCAAATGTAACGTGATTCCCATATAAGGTTTTATCTTTGGCAATTATAAGTAGCATTTCTTTAGTTTTAATTATATCAGAGCTTTTAAAAATACATAATCTTTGGATTTCGGTCACATCCCGGGGCCATCATATAATGAGCACATTTAAGGAGCACAAAGGCTGTTATTCAAACTCGAATAATAACAATGTCAACATTTTTCTCTCAATTTCGGATAAAACATATTCGGATATCACTTAATCACGGTACCTATATCTAGTCTGGTTACTAATCATTATTTACAGACTTAAGATCTAAACTAGATGATGCAATATAACATAAAGAGTTCATAATGAATCCACATTTTTCCTTTTATTACCAAATACACAGACATATTGAACAATGTTCACAGGAACAGCCGCCAGTTCAGATTTTACTACACGTATATAAGTATGTTGTTATATACATTCATAATGTTGTATTTAACACAAATATAAGCTTTGGATAGAATTCAAAATTATATTGATCTCTAAAATACATTGTATGGTAAATTTATGAATTCTTTATCCTGAACTGTAAAATCAGAGACATAGATATCTAATTCCCTTGTTAAATCCTACATTTTACGTGTCTGGTCCCCCCATTTTAAAATGGCCGCGATGGGCCTAGGAATTGTTTTTTAACCGGTCATGCACAAACATAGCATGAACTAGCTCTTTCTTGGTCATTCCATATTTAATTTAACATTTATATTTTAAAAGTTATATGTTTCTTAAATGATGGAAAAGCGTATGACCACCACGCTAAAAGGGCACAAGAAACAAATCATTCCATCTAGAACTAAAACTATGCCTTCGATATATTTATACATGTACTTCAGTAAATAGTGGTCGAATGGTTACATGGTCGTTTATTTCATACATGTTATGGCCTTTTATCTTAACGATATTTATACATGTATTAAACATTTATTGAGTTATCGTATCGATAAAAGGTAGCAAGTTTGATTCTATCTAACCCTCGAGTTTTGTGTGCAGTTGTAGTCAGTTGCTTGTTCAAGGATGAGAGTCCAGCTGCGTGTACAATTGCCCTGAACGTTCCGAAACGTTCCGTAACGTTAGGGTCGGGACAACTCAACCCAAAGACAACTGAACCCGAGAAAACTCAATACCTCACTAACGGTTTGAGTTGTCCCAACTTTGGTTTGAGTTATCCATGGGTTGAGTTGTCTACGAGTTGAGTTGTCCCGTATCCGAAACGTTCGCTAACAGTCGTTACTGAACACGCTGCAGTACATGGTGCAAACACACGTACAACAACCATGTTAACAGTTCGTACTTTATGACGTTAACTGCTGGAAAGGTCCGTCAAGATTAGAAAAAAGCAAAACAAAGAGTAACTAAATAATAACAGATAATTTCTGTACTTATACGATATTTTATTTTTCTCTCTGTAAGTTTGGTGCAATATAAAAACAAAGCATAAAATAACATATTTATGATACAGTAGCATCAAACTGGATGTTACATGAAGGTTTGTATTCGTAAAGATATCTATATTGAATCATGGATGTTAAATGTTGATTTTATTCACCGAAAATGGCATGAAAAAGGTAAATGCAATCATATTAAGCATACATATAGAGTTAAATATGGATTTCTGTAAAAACTTATTTTATATTTTATTTTTGAAGACAGGTCGAGGGGTTGCTCGCCAGACTGTTGTAACTCGCTCTTTAATGCAATGCACTCACTACAGTCTTGCGGACAACTCTCGCGGTTAAAACTATATATAAAAATATTCAAATGCATGTAATGTGTAATCAAAACGAACTGTCAGAAATTTTGTTAGTCATAACAAGATAGATAGAATTCCGCTAATACTAAGCTGTGCTTATGACCAAAGAAGTTTCTCTCAGAAAACTGGTAAGGAATTGTACATTGTATTTCTAATGATTTCATCAAGTCAGATTTTTGTATGGAAACTTACTAATACTAATTAAAACCTACTCCATTTTCAAATCAAAGGGAGATAATAACTCAATTTCTTTAAAAGTTTTCATTAATTAGTTTGCAACATAGATTTGTTTCATAAATGTAATCCATACATTATTAAAATGGTGGAATAAATGGAAGAATGCTGTTTTATTTTCATTAAGCATGGTTTACAAAAAGCCGTATGACTTGAGCTTTGCATAATGGGAATTCAACCTGAAACTAGCACCAACTTAAATAATATGTAAGAAAACAAAACATACATAACCCATTGATATACCATGTTAGAATAAATATATATAGTCAAATAGGTATCAACATATTACATAACTATAAGCAATAATAAATGTACACCGAAGTATGTGTATTCTTAAGTAACAAAATTATTTTAAAAAATACAATGAGTTAAAATCAACCCACTTTTGATATGAAATATATCAACATTAAGTTGTTTTTAAATACAGTGTATATTTTACGTCAGATCATATTAATACTTTTTATTGTATATTCAATTTAAAAAAATACTATAGATTGTATCAAAGGGACGTAATAACTTACACGTATTTTACTCATTTCACAAAAAATCTTTCAAACAATACAACAATTTAATATAAAATATGGTATAATGATAATTAAAGTTGCGTAAGAAGTAAACAATTCCAAATATATTACATGTATTTTGTAAATATGTATTATTGTTCGTTTTTTCTAAACAGTCAAAACATGAATAATTTTACGGTGAATGCAGTTTCCAAAAATGCATATTATGATCGAGTAAAGCTGCTTATGCCGTATGATATGTGTTAGTCAAGATATTTTTGATAACAGTTCGGCCGCCAGTACAAAAAAAATGCATTCAATCACCGTGAAATTATTCAAGCTTTGACAGTTGAGCAAAAACGGATAATATATTATTCAAAATTTATTTCTTAAATGTAAAATGTGTCTTAGATGAGTTCTACAATAAAGAAAATATCCATTGTGTATGAATAGCTAGATAAATAAAGTATGTCCTTAAAACAAAATACAAAAATACAAAATGTATATATTTATCAATAACCGTATTCACAGTATTCTTTCAATAACTGACTTATTTTTTGCGAACAAGCATCTTACAAAACTTGCCCATACAAACATATTATACAAACTAACATATACATTGTACATACAAAAATGTATGTAGATACATATTCAACAGTTCATGTGTTATGTAATGTCACATCTAAATATGGCTTTTATTACAGTCTTAACGACTTGTTCTCTATATATACGTCGTATGTCCCCCCTCTAGTAATTGTATAAAATAGATTTACATTTGTGTTTATATTGTAATGCATTGTAAAAAGTTATACGATATTAAGGCTTGTATTTTCATCGAACATTTTGTTGACATATCCAAATCTAAATTTAATGAAATAGGTTCTCAGTTTCCAATTTCCGTCATAATTTTTGAACTATTCTACCACTTCTTACACATTTTTTTACGATTCAACAGCTATACCTCTGCTGTAATATCAAACTGGGACACAATGGTCTGTTTTATACATGTACTCATATTTGCTGTTTTAAATAACAATTTAATATTCAAATAGAGATTTCGTTGTTGTTTTTTTGTTGTTTTTAACGTCGTATTCAACTCATATATAGGTCATACAAACGACGGCCAGCTCTTCCTACTGTAGGTTTCGAATCTGCGATCTCCGGATTCGAAGTCAGACATGTTAACTACTACGCCACGACCGCGGCTCAAGAGGGAGATATTTAGATGTTCATACTATTGTTACGAAAGAGACACACATTACCAAAACTAGAACCTAATGCCTCAGTCCCATAAAATCGTGGCTTGTTGTGGACCCGTACGTGCAGACAGCCGTACGCCGTGGGAAGCCTTGCGTATTAAGGTGACGGTACGCACACAATCTGCTTAAAACCCGATCTACAATTTTACCGCTCGCATACTCGCTAATGTAGATCTGGCCTTTTCCAAACGAAGGTCACGTTCAGGTGACCTTTTCTCATCATAATATTCATGACGAAATTGTTATGATACGTAACTTGTTTACATCGTCTACGTCACGAAATTTGAAATGAGCCGCCCAATCGCAGCCTGTGAATATTACCGCGGTTAAATTAGCAAGCAAAACTTGGTCTAAAAATAGAAATTACGAAATCAAAATGTGATTAATAGTGTTTTCGTCTATATGAAAGCTACGCATTGATTGGTCGACACAAAGTTCACCTCGACGTGACCTCAAAGGGAAAAAGTACAGATCCAGTACGACCGTCGTCTACTGGATATGTGTTTACGCAGATTGGTACGCACATGGCACAAAACAACACACCCGTACCCTACGGAGCCGTAGCTGGAAGATATGCAAGTTTAATCCATACTCGGCCACGATTGTGTTCACGATTTGACTTTGAAACTGATACGTGTATCTATGGCTCATCTCACGGACCCTAGTAAAAACGTAACAGTCCGTACGGGTACGCAGGAGTTGGTACGAGTCCTTTCGGAACTTGATCGCACGGCGCCCGTACGGTGCTCTCACGGCTATTTTTATGTTTATGGGAAAGTAGCATTATGTGTTTCTACCATTGGAAAAGACAGTGACAAAATAATTACCACTGGGGTGAGGTAAAACAATGTTCTAGGGTTCACCAACTGCCCATTTGTCCATAATGATTCAAGAACAAATATTAACACATTGACATGGTGAAACAACACCAATCCACAACTCATTAAACAGTAAATGTATATTACATCCTAGCTTTCATTCCTTTATGGTGACAACATATACAATATATTCCAACACTATCAATTATGAAACCATTATTAATGTTTCCTAGAAATGCTTCTATAACCTAGCTCTATGACTGAGAACATTTTTCACTGTTTTACGGTACGTTATAGAATCATATCATGATAATAAAATGTAATATAAATTGTTTTTACATATTATACAATGTAAATTAATTATTTATTTAGACAGGAGTTAATGTTATTGTGGTAGTAATATTAATGAACCCAATAACCAATTATAAATTCTATGAGTACAATATGCTCAAAAATACATAACATCGATCCTAAATACAAAGTATGAGCAACCCCTCTAGCGGCAACTCCTCCTAGCGGTGACAAATCTCCCTAGCGATGACTCCAACACTTCCCCTAGCGGTTACTCTTTCTACCAGAGACTCCTGAATAATTTTGATCAAGTTGAATCACACAAGTACATTAACAGATTATATTTTGAGTCATACATTATTTTAAGTGCAATAACATTTAATTGTTATTGGATAAATTGTCCGAAAATTGATCTGCCCATCTATTCATGTTGATAGGATGTTCCTTCCAGTGTAAGGAACTGTCGGGTTCATTAACAGATTCCCTCAATAACTTGAGTATTAAACTTGTCGCGTTTGATGTTGTCCCCAATTATACATACGTACAACAATTATAGTTTGTCGCTGACATTTTTGAAGACGTAAGATTGCGTCCACTAAATGTAAGCGTAATAATTTATTTCATTTACGGTATATTTATTTTGTTTATTTTTATTTAAGTCTAGTTTGTGTTCATCAACTACATGGTTGGTGAGACTATAAACTCCATTGCTTACTTATAACGTTGGTTGGATCTTTCGAATCAAAATTAATATTTGCAAGGACGATATTTGAAAAAGAAATGATATTTCTGGTAAAGTTTCATTCAAACAATTACAACAACATACTTATTTTGTATCAAACCACCACTGGCACCACAGTCTTTAAACTTGTTAAATTTGCACACATAATGATAATAATTATCCACGAACTCGATAAAGTCGGTCCCGTATACATAATCGTATATTATTATAACTATACAAATGTACTTTCATTACATGATATTATATATAAGGTAGTACATGTACACATGTATACACGGGGGACAACATATATGGACGTACGCAATTATTTTATGATAATAAGTTATGAACTCTGGTGCAAGTGCAAGTCACCAACCAAACCAATATGACTAAATACAACATTATCATTATACTTCAAGAGGTGGCCGTCAACAATATCATTTATTGGGATAGAATCTAGATAAAACCCTATCTCCGTAAACAGATATCCTGTAGAACATTGTCGTACAGGATCTCTACTGTCTCCGTGGAAGGTCATGTCGAGATGAACTTTGTGTCGACCAATCAATTTTTAGACCAAGGTTTTCATGCTAATTTAACAGCGGTATTATTTACAGTCTGCAAGTGGGCGGCTCATTTCAAATTGCGTGACGTGGACGATGTAAACAAGTTACGTATCATAACAATTTCGTCATGAATACTATGATGAGAAAATGTCGCCTGAACGTGACCTTCGTTTGAAAAATGCCATATATAAAATAGCGAGTAGACGAGCGGAAAATTTTGGATCGGGTTTTAATCAGATTGGATAAAACCATGCGAACGTTTAAGGTAGATTTTTCCTAATTTACAGTCATTGTATTTGATAACAGTTATAAATGATACCAAAACGAAATTTTTTAACATTATAATAATCATATTTACATGGATTAGATTTATTGAAAAAACAGTATTTTAAAAAATCATTACTGAAAACTTTTAATACAAATGAGCTTTTGACTCCCTTTGAAATATATAATTTATTTATTTATTTCCTCCATTACTGAAGAGCATTACAAATATTTACAATTCATATTTATACATGTATACATATACAAAAATAATGCAATCATACATTACATAATAATTATGCAGTACATATATAGGGTAATTTTTAATTTGTCCATACCAGACAATCATAAATTGTTTTATTTTAACATTTGACAATGTGAAAACATTAAATGGTGATAGGCATTGCTCACGCCCTGAAAGAACTTGAACTGTATGTTCTGTTCTGTTCTGTTGAAAACATTTGAAACACAATGTACAGATACCAATTTTCTGTATGTATGTGGTCATAAACATATTCTTGTTAAACAAGTAGGAGCAGAAGTCCAGTGGTAGGACGCGGGCTTAGGAGTCTAGAGGTCCTGGGTTCGAATCCCACTAGGGGCACTGCTAATTTCCTTGAGCAAGAAATTTACCTGCGATTGCTTCACTACACCCAGGTGTAAATGGATACCTGTAAGAGCCATGCACTGTATTCTGGGGCTGCAATCTGCGCCGTGTGTTAATTGTTAGTGTGTGACTTGATGATCAGGGAAGTTAATGTCAAATAGTCAACTGAACAGTGAAACAAGAAGTAGACTTCAAAAATCTTACTTTTTAACTTTTACTTTATCATAGAAAAACTCGACATTAAATCAATTTTAAGTAATCTAGAAGATGCAAATATTCAATGTATGAACTATTTTGTTCTAACATAAATACAAATGTATGTTTTACTCATTGTCATAACTACAATACTTTGTCTGATGTAGATAAACAAATATAATACAAGAACATTGACAGAGATATTAATGTCTGTGAATATTTGTATGAACGTTGCACGTGCTGCAACAGGTTGGTAAGTAACATTGTCATCATATCGAAGTCTGGGTTATACAGAGAATATTGGTTTGGATATAGTCTATGTTGTATTCATTGTGAAATATGCACAGGAAATATATCCAATAAAAATATTCATTTTGACTCCAATACAAATGTAACCAGTTTGTCTATCTGAGAGCATTGTAGTATTTTATCGCAGTAAATGTGTGATATATTTTATTGGTTTGTCTCTATCTAGTACGCAACGAAATTAAGAGAATTAATATACTAAATACTGAACCAGGGATTCTATATAACAAGGATTTGTAACGAAGTGCCTTTTTGAATTTTCTCGGTCGTCACTGTCTTTAACTGGCTGAAGCAGGCTGTACAAACTATTCCAAAGTTTAAAAGCTTGATTTATGTTTTTGTACATGTCTTCCATGCAACTTGTGAATGTTTCTGAAGTTTCTGACAAAAAATTGTTGCAATTATGACCGAAAATATGACCTTAGGTGATGTAAAATGGGGCTAAAATGGCAGATCGACTGGAAAATGCATTATTTTGTGAAACAGACTGTGAGCGTAATTTACCTCAAAATCATATAGAAACACATTTTTCCTAACATTTATGTCAATTTGAATGGTACTGGTACAAAATTTCAAGTGAATATCTTGATTTAAACTTGTTATACTTGTTTTCCGTATTGGCCGAAATAATAGCGACAACAGTGAAATTTGATGAAAATCTATTACATTTACTTATCGTTACAAATCCCTGTTATATAAAATCCCTTTATAAAAAGCAAACTCTATAATCAAAACTACCTTTTGTTTTCATGAGAAGTTTCAATAAATACACCTTATCTAAGAAAAACCGTAATTAATTGTAATATTTCATAAAACTTAAATACTATGGAGACGAAGTTGTTCTTAGTTTAGTGGCATTTAGAAATATAGATTAACGTTAAATATCGCAACACCAACGCTCAATTTCACAGTTGCCATGACGTAATATATCACAACACTAACGCTAAATATCGCTGTTGCCATGACGTAAAATATCGCAACGCTGACGCTAAATGTCCCAAATGCCATGACGTTAAATATCACAACACTAAAGCTAAATTTCACAGTTGCCATGACGTAAAATATCGCAACGCTGACGCTAAATATTGCAGTTGCCATAACGTAAAATATCGCAACTCTGACGCTAAATGTCGCAGTTGCCATGACGTTAAATATCGCGACGCTGACGCTAAAAGTCGCAGTTGTCATGACGTTAAATATCGCAACGCTGACGCTAAATGTCCCAAATGCCATGACGTTAAATATCACAACACTAACGCTATATTTCACAGTTGCCATGACGTTAAATATCGCAGCGCTGACGCTAAGTGTCACAGTTGCCATGACGTTAAATATCGCAATGCTGACGCTAAATTTCACAGTTGCCATGACGTTAAATATCGCAATGCAGACGCTAAATTTCACAGTTGCCATGACGCTAAATATCGCAACACTAACGCTTAATTTCACAGTTGCCATGACGTTAAATATCGCAATGTTGACGCTAAGTGTCACAGTTGCCATGACGTTAAATATCGCAATGGTGACGCTAAATTTCACAGTTGCCATGACGTTAAATATCGCAACACTAACGCTAAATTTCACAGTTGCCATGACGTTAATTATCGCAATGTTGACGCGAAGTGTCACAGTTGCCATGACGTTAAATATCGCAATGCTGACGCTAATTGTATCAGTTGCCATGACGTTAAATATCACAACACCAACGCTAAATTTTGCAGTTTCCACGACGTTAAAAATCGTAATGCTGGCGCTTAATGTCCCAGTTGCCCTGTCGTTAAATATCGCATCACCAACGCAAAAGATCGCAGATGCCATAACGTGAAATATCGCAAGGCTAACGCTAAACGTCACACAAAAATTGGCTAAACGCCACACTCAATCAAGACTTGTTACTCAACTTTTCTGGTTATAATCTATATTTATCTCATAATACTCATTAAATATGTACTCATTAAAAGGTTTTGACTAGAAATTGGTCAATAAATAAATACAGTGAATAATAGATTGTTGAAATTGTACCAAACTTAGTCATTTTATTTGTATATCAAAGTTGGTATGTAACATATAAATTTTAATGAAGAGATTGAACTAAACATGCTTCATAAAAAAGTCGTAATATCTTTATATTATTTTATAATACAGTTTTACAACAAATTGCACAACACTGTTATGAAAAATATAGTCGATGAGTTACTAGTGTTTGACATGAATGAAAAATGTACCAACCAATGAAATGACTTCATTTATACCACGTGATCTTCATTAGCATCAAAGCAAAGTGAGAAATACTAAGTCTGTTATAATTGATATAACATGAAACTCAATATCAAATTAATTTGTTAAATGAACGCAGAAAACTTCTACCGTACCCCACCCACCTAATTAACAATGAATTAACACCGACATCAAAATGCAACTTTCAAAACTATAACATATCTTTATATCTTGGTAGACATGAGTTATATTATGTTTACAAAATGTATTTTCCACGTATATGTTTAATCAAAGAGCCAGACGGCATTTTATTGTTCACGTAATGAATTCGCCATCCTCGCTCGAGGTTTTAATGTGGTTGTCGACGGGTTCACTTTTTTCTTACACCGTTCTATATGCTGCAATCATTAGGTTTTACTTAACGGACAATTTGTTTCGACATAAGAAATCAAATGATAATATAATATAAAAAGTAAAAAAGAAAATTTCTGTTTATGACTAAAATTTATTATATGATTTGATTTAAAATGCCATCAAAATCCCATTAAAAAAGTAAACGATGTAACAGTTTACACTATATACCGTTATAATTGAGAATTATTTATTAATGAAAAAATATTTGGTGAATCATAGCATTATATCTCGCTATTATCATAAACGAGTCATTTCTCTGAGGCAGGCTATCCTGTATTCATGTATGGCTTTTTGTGTGGCACCATAAAGAGGGAGCGTGTAGGTTAATTGTTATAGACAAAGTTCTGCGTGAAATAAACACTTGTTGTTAATTGAATTCCGCGTAAATAGTGGCGTCTGAGGGTGCTCCTCGGGGAATAGTGTTTCTCAATGAGTGGGTGGGGAAATATACATAACAAAAAACACCGATAATGTTTTATAAATTGCCTCAGTGACTAAGTGATCAACGCAACATTCATGAATGTCAATTTCTTGTGATACAAATCAACTAATGTGGTGATATTTGGTCGAATACTTTTATATCTACTTCGTTTTCTACAACTTTCTACATATCAATAAATGCGAGGTCTTAAGTTGTCACTCAATGCGTACATTCTAATGAAATTGTCATTTTCAGGCATATGCCACATTAGAGAAACGTCGCCTTCTATTTAAAAGAACAGAATTTGTAATTTTTGCCGATTAACGTAGGGATCGTCTAAACATCAACCACTGAGGGTATATTAATTAGCTATGTGTTGAATGTATGTTTAACCCTTGGCGGTAAAGTGGGCGTGGTGTACCGGTGCGGATTTGAGAGAAAAAACTGATCTTCAGTCGTGAAAACACGATAACTATCGTAATTTTTATGAGTTTGTCGATTGTAAATGATGTGTAACCTATAAAATGATCTTACAACTTGGATACTGAAGTCAGTCCTAAGTTTCGTCTGCCTTAATAAACGCCGTGTGAATTTCTTCGCGTAATTTGTTTGTATGAACGAAGCTTTGTAAGTTAAAACGAACTTTCTAGAAATAGAACAGCGACGTTTTGACTGAACAATCCTGAAAGACTGCAACAGATAAACGATTCCATTGATAATTGAATGAATATGCTGAATTAATAAATTGAATCTGAAATGAAACGTATGACAAATTAGTTACAACAAGCGTACTTGTTTAATATAAACATATCAATGAACGATATTAATTGTAGTATATTGTTTAATGTTTCAGTCTGCTAGAGTAAATGGAATTTTTATTCGAGTCTAAAATCGTACCTCTGGGCATTCTATAGCTTTTATGTATGTTTTCACCTATGCCGTACAAAGGGATTTTCAACATAAGCAAACATACGTTTTTGAGGTGTAACAGAATACGAAACAACGTTTTCTAAACCTGTTTTAGAAACAGCAATTTATGTATCGAGTTTGGTAATATTGGTTGTGAATACTTTCACCATTTTTTAAGAGAAAAAGAAGCAACATTTTGAAGTGTCGAGTGGAAATTAAAAATTCTATTCAATAAAGTTGAACATAATTGTATTACTGTAGCCTTTGAAATCGTTCCACGTGCTTGTTCTGGAGTGGACTGAGGTAGATAACTTTTAAAGTTGAACGATTATAACCGACGTTAGTATTTGATAAAGATAGCAATTTGCAGAGAATATAGTTTTGAATTACAGAAAATTTCATTTTTCAAATGTGACACATTGGAGTTCAAACGATTTCGATGATCCGACGAAGAATAAAGAGTCAACAATCTAAATTTCAACTTTAGAAGAGATTTTTGTATTAGTTAACAAAACGAAGAGCTGAGTGACAAAACCTGTGAATGAAATGACTATAATAAGTTATAGATCTTAGATGAGACTAAATCGGTGATTTAAAGTAAACGGTACATCAATTAGGGATATTAAACATTCAGACAGTATAAAAAACTTAATTGAACCTTTTGGTGAAAGTCAATTTGGAGTGAATCGTGCAGGGAAAGATTGAGGTGTACTTGCTACTTCAAAGGAAACCAATTTTACAAACCATGAAAAATGTTGAAAAATAACGTTTTTAAATAAATGAATATTTGAACGTTCAAAATTGATTTACTGTTATTTAAATTATATACCAACATAAATTGAACCATTTTTTACAAACCATCTGTCATAATTTAAAATAAAGGCAAATTTGTGATAATTTTTAACACCACAAAAAGTCACTGGATATCTTGAATGATTCAATGTGAACTCGTCATCAAAGATGGTATGTTTATGAAGTCATAATCATAAACGCTAAACTTGTTAGTAATTGCTAATATATTATATTACAACTGGATTTAAAAAAGAAAAAAAATCTAAAATACTAAAACAAACGCGAGTGATTTTTGTGAATCAGAAAGAGGGTAGTTTACAATAATTAGAATAACTAGAATCATTTGTATGATTTGTGTGGTACATAGGACGGCTAAATGGGGTAGAATTTAAGAAACAGTCACTCGTCCTTAAACAGTAAAATCAAGAGGTTGATTTAACCGTGTCTTGTACATAGCCGACGTCAATTTAACGTATCTACCAATTTATATTTGGGATTTAAAAAGTTGCAAGACGGACATCATATGCACAAAACAACGACTTGTGATGACGTTTTCGACATAATTAGAGTTTAACTAATTGAGCTTATATAGTTGTGCGTAGTTTTTAATTTAATAGTGTTTTAACGATTTATTTTCGGAGACGGATTAACTACGGACTTGAATAAGCGATACTTTACTTGAAATTTTGAAATTGATAATTCTTATAGGAAGCATCTCGTCGTATTATGTGTGATTAAAACAATAGCCACAATTTTACGACTAAGTGAAATATACTTTAGTTTTTTAGAACGACACTAGAGAGTTAAATGTTGTATGAAGGCAATTTTTGGTGTTGTTTTCAGTCTTGTATAGTAGGAATATGAAAGTTTTGTACTGGAGTTTTATAGTGTTGATGATGCTTTATCTAACAACTGGAAAGAAAAGGCGCCATAAAGGAACACAATGGTGGTATGTAATCACGTGACTTTCATTATATAACAATTCTAGTCTTCCTATTTGAAGAGTTTCTAAAAATAGAAACATGGTGGGTGGGTGAATGAATGAATGGAGTGGGGTTTGATACAATGGGTGTCCCGTGATAAGATGGGGGTCTATATATTTCTTCCAGGGGTTGATGCTAATATTATATGACAGAGGGGTCTTATAATTCATTGTAATAGTTTGCCATTTTAGTAAATAAATCAAACTATTACAAGAACAATGTTACAGTTCTAAGTAGCATCACTTTATATGTGTGAATAGAAGTATGATGATTAAGTGGTCACAAATTATTGAATCAAAATATATTAAATAATGAAATTTAAAAAATACCCCCCCCCCCCCCAAAAAAAAAGTCAATAAATATTCATATAATGATGTAAGAAAAAAATAAAACACAATTCACAGATGTTTTAAATGTTTCAAGTTTAGTCATTAGTATACCTCATAATTTTTTGAAGTTAATATTTTTTTCTGTATTCAATTTTATTCATTGATCCAATTTTATTCTCGTCATAGTTGAATTCGTTTAATAAAACATTTATTATCACACAAAAACTATTATTAACAGGTGACGAATAATTTTTAGGAAAAACGAACGTAGAACATACTTGAAATAATTTAATAAGTCAGTATTATCAACTTGCATCTATTTTTGATCATTTTTGTATATATTCCATGTCAATTTCCTATACTTTTAGTACTTGTTTCCGGATCCGGGGACTTTTTACGGTATACTTTATTTATACTCGTATATATCTATTATATTCATGTTTCCCTAAATGAAATATTATTTTTATGGTAAGTATAACACATTGACGTAATTGATTGTCTAAACAACTTTCTTAAGTTAGCATTTAACAATTGAACTTCAAAGAGACTTGCATTATTCCATGGTCTAATACAGAACAGAACAGAACAGAACAGAACAGAACAGATCAGATCAGATCAGAAAACCCAACCTTTACAAGTTGTATAATAAATTCATCATAGACTCATAGCGAATGACTTACGTGTAATTTCCAATATGACAGTTATACAATTATACAATATATACATCCCCAGTTCAATGTAAGTCTTCTGGGACCAATCTTATAGCGACTGTCGTGCGACCAATATCGTCGCAAGTGTATAAATATAACTATACATAATACTTATGATGAAATTCGGTCGTAAGATCCTTGTCAATACGCCACAGAATTTTGCTTATGAGTAGATTGTTTAACTTTTTAGATTGTCTTTATGTTGGTGAGTTTGACAAGGAAATATATGGGGATAAAATAAGCGGGGATGATGGTTACATTGTATCGAGTCTGTGTATTTGATAAAGTTCAGATTTTCATTTCATATTTTCTATGAGAATGTTGGTGTTCATTTTGTATGACTATTGAATCGGTGTGTTGGCAAAATTTAGTTTTAAATATTTTCCTAAGCTACTTAATACAGTAAAGATATTTTTATAAAAGAAAGACAGAATCTCTTTATTAGACCATCATAAATATTGACCCCTAAAACGAGACTTCTGTGAGATTTGAAGATATACATTGAACATGTTACTGGTCTAGAAAGATTAAATTAGAAACAAACTCACAGCATAATTATATTGTTTTATATTTATATTATCCAATGTTCTGTAACGATGATATACAAAATAAAATGGAGATATTAACTTATCTAGATATTAAACGAACAAAATATTTAATAGTTCAAGTCAAAATCTGTTTCGAAAAAAATAAAACACCGGTTTTATTGGGACAAGACGCTATTATAATTTTTATATATAATATACCTTATGTTGTGTGTAAAAATTATTGAATCAACTTAATTCAACCATTCCCCAGTGCTACAAAATTATAAAATAAAATATAATATAATATTTTACATATTTTACGCACATATACTTTTATCGATAATTTATAACGTATACATTTAACAATCTACTTTTCATTTTTTTATTTAAAAAGTACGGATGAAAGTTTTCAAACTTCACATCACCTCTACGTTTTACTTTATCAAAAATTTATCACAAAACTGACGATGTTTATCTTTGGACTCAACGTCTACCCTCGAAATAACAACAACTATTTATATGAAATTAAGACGATCTTGGGTTTTTATATATAAATTGAATCAATTAGAAATGTACCCCGTCTATAAACCAAAAAATATTAATTATGCTAGACGCATATAAGAATTTGGTTTTATCTTTAATGGCAGAATCTGGAGGTTTTTTTTAAATTTAAATTAATGCCATGCAGATTATATTTATGAAGCTTAAACATTCTGTGGATTTTAAAATTTGAATAAATGTGTTGAAAAATCGATTAAAGTTTGATCTGAGGACTAGAACAGATTCGGTCAAATTAGAAGAACATTGTTCTGTTTAGTGACAATCAGGCTTAATTATTTAAATAATTCCAAAACGAGGCCAGTAGGATGAAAAATATCTCAATGTAGGTATTCAATTAAAAAATACAAATTATTTACATGAAATATATAAAACCTTCAATGTCCTATATTATCAACGTACATTTTGTATTTTTATAGAATAGAAATTCCTATCCTTATATCGAAAATATTTCAAATAAATACAACTACGAATGTACCACAATAAATGTTGTAGCAAGTCATGGTCTCACTATTGCGTGTAAGACTCTGTTATAGAGACAAGACAATCTGTCATATAGTCTAGAATATGTCTAGAATTACATCTCTGATCAAGATAAAAGGATATAATAAAGGGATATAATAAAGGGACACAATATATTATATATAATAAAATGATGAGAAATGGTTGTCTATTAAGACTTGTAATTATTTTCAACACTGATTTATCATCAATGTTAAATGTCAGCAAAGTATTTCATTCAATGAAAAATACAAAACATATTTTTACAGACATACAAAATATATAAAAACATCCTTCAAAAGTAACCTCTGCAATTTATATATTTCAGCCATTTCCTTCTTGGTATTTTATTGATAGAAGCTTTACGTCAGTAACTTGGAGTAAATTATATTATTTAGCACATAATGTTTTTTGTATTTATCAGTATATGTCTGTATAAGTTACAATTAAATATCTAGGGATTTCATTTTACATCAAATCTGATAATTTCTGAAGTACATGTTTACTATGTAACCAATGTGTAAGATATTAGACTCACTTGGCCAATTAATACTATATTATATAAATTTAAACATGCACATATTTGTTTATTAAAAGTTCAAAGAATTTTAGCACTACTTTGTTTAAAACGTATTTGTGTTATTTTTCTATCAACATCCTTGATATATTTTATTTATTAGTTATTTCCTACTCTAAAATTGTAATATTTTCAAATATTAATTTTGTATTATTTTCAAATAATGTTTTGAACTACTTACAAATTATTGTTTTTCTTTTTTTTCTTTTTCAAACTTTGTTATGTATAGCTTCAAATATTTGCCAATATTATATATGTATTGTTTTATATTTCAAAAAAACTATAGTATCAATTCCTATCCCAATACTATATATTTCATTTCCAATATTTATCTGTATCACAAGATGTATAATCAAATTTATATTTTAATTATTAACACGATTATATATACAAACTATTTTATTTTTTATTTTCGATTATATTTGCATTATTTCCAATTTTCAAATTTATCTTTACACTATTTCCTATTTTCAAATTCATATTTATTTCAAATTACTTAACTGTTTTTCTTTTTTTCCAATATCATTTTCCCAATTTCCATCATATTTCCTATTTCCAATATTGCATTTCCCATTTTCAATATTATAGTTCCCATTTCCAAAATAATTGCCCATTTACAATGTCATTACATGTATTTCCATTTCAATACTATATTTCCTATTTCCAACATTATATTTCCCATTTCTATCCTATTTACAATATTATATTTCCCATTTCCATCCTATTTCCAATGTTATATTTCCCATTTTCCAATATGAATTTCCCTTGTCCAATATTATATTTCCTATTTTTAATATTATATTTCCTATTTCCATTTTTTGATTTTATGATCGAAGGCATGCATAATAATTATACATATTTTAACACACCATTCATTTATTTTAATTTAAGGATATCAATTATGTTACTTTCAATATATAAAACATCGTTGCTTATGTCTATAAATTACTGAAATCTAAACATAGTTGTAATAAGTATCAGTTCATGTATACATGTATACGTGTATCAATGAATAAAATGCATTTAATAATCAACACAACTAAATTATATTCCTAAACGGAACAAATGGAGTTTTTCTAGAATTTCACATATATTAGTTGGTAGAAAATATTTTAGCTTTTTATCTAGTCTGCAAATAATGCATCCATAGGAAGCGGACGAACCCTCAATAAAACTTTTCAAGGATATTTAAGTCAACGATTTGATAATTTATTCGTACACTTGGTCCACGCATCTCATGCATAATATACTCTAAACAAAACCCTGGAATATAGTTCACTGTAATTTGAGAAAACTCAGTCTGAGACAACAAACGACTTTGACATTGTTTTACCTTTATTACCAATGAAATGATGATTATACTGAAGACAACATAATGGTCACATGAGATGCCAACTGTATGCTTCATTTAATTTGTTTCTCATCATTTATTTATCTTTATGTCGACTAAGTCACCTAACTGCCTTGGCTAATACAAGCTCTTGCTACTACAATGAGAAGTTCTAATCTGTTTACGCTACAATGATAAGATGTCTAATCTGAAGACTTATTGTAAAACTCATAATCTGCACAAGGTATAAATCGCACTTGGTCGCTGTAGCGACTATCTAGTGGAGTCAATATCTTTCACACATATTTACATTGTTTTAACACTGTTTTTATTTATAGAATTTATAATGATTTGAGAAATTACAAGATTTAAATAGTTTAAATACAGAAATACTTCATAAAGTAAACGTAGAGCTAAAACCACAAAACAATTTTAAACAAAAGTAACAAAAAAATGCTGATTTTAAATTCTACAAAAACTCTAACTTTTGATTCTATTTGTTATTATAAAAACTGAAAGGATCAATGGTTTAATACTCTATGATCTTTTACAGGATGAAATCGAAACTCAATTTGTCATCAAAAACATAATTTCAAATCTGATTGGTAAATCTTTTAAGATGTTTAGATCTAACATTCAATTTGTAACGTCATGTTTTTTTCCTATTTTGCAAACCTTAATAATTAACGAAATTGCAATGCAATATTCAAACAGTTACTTTTATATTGTTGTTTTCACTGTGTCTAAAATTTGAAATTTTGTGAAACCATCATGAATGTATGAATTAAATATAAGTGAATTATTATAGACATATTGATTTAAGAAGCAATGGTCTTAACAGCACAGAACAGAACAGAACAGGTGATATCAACTTATTGAACAAAAGATTAAATTTCAATATCTAATACAGAAATATATAAATTTGTTTACGCTATGTATATCAATTACCCTTCATATTATATGAATATATAAAATTAATATTCAATTAAACACATAAGCAGGTTTATTGTTAGTATAAAAGAGTTACAATTAAATAACAATTAAACAAAAACGGGTTAGTTGATACAATCTTCCTAAAGGTTCTAATCACATCAAAGGCTTTAATATTTACTTAATTAATTTATCACTTCATATAGTACAATAAATACTGTCACAAATAGAGATTTTATCATTTCAATTATGACATGAAATTATGCTAAGATATAATGAACTATTCCATTAATTACGCTAATTAGATAAACTATATAAACATAAATTGACCCATGAGTTCAAATAGAAAGATTTTATAAACGATACTAACACCCTAAATACAACCTGATAGATTTTAGATCAAATTAATCTGGCTAGAGAATAAAATAAAAAAAACATGAACAGATCTAAATCATTCAAACCACTAGTTAAGGAAGACACGCGGCGCCTTGTATCATCATACCATGCATATAATACATATCATATATAACTCCGCCAAGTTTTTGAGTCTGGGAATGAATTATCATTTCAGTACAATATTAGTAGGGCGAAACATTGCATAATCGATACATAATCGATACTTGACTAATTTTATCTATTGTAATTTTCCGATACCTATCACCGATACACTTTCGCACGTCCGTAAGTGTACACATTTAAAGAACTGCAATATTTATAAAACATTTGGTGAAAAGTTTGATATAAAAAATAAGTTAAATCAAATGCTAGATAATTACAGTTTACAGTGTATTTACTCTTAGCACAATTATGTGATATAAGGTACAGCAATTATTAAACAAGTTGATATGATACCAGGCTACTGATATTGAACATTGTATTAAATGTTTCATATTGAAAACTGCATTAAGTTTGTTTTACATTGCTTTTTGTTATATTGAAAACTGCATTTAGTGTGTGTTATACATTGCTTTCCGATAATTAGCTAATCGCGTTCATACAAACTCAAAGACAGTTCAGCTAAAAGAACCTAAGCATGTAATCTATGAGTGGCAAGCTATAACATGTTGTATATACATGTGAATATTTCTATATAATATATATTAACTCTAAGATCTAACTATTTGAGTAATGCTATTCAGAATCTTATCTTAGTTCGAAGATTTATTAAAATGAACGTTTTCACGTCTAAATTAGTTGTGTCTGTTAAATGATAGACTGCATTTTTTATTCTTTTAGAACCTTTTGATTTTATTTAGAGTCCGTCGCCTATTGCATCCTAATAAACATAACAAAATCTATGAAATACTTTTCTACTTTATATGGTCATTATGAACATGATTCTATTGGAGTTCAATCCCCATTTCGGTCATAAGAAATTTCGGAAATGCATTCACCGCTTGTAATTTAATACAAATTAAATTTCGACATTTTTTAAAATTGCTACCAAGAGATGAATTCTAACAGGTCATGTAAATATTTCGTTGTTTATAATTTTCGTCTGAATAACTTCCATAGAAAATACAAGTTAAATAAATACAAATGTTCTACGATCATGAACGGATATCTACGCCAGCTTTGGTAATTAAAAACAATTACTTAAAACGCATCATATTCGGCAAGATCAAAAGAGATGTAAATATAAGCGACACATGAGTAGCCACCATGGCGGTTTTAGGTGACAGACACAGGTATACACAGATAATGTGTATTTAATTAATTTATTTACATAAAAGACAAAAAATGTACAACTTTAAATCTTGACCGTACCTTTATGTCAAACTGATATTTTTTTATTCATGTTTTTTAGTCTACTGATGTGAACTATTGTAAGTCAACGAGTTTCGTCATAATCTGCCATTCAGCAACATTCCTGTATGTCTGTGGCTGTCATCATTATGCAATATCATTGTTTTCAAACATGACTTTGAAAAATCAACTTTCCAAAATTAATTTATGGCCTGAATTAACCCTTCCTGTGATTCATTGAAATGTTGAATTTCTCCGGACAGACGGACGAACACATGTATATATACATACAGTTTGCAGTTTACAATTTCCACCTAGACCACATAATTGAATAAGAGCTAAGTCTGTGCCAGTAAGATAGATGAACAAATTAGGTGGGTTTCTTGGGGACATACATACCCCGCTGATTTGAATCGATCGCTAGTACAGAAGTATTGCTGTGGGTATTTAAATCAGTGGGATGATTGTGTACGCCATTGGCAGTTTAATAATATCTAACAATATATCTACGCAAAACACAATGAATGAGTATGGACAAAAACTGATTCAAGTTATTCATTATTTGATATAATTACAATTTTTAATTTGAAATGTATCATTACCCAATAATAATTCATGATCAGACCAATGATCGAACTCATGTCTTAAGCGGACACAATACTAAGTAACTTTAAAAGCTAGATTGAAGGCGAATAAGTAAAATGCTGTATAACGACGTTAGTCAACCCACTTATTGTTTCTGGAAAGGCCAAATCTTGCATTAAGCTGTTAACTAGTTACTAGGCACATACTTCTGTCAGTCACTGGCAACAGTTTCTATCTTAAATGATTTGTAACTATAACTGGTCAATTGCTTAAGTATTTTTAAGATACCTAGAATATCTATAAGATGCATATAAGATACCTAGAAAGTATACATTATTTTACATAATATCCAAATCAAGTTATTTTCCGACTGTTAGGAACTAATGGACAGTTTCTTATTCAATTTACTTTGACAATGATCTTACGTTTGGTTGGTAGAAATATTCTAGCTTCAAAGCCACGTTTCGTACACAATGTATACTAGGCATAAGATCACGGAAATACCCAAATGTTCATGGACTGAGATATATTGTAACAGAGTTCCATGTTTCTTGTATTTATTTTCTCATGTTATAACATGGTAGTATTCTATCTTATATAAAATTCTAAACACAATATTAAAATACAGGTGGTAAAGTCGAGGTATTAATATACACACATTTAATATAAGCTGTTTAATTAGCCTCAGACATAAAATTACATCTCGCGTGCTCTCGCGTGTCTGCTCTAAATTGCAAGAAAGAAGTACATGTATATACCGGTATATTAAAATGAATGTATCCTACTCCGATGATTTTTTTTCTTATTGGAATTGAACTTTGAGATGTTGAAACTTTATAACATAATTATAAAATAATATAATTTGTGTTACAAAACTGTTATACGTGTATGTAAAGTTTTACAGAACAGTTAAGTTATTTGATCAACTTCTGAAAACAGCACCCGAGTCCCCACGGCTGTACTGAGGATAGCGGGAAAAAAACCATATTTTATTTCTCCGTTTCCATCACTTCCAGGCGACTACAGCAACTGTCTTTGTGCCGTAATAACTTAGACTATAGCTAGAAGATTTTATTGAGATATTTTACCATCTAAATGACTTCACATGACAGGGATAGTTTCACCTGTTTTTTTAGGATCAAAGTCAGAGTCCCAACGCTACCCCGAGGATGTAGGCGCCGGCCATACATGACATTGTGTTTTAAGCATGGAGTCAGGGCTTGTAGTTAATCATTTTCATATAACATTACTTATATTATCGTAAGACGTTTGTATGATGTAATACTCCCCCCCCCCCCGTTCTCTAGTTTTAAGACCGCGGATTGAGGGATCAGTACATTGTATTATTAACAGTCTTACGACATATTTTAGTCGTAAATCCTTCTATATTGTTATATGATCGTAATTTGATTATGGAGTTCAGAACTCACCATGCCATCCTACAGAAACCACTTTGTAAAGTAAAGATTAATTGGGTTAAACATACATTGTTTTCTACCACAGTGTATTATTGACTTCAACATTTTTTAAATTCATTAGAACACAAAATATCACCAGTATTTTAAATAGATTCAACTATTTCGGTCAAAAACTGCAAACATTACTATTGTATATAAAGATACTATCTCAATATAACGGACCAATTACTTGATAAGTTTATTGCTAATTGGATTGACAAAATTGTAGCTTGAGGCTGAATAGTACTTTATCTCCTTGCTACATCGCTTTTAGTACAATGTTCGGGGTACACATTTGTCGCTATAACTGACAAAAACATATAGCTGGTGTTTTTAAGGTCAGGTTTTGCGACCATATTCGATGTAGTCTCATATATAGCCTAAAATAATAGGGCCATAAATATAGAAAATATTTTTAAGCGGCAAAAAGCAAAAGAAAAGCAGAAAGAAAAAAGCAATAAAGTGTTTAGAATTAAACACTATTTTTCAATATATAATAAGGTTCTCACTGTTTTTAGTTTGTATGACTTCATAAGAACACCTGGGTACAAATGTTTAACATGTCATTTACTTGGTATATAATATAATATAATTAAACTAGATTTACATTATATACAAAAAAAATCTTGACATTTTATTAGATGAAAATATGTGATAATTTTCTTTTGATATTAATCAGAATTTATTGCATTTATGAGTCAACCCCTGTATTGTAATACTAAATACGTTATTACCCTCTATACGTAGTATTTTTCATTATTATTATTATGTTCATATATTATATTAAACGAGCGAAATTTTTTTACAATTTTGATGATGTTGTAATAAAGTTCGAAATAATGAGAAAACATACTTTGACACGTCATATAAAGGGAAACTTTTGGATGTTTTCTATAAATGTAACATGGGCTTACATAAAGATTTTGTTCTGTTCTGTTCTGTTAAAGTCATAAGGAACTGAAGTCCACTGGTAAGACGCATATTTAGGGTTCTACAGGTGTATAAAAGTAGCTTGCGCTTAAATACAGATTTTGTTCGGTTCTGTTTTGTTGAAGTCACGGGGGTGTAGCTCAGTGGTAGGACTACGTTTAGGGGCCTAGAGGTCTCGGGTTCAAACTCCTCCAGGGGCACTGCTAATTTCCTCGCGGAAGAGATTAACCCCCTTCAAATTTATATACATATACACATTTATCAGTATATGATTCTAGGGGAGAATATAAAGTGTGGTACATTAAAATTACAATTAAAATCTATCATATGCAATAAGAAATTAAATCATTTGATTATATGTAATAAAAACGTTCAAGTAAACATCGCCCTTGTACAATCTGTATGGTATTCATGAATATAATTTGCTGTGCAATAATGCCAACTATAGCTCTCAGTTAAGAGCTTTTTTACAAAAAGGAACTACCCCGGTACCTATGTGCGAAATTGTCAAAACATTTTAATAGTACAATAAACGTTCATTATATTTCACTTAAGATTTTGTCATCAGTTTAAATGAATATTTGAACTGACCTCCAATTTATCATAATAGGTTTTACCCTGTTCATCTACTCTATTTAATGTGGACCAATGTCACTGGAACTTTTTACTTTACCAGTGTTTGCTGACACGTCCATTCGGAGACCACTACAGTAACTGCTTCTTAAATTGAGGAAGTGGCCATCAGTTACAAATATTTAATGAAGGGTAGGCCCTATTACTTGTCACAATCAGGAATTGAACCAAGATCACCGTATAAGTGGTCATAAATACAAGAGGTACCTAGTCACGTGTTGTTCAGAATGTCAACAGACACTTGTTGTTTTGTTAAACTTTTACAGCAATAAAAACGGGAAAGTTTCAAAAAGTGCATACATGTATACATTTATTAACTTTAATAGATTTGTATTTCTGTGTCAGAAAATGCTAACATTAGAATTTGGACAAAACACACATTGTTGTTTACCTTATTTGAATTTATTAGAGATCACGTGACTACAGACCCTAGATACGATTCCAATGCATTGGACTTCAAATTTAAATATTAAGAATAATAGGTTTGCCCATCTGTTATCATCGCTTTCTTTTCATCATGATATTATAAGTAAACTTTACAAGAATTTGAAAATTTTGTTTATATAGTATCAGTCTTTGATTACTGTAATTAAAACTCTTAAGAATGTTTACAATGTGAGTGTAAGGATACACGTGGTTTTAGAATCAAACACATACTTGACTTAAATATTCAATTTATGTAGACCATTTCGACAATGCGATGAAACATGTGTCCAACATTCTTCCGTATTATATAGTGCTACAAGTAGTTTACAAATAAACAGAATTAAAAGAGAAGTAAAAGCGATCAGCATGCAACAATATTGCGTGTTTTCTTTACGAAATATGCACTGCGCCAACTCCGCAGTAAATATTATAATGACGTCATAATCTATTTTTAGAAACACAAACCAGACGGTATCGTCTAGGAAATAAAGTCTAACACACCAATGGAATTTTGATTGACAGAAAGAAATAATAAATCATTGTTAGGATTTCCAGATTACAACAAATAGACAATAATCGACAAAATTGTTATAAAAGATTTACCAAAAATTAACTATTGTGTTGGGAACAATCAAAACGATATCAAATAGGCGCGAAAACCACGTAAAGTCATAAACTGTATACTAAAATCTACAATAACCGAGATGAAATAGCAGAAAATAAGAAATAAATTTCTTTAAATGAACTCAAAATGAAAAAAAAATATATAGATGAAATGAATTGTAAAATAATGTTCATTTTCACATGAATGTTCACTTTCTCTGTTGGCCGGCAAAATTACTTTTACTTTTTATAAGTAGTTCTACTTTGTAATGAAGTTAGGAATTTATTGACGGTATAAGAAAATAATAAAATAAAATAATAAAATGATCAGTCAATATTTATATTAACTCCACGGGTCTATTGTTACAGTTAATAGAGATAATCCAAACATCAATGAAATAGTTTTTATTTTACGATAAATAAACCAATCCGAAATCAGGCTTTGTTGTTCTTTAGACAAGACTACAATGGAATAATCTGATTGGTCTAAATTCCAACCATCATTTTCAAGATTTTTTTCTCGAATATTTTTATTACGTTTATTTTTGTTATATAAAAAAAACGACAACTCTAGCTCCAGACTACAATTATCCTATATATGTACAAACATTTTACATATCGTCTTTATTGTCTAGCCATGACAGGGTAATTGCTCACTAATCAGTGTTATGTGTGGTATGGTAACTGAAGTTTGTGGTCCAGAGCCATTCGTTACTGTTCAGCCATTTTCCAAACATAAACATCATACATTGAAAAGACCCGAGTTCAGTTTGGACCATAAACTTGAATAATTATATTATTTCCTTGATTATAAGTAATCTTAAACTAGTATCAAATGTCTCACTAATGCTACAGTCCCATTAACATAAAAATTGCCGTGAGGGCGCCGTGTGACCAAGCTCCATAAGGACCCGTACGAACTCTTACGTACCCGTACTGACTGTTACGTTTTTACGAGGGTCAGTCAGATGAGCTGTGGATACTCGTATCAGTTTCAAAGGAAAATCGACATTTTTGTCAAATTTTCATAGAATGGGTATAACCTCCCCGGGTGGGATTCGAACATGTACCCCCTTTAGAACACGAGATAACGTTTGTATATTTGTTTTAATTCAATACTCTTGACTACAATGCAAGAATGTGCAAACTTAGAGCTTCAACAAGAAACTTATTTGTCATTTCATAAAGGAACTTACGTTAAAATTAATCTTAAGTCTGTTTTAGCCTTTCTGAATCAGACTGTCGGACTTTAAGCCAATTAAAAACTAATATGTGTATAATATTCAGATGGTGCACACCACTCAGTTAAATCTAAATCAAGATATGGAGATAATAGAATAAAAATTAAATATAGACAATAAGAAAATATTTATGTACTAAGTATCAACATCTTTATAGAAGAATCACACTAACGTCTTGGTCAATATAACAATTAAGAAGCCGCCAGCGAGTTTTTGTGCTTGGTGCTATGTTAAATGCTTTGGTCTGTAGGTCAAGGTCTGTCCATAGACAGGCTAGTAAGACGACTAATCGCCGTAATATTGTTGAAAACAAATCATGAAATGTGACATAAATCACCATTCATTGCTTTAGTTTGAATTACTGTAGTTTAGAGAAAAAACGTGCTAAATTGACATACTAGTAACTTTAGATTTACAATTAAACTCCTTCATTTGATTAAACGCCTATTTCTATACATGTATTACATATTCAACGACTTTGTAAATAGAAATAAGTATACATGTATTAGTATAATAATAATGAAAGTATAAATACATAAATCGATAAATTAGATAACTATTTCATAAGATCAACTTTTTTTCAATAATTAATATTTCTTCATTCTCAGAAAATGTCAGCGCGACCTTTACTTCATGCTAGATAATAATTCGTAAAAATTGTTTTTTTCTCTAGAATCTGATGTGATATATAAAAGAACGATAACTCTAGCATCAGATTCTACAAGTATTCTATACAGACTTACCGAACCTGTGTTATATATAAAATATATTATATCTATATGGAAAACAAGAGAAATGGTTGCTGGAAGAAAGAATTGATTTTCGTGATTTGCACTTCATATGAAGTTTTCTGAGTGAAATGATAAAGTACAATATTGTACCATCGATGAAATTAATATGATTATACATTTACTTATCAGTAGGTTAACGTAAGGTTATCTTACATCCTTTCATATCTACATTCAGTTAAACTAGTTTTTCACTCAACCATTATTATAGTTTGTTTTTAACAGGGTTGTGTACAGACTTATACTAGTATTGCGTTCTAGGCACAGTAAATGTTTTGTTATATTCGATTTATTGGAATGTCCTGAGATAACTTCTGCAGGACCTGCAGGACCCCGACTTTAAGTGTTTTTATGACCGTATGTGATTTTGATAATTAGATCATTCATGCAACAAAATGAATTATTATTCTACTAAATTATACAAAATAATATATCATGCAATCATTAGGTTTGCTTTAGATACTTGCTGACTGCTGTCCATTTATAGACAGCAACTGACCGATTGTTGTAGTTGCATAATAGAATCATTTGTAGTTGTATTTTTTTTCTAAAAATCAAAATATTTATGGATATTATCATATTTTAAATTTAATAATTTTATTATAAAAAGAAGTAAGGAATACATTGCAGATTATTTTAAATCTGTAAAATAAATGTATCAAATAATTTGCATTGAAATATACTAATCAATGTACATGTATGTTTATGTGTTGAACTAACTCTCATTAAGTTGACGTTAAGAAAGTCAGTACTGTTTTTTTTACAACAAGGGAGAAATACTCAATTTGTATGTATGTATGTATTACCAGTACAGTCTTATATATTTTATACACGCCTACAAAGTACCTGTATGAGACTAGTGATCCTTGTAGTAAAATAAAATCAATTATAATTTATAAATGATATTAGTAAGTATTACTATTTCTGCTTGATAAATAACTATAACTAAAGATATAAAGTATTATAGGTATGATATAAAATGAATGTTAAAGATACATGACAGTTTAAATAGTTGAACATCACAAATATTTGATGACATTTTGGATCCATCACATAATAAAGTGAACCAATCACAGAATTAATCTCCAATACAGATCACACTGAACTCACAGAATATCACAATAATAACTTTAATAATTTGAAATTACAACTAATAATTCCAATATTTTTTTAAACTAAAATTTCCAGAAATTTTGAATAAAAATTCCACCACAGTGAATATTCTATTGTAAATAACTATATTATAAATATATGAAAATATTAATAAAATGAACTGATAGTTTTAAGTATATAATATTTTCTCAAACCAAAATTACTAAAAGGAAGGAAAAGGGTTAGAGCTTAAGGCAGTATAGAATCTTTGTATTATTGCAAGCTTCATCTTTTTATTTGTTCATCAAAGGAAAATCTTTACCTTCATGTTGGATTTTTTTCCTGTTTATAAAGACATGGAAAACATTAATCAAAAGAAACAAATCGTTTCAACTCGGCATAAACATTTGTTGAATACATACAGTCTTTCAACAGTTAACATGTGAGTGAGTGAATATTACAACTATTTCTGTGCTTCATCTAGTATCAGAAGAAAATGTCGGCATCGTTTCTTTGATGTTCTAACTGCGGCATGTTTTCATAAATGCATAATAATCTACAATAAATACGTGAACAAAGTACAAGTTGGAAAGATCAAAGAGTGTACAATATGTTAGAAAACTGTACGTTAGAACAGACCTCAATGGGTGGTATATAATATAGTTGTAAATATATACAACCTCTCTCATTATTATATACAGTATAACCTTGATAGAACAGCCTCCTCTCTTCAACAGTCACACCTCTGTAACTGTTACCTCTCAACAACATCCACTTCGCAACAGTAGTCAGTTCAATTAATTACAACCTTACAACATCAGCTTGGTCTAATTTCCTTTCAACGACAGCTTCTCCCAGAAAACATTCGCATCCCAAGTTCCCAACCAATCTGATTAAAACCCGATCTACAATTTTACCGCTCGCATACTCGCTAATGTAGATCTGGCCTTTTCCTAACGAAGGTCACGTTCAGGTGACCTTTTCTCATCATTATATTCATGACGAAATTGTTATGATACGTAACTTGTTTACATCGTCTACGTCACGAAATTTGAAATGAGCCGCCCAATCGCAGCCTGTGAATATTACCGCGGTTAAATTAGCAAGCAAAACTTGGTCTAAAAATAGAAATTACGAAATCAAAATGTGATTAATAGTGTTTTCGTCTAGATGAAAGCTACGCATTGATTGGTCGACACAAAGTTCATCTCGACGTGACCTCAAAGGGAAAAAGTACAGATCCAGTACGACCGTGGTCTACTGGATATGTGTTTACGCAGATTGCATCCCAACAACGTTCACCATAAGACAATAGCCACCTGACAAAATCATCCTCCCTGCAAACAGTACCATGCTACAACCACCATAAGACAATAGCCACCTGACAATATTATCCTCCCTGCAAACAGTACCATGCTACAACCACCATAAGACAATAGCCACCTGACAATATTATCCTCCCTGCAAACAGTACCATGCTACAACCACCATAAGACAATAGCCACCTGACAATATTATCCTCCCTGCAAACAGTACCATGCTACAACCACCATAGGACAATAAAACTAAACTGTCAACAAATGTCACCTAGCAAGAATACATGCAATCACTAGGGGTGTAACTGTTAACCGATATACCGGTTAATATTGCAATACGAATTCTGACGGTTTTTCGCTTGTCTATGCAAAAAGCAATACTAATTGCAATATATTGCAATACGGTTTTTACCGTATTGTTACACCACTAGTAATCATCTCACAAACAGTCTCATCTTCCCAATACCAACCTCTCAACATACAAACTATCTACAGCATAATTTCTCTCTAATTTTAAACTTAATACAAAATCATTTGACTCAAACTGTAGTCATATTTTTATTATAAATAAGAAAATCGAAAACGTAAGGAAAATGACCAAATATATTCAGCCTGGCTAATGTGTGAGAAACAGAGCTGATGGCAAACAAATATAGAAGGAGAGACTTTAGCCAGTTATCTTTCCCTGATATAATCTGAAGCAATCTAGTTGATAAGTCATTCGGAACACCTCGACTTTTCACGTAGCGAATGGCCGAGGAGTTCCGAATGGTTGGTTTTGTCCTTACAAGTGGAACCTTCGGATTTTATCATTAAATTCCTATGTAAGGATAACAAATATTTCATCTAATATATTTCTTGTTAATGAAGATATTTACAGAAGTGATAAAATTCAGATGTTTCTTTACCCTGAAAATACTTAGCGTGAATTTCAAACATTAAATGATTTACATAAAAGTTATTTAATATTAATTTTGGCAAATTGACATTGAAAAGTAAGGGTAAAATCCGAGTAATCCCACTAATTGGACCTAGCATTTGAAGAGTATTTTTAACGTCGTTTTCAACACATATATAGGTCATATATACGACGGCCGACTCTTCCTACTATACTATAGGTTTCCTGGAAACTTTTCTATCACCAGTACTAACTTACCCTACCACGAGGCCGACAACTCATATATAGGGTATGATCTGCCGCGACCGGGTTTCGAACCCGCGATCTCCGGATTCGAAGTCAGACATGCTAACCACTACGCCTCGGCCGCGGGTATTTGAAGAGTATACAAGAGAAAATAACTGATTACGGTCCCTTATTATGTTAAAGAATGGCTTTATTATAGTATTATCACTGAATGAGAATTGATAAAATAATCACTGATGATCATTGTATACAGGTGTTACTGTATCAATATATAATATCTAAATCAAACATGTTTAACAGGAAGTGAGATTGTAGTCTTACAACATACTTAATGTTCATGTTTTCACACTTAATTATTACATAATTTACATTTAGTTTTGTATTCTTTTAGTTGCGGTTGGTGTTGGTTTTAGACACAACACCGTCCTGATGGTCCAGGAATCATTTAATGTGATCAAAGATTTGGTTGTGTTAAGTTTTTTCTGTGGGTTTGGTTCCGTTTTTTAGACTTATCGCTCCCTAGCGGATTTGGCATTATTTTGTGTAATCCGTTGCAATGATGACATTGCTTTACTATATCTTAGCATTTGTTTCCATGTAACATCATTCCGAGCTGATGTTTGGAAAAAGCTGGACAATGAGCTCATTAAATTGAACATCATAATCATATTGTCTGGTATTAAGCCTTCTCGGACCTACCTACTCGGAACATCTCGGTGTTTTTACATACAAATAAATCTCCATATAAGATCACCGTAGTGTTTCGAATGGGTCCCGCCTTCTTGTTCCAAAATTTGCGTAATGTTCAGTGTAATAAGGATACCAGTAATGAGTCTTGCACAAAGGAAATTACAAAGTTCAGATTAAATTACTGTCAGTAGATTCAAGCAAACACAGTATTTATATAGTATAATTTCAGTATGTCTATTTTAGGTTTCTGTCATGTATGAATGTTCTATCTTGAATTTGAAGAGTTAGACTTTTTAGAAATCAATGGTCCTAACTACGTGTATTGTTAATATCAGGGACTTTTCCCTAATAATGTCTTAAAGAATTTGCTATAACCAAGCTGATGTTTTTACTGAAACTTTCCTGTTGTTACGAACAAGGCGAATCGGGCGAACGGTTGTGGTGAGGAACGGTTTGTTCGTTGCGAACTTAGGCGAAGGCAATTAAGAGGTGACTTGCTAAGTGAACAAAGATAGAGACCGCAAAGTTCACACCACTGAAGTTTTGTCTGTAGAAGTCGCCATCTAGGATCTACTAGCTTAAATGTATCCATAAGTAACTCGCCTCACAATAACTTCGCGCGAACATTTTGTTATGGAACACAGAACTGTTGATTTTAGAATGCCTGTCTTTTGTACTTTATATGTGGTTGTAATTAGGTCACAAAAAACTGGAAATCTCTACGATAAAAACCTTTGTCCTTATACAATGTATTCATATTTTATGTTGCTAAACTATTTCATTGACAGAGTTTTTACCCTCAGTGGCTACCTAGTAATTATGAATAGAATTTTTTGTATATATAGTTTGACAGTAACAAGATAAATAAAGGACCAGAAATTCCAGAGTAATGACACATGTAGCCTCACTACCCACATCAAAACATTCATACCACATTATTTCTATTCTACTGTGTCATAGTTTAATCCATGAATATTAAAGGGGTTTTGAAAAGGGCCAATCTAAGTAATTCCTAATAGATCACGTTTAAAACTTATATCTTGATAAAGTCAAAAGACTTTTCTTCTTTTAATAACTATCCTGTTCTTAAAGGGAGCTTAGGAACATTGTATTAAATCAGTTAAATGGATTTATCTAGTCTTCAAAATGTAATATAAAATGATATCAAGTGATAACAATACCCATACATCGTACAAAACAAATAAAATACTTTTCAACTTAAACGTAACGCTTTTCAAACTTTCCTCATAAGTCTCCTATAAGTTCCTAAACCTTTCTACATTTTTCTATTTAATTCATAAATTCAGACCCCAATATTAAAGCTGCCTGGTCACAGATATCAAATTAAATATCAAATTTTCTAAAACTGTCAAAATTGTATAGAAACATTTTGGAAGTAGTAAAGCAGTGTTCTTATAATGACACTTTTAGTGCAAATATACCTATAACAGTAAAATATGGTGCTTTTTGTTCAACAATTTATCCCCTTTAGTAATGGTATTGGCGATTTTTGTGTTCTTGAGACTTTTATTTTATAGTTTACAAGTTTATTCAATAAAGAAAACCGGAAAGTCTTAGACCCTTGCGGCCAATACATACATTACAGCATACAAGTGTAAACACAATATACATGTATATCAAATATAAATCAGATTATAGTACACAAAAAACAAAGGACAACATAGATATAATGATTATATCTCTTACGATCTATTGGTCAGCTTGCACTAAAATGTTATGAAATCATTTTCTTTACAATTACAGAAGCTGGAATGTAATTCTAACATATCAAAAAGTAATGACCAAAACTGCATGTGAATGAAAAGCGTTGAACTCATAAAAACTGAAAAACTGAATCAAAATGCCTCTGTGGTTAAAATGGCGGACAAGGTGCACTGTTAATACTAAAGTCTTGATCCTTTGTTTCTACACTTTATTGATGAATTAAAATTGACAATCTAAATTATCTTTTAAAGTCAGGGCAGGGCATATCACTTCATGAAATCCGCAATAGCGGCGAATTTCCATCTAGTAAGAATAAATGTCGAGTACTCGTCGAAGAGTTGCTGAGAACTTGTAATAGAACAATGTCTATGAAAATTGGAGAGATAAGGTGGTCGTCGTACCTATATGAATAAGAATAATTGACTAACAGCATAGTTTCTGTAAAAAAACACCGTTTGTCTACAAAGACAACACTCTAAACTCTTAAAATATTTTCAGATCACGAAACTTGCCGATTAGTTACGAACCCATAACTCAACTTAACCCAATTGTTTATTTTTCAGGTCCCTAGCGAAGACAGGAGAACCCTCAAATGACCTAGATTCACCAGCGGCCCATGCCACACATATTTATACATCCCCTACACTTTTACCTTTAACTAAAAAACAAAGACGATTAGTGACCAAAAATCCTGGTGCTATTTTAGCCGTTGCTAAAGGTGCGAGAATGGCTGTGGACGAATGTCAGTATCAATTTAAAGATAGAAGATGGAATTGTCCAATACAAGAACTTGGACATGGCAGAAATTTATTTGGAAAAATTATAGAAAAAGGTAAGTTTTTCTATTAACAAAGTAGAAATAGAAATTTTTGTTTATATGATTTTAAAACACTAGGATCAATGTTTGACTTTAAAAGTTAACCTTTGATTAAGAAGCAGACTAGTATTTCATGTTCTATAAAAGATGCATTACGTGTAGATCCATGTCTTCACAATACCAAGTTAGATGTCTAGATAAAACTGTTTGTAAGAGAAATTCTTCTGCTGCTGGTCATCGCAGAAATGGTGCCTCTTCTTTTCACAAGTTGACTTTGAATGTGCAGAGGCGGATTAATTAACATCACTTTATCATTCAGCAGATAAGTTTGTTCAAAACAAATGACTCTATGATAGATATGGACTATTGTAATGCTACAATCCCATAAACATAAAAATAGCCGTGAGGGCACCGTACGGGCGCCGTGCAATCAAGCTCCGCAAGGACTCGTACAAACTCTTGCGTACCCGTTCGGACTGTAACGTTTTTACCAGGGTCCGCGAGATGAGCCAAGGATACACGTATCAGTTTCAAAGTCCAATCGTGAACACTTAACACGCAAGGCTTCCCACGGCATACGGTTGTCTGCACGTACCGGACCGCAACAAGCTACGATGTTATGGGACTGAGGCATAAGCGTCTGTGATATAATGATCTATACACTGTGACTGGAATTGACTGAAATGTCAGATAATATGTCTTAATAAAATAAGTTAATGTAGAGATATTTTTTCTCAAAAAAAGCTTGATACAAATGTATGTATTTAATAAAGGACGCCGGATTGATGGTTCAATATTTATAGATACCGTGGGAACAGTTTTTATTCTGACCGGTAATATAATTTACTTTTACAACCGAAACAAATTTCGTACAAATGAAGTCGCTCGCGTATTTAATAAAACATTTTGTTTTCAATATTGTTTCTATTGACAAAATTGACCGAAAGTGACCATTCATTGACTTCAATAAATTTCACTTTTCATTTTGGCTGACAATCATTGTTGGTTAGTTGAGATCATGTTTGATAGCAATCCACAATGAGACGACAACGACGGTACAAGTACTTGACACTGTATTATACCCTACCTACCGTAAAGTATTCTGGAATGTCGCAAAATATTTCGGTGTATTTAAATTAACTTAAATGACCGGTGTGTGACAATATAATAGCACGATAGGTCGTTGATTAGAGCGATAAAGATGTTCAAAATATTGAAACATACTCAAAGAGCTCTTCAAAAGAAAAGGAGAAAAAAATCTAACTCTCTGAAGATTGCGGGGTATTGGTTGTCATTTATCTAGACGCTTGAAGGCCAATTACGCGCTAAATGAGTGTAAACATGTTTCTTTTGATGATTAGCAAACTTTAGAAGTTACATATAATATATTTGAGTCATTAAACACTTTGTTGTATAGGGAACTTCTTTTTTCACCGATGCAATTATGATAAATTATGAATTCGTTCTAAAACAAACTAAACAAGGCTATTAGTTCCAGTATGCTGAAATATCCTTTGATAGAATTACAAATTATTAACAAAAAGTGTTTCAACAGTAACAAAGTGAGACATTTTTTGTAAAAAAGAACGTGTTCATTTAGATTTTCCTAACAAAACTATCAATTGTAATCAGCGCCATCTAGCGTTTGATGTCGTTGTTTTAGTGACAAATTTTGTCAAGATGTGTGGCTAAAGATTAGTTTTCCGTTTAACCCGTTCTCAAACCTGTTGACAATAACGTCAATTCATTAACTGTCAATTAGTCTCAACCGATAAAGTTTTTCTATAATGATAGGGCGAGTGACAACGTTTAACATTAGCCTTATTTTACACTATAATTATCGTTAAGCAATTTGTTGCCAGGTTACGCCCAGTTTTGTTCTTTATGAGCCCTTGATGAATAAAACTTGAAAAAACATCCCATATTTTCCCTGCCAGTTTAGTTGTGGGTACATTTTTAACTGCAAAATGGTCGGTTGACTTTAAGTTTATTATAACAAGTTAATTTAATACAAAGCTATGAATATTCATACAGAATGTATATAATTAACCATGTTTGAAATATTTCAATGACTTGAAAACCTCTATGGTTGTATTTATAAAATTGTCACATGTAATTGGACACTAATTGAGAGTTTAGGGACTATTTTAACTAGTGTGAGATAAATTGATATTTTAAATACACCTTATCATGCAATCTACTCATTTGTTACTCATACCAGTAGAACTACAGTCATATATTGTTAAGTTAACTGATATTTTACCAAAGGTTCTGAGGCATCCATGGAAGATTGTCTATTTGGTCAGTGTTTCTTTATAAATATGAATTGTATCAATACCTACCTCATTCTCGTACCCAGAGTCTAATAGGATTCTCAATACTAGCTAGTATTGAGAATTTTACTAGACTCTGGGAACGAGAATGTACATACCTCGACGTTTGGGCATCTGTTTGGACAGTGTCTTCATTTAGAAGGGATATAGATACTTTATATAAACATATATATAAACAGATTTTTACTCTCCCTGTCAAAGTTGCAGTATGTCAATTTTAATATCCATTAATAACACAAAGGTCACTTGACCTGACTGTATACAGCTACTGGCAGTTTCACTTAAAGACAAGCGCGATTTAGAAAGTTGCATCATGCGTTTTTATTCTGCAAGTATCGAGCGCTTGGTCCGTACACTTATCACGTCGTGTATAGGTTACATACCACTAAGTAAAATCCTTCTTTGCTGTATATAAAAATTCTCATTTTCAATGTCAAATTACAGTATGACCAAGGAGGTGTTAGATACCCCAAACCATATATAGGCTGAGAGATATATCTTTTCCGCTCAAAATGATCGGTATTAAAAAAACGTTTCTCATAAGAAAATTATTGTCGATTAAAAGTTCTTACCATGAAAACATTAATGTTTTTCATTCTTCCCAGGCCGTACAGAGTTACCTCCCTTTTAACCACTCTTTGCTAGCAAACAAAAGAGATCTATTGATTTTTCGCATCGTTTCATAGGAAAAGTATTGCAAAAGACAAACATACTCTTTAATATAAAAAGCACCCCAAATGAGGACACCAGGTACTCCCAAATATGTCACACTTTCTTTTTCCGGCAAATTACCACTTCCGGTGAACATTTAGTGGTGTGTAACCTATATATCTGTCTCTATGAAGAAATGATAGAAGGTTAACATGATTCAGCGCTTGTTTAAACGATTTGGCAGGAAAAAAGGCTATTTTTAGACAACTCTATAATAAGTGAAATCAACGTACAATGTGAGTACGTTCAATTAAAGCGTACGATTTTTGGCAAGACGCCTCTGGGGGATAGTTAAACAATAAATCTAAGAAACAGAACACGGTCAAGCTGAAAGCCCACGAATAATAAATGTCGCTTTAATATTAAGCTTATGTTCTTTTTCTAATAATTTAGCCATTGTGACATTTTTACAGAGTTCTTAATAAATTGAATCTTACATTTATAAGAAGGACCCGCAACAGTAACAACTTTGGAGCACACACCAATCACAAGGGCAAAAACCAAAGAGAGGGGTCATTTTATATATTTTTTCTAACTTTAACTTTAAAACGGACGCCATAAAAACACGGAAACGAGAACCTGAGAGTTTTCAACATGGACGTTGATCGAACCCATTCAAAACTCTAATTTTGTAGTATTTACAATTTGATAAAACACAATGTTGCTGAAACCTGACGTAAAAGTTATTTTCAATATTAAATGAAATATTGACTAACATCCCAAGATCCGTGTAGATTTCCATTATATTTTTTCATGTTATCTGAATTAATCAATATTAAATAATGTAAACTATGAATCATTAATCTTGTATATAAATATATGGACACTATTAGATTGTATTAAACATACTTGTGACTTCATTAAAATATATTATATATACGTTACACATCATTAAGTAATAATAGTTAATAAATGTTTACAAAAAATATTTATTTACGGAATTCGAATCATTTATCAAATAATGAACGGTATTATAGTTTTTCTCAGGCTCGTGAACAGTGTTTTTTTTTTGGTATTATATATAATAAAATAAAAATGTTTATGAGTCAACCATCAGCGTGTTCAGTAACGACTGTTAGCGAACGTTACGGGTACGAGACAACTCAACCTGGAGACAACTCAACCCATGGATAACTTAACCCAAAGTTGGGACAACTCAAACCGTTAATGAGGAATTGAGTTTTCTCGGTTTAAATTGTCTGGACCCTTACGTTACAGAACGTTTCGGAACGTTCAGTATAATTGAACCCGCTGCATATTAGGTGAAAGTTATTACTTCAGTATTTCATTAAACCGAGACAAGTTGATATTTGAAGACGTAGCAGAGAAGACGTAGCAGAGACATAATACAGCACTTGTACTTCCTTGCCACCAAGTTAGCTAATATGGCGACGTGGTAGAGTGTCCGTTTACGACTTGATAGTTCGTGGGTTTGAACTTAGTTCGAGCCGTGGATTTTTATCGGCTTACAATAGTAACTTTGGTTCCTTATGGAGCAGACACGGGGGAAGGAGAAGAGAGGACCTTCGGCCAAGAACACTACTTTATTTTTGTCTTATTATTCCATTTCGTTCGTATTACATTTGATCAGAACATTAATAAATCGAGCGTTAGATTTGAAGCTTCAGTGTGCTTTTAAAGTTAAGGTTAGAGTCACTAAAATCCCATCGTCGGTTATCCCACGATACACTACTCTGCTATGCTGTGTTATGTATGGAGTGTAACGGAAGAAAGTACTGTGGTTGCCGACGATGCTAAAATCCTAACAGGGGCGAACGTTAAACCTTGGAACGTTTGCAATCGTTAAGTACTCGTCAATTTCCGTGACCTGCTTTCATCGTACAAACCCGATCAAGTTCAGAGTTCGAGCTAATTCGGTCATATTCGGAAAACATCGACAATATCAAACAATAATGTTCGAAAATAATGGAAGGTATACGAATGCAAGTACATTTAGAGATTTGATGGTCAAAATCAATATATACGATAATGGCCACTGGTCAGTGGTCAATGGTCAGTTTTATTACTTGTATCTAAATGACTGATAGTCCTGATATCACACGATGTAGACATCTACCCTGATAAATGTGGGCGATAACATGTTTATATCATTCCGTACCATTCACTTTATATCAACTAGAAATTTTATTGCCTAATTTTGTGTATTTTAAATCAATAAAAATGTTAAACATCGGAATTAATACATTTTTATTATTGATCGAGTGTGAAGTAATTACCACAAGATTCTGATATTGTTCAATTTGTGTGAAAAAGTCAATTAAAGTATCCGTATATGTAACAAAATAGGGAATGTTATTTTATATATATCTACGTATTTTATCGCTGGGACAAAAACTATGTATAAACGTACGGGGTGTTTTTCATAACAACTATTAAAATATTGTATCGAATGTATTAAATGAAATTAAAATATACCGGCGATAACATTTTATGTTTTTTGTGAAGTATTTTTATATCAAAATTTGTATAATATAAAAGTGGTTAAATGATTGTTGTGGTTGAGTTTCTTACATACATGTATCTGTTTATTTTATGCTATTTTTCTAGCTCGATCGCGAAACAAGTTTTCTAATTAGATTATTTACTCTCGAGTCCACTTCCTGGTTCCCCAGTACTTAGCTAATAGGATAAAGTTTCTTGCTCAAAAAACACCGGGGTAGGTTTTGGATGGGATTCGTACCAACATGGGACTGGCTATCCAATGGTTACAACGTCGTAACCACTCGGCCTCACCATCGACCTCCCCACTAACGTAACTATGTATTATGGAATATTTCATTTGATTGTTTCGTTATATTTCAGTAAATTGAAGCATTGGACAAATTAAAACATTCCATTTTTTTATTCCAAAGGGAGGTTACGACTAAGATTCATGAAAAGTTTCTATCATATAAAGTTTTACAGACATAAACGGTTTCATAAACTTAACCTATAAAAATAAATTAACAATAAAAATTTATAATGAATAAATAAAATCATTATTTGGTAGACATGATTCATACTTCTCATATGTATTTCTAACTGTGAATGGAGATTACATGAAAATCAACCTGAAGAACAGTTGCCCCTATACAAGCCAGATGTCACATCTATGACTGGACAGAATTTTTGAGATGCGCATCCGATTTACATACATAGAAACATTAGCCTAAAAAATGTCGTTTTTCATTCATTAATCCTCACGTTTTATTAACCTGATGACAAATTCCTTCAATATTTCATTGAATAGAATATCTAAATAAGCCGTAGAAGGAATGAACAAAAATATTGATATAGAAATAAAATATATGAAAACATCTTTCACTTGATTAAATCTAATATAATTTCATCTTTTAACTCAATTAGTATTTCATCTCGTCTTTATAATAATTTATAATAATTTTCACATATGTACGCCGATGCAGGCAAAGGTAGAAATACAAATTTAGCAATGATTTAGTTCAACATTAACTTACCAAAAACACATGGGGGCATCGATTCAATGGACTTGAATTCCTACTTTTATGTGGTATCCACATCGCTTGAAATCGAGTGGAAAATGTGTGAAAATTGTAACGACAGAATTTTGGTGAACATGTGTTAGTACTATATATGTGAAAACAAGCGGAAAATTTAATACCTTAAAATCAGCTACGTACTCGTATAGCCATACGTTTGATGTGGCATTAAAGGGGTTTTTATTATCTTGCGCCTCATACTCCCCATATACGACATTTTTTACATTCAATCGTACGACGTTTTTTTCTTTATTCATTCAAACTAATTCAATAAATTATAAAAAAATGCTCTTACTTTAAAAAAAAGATAACATATTAATGGAATATATAAAATGATCAGGTATGACTTGGTCCGTATTTTGTTTACCACATGTAAAAAATGTAAAATGTTCTAAACTCCGATACGAATCTTAAACTAGTTATTTAGTTATTAAAGAAGAAAACGTAAAGATGGATGGTTAGTTAGAGAAACTGAAAATATCTAAATCCTCAAATCTATTGGCGTGTATCAATACTACTGATTATGAAATCGAATTATAAATTATAATAAAATTTTGATATTGCTAAAAAACCATGCCTGATTAATTAAATGGTTTTATATGTTTTTTATATAAACAGCTGTGTGCATGTTGACAGATTTAAGTGAGAATAGAGTTGAACTTGTAATCAAATAGTTTTGACAGGCAAAATGCTTATCAATAGAGGATTGCAAAAAGGGTTGAAGTCACGTGTTAGGTCTTGCTTTAAGAGATCGAGAAGTTCTTTGTTCGAATGACCACTTGTTGCACTTGTAATTCATTAAACCAAAATGTGTCAGCGATTGATTCACTCTTCTTAGGTGTGGTTGGATATCTGCGAGGGTGGTACATGACCTATTTCGGTGAACCATTTGTCTGCTATCATAATATGTAATATTGACTCTTCTAGGAAGGTAAATAGTAAGACATAAACCAATAACACAGTGGCCGGGATTCTATTAAAAAAGACTGTCACTAGACCCATTAAAACACGTTAAGTATGATAGAAAAAATACATATGAATAGGCCTAACGTATATTACACAGACAATGGTATTTTTACCCAAAACCAAATATTGATCATTGTCTTAACTAACAATCATTAAAATTAAAAGATCTACACAGTTCCGTGTTGTTACGATTTTGTTCGTTCAGATGATTTCAACATCTTTGATTTATTCTTGGTGACGAAGTCGTGGTTCTCTCAAACAAACCCCACTCAGTCGCTGAGGGTTTAGTGGTAAACTTGTATCTTACAAAATGTGAATATACTTGTATGTCTTTACGATTATAAAATGATTTTTTTCGTAAACCGTTATATACAATAATGTATTTTCGTTTTTCTTTCAGGCTGTAGAGAAACAGCATTTATATACGCCATTACAAGTGCTGCAGTGGCGCATTCTGTCGCGCGCGCATGCGCGGACGGAAGTATATACACATGTACCTGCAACTATAATATGCGGCAACCAAATGGAGTAGATTGGGAATGGGGTGGTTGCAGCGACAATGCCAACTTCGGGAAGAAGTTTTCTAGAAAATTTGTAGATGTTGCTGAAAAAGGGCGTGACTTCCGTTATATGATGAATCTACACAATAACGAGGCTGGTCGACGGGTAGGTATCCTGAGAATTGCTTGTTTTTTGTTTTCGATTTCCGTTTTTCTTAAGCCTTGACGCTTAGGTAAGAGTTGTATGCAATGAGAGGCAACTGAATGATGTTAAATCAAACATTTAGAACTGGTAACGTTTATAAAATATACTTCTGGGTTAATAAGCTAACCCGGTTAGTATAGTTAAAAGCAATCCTTTATTCGTGGTTTTGATCGTTGATATTTTGGCATGACATATGTTATTTGGCCATTCATTTCTATTCGAGGGAGCAAACAACTTGGGCAACTGTCAGTCACTGGTGGAGACATGTGCATGCTTAGAACTGTGAAATATTAGGTCAAGAAATCTAAGCCACTTTACGACAGTGAGTAGTAGGCCCTACGTAGACTGGATGTCATGATATTTCTGAACATCTGTATGTTCGTGGCGTGAAGCACCAATACCTTACCATATTTCCTTCTGCTTGTCTTAAACTATAGGCGACCGGCTCAGTATATATATGCTTTACTCGGAACGTTTCCGACTGCCTATGTTTAGCACACACTAACGTAAACCATATTGGTGGTTTTACTCCATTCTCCAAAACAAATTTCTAAGTCAATATGAACACCTATTGGGCCTACCAAAAATTGTTCGAACAATTCAGGATTTCTCAGACCTTTTTAAATATTAAAATGGGAAAATGAAATATCGTTTGCAATGTTAAGAATTTCGTTTTCTTAGGATTTGTACTTTTGTTATTTGTACTTAGTTAGTCTGTTCATGAAAACATTTAACTTCTGCTAGAAGCAAACATTGTGTCTGATAGAGAGACTTTTTTTTATCAAGTATTCCCATTGCTGAGTACATAAAGATACAAACTAAGTCATTATTAACCCAATGTAATTGAAACATCAATTGTCTAATATATTTGGTATATAAAGGCTTAACTTGCTGTAGTTTACTTTATATTCTTGGCATTTCACAGTATGTTAAACTATACTTGATTTAGTTTCTTGCAATTTCTAATTATCAAGTCAACGTTAATTATTCTGAGAATTACAAAATGAAAATGTATACAAGCGCTAGATTGGTAGTAAGGTATTCACACGTGATTGTATCAAAATGATGCTAACCTGCCTCAGACAAATCATACAATAAATGAACTACCTTTTTAATTATAAAATCATAAGCGAGCTTCCTCACAAACTTGCTTTATGTTCTATACATGCAGTCTTGAAGCCCACAACCCCTGTACTCGTAGTTTCATGTTCTTCTATCTAAGCTAGATAGGTTTGATTTACCGCTTTGTTTAAACGTACTTCAGTTATTTTAGCCCCTTCAAGCCAAATGGTCATTCTGAAACTTAGTCCCCTGGAACCTGTAACTAATTTCATTATTTTGTTTTGTTTGGTTTAACGCCGTAGCAACATATGATATAGGTCGTAACACGGTGGTGAGTCAATCTACTAACCGTTCCTGGAAAGGCTAGATATCTAAGTTACTAGGCACATACTTCAGTAAGTGACTGACAACTGCCCAACATGTTTAGGAATCAATGATAGGGCGAAAAATGACGGTAGAAATAATTCCATGGCCAAACTCCACGAAAGTATGCCACATCCGGGAATCTAATCCACGACCGTTCGATAAATAGACTTGTGTGCTACCGACTGAGCTAGCCGGGCGACTTCATTTTTCTACCAAAAAAAACTAGACAAATGTTAGTTTTTTACAATGTTTACAAATTATTGTGTGTGATATCATTAACGCTTTGAAGAACATTTTCTCAATGAAATTCTCTTTAAAACATTTTACAAAGCATTGCCAAGAGGGTAATAGAACGTTGATATTTGACCTTGAAAACTACATAGGGGAGAATGACTAAACATTAAACTAGAAGGAATTACAAAAAATCTGCTGAAAAACTTAGCAGATACTCGATTTAATGGACATATTGTATATAGCTATATAAAGAAGTGGATGTATTTAAAGAGGTATAAGGGGGTAGAAAATGTCCACTGGTTAACAGTCTGGAATGTAAATTAGACATATATATTGTGATGGGGGATATTCACAATTACATGCGAAATAACTTTATCGGGCAAGCGAACATTTAAACTGTCAATGATAACAATAGAATGAAGCCGCATGAATAGAATAGAAAATGCTAAATACCGGCATACCCGTGTTTAATTCCGTGTTTAATGACGTGTTATAAACATAGTTATACCTCAAACTTTCATTACTCAACAATATAATTGAATGAAAAGTTAGACTGGTCACACGGTGACAAAATGCACCAGGGTAATAGATAAAGACGATTTATGACCGGTATTACATCACACGGGGTTTTATACCCGGCAATTAAAGTTCTATTAACCCTGGCGTGTTCCATCAGTGACTGTATTGTAATGTTAAATTAATGTTTCGTTTATCTCTTTAACCGCAAACATGACTTCATTCTCAAGTCACATTGGTAATTGACTGTCTTTTTTCAACATTTTAAACCTTGTCCGATAAATTTTAAGAAAGTTGGAACATGTCTGATGCAGTGCATTTTTTAAAACGGAAACTTTCGAAATCGTCTTATGAGTCAAACTGGGAAGTACAAAAGGACATTTCTAATACAGCAATAAAACAGAACATTTGGACATCGTTGTCTAATGAGTCAAAATGGTTTTATATAATTACTACGGTTAAATGACGGAATGTTTGTTTGGTGAGCCAGTCTCTGTAAACAAAATTGCAGAATGACAATTAAATAGTTGGCTATGCTTCGTTATTGTACTTACATGTATTTATAAAAGCGTCTATTCTGCAATGAAGGGTTACTTTGCATTTTAAAATATCAATTAAACGCTATTACCTTTGATAGTACAAAGTTATTCACTCTTTCAAATAAATAAAACTATTCGCTGAATAACAATATACATGTATATTGTAAGAGTTGCCTCCCTTCCATTGTTTGTATCGAATGGTTGCTGTGAACAGAAGAAACAACATTCGTCGTCAAGGTGCCCTCAACATCAGACCTCTAATGATTGGATTTAACGCTTTTGTAACACATTTTATACGTTATATAACAATGGTGGTCAGACAACCTACTCACAGTTCCGGATAAGACTAAATCTCTGGATTTAGCTTTTAGTCAGTTAGTAGGCGCATGCTTTCGTTAGTGACTGACAACTGCGCTACATAATTTAGAATAAGTAGTAAGAGGAAAATGGCCTCAAAAATCATGTCATGACCAAGCTCCATAAAAGTATGCTCAACCCGGAAATCGAACCTATTACCAATCGATCAGTAGACTGCGTGCTACCTGTTGCGCTACATGATTTAGAAACAGTGGTAGAATGGTGAATGACCGTTGAAATCATGTCATGACGATACTCTACGAAAGTAAACCCCGTCCTGGAATCAAACCCACGACCCCGATACTAATCAGTAGACTTGCGTGCTAACAATAAGCTGGCCGGACAGGCCGTTACTTATTATAATTTTATTAATTTCGTCAATGATATTATTTTTGATTTATTTTAGCATGTAAAACGTGAGATGGAGAGAGAATGTAAATGTCATGGTATGTCAGGGAGTTGTACAATAAAGACTTGCTGGATGAGATTACCTTTGTTTAGACAAGTTGGTAATATATTAAAAGATAGATTTGATGGAGCTTCTAGGGTCTTACCAGGTAATTTACATAGTTATAATGGTTTCTTTATACATGTATACATACTTTATGATTTCCTTATATGGTTATATTGTGACATTGATACCTAGTCTCATACAGATACTTGAAGGCGTACCTACTGTTATAAATATTGATATTAAAAGATAAAGAGACAAAACGTCGGTGTATTATACATTCTGTTCATAATTTACCCTTGTACAACGGACAGACCCTCGTTAAAATCAAATATTCATATATGTGTATACATGTGTCCATGACTGTAGCCACGTCTTCAGTACATGTAACTGTATGCGACTATTAATCGCTGTCACTTATTTATTTATTGTTTAATATTTATTATATTTATATTTAATTAACATTTGTATATATAAATAATTGATTAGTTAATTACTATTATAATAATACAATGATCTAATACATTAAAATAACCGTTTTACAATATAAATATATTATATATAATTCAAATATTTTCTCGTAAGCTAAATCAGAAACCTAGGTACATATGACTTATAGTCTATGATATTACATGGCAGCTCTATTTTTCTTTTTCACATAATCAAAACAACGTGTTTGCACAATTTTCCATGTAAATTATATTATATTATGAACAGTTATAGCTCGAATTTTTTCATGTAATGACACTTTAAATATATTTTGTTCTATTTGCATGTTAAACTCATTTTTATTTACATTTTACATGCATTTTTCATGTGTTACCATTTTCAATGAACATTTTTTTTTCAAATTTCTGTTTACACTATTATAAAAAAAAATCAATATTTATTTACATAAGCTAAATAATTTATTATAGAATCAATCAATTATTGGTTAACATCTTATTATATATTTACTATAAAAATAAATCTTTACCACAGCACAATGTATATCTTGTATTTATAAGAATTGTTTATTAATTCAGTTAGTTGCAAAGCTAGTATTCCATTTTCTTCGGGTTCAGCTCATAACTGCGTGCACCTGTTAATGGCGGCGTGATTGCGGTTTACGCATGCGTAGTTGGGCGTCCTACATTATGCTGTATTTATCATTTTCTTAGAATCATAACACATGTTATTGCTAAGAACTGTACCTTAGCGTAGAAACTATGCAATATTTTAATACATTTAGTGACACATGCTATCATTACTGTACACACACAGTAGGGATTTGATGATTGTATTTGATTATTTGGACAATTTAAGATAACAGTGGACAAATTTGATTGGAACTGAATCATATTTTCAATGATATAACACTGTTGTTGTCATTATAAATTCAAAAATAATTATGTGTTGACGTCATTAGAGTGACATATAGTTTATTTTACATACATATTTATGACTTACATGTACGTGCGGTCATCGATGTGGTTTTTATCATGGACTCACGTTGGTCAAAACTTGTCAATTCATTATCTAAAATATCCATTCAAATTAAATTCAAGAATGTCTGATTTGTAACGTTTAGCAGAAACTATGCAGGTTTGAAACTTATCACGTGGCTTTAACAGCGTCATATTGGTCACGTGATGAAGTGGAAGAATTTGAGTCACGTGATTCTTAAAGTGGAGAAAACTGTCACGTGACTTTTGCTGACATTTTAGTATTTTCATGTATTATTTTAATTTTTAGGAAACGAAGGAAGCAATGACTCAGAAGGTCAGTAAAATCACAAATTTAAGTTTTTGTAGATTTTTTTCTATGATTTTGGATTGTTTTTTTTATATATTATATAACTTCTGTGTGGTGAATGTCTGTTTGTACTATCCTATCATATACATGTTAACGTCTTTGTCTGCTTTAATTTGTCCATAACATTTTTATGTATTACGTTTATATATGTGCTACAGTAAACTGGTAAAATCAGTTATGACACAAAACTGCTGAAATTTTCAGTAGCCTGTTCAATTACCCTAAACGTTCCAAAACGTAACGTAACGATACATTTGGAACTCCTCGGCCATTCGCTGCGAATAATCTCGGACATATTTAGACGCTATTTTGAAACTACCGGTGTTGAAGTAAACAAATATACGATCTATTAGGCAATGAGTGATGTTTCGTTTTTAGTCCATAAATTTTGAAACATTACTCATTGCCTTAACGATCGTATAATTTTGTTTATTAGATTAGATTGTTCGCAGCGAATGGCCGAGGAGTTCCGAATGTATTGTTACGGAACGTTTTGGAACGTTTGGGTAATTGAACAGGCTACTGGTTGTTTTATAAAGGTTATAGAAAGCGAACTTTGGGATCATTGATTTTCCAACTTCACGGTAATACGTTTACATATATAAGTGTTTGTGTCAAAACAATGATAATGTCAACTTTATATTTTTATTGTGTCATCTACTTCAATCTTTTGTTTAGAAAATTCATTTTATGTGCTCAATTGTTGTTTAAAGTTCCAAGTTGTTCGTCTTACAGAGATTATATAAAATCTTAGACAATGACAAACGGAAACAAAATCTATTGACTTTCTTGTAACTAGTTGCTTACATTATAACCATCATTTTTGCTTCATTTTCATTCCGCCTGCACTTGGCTTGCTTTAAGCTTAACTTTTATATACCCATCCATAAATAGTTGGATTTAATCATTGATATATTGTGTCTAAAACGTGAAAGCAGCAAACTAGTGGTGGGACGTACCCTGTTTGGATGTCACATGTCCAAACCTCATCCGGGGCACTGTTAATTTCCTTCAGCTTGCAATTGCTTTTTTTCAACCTATGTGTAAATAGATACCTGCGAGGCTGGTTTAATTCGTTGCGCTAATATTTCGACTGTACATATATTTAGCAAATGACTCACCAGGGAGAGTGAAAGGAAGATAGATTCCAGTAGTCTGATGCCCAGAGAATTAATAGCTAGACAGTATGAGAATGTGCATCCAGGTCGGTAGCGTAGTTGGTAGTGCGCTGGGATTGGGAATCTCGTGTCCCGAAGAGGGTACAGGTTCTAATTCCACCCGGGGAGGTTTTACCCTTCAATGAAAAATTGACTATAATGTCAATTTTCCTCCATTGATTAGATAATATGGAGACGTTTCCTGCCTTGTGGAAGGGTAGGTGAGTACTGGTTATAGACAAGGGTCCATGAAAGCTAGGTTATGTGCGATGGACGCCGTAAAATGACTTAAATGTGTTAAAACAGCGTTAAATCCAATTTAAAAAGGTGCATCCGCATTATGCAATAACTTTTACTTTCAAAATCATATATAACGACACTCAGCCTAGTGTTGTGTGTGACTATTTTACAAGAAATATATGTAGATTCGAAGATTTATGTTATAATTACCAAGTATTTCAACCAAGCCATTCAATAGTGTGACTCTGTGGTTAAATTGTTTAACCAAAAAGCAGTTATAGAACATTGAATGGGTCAACAGACGGCTGGTTAAAACAAATCAGTAATGAATATTTCCACAGTATTAGGGTACCTTCATTTTGATAAGTCGCACGTGGAACAAAGTCTAACAAAATATTGTCTTTACCCTGATTTAGATGTGTTTATAACAGAGATAGAATGCACAGCTTGATTAGCACAGATGCACATGACGTCTTATGACTAACATGTTGTATTAGGCCTTCTTATACTTGTATATACATCTATTAAGAGAGGACAGACCACGTGACTGAATACTTCAAATCTAGGCACTATAGATGCTTTTAGTAAATTCTGCCAATACCTGTGATTAAATTACTTCCTAATGACCATAAGACATAGTATGGGCGTCCGGCGCGGTTCCGTAACAAAAACAATATATCGAGGAACCTTGATGATCACCTATTGGCGCGGCTGAATCTAACATAATTATTTTGTATTTGTTTGTGGACGAATTAGATATATATTAGCAGTAATGTTGTATTCCAAATCATTCAAATTAATCTTGATTTTTTCATTAGACTTCCATGAAAAGTACTTTACCTTAAGTCCATTTTCTCACTTGTTCTATCGCCCATGTTTGAACCATAAATGGCCGACATTGTTCCTAGTCTAAAACACTATATAAAATACATTACATTATATGCATTATGTTTTTACTAGGAACCGTGGCGGTCGCCTTTTGTTGGTACCATTCTCGATTTAGGTCGATGAGATTTTTTTAAGATTTGTTAAAACATACTTATTGAATTTGTACTAATTGGTCACGTGGTCTATCCTCCGTCTTGTATACTTTATTGTTGTTTTCATATATTGGTGATAGGATATTATAAGTAATAATATATGTAGAAATAAACATTAATATATTAACAACATATATTCAAAACCAAGTATATAAAGTGGCTATGCTTCAAGCTTATGTTTTATATACATGCCGTACAGAACGCCCAATTTACGCATGCGACCTGCCTCGTATTATAACTTGTTTGTTTATATTTGAAGACAACTGTTGACTTGAGAAAATCTGTTAAAATTGTGATTATCTCCCTTTAAACGACAACACAACAAACTTTAAGTTTTGAACAAATCGCCAGACAAATACAATTATATGTTTATTTATTCATTAGAAAGATACTATGTTGGTTTCAAATTATGTATTTATATAAATGACTTAAAATATACTTTAGCAAACAATACAATTTAAGTTTAAATGGAATGTTTTACGCTGTGTACATAGTAGCAATTTTAACCAATGGCGGACGACACGTTTCTCATCCAATATTGATTTACTGAATCGAATATCGTTCGGACAGTCTTTAATCTCAACAATTATGAAATACCCTTGAAGAAAGTGTCCACTTAGCTTCCCAAAGTTTGTGTTCATTTTAATAAATAGGCTCTCTCAAAAAGCGTCATTGGTTTCGTATCTATAAACTTTATCATAAGATGGCATCACACCAAGATGTTTATTTCATGTTTGGTTCCAAATTAAATTGTCTAATCACTACAAAGATCTATCTTATGTTTTAGTTTATTACCAGTTTTTTGTCTTAATCAATACAAATGCAATATGGTAAAATATGTCTTTGGCAATTTAAAGAAAACCTTTCTATAGAGCTATGATGTTTGAACTAATCAAAAGGATCCGTTTTAATACTTCTATTTCTATGTTCCTTGGTAGCTATGGTTATTAAATTATCTACATGTTACAGAATAGTGTCTATTTGTTTCAGATAAATCAAACAAGGAATGATTTTTGTCTTCTAACTATATTATGCTGTATTTTTGTCTTATGTATAAATATATGTTTTAATCACAGGTGGCCGGCACGGTTCCTAATAAAAAAACATTATATACATGTATACATATACATGTACTATAATAGTGCTTTTGATTCGTGACCTTGCCGGTCACCTGTAGTTTAAATGTTTAACTTGTGTTGGCAGTAATGACCATTGTGCTGTTTGTACAGTTGTTGTTTATATCTTTAACTTTTCTTTAGTTTCAAAATATTTGATTTTTGGTTAAATTCTTCAAAGTTGGTGCCTTTCCTATTTTTATATTCTGGTGTTATTCAATCACTCAATGTTATTGATAGCAAACTATTCAAACATTTCTTTACAACAGAACACTGAACTTTGGAGAATCTTGAGTAACCCACGAGGAGTAAATATGAGTAATATTCAATCAACGGTGACATCTTTGACAATAATATTATATAATAATTGCAGCAATTTAAGAAATCACTGGACGTTGACCACCTATGATTCTGCTCCTAGAATCATTTTATACTTAAATTGAGAAAGAAATATATTTGAGAATGTAGTATGTGCTTAATTGTAAACATTTGACAATGATTTGATCATGGCAACCCATAGTTCACTCAAATGTCATGTATTTAAAATCATTTTATCATATTTTTTCAGGAAATAATAATGGCGGTCGGCGAGGAAAGAAGAAATTGAAACTTGAGCCAGCAGACCCGAATCATAAACGTCCAGATAAAAGAGATCTGGTTTATTTTGAAGAGTCTCCAAATTTCTGCGATAAGGATGATTCCATAGGGTTTCTAGGGACAACCGGTCGGGAGTGTAATGCGACATCTATTGGAATAGATGGGTGTGACTTAATGTGTTGTGGGCGTGGTTATAAATCAGAAACCTACACTGTGAGAGAGCGATGTAGCTGTACTTTTCATTGGTGTTGTGAAGTGAAATGTAAAGTTTGTACTCGGACGAAAATAAGACATACGTGCTACTAAATAATTCTACTTTGGTTTATTCGTTTTGAAGCAACAGTAACGTTTAATCGTGTCTTATGATATTTCGTGCAAATTTGTGCATATATTGAGTGATAGCGGAGGGGTGGGGCTGCATGGATGGTTGCTGCGTTAAAAGGCGGGGCTGCCAGAAAGGGTGGTGTTTCAAGACACATTGATTTCTGATTTAATTCTGCAATAAACAATGTACTTTATGTTATAATGCGTATATATGCATGTTATATAACTACGATAATGCGCGTGTAGTGTATTGTCATTCGGAACAACGTTTTATAAACATTTTGTTCAAATTATATGTTTTATTTGTAAATTATACTTTTTTGTTATTGCATTTACAGTGTATTTGTAAACCTAAGTTCTTATATTTTATTAAACAAATCATGTGATTTGATGTAAATAATAATTGACCCTAGCTTAATGTTTTTGATTAAACAACAAACGTGGTCAAAACTATTAAATAGAAAATTGACAAAAAAGAATATGCCAATTTTGAAAAGGAATCATGGAACTTGCACCCGTACTTGGTCGTATTGTCAAACTGTTTTGGTATTTTTAAAATTAACGCATTTTAAGTATACACGTCAGAGTTTGGATCACAATAACGTTTTAGATATATTTGTCAACCTTCAAAGTAAAAGAAATGTAAAAACAATGTATTTAGAATGTGTTCATACTGTTCATATCTAACCTTTGTCATGTCTTTAGTCAAAATGAAAGAAAGATTTAAAAATGACAAGTTGTCTTTGGCTGCCATTAAAAACATTTAGAATTTTGATAAATTGTTTGGTACAATACTAGGAGATAAAATAAGCGAAAAATATAATTAAATACACATTACAAAAATGATAATCCACTATCATGTTTGAACACTTTATTTATTGGTTTCTTTAGATTGGTTAGTACATCGTGGCAATACCACGTGACTATCACATCACAAATGCTACGGTTTCAAGAAGTAAACGGTGAAAAATCAGCCTTGACTCAACGTTTTAAGGTGGTATGGTACATCTGACTTTTTTTAGATTTGCATATAATTTTTGGTACCGTTGTAAACTTGACGATATTTCCGATTCGGATCTACACTTTATTTGACGTCATTATTGTTAATAACGTTACCATGACGTCGTAAACATGACGACTGGGTGCACTTTTTACGTCAGTCGACAATGGTAAGAAAACGTCTATAATGTGTTGCTAAATCTTTATTTTCCGCGCCACAGCAACAAATTATACATCAGTTTAAAGTTTACATCATTATCTACCACCTGAGCAGTGTAAATATACGTTTAATATTAAAATATTCGAAAGAGACAAAACTTCCGAATTGGCAACATCAGAAAAAATTTAGAAAAATTGCCTTCAAACCAGTTTTATGAAAAATCTGCCCGATAAATTTTTGCCAAGTTTTGATATGATGTAAAGCATGGTATAGACTTTGAGAAAAGTTGTCTGTACGATTTTTCCGCTATATGCGTTCAAGTATTATCGGTATGACGTCAAAAACGTCATCCTGACGTCAATATAAAGTATTGTCTGTTTGTCATAACCACGAATACTTGGTCATATGTTTTATTTTTCTAGACAAAATGACCAGAACATGAAAATATATAAAAATTGTATAGTTTATGTATTGAATATTATAAATAATGTATTAAATCAGCATTTCTAATTTTTTACATATATTGTTGAGTACAAACTCTAATTCAAAAGTATGAAAATCACATGGAAAATGCAAGGTGAATGATAAGTATAACATGAAAAATCTTCCTTCATACAGCAATATGAAAGAAAGTAATGTAGTTAATATAATGTTAATAATCAATTGTTTTCATATCGACCTTTTAATTTGGCTGAAGACACTCATTTTAGCCTGAAAAAATAGTACAATAGATAAAGGATATTACGTAAGGGTCAATAATCAAAAACACATAAGATTTTACCAAAATTCAAAACGGCGGCATCTTATCGGTAAAAAACAGACCCTTTATGAGAAAACTCGGCAATTATGAGATGAATCAATATGCCTGAATCTCATAATAGCCAAGGTATTTTATCAAGTTCGTGTTTTTCCATAGTGGCTGAGTATTTTGTTATAAGCCGTAGTGAACGACATATCAGCCCTGAATTTGAAGACAAATATTATACAGTTACTCAATAACTAATAAAAGAGAACTAACAAATTCAATCTCTATTTGCATTATTTTTATTTTCGCCACATAATTACAGATGTTTTACAAAACCGAAGTGTCTTTATGGTCCTAGTGTCACATAAAGCTCATTTTCATTGACGATTTCAACATTTTTTAGTTAGTGTTGTTTTCAAGCGAGGCATAGTTCCGCTCTTGTCAGGTCATCCTCGAACTGTCAGTGTACGTGAATTTTAGCTCGCTATATGACTTTAATCATCAACAAGTTATCACCAATCACTTATGAATCAAATAATATCATGCAGTTTAGTTATACAAAATTGAAAGTCAAATATGAGACTGTTATGTGCATACAGATTTTTATGTTACCTGGTCAAGTGTCTATTCAGTCAATAAACAAGGAAAGTCATTCATTTGGGTGAAATGCATCAAATTCGTAAGCGTATTTACAAAGCAACCTTGTTCCATTTTGAACATATACATTCAAACCATTTACCTGTGTGGCATTCGCTAATACTTTTCCGTCTGGAACAATAAAGTTACAGATAGACGCATCGTCATTTACGTATGCACCTATCTTTAAAAATTCGGGACTGTACCCAAGTTGTTTTGATTCAAGATAAATAGTTTTAATTTCATCTAGGTGACATTTATTTGGCTAGCTATTAGAACGTTTGCAATTATAGTAAAATTTCAAGAGAAAGTCTTTTATCCAATGCCGAGTTTTATTCTAAAGCACTATATCTTGACGTCAAAATGACGTTTTTGACGTCGTACCGATAACACTTGAACGCATGTTGCGAAAAATCGATCACCATTTTCTATGTGTTTTCAACTTTTAAAAATAGTTTGCACGCATATATATGAAATATCAATATGCTGATTTAATACTAATATAATATACAAGGCATAAATAATTTCATTTTGAAGGCGACCACAAAAACATGTCGATATTAAAGAATACGAGTATATGGAATACAGCGGCAAATCATTTACGATGTACGGAGTTGTCTATTTTGTTGAGCATCGTCAGACCACAAAGAACAATACTGTTTAATCTGTATAGTGTGTGTTTTTCAGCAATAATGTGTAACAAACTTTGTTTTGATCACCTGTGCATGGACGGAAACACCCACAAATTTAAGTTCCAAATTAAGTCTATTGAATGTATGTATAAATGTATCTAGGGATGTATAAAGGCTAACTTTATTTAAAATTTTATGTTTGAATTTATCTTTCGATTTTGATATGTAAGTTAAACTATACAATCTTTATATATTTGCATGTTCTGGTCATTTTGTCTAGAAAAATAAAACATATGACCAAGTATTCGTGGTTATGACAAACAGACAATCCTTTATCTTGACGTCAGAATGACGTTTTTGACGCCATACCGATAATACTTGAACGCATATAGCGGAAAAATCGTACAGACAACTTTTCTCAAATTCTGCTGTATGAAAGTCTATACGGTTTCAAGAAGTAAACGGTGAAAAATCAGCACATCTTCAACACCAGTTTTATTTTTGAAACCGTAACATTTGTGATGTCAAAGTCACATCTTATTACCACCGTGTATAATTATTTTATAATTGGTATATAAATGTCTCAAATGATTTGTTAATGTATTATACAAGTTGTATATAGATATATAATTATATAATTTATTGTTTTATTGTTTGTTTCATGATGAAATATTGTATATATATGTAATATAATTGTATATGTTTCTTGTTTCGGTTATCATATTATTGTATAATATGTATTCTTGTTAAACACTAAGTTGTGTCGTGTAGGGTCACATATACAACATTCTACTGATAGATTTTTATTTGGTCTGAACAGGACACCATACTTACTCGTATTTTTCATTACGGCCGGTTTATTGTAAATTTAAAACTTTTATGCCACGCACTCTGTAAGTATTTTTTCGTCACAATTGCCGTTAGATTTTACTGCATTTCAAGTTTTCATTTTACAAAAGCGTCAGATCAGTTTAATTAAAGACTATTTCTCACGTGTAATTATACATGTATACAGTGCACCGTTTTGTGTCGCTGTGGTCAAGAATAAAAACCCTAAGCACAACATCGGAGAGGGGTATTTAAATAATTTAGATTAGTTAAAATATATAAAGAAATATAATTTAAGATATCCTGACTTTTGATGTTTCTTATGATACATCTCTGTTGCTAATTGTTGCCCACCGAATAAACCTAGTAAGTTTTTGTCACAGGCACCTGAGTCATTGATCATAAAATAATGCGTACGTCTTTATATATAGTTCCCTGTGCATACATATATGTACACTAACTTATATAATGAAAGTATAGTTATAACTCGTACACGGTAATGTATACGGGACCGATTTTTAATTATGTTTGTTGACAAAATATTATATGTGTGCGTATTTAAAGAATGTGAGGACTCTGGTGTCAGTGGTTTTTGTTATCTCTACGACGTATCCTCCGTTTTTCAGTTGCTGCTATCGTTTTCTAGACTCTAGAACATCGAGTATAATATTTACAATACAACATTTTGAGTTTATGTCTAGAGGACACTTTAGAAATCCCAGCATTATATGTACAAGGCAATACACAAATAACAACATTTACCAAGAACACGTTTCGTTCATTTGTGATTAATTCAACAAAATGAATTTTCGTAACAATGCAGGTTATAACCCTTTCACGTCAGAGCTCCATGGCCATTTATTTATCAAGATGACTTTGTATATAACATATATTTGTCTCACAGTTAATTGCAGTCAACATACTGCCAAAATGTTGACAGTTTGAAATGCAAAACGTACCAACATGTATTTGCAAAAGAAAGTTGCCTCATTTCGGTGCATACTGTTTCGCAATCGGCAAAATAGTTTAGCATTGCTACGAACGGACAAATTCAAATCCACACATCGCACACTTACAACATAATAATTTAGCATTAAATCCTTATATAATCTGAAGCCCTGGAACCCGAACATTGTTCATAATTTATTTTGAATATCCGATTGATGTTTGTTTGTTTGTTTGGGTTTTACGGCGCACCAACACAGAAAGGTCATATCGCGCCGAAAGCTATTAATGATACTAATAATTCAAACTATATTAATGATGTAAAACTCAATATCCGATTGAAAAACAAAACCTGAAAAACCTAAAACTGTAACTTGTTCTACCTGAAAAAACCGAGACCTGTTTACAATTCACTTTGTTTGTTAAGTTCTAATGGTGTTTAGATGTTACAGTAAATATTGTAAGAATATTATGTCTATGCAATAATGAATTAAATCACATACATTTAACATGTTTGTTGTATATTTAACATTATGTTGTAATATTACACTGACATAATCGGTTATTGTTCTCACTTGTTTTTTATTAGTTTAGTAATGTTTTGTCATTTGCCCGCCCCGCTTGCTCAGGGTCCCTCTGATCGAGGGGTCACGGGTTCGATTTCCAGGCGGGGCATATGCTCGTGGATCAGACGTCCTAATCACTAACCTAGGTCCGGCCAATATCTCTGGACCAAGCTTTTTACCCAGTTCTTAACACATATTATCGCCTATTACTGATAACTATCCAATTTGAAAAAAAAATTAGACCGAAGAAAGATCGAATAGTCCGATACAAACTTTACCCCAGAATCGAACTCAAAGTGACCCGTGGATTTATAGTCAGATGTGCTAACGAAAAGCCGGGCGAGTTTGTGTTATTACTTTATGTATGTGTTCACTAAAAATCCTCGAACATGTGTACTTGCCGGACGAAGAACGTGTAACATGTCTCATATATATACAAATGAGAAGGTCCGATGTGCACATTTTGAACGGTTTATATGATTGCTGTTCATAATTGTCAAAGATGTAACATAACCCACGCCTTTTTCACTTGATAATTACTAGAAGTTATGATATTTTCTGGTAATACAAACTGGTAACCCGACAAAACAAAGGGGTCGACGAGTCCATTCATGCTCCCTTAATTTGACTATTCGACGTCCGATTTTTCATCATGCGACCTCAAATGTATCGTTTTGATTGGCTTAAGGCAACCAGTATCGACTTCATAATGCTCAAATCTGGATAATTGTATAGATCCCCGTTCAGGAACGGCGATAATAATATGACTTCATATCCAGTAACCAACCATTATTTAGTGAGTCAATCAAATATGGCGCTAAAATAAAGTCATACAATATTTATTTACACCAAATGCCAAATGATAATATTACAATAGACAAAGCTATCGCAATGAAAATGTGCAGAAACAAATGGATCTAATTTGTTTAGGTCGCGAAAACTGGTTACAAAGGGAAACTACTCCATATTGCTTGTTTTGCAGTGATGAATAAATGGACATTTGCAAGGTTTGAATTTTCAGCGTCCTGATTAATTTTCGTTCCTTTTTTTATTACTTATCAATTTCAGATAATGATGCGACCTTTTAACTGATATTTAGCTTTGACTGCCAGTACCTGAGATCATCGTATCAAAAATTAAATGCTATTTTTATATACATCAAACATGCTCAAATTAAGTGATGACTTACCTGTACAAATGTATGTTACTGGTGTATTATATTCACATAATGAAGTTTTTGCAACATATTAAGTTGAATTCCCGGTATTCACAGTCTCATACAATGAAGATTCACAAGTTTCTTGCTCTATGTAACAATTCTTGAAGCCATAGCATTTGATGTCATAGTCACGTGGTATTGCCACCAAATGTAGCCACGAGTTTAGTTGGAAATATTAAGTTGTTAACAAGATACAACAGGAATTATATAATACACTGGAACCTCGCTTAAAGACCACCCCGATTCAAGGACCACCCCGCTAAAAAGACCAGTTTTGAAAAGAACGGAATTTTTTGCTCTTTATTTAATGGTCTTTAACCCCGAAATTAGGACCACCCCGCTACTCCGTAATACGACCACTTCTTGCTGACAAAACTCTTTAAATGCGTGCATTTTGACCCCGCTAAAAAGACCACTTAAAATTCGCGGAATATTCGTTGAGCGACCGACAGTCTGACTATGGTATATGTTTTTCACACCTGTGTAGATAATACGCTGCACCCATTGTTTGAAAACAAAGGATGTCAAATTGTTAGATATCTAATAATTAAGGGGTATAAACACGCCTGTTTAACTAACAATGTGACCCTTGCATTATCTAGGGGTCATTTTCCTATCCAATACAGACCATTTAAATTGAATCCATTGAAAATAATTGATAAAACAACAAAATCTTTCGAAAACGAAAGTAGACGCGTCACGTGATACAAATACATTTTTAATGTTAAATTGTTAATGTGGTACAAGTTTTAGTGTTCTGAGAATAGCAAATCCGAAATGGAAACTCATGAGAGTAAATTCGACGGAAAGATCAAATATTTGTTGCTGGTCAATTATAAATTCCATTGTTTTTTTCGGTCTACGGAAATAGCCGAGTGATTACGATTAGAGAGCGTCAGTACCGAATAAAGTCCGTTATACGGTCCGGTAGGCGATACAGTTCATTTTGACCGTTCCCGCACGTGATCGCCGATGCACGCGTTATATACTGTTGAATAATAACGAAGTTGAACTCAATTATTTTTTATAAATAGTATTATTCATAATAAAATTTAAAAATCTTATGCAATGTGAAAACTGTTCTCTTGATAATGACTAATTAGTAAAAGCTTATTACACCCAGTAAGCTCATTACACCCAATATGCTTTCAAATGATTCTTTAAGCAAGGACTCTTTATAACATGTTATAAAGGGTCCTTGTTTTAAGTTTACAAAGTATATGTCAGACAATCTTTGTACTATGAATTATGCTAGACCAATTTATCCGCTAATAAGACCACCCCGCTAATAAGACCACTTTTTAAAAGAACGGTCAGTGGTCTTAATAGAGGGGTTCCAGTGTACACTCATAAAACTGTTCCCTATATACATTCTCTCTTTTTTGTTTTTTTTAACGTCGTATTCAACACATATATAGGTCATATATACCACGGCCAGCTCTTCCTACTATAGGTTTCCTGGACACTTTTCTATCACCAGTACTAACTTACCGTACCACGAGGCCGACAACTCATGTATAGGGTATGACCTGCCGCGACCGTTCATGCAACCATGAATCCGTGCATACTGAATCTTTGCTGGAATAGACGGAACGATATGAACTGTTAGATCACTCAATATATTATCATAGCGACGTCTATCCAGACTGACCTATTTCTAACATATGATGATGATAGTTAGCTAGTTGTGAACGAGTTTGATATATTTATCTATATTTTACTTCAATATTGTTTGTCATACTAAATGACCAACCTTGCAGTAACCTACTTAACAAGATGTGAGCTGTGTCGGCAGGAAACATTCCTGGTAGGACAACTCAACCCGGATCTGACACATCTAAATATGAGAAGTATAGTAATTGCAAATCCTTTACTCATTTCTATCATTATCTATTGCATAATGTCCGTACTTTCTTCTTTACTCTGTCATTTCCTTACCTGTTTAATTGTCTTTTATTTTTGTGCACCGTGATATAATTGTTAGCTTTATGTCTATAAAGAAGAGAAGAAGAAAACTTGTACAACTTCTGTTCAGATCAGATGATTTAACAAACAAACTCAACCAGACGCCTCAGTTTGACAATAGAGTTACAACCAATCAACTAAGTCAAGACACTTGCCGACATAATCCGGTCCGAAATTTTCTTGATTACCAGGCTGTAAATCCAGAATATTTAGCACCGTGCGATATAAAATTCATACTGACTGATAAGGGCTTATGACCGTCAGCATTCGGAAATCTTCGACTGTTTTCTACGAATACCAGTATCTTCGTAGACAATCGACGCGGTGTTCTGAATGGTTTGAAGAAAGAAACAATAACAAGAAATAGTAGATTTTTTGACAATTTATTTTTTACTTTGTACAGATGAAACATGATTTATAATCTTACAACAATCATATATTGCAGAATGATGTATACAACAGTAGTGTAGGTTGTTTGACAAATTTAACCTATTACTCAACCTACAGTCATAATATCATTGTTATAAAACAAATGATTTTAGTTGCACGAAATTTATCGTTTTTTTATATCATTTTTAAACATTGGTGTTTACTAGTGATCAGTCTAAAACAGAATAGTATAGCTCTGTACCCTGTCCGTTTTTGATCCTCCTTATGGATAAACAGTTAATTCAAAATATAAACATACTGCGAACCCGTGACCCTTAGTCTGCTTACTAGCCCTTTGCTGAGTATCAGCATATTCACTACATACCACTGTGTCTACATGGTCTTTTATTACCCTTTATTAATATTATTTATACTATATTATTATATTATTTAGTTTGAGGTGAACTTTATCGAGTATGTCCTGTATCAGGTCAAATTTATCTGAATGCATAACAACAGTGAGATTGAAAATATGTCGTGTAGGCCAACAGTAAAATGACCATTTTATCCAATTATATATACATGTATATTATAGATATTATATCCATATTTATCCAATGACTGTAAATTGTACGTTTAAAGCTCAGCTGTCTAGAACACCCACATGTATTAGCTGAGTAAACCAAGTAAAGGAACATAGTAAGACTGATATATAACTTTTAGTTCATAGAAACAAAGGTGGCTAATTCATATGATCAATCTGACGAAACCATAGATAGAACTGTTTGTTACATTTCATTCAATGTCTAGATTATTGTTACAGCTTACTACCAAACACAAATGTATGAAGTCTAGTGGTTAAAACATCTTATTCTAATATGTGATTTGGTACTGAAGTTATCTTTATGAACTATGTTTAACTTATTTTCTGAAAACTAGAATGCTTTATGAATAGTTCATCAAGTTTGAAATTCAAAAGCACATCTTTTTTCTTTGTATAAATCTCAATAATTAATCAATAAACTTATACTAAAAAAATGAAGCTTGTACGATAACAAAACATCAGTGATGTGCTAAACAATAGCCTCTAGGAATTTTTTACTCTAGCAATAGAATTTTGCATAATATCTTTATTATATGTTTTCCTAACCGCGTATTGTTTTTTAAAAAAGAACGGCTAGTCAAACAAGACAGTGCCATGATTTTAATTTACCGTCTAACGTATTGCATCAATATATTGCATCAGAGTTCCTTTGTTGCAATTGGTCCTAATCCCTACTCATATAGGACCTCTCAATAACTACATTTATTACAACTGTAGCGTATTTAACAAAGGCTAGCAGATACACGTTAAACCACAAACAAAGTGTTAACAATAAAGCATATTGTTTGTGGTCCAATGTATTGTTATACATAATAAAAGGTCTGTTATGAAATGGCCAGATTTCCATATATTAAGGCACATGATTTCATTGAGCACTATCCATGTTGTAGATAATTCAAATAGTCTTGTTTGAAAGCAAAATACGCGTGATTTGATTGCTCGTGTACGTTGAACATTGGTATTACGTTTACAAAATACTCCCAATATTGTCACACGAGTGTTGTGAGAATCTAAATATGTGGTGTTGGTATTGTTTACCTAATTTAAGAAGTATATCTTCAATCTCATTACATTTATTACGTTAGTAGCGTCTGTACAGTTTCATTCCTTTTTATGTCTCCGGTCCACTCTGTCAGCTCAATGACATCAACAGCAATGTCCAAGTTAACAAATATAATAAAAACAAGCACAATATTTGACTTAGAATCCGACACTTACGAAGATTGTAAAAGTTGAAATCTGACATAAGAGGCATCTGCTTTCTCTTGATGAATTTAAATGAAACAGGTAAAAAGTCAAACGTTCTATACTCGCATATTCGGTGTTTCAAAACTGACTTTTCAAACAAACCAACACCATATTGTTTTCTTTCTAAAGAAGAACTCAATTTACTACAAGATTTCGATTAATCTAACATATTGGAACGTTTCCAGTTTAACGGTAAACAGCAATAAAACTCACTGCAAGTATACATGTTATAATCATGCATTAAATCTACATTACAGTCAAGGTTCCAAATATCTAACATGTAATACTAAATGTGAGTTAAAACTTCATAAAACTGTTGGAATTTCACCAAAGGTTCAACATATAGAATCGTTGGAATTCCTGCAATTATATGTAGACTTTAACATGGAAGCGTAATCTGATATTGCAACGAATACTAGTTACATAACAGCAGCAAATGGTATTGGATTCAAATAGTATGTCAAACACATTAATAAACAGTTAAACAATATTTGTCTCACATTTGAATAACTACAATGAAAACAAATTTGGCCTGGTTACAGTCGTACTTTGAAAGGTAAAAGTAAGTCGAGCAAGGCAGAAAAATGGTGGCGCCCGATGTATTGAACAAGGTTTTGGATTATTCTGTTATCAAATGAACATTTAACACTATCGGCTCAATTCAAGGAAACTCAGTAAAACAAATACAGTGGATAGCTTATTTTTAGTCGTACGATACATTTATGCTACATGAAGTATCCGACATTCTAACGAAAAATATTCAACGTCCGAATCGTGTCTACTTGGCAGACATGGTGTTTGGTTAATCGTTCGTTAATTTAAAGTGAACAAAGAAAAATTGACTCCGAATTTCCTATATAGTTTCAAAAATGATCGTACAAAGAGAAAATAAAATATTTTTTTGTCACATGAAAATTGCGTGTAGGTGCCGCTATTATTGCGCTTTAACGATAACAAAAGTGGTAAGACAGACTAGAAGTAGAAATGTTTCTATGGTTTTACAGATACAGCTGACCATCGTCTTAAAAATGAAACATTGGTCAACAGAAAAATGACAATGTTAGATTTTCGAGATACATGTATATGCTTCTCGTTTGGACTGTTTGTGTAGCTAGGTAAAACACGATTTGTATTTAATTCTGGTTGTCTAAACTTTGGAACTTTAAAATGAGTTGATCTGTAAACAAATAATTGCTTTGTCCAAACATATATCCCAAAATGTATATATTATGCCTGATATAGTTTAATCAACATTTCTAAGTTGAAGCGAACATTGAAGGCTAGAAACAATGTAAAAAAACTTGTGTTAATATTTTATACAATATAGTGTATGCCCAAAATATCAAGTTTTAAAGGAATCGTTTTGTGCCATTGACCTTCCCATGACTTAACATGTTTGCGTATAACATTTCTTTGTTTCAGCTGTTCCCAATCCTTACTCATATAGGACCATACATGTATTATTACAACTTGACTTATTACAACGGCATATTATATAACAAAAGCTAACACACGATATCCCACAAACAAGTTGTTAACAATAGAGTACATGATGATGTTTAGTGGTCAAATGTAGTGTGTTTCAAATAGAAAGGATGGATAGAGAAGAATCAATTAGCTATCAGACAATAAACTCAATCGATAACACACGAGGATTATTTGCATAATTGACCTATATTCAAAAATGAGTTTATAAATTAAAATGCTAGAAGAAGCACTTCCATACTGTTTTGGAAACTAATGCCATGTTCTCAAGCTGTAGTTCAAAGCTCTATATTAGTTGACAATATTTGTCAGTTTGTTGGTCTAGTATCTTATCTGAGATTAAAGGCAACTTCGTTTATTTTATTGAACAAGAAGGGTTTACATCTATTTTAGTTCGTTTTGAACTCTCGTCATAATCGTTGGTCTAATACGAAGGGTTGAAACAACTTGGAAAGCGCATGCCTTTCTCATTGTTTCGCATTTTCATGTTAACTGTAAAGAGTTAACGTGGTGATAAATATTGAAACTTGACCACAATATGTATTGCTTTGTCTCTGACAATATTAAACACAATTAGATAAACTCTATCACATCATGTATTCAATAATACATGTACCACAGTCTAAGTAGAAGGTCATGCATGTTTGTGTTCTTTAAATGTAAACATACTTATATTTAGTTAACTCGTTATGCACACAATCAGATAATTTTAGTCTATAGAAATGCATAAAGCTCAGCAGTGAACGTAATTTGTACAGGAAAACTGTGTTTAGATAAACTTATAAGGCACTCTAAAACAGTAATCAGTATATTTGTTAAAGTTGTCGGACTCAAAACTTGTTATATGATATATGCACATTGCTTAAAGGTTCTCATTCACAGATTTCAACTTAAATATCAACTTTTTTTCTGAAACTATCAAAATTGTTTGGAAACATTTTTAGCAGAATATTAGTGATTTGATAATAACAATTTTATTGCACATTGACATACAAGTACAAATGATGTTTTTTTCAAGTAGTAAAAATCTACCCCGTAATGCCCGTATGTTACGATATAGACAATGTTAAAGCATTTTGTGACTTTTATTGTATATTTCTTGCACTTTTGACACAACTACGGACTACGGAATGGTATTTTGAAAATATTAAAAATCTTATCCAAATCTGTGAACTAGAACCTTTAAACACCCAGTGACAATTATTTTGAAACTGTTCATTTAAAGGTGGAACTCTTATTCTTGTTTTTGCTATAATGTTTGTGGTATCCTTTTTATAACACAAGTTAAAAAATCTAAAACCATATCACTGTTGCTTGTTAGTTAAGTGGAAGATCTGTGATTTTTAAAGAGATCTAGTACATTATCTTACAAAATATAATATTTTCTACTTTGACGATGCTGTTACTAATTGGTTAACAGCTAAATCCAGAGATTTAGCCTTTCCAGGAGGAATGAGTAGTTTGACTGACCGCCGATATATGACCTATGTGTTGCTACGGCGTTAAACCCAACTAAAACAAACAAACAAGCTATTGCCAATGTGATGAATGAATCCAAATTCTAAGACACTGGAAGACTTTGACTTGCATAGATAATTAACTTTAACATATTTCACATGAACAATCAATTGTAAAGGATGTTATTACAAAGCGATACATTTCAGGACATGATCAGCATAAAGTGGAGTCAAATTTTATTGAATTGCTTAAATGAATACACTACATCTATAAAATACATGGGGATGTATTCGATAAAAAAGCTTTCCGAATTTTGAACTAATGTGAGTCAGTAACTTAGTCAATTAATTGTGGGTTAACTGTAAATGCTTTTACACAAATAGCTGAACTATTTTGAAATACGACCATGACATATGATTAAGATATAGGCGATAAAAATGGTGTTTCACCAAATATTTGATACCAGAACTGTTGTTACATTTAATGTATAAAAAATGAGCGATGGACTATAAATTGTATAATTAATGATATATAAAGCACATGTACGTAGTTAAAACACTATTTTATAATAAAATATACATATACCACATTGAATGTGGTGTTTAAAAACATGTCTACCAACATACACTTGAGTGTATAACATCTATGTACAATAATCCCTCGGATCATTTTACTGTGTAAAAAACATGCCTCACTTTTGTGTGCGATCGCACTAAAAATGTCGTGTAAAAACTGAAATATCACACTTATCTATTGTCTGACTAAGTGAAGAATGTCACACGTCCTATCCCAAGTGAATGTCACACAAAGATAATGTCACATCTTCTAAATTAAGTATAATTCATAGAATATTATTCAGCTTCTTTAATAGTGGCTGGTGAACAACTCTTGTTTACAACAGCAAACATGATATTAGACATACGACATTTAACCTATGTCTAAGCTTAAATTCCTTCGCAACATATGTATATACATGTATGCCTATATTTAGTGACCCCATAGACGACCTTAATGTTATAAACAAAAAAGCAATTGGTTGTGTGTAAAGATTAACACAAGCAGTAACAAATGATAGTTGCTCCACTTTTGAAGAACATAAATGTCCTTTGTTTTTTTACATTAGCCCACAAAACATCCCTCTGTTTTATTATATCCTGTCAACGACATCTCCAGATCAAAATCTCCAAATAAAAACTCATCTCCTCACCCACACTTCCAACAAACTTTGTCACACTTCCGTCCATTTATATACTATTTACAACGTGATATCATTTTTATAGAGGTGCATGTCTTACACATAACTTGACAGCACCATATAAATTGACATTTACAATTTTCATGAACTGTGACTTCAGTTTGTATGTATCCTCTGTTACAACACATTAGACTACAACCATCTATACCCAATGAATCAGGATTACATAACCTTCCTTGTGTTCCTAATGAACCATATTTCTTTCTTGGTTTACAAAAGTTTGGAGATTGTTCTGTGTATAATAAGTCTTCTTTAGACGGTGGTTTAATCGTATCGTCCTCTGTTACTAGACTTCTACCGTCATTGGATATTGTCACTTTGTATGCACCATCAAACTTATCTTTAAGTCTGTAACCAACTTCTCTAAATGTTGGCATTCGACGCCAACATGTTTTTAAGGCACATGTTCCTGATAACCCATGACATTTACAATCTCTTGTCATGTGATCTCTTATTGCCTGGAAAAAAGAAAAATAAATGTTTCACTATTAAGACCATCTAAGTTATTGCAAGATCTTGTGATGTTTGACGTTTTTAAAGTCCAAGATGTTAAATGTGATAAGCAAATGGTTCTTTTATTAAGATCATTCTTCTCATTATCAAGACTATTGTGACGATTGTGATGATCGATAGATAATAGAAGAATTTAACAATTATAACAAGAATTTATAATGTCTAATGACATCACAGATCGTTGATTTGTGACTTATTCGGATAGCATGCACTAAATCGCAGAAACGGATTTTAAATTCGATTACTCTTCACATAAAACTTTCAGTCTTGGTTAAGAATTCGAAACATTTAATAATTTTATACAAATATTGAAATCCTGAAAGTGAATTTCTAATTGTTTAACTTTAAGGTCTTTATTAGGTGCCCTGCATGACTTAACCTCAGACCCAAAGTGAACCAAAAAATGTATCGTTTCGAAAGAGTAAATACATTGACATACTGATATAGATAAATGTTAACCCATAGTTTTGATGTTGTTATTAAATCACGTGTATAAATATATAATGTACTATGTTGTAAAAGCATCAATTTGAATTTCCTATGTACCGTGTATTTTGTTGTGTGCAAATAAAGTGAATGTTTTCTGTTGGGAAGACAATTCAGTTATATGCTGTTGTAAATAGTATATTATGTTCAAAGCCAAACAATAAATGAAACATTTGAACGTGTACTGGTATTATATAGAGAGTTCATTGCTTGCAAGGTGGAGTAAGGTATGTGCGTGTGTTTGTAATTTAAACCTTATCAATTTAATACATAGTTAATTTAAACCATTTGAGAATGTTGAAAACTGTCTATAAAAACTTCCTCTCTACACATAGGGATCTCTTTTAGAAAGCATCAACTAAATGAATACAGATTTTCGAATAAAACATATAATATGAATATTTACAATATATTTTATTCGAAAATCGCATCGATTGTTATACAGTAGAAAAACTTGGTTTGGTACTGGATGTATCTTGCGGAACAAAGTTGAACTAAAATATGTGCACAGGAAACAGTGGGATTAGTTTGTGTTGTATATTTTGCAGCAATAATGTGTAAAATAACTTCAAGACTCAAGAAGTATAATTACTAATGTGCATGCCTTGAATCAAAATCAGAAAGATGTAAGTGAACTTTTTCTCTAGGGATATGCTACGACTTACAGAGTGCCGAATGAATAGTCAATAAATCATAAAATAAAGGTATATTTATCATTCAAAATGAGAGGAGTAATTTCTATTTCATTTATACTAAACAAAACAAAGGAAAACAACAAGACCTTACCCGTCGACCGGCTTCATTATTATGCAAACGTATTTTGGACGTCAAATCTCCTGTTTTCTTTCGTTTTCTGGAATCCATGAATTCTTTAGATTTTAAATATCCAAAGTTGACATCGTCATGGCAACCACCCCACTCCCACTCACCATCAGAAGCAATGTCTCTTACATTGTTATCACATGCACAAAGTAACAAACTTCCACGACTACAAGCTTTAGTCACAGTATAAACAACTCCAGCAGCTGTTATAGCATACACGAACGCTGTCTCTCTTGTATCTGAAAGAATATAAAACAGAAAACAGTAATGAATAGTTTTGTACCTCGCATTGTAACACTTGTCCTGTCTATACTTACAATATGTCCCCAAGGACAGAGTTTATTCTCTTGAATCATGTTTTGTAACACAGTAGTGTAAGCCGCCCGGCTGGCTCAGTTGGTAGCACGCAAGTCTACCGATCGAGGGATCGTGGGTTCGATTCCCGGGCGGGGCATATTTTCGTGCAGCTACGGCCATTCTCCCGCCTACTAATGATTTTTAATTATGTAGGTCAGTTGTCAGTCACTGACGAAAGTATGCGCCTAGTAGTTGGTTAACAGCTAAATCCAGAGATTTAGCCTTTCCAGGAGGAGTGAGTAGGTTGACTGACCGCCATTATATGACCTATACAAAGTGTTGCCATGGCGTTAAATCCAACAAACCGTAACACAGTACTAAACTACTAAACATATAACACTATACAATATCTATATTGCTTGTTTTACATGGCTTGGAGTTTTGGTTAAAGTATTTTACCAAGACAATTTGTGATTGTTAGTTATTACATGAATCTGTTGAGGCAAGTGTGATGCTAGTGTCTGTCCCAAGGCGGAATCCACATAGGTTCTCTGTTAGTTATTTGTTTGTGGTATATTTTTATAACACAAAAAGTTCGATTCTCACTAGGGGCACTGCTAATTTCTTTGAGAGCAAGAAATTGACCAACAATTGTTCCACTCAACCCAGGTGTAAAATGGGTACTGTGAAGGATCGCCTGCTTGAGGGTGATTTCATTGATCAGGAGTTATCGTATAAGATTGTAAATTCGGTTGAACATGTATATGGAAGTATATAGACTTTAAATCGCACTTTTACTTTTTATAAAAAAAAGTTTATAAATCTACTTGTTTGTTTGTTTGTTTTGTTAGGTTTAACGCCGTAGCAACACATTTTATAGGTCATATAACGGCGGTCAGTCAACCTACTCACTCCTCCTGGAAAGGCCAAATCTCTGGATTTAGCTGTTAACCAACTACTAAGCACATACTTTCGTCAGTGACTGACAACTGTCCTACATAATTAATAATCATTGGTAGGAGGAAGAATGGCCGTAGAAATAATTTCTTGACCAAATTCCACGAAAGTATGCCCCGCACGTGAATCGAACCCACGACCCCTCGATCAGTAGACTTGCGTGCTACCAACTGAGCTAGCTGGGCGGCTATATAAATCTACAAACATCTCCCTATTTGCTTTACGGCTGTGTGAAAGGTTTGTGTATTTTTACATGTACTGTCCTGGTATGCTCTCAGATCTCTATTTGATACAATGATAGGCGGTTAGTCTGTACATGTGTTTTGGTAGGTTATACGCTCATGTTCAAGACGCAGAGTTAACAGTTCTACTGATCATCGTTCCACTGATGAACCAGTATTGTATTCCTACCACCATTTTTATCATTTGTAGATTTATCGTTAAATATTAACTTGAAAGAATTGATTTGACCATTTTGGTCAGTTTAAATGTCCCTTGACTCCTGCATATTTGTTAGCACCTCTGTCCTTCCTACGACAAAGTTATCGTACGTCGAAGATAATCATCAGATGGAATACATGTAGAATGTTTATCTTATATTGTTTTGCAATGTATTCATTTTGTCCGCATTAGAAAAGGTAATGTTCATTACAAATGTATTTTGTTTTGAGATTGACTTGTTTCAATGTAGAAGATCCACAATGCCAATTTTCCATTATTAAATAATTTAAAAACTGATTCAGTGAGAATGTTACCAATACAATGTCCAATTAGGTACCAGTTTTATGAATAATTTTCTGAGGCCATAAACATTGTTTTCATATCAGGGGAATTATACCTTTATCATTTTTGTGTACAAAGTGTACAAGGTTCGATTAACCTTTTTCTGTTTTTCTCAACATAAGTGAAAGGTTTGATTGTACGGTTCACAAATGGAAGTAACATGTGCGCCTAATTGTTGAATATCCAGTATAGTAATGTCAATAGTGTGTCTGAGTGACACTTATGAAGTATCTACTTTTATTCCATAGATGGACATTGATATATTTGAAGAGTTTTTATGTCTTTTCATGGACAATGTTTCAACAGCAACAACGTAAATAATTACAGTTTGAGTTCCTTTGCAGAAGTATGAGCTTAGTATTGTTTAACACATTAAAGCCACTATATGAAGACATATTCATTAACAGTAGACTTGAAAACTCTTTTACAACCAAGAAGTTATCAAAATATAACAATGTTTGTTAGAGACACAAATAACAGTTTTAACTAATCTGCCTCCTAAATTTAAGTGTGTCCATTCTTAAACAAGAGCACCGCTAGGCGGAGCATTATATGCCCAAAAGTGTTGTTTTTTTAGTTTAGATGAAGCATAGAACTTAAGTTTTAAGGTAATAGTGACCTTGACCTTTGACCTTGTGACCCCAAAATCAATAGAGGTATTTTACCCGATATGGACAATCATCGTATGAAGTTGGAATATTGTGGACCAAATGAAACTTAAGTTATACACCGGAAACTGTTTTCAGTTTTAAGGTAATAGTGACCTTGACCTTTGACCTTGTGACCCCAAAATCAATAGGGGTCTTTTACCAAATATGGACAATTATCGTATGAAGTTTGAATAATGTGGGCCGAATGAAACTTAAGTTATGCTCTATTACCAAATTGCTAACAGACGGGCGGACGGACGGACGGACGGACGGACGGAAGCCAGGGGGTATAACATAATATGCCCGAAATTCTTTCGGGCATATAAAAAGTGGTGTACTTTTATAAGAGCACACTATATTTATTTACACCCTAATGTTTGATATACCTGATCCACAATAGTTTAAGAGCTTAATTATATATAATTCGGAGATTGTTTTCTATAATAATAAGACATAATCTTAAACATACTTTGATCAAAACCATTGTTTCAAGTATTGACAACCAAATTCTACTTTCGGTTTCGATCTACATTCACTTTGAAAGGCAATAAATAACATAAACATATTTAAGCAGTATTTGCATTTATTTAAACATTCTTGTTCATTAGAGGTGTTCAAAATAGATGAATGTCATTTTTTCTTTGAAGTTTAAAAAACAGTGTTACTATTGATAATGGGGCTTTAAGTCAACAGAACAAATCCTCTATAGGGTCAGTAAGTCGACTGTTCGTCTAAATATATGACTGAAATAAAACTTCTTTACAAGAGAGGCTTATATCACCACTAAAACCAAACCCACTATAATGACTAAGTTCCCGACCTATTACTGTATTTTATAAGCATTTTCATTTACGATGTAATTTCTTATTCATATACATCTAGATTGCATTCATCGTTTTCGGTAAATTCTACGAATTACTCTACGCACGAAAGATATTAGTGTGAGAGGGGGGGGGGGGGAGGTTGGAATTTCTTCATAAAATACATGTACATACTTTCTTAATAAAATAGATAATATTATATGTTTTTCCTACAAAATCTTTAAGAAGTATAGACTAAGTGAACGAGTATATATAATAGTGAACACAAGTAAACACTTGAATTAAATAAGATCTAATCTACCATTCAATTTAACTAGAGTATTTACTCCCAGTACACTATCGTTTAAACACTCACAGCATAGCGGCAATATGTACTCTTTTATATCTTCTGTACGCCGCGGTGCCTCTTTGATGTTGGGAACATAATTCAAATTTAAGCACCGCCAGTCTTTTGAAGTGAAGATTAGTTCTACAATTTATATAATAAACAACTAGCATTCTCTGAAGAAATCCAGAAAAACGCTTTCCTCAAAGCCTTTGATGTTTGCAAAATTACTGCGTATCTTATCTTTTTAGATTGGCTAAATGCTTTCTATGTAATAATAGTTAAGTCTTTTAACATTTTCTTTGCAAGAATATTTTTTTTCTTTTCCTCAAAGTCCCGATTCCTTTTATATGTTAGCGAGAAAAGTCTTTGTGCGCACACTTCATCTAAGAGAGTAAAACTTGTAAATGTTTTAATATAAGTGAATGTCTTGCCATTCTGTGTTAGTTTAGAATTGTTTTCTTTTACTTTTAAAATATATTTCTTATAATACAAACCTATGGATTATTAAGTCTCGTATAAACGTTTGTATTCATTGTACAATAAATACTTTAATACTTTAAATGGACTTATCATTAAGGTAAGATTTTAGAATATAACCCAACAATGTTCATATAAAACCCTCTCAATCAACGTACTAACAATGCATGCCTGTATGCTTGTAAACCTAACATGTTTTGTTTCCCTGGAATGTTTAACACAAATTTTATTCACCATGATAACACCCCTTGGTCAGATTATCAGCATTTCTACGCAGAATGCATTCTGGTGTAATTCCAAGCAATTTGTAAGCACGCGCAAGTTTTCAATTCAAAATACGAAAAACCCAATTTTGTTACCATGCTACTCTTTGAAAAGAAATATTCAAATTGACCATTTGACTAGTAAGGTGTTAAAATCAAAAAGGTAAAGGTGTAGTAAAATAAGTTTTCTAAGCATAGTACGCCTAGTGCATAGCACGTTATACAAATCAGTTAAACCTTAGTGGAATCGTCTTGGAATAGCAGGATGCATTTTGCTAGCTACTGCAACTCATTGGTCATTTCAACAGCTACAAAATTTGTAAAGAATCTGAATATTTACGTAAAGAAAATAAATTTCAAAGGCGTGGCACAAACATTAATAAAGTTTAAAAAATCTCGCATTCAAAATACATCGCAATAAGAAAACAGAGCTTCGCTTCAGTCATCGGTCTTTTTTGTTAAACTAATTAATTTTTAAATTTAATGGCCCCAGAAACAAAGAGCTGTTTTACATATTTCTTGCTAATTCCTCGTTTGATCCTGACGTGAGCCTATGTCTGTTTTAACTGTAGAATTCTGCTAATTAGTCGTACGAGAAAACCTCTGTTCAGTTTGATAAATCTCGTCAATTTTGCACGAGATTCACGTGATTTATAGAGCGTTAATTGTAGCACGTGACCGGTATCCCTAAGACATCGCATTTCGTTACACTTAAGCAAAGAAGGCAATTAAACAGAAAACACGTACTTTTATAACGTAATGCAGAACAGAACAATTATATCGAAAATTCCAAAACCCGACTTCAACAACAAACCTGTTCATTCGAGGAAAAATTGTCAATGTTCATTATTAATTCTAAATTAAATTATTTTTTTAATGATTTTAATACTAAAATAGTTTTTTTTCTCTTTAATATTAAAACAAGTTAAATGTAGCAGTCAACACACAGATATATGGCTTAGCATTATTAATATTGTATGTGTATTTGAGAAAATTTGCATTATGATTAAAATACCTTTACAACTAAAGTATAAACAGTTACGGTATGTTAAAACAACTCTTATGTGTTTGTGTGGATTCAAGATTGAACCACTTTGATAGCACAAACTAGAATTAAAATTCTAGATAAAATGTGGTTGTCTCCCTTGTATCAGGTTTTTCATTTTATGAAAAATATGTTCAGAAAACATTGAACTTCATTTTTGTTTTAGAAAATAGTAAAATCAAGTTATAACATTGTTTTGTTCCGAAAAACAACAACATAAAGACAAGCTCAAAGAGTAACGATTGTCCCGAAAGTGAAAAGTGAAAGTTTACAGTAAAATGGTGTAATGTTGATCTTTCATGGGAGTAACTTATGGACTTACAACCGTTTTATTTTTGTTAGACATTGACTATTTAAAGGCTTCCATAATTGTATGTAAATAAATGCATTTCACAGTCTCAGGGATCAGTGTAAAATAAGTCTACATCTTACTTTATTCACAAATACTTTGACTTAGTCTTGCGCTGACCTTTTGATACAGTACACACATTCAGAAGTTTGAGTTCAACCTTTAAGTGGGAAGGGTTGGTCAATAGGTATTGAATAACTTGATGCTTGATGGATTAGATTAAACGTGTATGTTTGATCCCCCCTGATTTAAATGAATCAGTCCTACATACTTGAGGCAAGTTAAAAGTTGACTAGTTGTTTTTTTGGAATTAGGCAGTTCTATTATAAGACAACCGTACATCTACTGTAGGTTTGATTAAACAATCATTTCAAAGTAAGTAAAAATATAAGCAGAAAACCATATTAGAAATGTTTGCAAAGTGTGACATTGTATGATGTTAACAATTTTGCTTGAAACCAATACAAATAAACAACATGCCTATTGAAAATAATTTGAATTTTTGGATTATCTCCCTTTAAACAAAATACTATGATAAATAAAACATTAATTGTATGTGTCAAAGTAGTCATTTAAAACTGACCCAGTGAAATGTTTAGAAATACATTTTTGAATCAGGTTTAATTTTTCCAAGAAATGTAAGTGAATAGAAACATAGCTTTGTACAAGAGACATTCTACCTACAATATTTGAAATACTAAAAAACATGGAACACAAAGTCACACAAAGTCTCACCTCGTGCGAGAATTCTGGTGAATGATTTTCTAGCTGTTGTACAATTCCATCTTCTATTCTGAAACTGATATTGACATTCAGCTATGGCTAGCTTGGCTCCCATCACAGCTTCTTGTACTATTTCTTTCTCTCGTCGACATATTGATCTAGAAGTAGAAGAAAAACTTTAAAAGACACAACGTTTATTTATATAAACACTTAAAACCCGGGTCTGTAGCACAGTTGGTAGCGCGCCAGGATTTCGAGTCTAGTTTCCGGAAAGGGTACGGGTTCGAACTCCATTTGGGGCGGTTATACATTTCCATAACATTTGGCAATTATGTCAATTTTCCTCCATTTATAAGGTATATAGGGAAGTTTCCGGCCTTGTGAAAGAGTATGTGAGTACTGGTTGTAGACAAGGATCCAGGAAAGCTATGTTAGGTGAGCTGAACACTGTAAAATATAGAAATAACTCAATCTGTAATCAAGTAGCTTTCCTGTAATATTAATTTTTACCACATGTAATAAGCTTAGAAAACTTAGTTCGTATGTGTGACACAGAAAACAATTATTCATATTTTCAATGCAATATTTTTTCAATGCAGTGAAAATATCATATTTTTTACGTATAGAAGACATCGTATCGTAGACATTTTGCCGTGCACGACATTTTTTAAAAAATCAGAACGGCTGACGAAGTTAATGAAAAGTTTCTGCGTGGCTAATAAATAATTAGACAAACACGGGTGAAAATAATGTACATTGTATAAATAGTCTAAAAATTACATAACACAAACTGTAGGATAAAGTATACTTTAGAAAGCGGAACGTGCAGTATAATATGCTAAGGGTCTATAAAATCAGCATGACTTTGGAAAGATGGTTATTCCTGTAACACATAAAATCAGCATGACAATGTTAGTGAGAGGAAGGTGGTTGGAATATTTTCGTTTTTATATCGCGGGTTAAGCGCAAAACAGTCGTAACTCAATATAATAAAAGAGTAAGTTACGACCGTTTTGCGCTAAACCCGCAGTATGTGCATTTATAGACAGTATTGAACAATATCGTTTAGTGTATAAAATATGTACTGGTTAGTTTGCGGGGTCTTCATTTTTTGTGTTTTAGGGGTTAATATTGAATAATACTAGGGGGGGTGTAAACATGAGATTCAATCAAGACCGAGCGCATGGAAAGTATTTACGCTGAGTAAGATAAATTCATTTAGAAAAAAGGGAAAAAGGTGCTAATTTTTTAGGGGGCAACCAAATTATATTCAAGAATAAATTAAGAAATAATTATGTGTCAACTTTTTTTACTATTCAATGAAGAAACGTTTCGCCGTTGTAAAATCTTTCAATTGTGAATTAATTAAGATAACTATTTTGTATTTTAGAAATATTTGTAAACGAGTTTTATAATACAGGAGAAAGAATAAATTTGTTTAATAGCTCATGATAGGAAGTGAATGTAGAAAAATAAATTATGATTATTCAGAACAGAATTATAAAAAAAATATAATATAAATAGATTTCTACAAGTTATTAGTTTTATTCAATAATTGTTTAAATGTTTATATTAAAGTTTGGTACTTATTTTTAACGCTAATTTTAAAGAACAGAATAGATAATTTATTACATGATTTGAGTAATACTTCATTATCCATGGAAATACAAAACATGATGTGAGTTTTATCTATCATATAGTAAAGTTCCGCTATTAAGACCACTTTTGTTATTTCAAATTCATGCGATTTTTTGACAATTATTAAGAAACAAATACTAAATTTGTGAACAAAAGGGTCTCTATAATAAGACCATTTCGCTATTCTGACCATAGATTTTGCTGGTCTTAATAGTGGAACTTTACTGTATTTTAGATTCCATAGTTCAGGCGGTGATGATGTGTTTCGTTTTTGAATTTATTTGAATGTAATATAAAGTACATTATTGCTTGGAAGTGTATTTATCTAATTATGGTGATATTGTTTGGACAAAATATGTATTCATTTATTGATTAGAATAATTTCAAGAAGACAAATTCGACACAAACTCAATTTATCACACACCATGTACTTCGAATTTACTGAACATATATTTAAAACACACGAGCATTTCAGTGTCATTTTATAATAAGTTAAATTTCGGTTAACCAATATTTTATTATTTTTGACCATGATGAACAATGTCTAATATTTCATAGAGACATAATTGTACAAACAAGAACATCAAAGCTATGGTCATTAGAATATGAGATCATTACAGATTTATACATTTTGAAATTCCAGTCTTTGCCTTAATTTTGTAAAGCACTAGCCCGATTTTGTTACGCCATATAGTAAGGAAAAATATTTACTACCCAACAAAAGGAAATTAAGAAATTACCACTAGCCAGCATCAATATTTACAAGCCGCCCTTACATATAGATTTTTTTATATTTTAAGCAATGATTGTATAATTTGTTTAGTATAGTACAATGTTAGTTAAACACATCTACATATGTTAATTTTGTTTTCTTGTTCAATATACAATGCTCTTATTTTGTACTTTTTCCAGATCAAAAGACGTAAATTTTCTAAACGGTACAGTGAACGCTGGCATGTAGCGTGACGTAATGTCGTAATAACTCAATGTCGTAAACTTGTTTTACCAGAAAACGGTTAATAATAAAATTTGTTTTTATCAATTAAAATAATAAATCTAGAAATATGATTGTTGTGTTGTGTATATTTGTGCATTATCAACATTGTCAAATGGTTGCATTGAATTTAGCTGTAATGTAATATTGTCATAAACGAGAATAAAATGTGTGAAAATATTTAGATATTTCTGATAATAAAAAGTGACATTTTCAAACTTAATGATCCATGTCCGTCATAAATTTGATAAAATACAAAAATAAATCAAAATTTTCCTACCCCATTACAATAAATGTTTTTTTGTGTGTTAAAATTTCAAAGTTAAAGTTTTTATACTGTGATAGCTTACAGTTGGTACAAAATTACTTTGTATCGTGTTATTTCTAAACGTTTGATAATTTGTTTTGTCATGTAACAATCAACAATCAGTGGTACAAGATTAACCCCGCTGATTTAAATACTTTTTACAGTACATCTGTACTCACTATGAATAAAATAGATAATCGTACTTATGTACAGGGTATTTAAAGTAGCGCCTGAGAGTTGAATAAATTTACAAAAGCTGAAACATGTTTCTTTTTATAATAAAGATAGTCCTAACCTTTTGAATACAATATATGTACACATCATTCAAATTCAAATAACTTTACCAACTGTCGATTTTCAATCAAAATCATAGTCCGTTTTAGTGTATGTTTTTTAATTGGATTAAAGCCGTGTCAACACGATTTAGGTCATTTTACGGCGTCCAGCGCACCTAACCTATTTTTTCTGGACCCTTGTCTATAAACAGTACTCACCTACCCTTCCACAAGACCGGAAACTTCTCCATATTATCTAATCAATAAAGGAAAATTGACATAATTGTCAAATTTTTATGGAAGGGTATTGCCTCCCCGAGTGGGATTCGAACCCTGACCCCTTCGGGGCATGAGATTCCAAATCCCGGCGCGCTACCAACTGCGCCACCGAACCGGTTTTCATACTCAACATAAATGCAACATAAAATAAGGGAATCACATACGACATTCTAGGTTCAATTCCCAATCGCAATAATTCTATACTTCCACGAAATTCTAACAAATGGCATATTTTTGTAAAAACGTGTCTTGGAAAACTAGTTTGGTAAGCTGAGAGACGTATGTAATGTATTGACCCAGACTGAAAGAATTGAAGATAAAAAAGCAATTTCTTTATATTCCATGTGTAGGTTAATTCAAATTCAAACTTTTCTTTCTTGGGGCTCGGGTTCCAATAGATATTTAGAAGTGGCCATTAGCTTGTACTTTTGACAAGACTTTAATGGAGGAACTGAGTAATGAACGTTGTCGGCTTTCTTGTGAATCTATTAAATCGACCACGTAGAAAAAATCATAGAACTCATTTATATCGAGGGTTTCCCGCAAGACAGTAGTAACTCGTTCTTTAAAGCAATGCACTTACCACAGTCTTGCAGTCAACCCTCGATATTCTATACGTACCTTTGTTTTCCAGTCAATTTACGATTTTTACGGCATATTTTGTTGGCATCCATTACTAGTGGGCTACCTACAGCCCTGAAATATACAAAAACAATCATGTAGAAGATTAAATGTGGTAAAACCTGTATATTTATTTTATGTTCTTTGATTTATCATAATGCTATATAAACTTTTAAAAAAATACTGTAAAATTTCATTGACAGGAACATCATAATCGCTCGTCCTAAATTTTCTTTTTAAATTAGGCCATGCCAAATTGGAATTTTGTTAAGCGTCTGTGTGCGCGTAGGTTTTAGAGTCCTCAATCCAAAAAACAAACACAATTGTTTGTGAAATTTTCTTAAATAAATCTGTTGTTCCGGGATTTGATAAATAATTGTTTTCAGTAAATACTGATAGTTCCTTGTTTCTGTGTATTTGATTAATGAAAATGTACATGTGTATGTTGTATATACTTTTTTATGGAATTACTTTAATCTCCCATTAATGTCATAAACATTCATGTACTGCCAAGTACTTATTTGTGTGAATACTAGCTAGAATGGACATGTCATGTGTTTTCGTTTTCGGTTTGTGTGTTTTGGTGAATAGGTACCTAGGTTTGTCAAACTTGAGTTGACGCTTAACAAAATTCCAATTTGGCATAGCCGTAAGTATTAGGGCCTTAAACTTGTCGCAAATCGCATCATTTTGCAATTACAATCATGCTCTTTATAGCAGAAATTGACTGTATTTTCAACTTTCTTTGAGAAATACAATACATTTAGCACAGGAAACATGTTTTTCAAAATCTTGTTTGAGCGTTTTTTAACTATTGAGTCAAGAAAATGGACAGTTTCTACCCATGCTTAGCTAAAAACACCTGAATATTTGTAAAGATTTGATAAAGTCAAATAACGGAATATACCGGAAATACTCGATGTTCAAATAATTGTCATATAAGATTGCGTGACTAATGATATCATGAATTGATATTGTTAACAAGTATTGTACACATGCTAAATGGTCGACTATTTCTTACAGTCACCTGGTGGTAATTAAAACCTTTAGTTTAAGGCAACACATTATTACAAAAATCTACAAAGATGTAATTTTAAAAGTTATCATTATATTAAGTTCAAATGTTACATGATACACGGGGTAATTAACGCTAGTGGTTGAGATTTCTTGTTTTGATAGTGACGACTAAAGTGTCGATCATATCAGATCTGACATAGATACCTTAAATGTCTTAATTGAATTACATTGAACTAATTATCCTTGGTCAATTATACTAATCCGAGATCTTCTGTAATTCTAGATCATTGAAGTTTGAAATCAAACCAATACCAATTCTTTGCTTTTTTAAATTCTCATTTTAGTAGTTTTTTATGTAAAATGGTTAAATTTCGTACCTATTGAAGAAAAGTAAACACTCCAACGTTCTTGGTGTTTGCGTATATACTTATTAATTAATATTCATTTTTTGAATAAATTGAATTAATTGAATTTTAATTATTTATGACAGTTGATTATCACGTGACTGCACCAATTATGTAAATTGATAAAGCATTATGACATTTATCATTAAATAGTCCCGAGTTTAGATAAACTTTGGAGTTTATAACATTAAGTATAAACGATCGGTACAACTGGTTTTAGTAATTTGTTAAAACAGGTAGTCCATGGCAACAGCTGTTACTCAATTGAAATAAAACTCAATTTATGGAAGATTTTGAAAATTTTCATGAACGGTAATATTGATATATGTTTCGCTTTTGTTCACGGAAATTTATCTTATAATAATTTGACATTTTCTATCGACAGACGTACACTTCTTTACAGTGTAAGAACACAGTGGAAATAAAATCAAACAAAATAATTAGAGACATTGGTCAGTTAGATACATTTACATACTCTAAAATCTGCAAGTTTATTTAACATTATAGTGAAATATCTCAATTTCTAACTGTGCAGCTCATTGTCAATTTCTCATGTTTCTTTATCCAATGACTTTACTATAGTTTCTTACATTTGACAAAAATGTAATCAATGTAAATTTTTAATGGTTAGAAACAATGTTTGAACTGTTCATTTTTTAGTTAATTGGTAAAATTGGATGACAGATAACTCTCTTATTCTTTTCAACGACTATTAAGAATAATATAAACTAACTAAAACCAATCAAAACAATTCTGTTGTTTATACGAGTATACATAAAGGAAAATACAAATATAGTTATTTCAAAGTAACATAACATGTGTGTGTAAACATTAAAATGAACCAATTCATTCCAAAGGTGAAAATAAATGTTGTTTAGTTTGTTAGTAAGGCGGAAAACCACCATAACTTTAGTAAATCATGATCGTGATGGTAGATTATTTTACATGTACCATTACTCCAACAAGACACTTATAAAAACTTATCAAAATTATACTCTAAACATTTTATCATCATCCTGAGCATACCCTGACGTGGATTAGTTTATTGTATTTTTTACATGAACAGTTTTTTTTGGTTGTTTTTTTTGTACGAACTATAATTATATTGGTATTCTAGACTTTCAAATCAACTATTGGATATATATACGAAACGACATTCTTTTAACTACATACCATTGTCATTGTTAAATTGTATTCAACTGTCAGTGGTGCATACATTAACCTCGCTGGTTTAAATACTCACTGCAGTACTTATTTGCATACAAAATTACTGTAATAATATTTAAATAGATGGGGTATATGTATTCGACGCGGACGGTTGAATAAAATCAAACAATATTTTAATATTCAAATTAATTATTATTATTATTATTATTATTATTATTAATTATTCAAAGTGATCAATGCTCAATGACGTAATCACGACGATTCTAACCGTACGGACACTTGTTACAAAACCACGTTACACAGATATAATCACGTGACCTACTGAGATGAAATAAAAAGTTGAAAATAAAAAATCATGAAAAAGTAAAGCCTAAATTACATCAAATTTGAATGAGTCTACATTTTTGTTCAATCCAGACATAGTGAACTCTGATTGGTTAACGAAAACTTTTGATGTCTGCCTACCTGCGCTGAAAATTATTACAAACACTATCAAAGATTAAAATCGTCTGGGTTTAAATATGTATAAAATGTTGATAACGTTAAGTCCTCTTTTCCTTGTGATTAAATGTTCATAAAACTAAATAATTAGAAGAAAAAAATAAATATTTTTTGTACACAGATTGTTGAAAGTGTTCTAGCTATATCCAAGATTCTTGTAATGTTTAACTAATATATCATATGACGTAAGGAGGTTAGGTAAAGATGGTGACTAGTTCAATCATGTAGCTACGAGATGATTGCACGGTGTTTCTAAAAAATAAGAAGTCTTCCTTTCTCTTAAAAGTTTCATTCATTTTTTGACATTATCTTTAGCGAAACTATTTTGCAGAAACTATGACATATTTTCTAAAGTCATGGATATAGTGCTGATGTAGCATGCTGGTCCTAGAAACATGCAAAAATAATTCAATACAAGGCCATTATAGTCACTACTTTCAAATAAAATGTTTGCGGGGGAAAACATTGTTGGTCCATTGTGTAAAAGTGAGCTAGTTATTAAATATGTTCAAGAGAGCTGGTTAGGGGATCAATATACATCCAGAACAGGCCCCAGTTTCACAAACAAACTTAAGTGCGCACTCAATAACTGACTCAAGTGTTTTTGTCTCTAAATAGCTTGTCAATGTAGTTGGAATGACTGTTATTACATTATCATGCTAATGATCATATATAGAATGTATCAACATAAAATATCAAAGGTTTTATTATAAACTTAAAGCCTCAAACTCAGACTTCAATTGAGACTAAACTCATCAATTCATTAACAGACTCAAATCAATGCAATTGAATTTAACCTTATTCAAGCAAGTTCATCAGTTTTATTTTGTATAAAATGACTTTTAACCATATATATTGGAGTTTCTAATGATACTATATTTGTTGTAACATTGATTAAATTTGCAAAATTTATGATCAAAATAGAAGATTGAGTTTGAGTACTAAGTTGAGTTTTTTCCGTGAAACTGGGGCCAGAGTTTATAAGCGGTGTAAAATCCAAATTCTGTTTTGGTCATTTCAAAACTAGTTTACAGCATTCTTTATATATATGTAGTTAGATTACATTCGCGCTGACCTGTCAATAAAATTCAGTTTTGTCATTTTGTAGAATCAGCTATACTATGTATATATGTTAAGACAGCTTTTTATGGATAGTAAAGTCAATAAAGGACCTTAGTCAGTTATTTCCCCTTGTATACTCTTCAAATAGGTAGGTCCAATTAGTTGGAATACTCGGATTTTACCCTTACTTTTAATGTCAATTTGCCAAAATCATTCAATTTGTTTGAAATTCAAGCCAAGTATTTTTAGGGTAAAGAACTATCTAAATTTCATCACTTCTGTTAATATCTTAATGATATTAAATATATAAGATGCAATATTTGTTGTCCTTACATAGGATTTCAATGATAAAACCCGAGGATTCCAACTGTAAGGACATACTAACCAATTGGATTGCTTCAGATTTTATCAGGGAAAGATAACTGACTAAAGTCCCTAATTGTAACTGCTTCACCTAATCTCTCAGTCGTAACCAATCGGTTATTTTCGTAACATGTAAATATATATTTTAATTGGATCAACCTGTTCGAGTTCATAGTGATATACCCAAACGCAATCGGTTTAATAAGCTTTTTACAAACACTATGAGAAAATTCTTCCATTTTAAGGTATTACAACCCGGTTTCTTTCATTTTTTGTGGACGGTGATTACTGGTAATTTTAAAGTGTTGCTTATTTGAATGTTGGTATTGGCTGGTAATAGGCTTGTTTATAACATGTATGATCCTCTGCCTAGAAATGAACCACTTTGGAATTAATCATGGACATGTTTTTACTGTTTTCCTGGACTGATTTGTTAAAAAGAAATACTTCGATCACCGAACGTATCACAATGACAATGATTCTGATATTGCTAGTTCTATCTACATATCGTCCACTAAATGCAAAAAGGCACCATAGTGTTCTTAAATCTCATATACGATGGTACCCTTTTTTGCATTAACGGAACGAATTATTATACGATACACATATACACAGTAATTCGGAAGTTTTATAAACAATAGTCAGAGAACCAGGCTAAAACTCAAAGCTTTTCATTGGTTACTTTTAATCACATGACCAAACATAAACCAATTATTTCACTCGTTTTATAGACTGGTATAGTCTGAAAAATTTTAGCCTGATACTCAGCCTTTTTTCAGAATACTTGCACAGTGGTTGAAACAGCCCATTTTTGTACCATTGAAAGACAGTCCAACTGTGTCGGATTTATTACACAGACTATATTACTTATGTTGGTTACACCATTCAGGAGAAATTTCCAAACTTCTTACAGACAACGTAGAATTGATTCTATCATTTTATTGAGGTTGACACGTACCAGTTCAAGGTTATCGGACTATGTACAAAATGCCTCAAATCTTGAGAAAGTTTGTATTTTAAATATTCAATAGTTATAAGGATGAATGCATTGACTTCGCCACAATCAGATGTGAAAATTAATGGCCCGTTATAAGTATATGATATGAAAAGATGGGCTTAAGACGTAGAGAAAAAGTAATAAAATTTAGGATAGTCCCATTTCTAATGCAATAAAATTCTCAAAATTATTCGATTTAAAAGTTTTAATAGTTTTCCAGAAAAATGAAAACCACAGATTGCTTATCTCACATGGAGCTCCATTAAACAGGTTGTTACTGGAGGCTCACTGTGTGCTTTTTGTGATACTTGATATTTTAGTGCAAAGAAAACAATGGCCTAGTTACATGTGATAAAGACATTCTTGAAGAATATTTGGACTTTTTCTCTCACAGTATTACTGTCTGATATTATGCATGATTTGGACGATTATGTGTCCCCCCCCCCTATTTGCTGGTTTGAATATTTTAGTATTTATATTTCAGAATCCTGCAGCTTAATTTATATATTTATTTTTTTACTAGATTTAACGCCGTGTCAACACAATTTTAGGTCATTTTACGGCGTCCAGCCCACCTAACCTATCTTTACAGGACCCTTGTCTATAACCAGTACTTACCTACCCTTCCACAAGGCCGGAAACTTCTCCATATTATCTAATCAATGGAGGAAAATCAACATTATTGTCAAATTTTCATGGAAGGGTAAAACCTCCCCGGGTGGGATCCGAACCCGCACCCCTCGGGCACGAGATTCCAAATCCCGGCGCACTATCAACTGCGCTATCGACCCGGGTTGTCTTATATGTGAAGTAGATTCTATGTATGGTTATTATAATAATGTATACAAGAATTGGGTTAGTTTTTGGATATGTTTATGATTTGACTCATAAAAGCGACTAATCTAAGATGGAATGAAACCATTTGTGGCCACACATTTATAAAAACATGTATAAACAGATGAATAATGTAAAAGTACTTTAAACAATATAACTTTCACCAACAGTCACCTCCTAACAACAGTCACCTCCTGACAACAGTCACTTTAAACTCCCTTGTTCATTTTGCAACAGTTTTGATCCTACCATGGTGGGTACAAACGGTCACCTTCCAACTTCAACAAAAGGCCTGCAAATTGACTCCAAAACACATGTATAAAAACCTCTCAAGAAGATAATTAAAAGTTCTGAACAAAGCGTTTGCCATTAAGTTGCAGTAAGTTGTTTTAATAATCCAAAGTCTTGCATGTAAATTTAGGAATTGAAAGCCGCAAGTAAGAGAGAGTATCTGCGTGTGGCCATGCAATGTTTGCATTGTGACAGTTTACAACTTTTTGAGGTCAGACAATTTTAGATTTTGTTCTTTTTTGTCATTTATAACAATAAGTCTCAAGTAGAGCCATTGTACAATTTAGATAATACGTCATCTTGGATGAATGGGTTCCACATTAAGACAAGTGGTCCGCAAATAATGATTAGGAAATATAATATTTTATCTGAGAGAGGAGAACATTAGAACTACAAATACATTCACAGAGAAATAGAAGAGTATAATTTATTTAACTGGTTGCAACTTGTTACAGTTTGTCTATGGTGTGAATCGTTCATCGGCTCTATTTTGGTAATATGTAATTGCTTTGAGCTCATCGTCTCCAAAACATACACAGAAAAAAATCGTTCCGTTCTTGCTTTCAGGTTTTGCAAACTGTTTGTATAGAGATACATCAGAGAACATTTAAAGATTTGTGTTTACTTTGAAAATTAGCCAATACAAAGGAGTACCATGTTTCATTAATTGTCTTCTATATGTGGCACAGATTGTCATTGTTCAAAGTTGGTTGAGGTCAGAGAGAAGCATGGGAATATTGGTTATGGAATGTTCGCCATTTATAAACTGTTAATTCTAACAATTGGTGGCGACCAACTGCCTTTGTATTTCAGGTTATTTTTTCATTATGGACATTCGCTAATCATTTCACATCTAATCGAGAATTTGTTTCTTTATGCAGGAAAATATAGGTATACGGATAGATATATTGGTAGGAGGGAGAATGGTCGTAGAAATTATTTCATGACAAAGCTCCTCGAAAGTATGCCACCCTTTGATCAGTAGATTTGTGCTCTACTGACTTAGCTAGTCGGGCAACAGTGAGGTATACGTCTACATCGGCTTGGTTAGAAAATAGATGATTAATAAATCGTCGCAAATGAATGACCATATTAAACACATAAAAAGGCAAACGTATTTATATAGATGCATTTTGTTGCTTAAGATGCAATGGGGTGTATTTCTCCAATTTATTTAACAAAACACGAATGAATAGGTCAAATCATATAATGTTTACAGTGTGTAAGCTATGAAGTAATATTGTCATATTTAAGATCTAAAGATCACTTATTTACGGCGTAAATATATTCAGTTAATTGGTTCTCAACATTGAATGTATGCAGCGTATGGAATTTTGAGAAGCAAGAAATATAATTTTATGTAAATGGAGTTTTATTGTATATATAAATGAGTTTACGTTAAGAATGACAAAACGCATCACTAAAGATTATCAGACCAAATGTTTTGCAAATAAAGGAACATCTTTCACGATGTGCAGGAGGCTCCTGATAACCCTCTTTTAAACATTGATTACAAGCACATACATTTTGATGGAGTGCATAAATATCGATTTAAACTTTGAACATATGCTCAAAAATATAAAGAAAAGTGAGATCCATAAAATAATCGCACAATGCGTGATTTTTAATCCAAAAAATCCATACACATTTTATTACCTGAAAATGAAACAAAATTAGATAATTTAGATATTGAATATTAGTTGTGTTTTACTGGTCCAGTACTTTGGTCACAACAACCGGTCATATCATAGCACGAGAACTTTAGTATTATCAAGGGTTTTATTGCCAACCAGACAAACTCTTTACTTTACAAACAAGTAGTTTTTACAAATGTATGTAAGTGAAGTTATTTCTTAATTAGCTTGCTTTTACTCATTAAAACCCATCGTGCAGACGGACAGACAAACTGGGCGTACAGAAATTCATCACTTGCACTTTAATGTTTTCGTTTTTTGCAATTTTAAAGAAAGTCGCCTATGCATCAATTAAAATGACAGTTATATTAGGTAAAACGTGATTAGAAAGTCGCCTGGCTTTTATCTGAACATATCCGAATAATGATAACATGCTAAGTGAATCCATAGGAATCAAGGCGTCTGTCGATAGACGAAGTATGAAAGTATTACATAATGTACAACATTACGTTCAATACCCCTAGACAATATGATAATAATGTAATGGTTTAATCTAAAGTCTCTAACAAACCTGTACTGGTAACCTTACTGTGTCCAAAATTTAGGGAAATTTAGAATTTAGAAGTTTTGTCTTATGTTTTCAGTAGGGATGTAACGGTTAACCGATATACCGGTTAATATTACAATACGAATTCTGACGGTTTTTAACTGGTTAGTTTGTTCCTGAAACGTTTTAGTTTTTGTAGTTATTGGTCGCATTCATTGTTTTTCATCAGAATCGGAAATTTCAGTGTTTGAATAAATGTTAATATATGTTGAAAACTTGAAATAAGTTTATTATGCTAATATAGGTTATGCATTTAGACAAATGAGAGAATAGGTCTCCGAAGTCTGTTTCAGACATGCATTTTCTAACATATAGTCCATTTTACACCAATCATTCAAACATTTGTATGACTGATTTATTTGAACATACTTATATGTAAGTATGTTGATCCAATTGATGCATGGACATTACAATGTACATGTAATTCCTACATTGCATGCCTATGTAAATAGCAATAAGTAATGCAATATAACAATATTACAGTAAAAAATGCGAGTATATGACTGCAAGTATTTTACTCTTTTTAGCCTAAGATCAGAGACCAATGAATGTAGATTTTTAAAATCAGATTTCAAGTTAATTGTTTCATCATATTATATTATAGCAAAGCCATAAATTATTGCATTCATATATTATTACTTCAATCATAGCAACAAAATTATCATATAATGATTTTTTGTTTCTATTAATGTTTTCGATTTGATGAATACGCCTTAATGTGTATCAATTATATAAAAAGGTCAATATATTTTAGTAAGAAACGTTAGCATGTCATTTTTGAGGAACAAAATTATTCTGTATTTGTCTATTTTTCAGCAAAATTTCAAAATTATGAATTATTACAGTGTATAGCTATTTTCGATATTCCTGGTGTGGGTTTTCTTGTCATAGCATATTGTCATACTCTGCAGTGTTAAAATATTATAGTCCCTGTATGTATTAATTCGGCAATTTTGTAATTGTGTACATTTATCGAATGAAATATTATCTTTAGCTATAATATGCCACATACTTATAATGACTGTAAAAACAGCTTTGTTTAATGCTATCAATGATGTCTTTGGTTACACTCAGTTAGTTGAAACATTAAAGGTACTAGTTCACAGATTTGGTTTATTTTTTATATACATGTAATTTCAAACTACCATTCATCGACATCTACATTTTACGTCGTCTTAGTCACACTTGACTATTACGCGACAGTGTCTGTAAATGTGTAAAAAAAATCTTATTATTTTAAAACAAACTGACTTAAATGTTGCAAGAAATAAGCAATAAAAGTCACAAAAAATACACTAAAAGTGTCTATACCGTGACATACGGGGTAGATATTTACTACATTAAACACCATCATTTGTAGTTGTATGTCAATTTGCACTAAAATTGTCATTATCAGAACACTACTTTCCTGCTTTCAAAAATATTTCCGTACAATGTCGATAGTCATAGAAAAAAGTTGATATTTAAGTTGAAATTTGTGAACGAGTACCTTTAAAAAAACTGGACATCAAATAAACTCTCTACTTAACATGGGTTGTCCCTAACATTTTATGAGTCATTAACTATCAACGTAAGGTCATTTACACTTGATAAAATATCAGTATCTTCATACTAGGGTACATTTAATATTTCATACCATGTTTTTATACTGGGTTAAACACCTTGTCAGCACAATTTAGATTTTTTACAGAGGTCAGCACAACTTACATAGCTTTCCTGGATCCTTGTCTATAACCAGTACTCACCTACCCTTCCACAAGGCTGGAAACTTCTGTATATACTTTAAATGATGGAAGAAAAATGATTTCATTAACAAATTTTTATGGAAGGGTATTACCGCCTCGGAAGGGTGGCACGGAATGGCAGATTCGAACTTCCGGTGCACAACCAGTTTCCGCTACAGGCCCAAGTCTATACCATATCTAACAACTATATCTGTTTGTGTAATAATGTTTGTATCATTTAAAACTTGACTTCATACTTGTTTTTTTAAAACGATCAATATTTTATTTGTTTATGCTATAAAATGTACATATTATACAAGATGATAGTTATACATGTATGTTTGTTCTGTTCTATTCTGTTCTTGTTTTAGTGTTAAGTTTCAAGTATAAGTCAATTCTATATTCCATGCCGAGTATATATATTATTTGTCAAATACCACTACACTGTTTCTCGGCATAGGAACCCAAAAATACATAATAGAACTTAATATAATTGATAGTTTAGGATTTAGTTTATGTCAATAGACAATACAATATTCGGAATTGGAACACAGTCCGACCTAAAACAGTATTTTTTTATATATTTTTTACGAGATCTAACTCCGTGTCAACTTAATTTACGCCATTTTACGGCGTCAAGCGCACCTAACCTTGCTTTCCTGGACCTCTGTCTATTATCAGTACTCACCTACCCTTCCACAAGGCCGAAAACTTCTCCATATTATCTAATCAATGGAGGAAACTCGACATTATTGTCAAATTTTCATGGAAGGGTATAACCTCTCCAGGTGGGATTCGAACCCGCACCCCTCGGGCACGAGATTCCAAATCCCGGCGCGCTACAAACTGCGCTATCGACCCAGGTTCCTGAAACAGTAAAGTTCCACTATTAAGACCATCAGAGTCGATGGGTTTTCTATCGGAATGTTCTTATTGGAACCATTTTCATTGTTAATAAAGCATTTAGGTGTAAAACTCCTCACAACATTAAATATTTTGCTATAACCAACATTGTCTTATAGAACGAAACTTCACTGGCCTTACGTGTTTTCCAGATTCAGAAGAAATAATTGTTAAATTTACATGTTGTTTTGTTTCATAAGAGTTGTACCACCTTACATTGTTTCTTTTATGTCTCTCCTACAACTAGTTGCCTTGAAACACGCTTACAATATATGGACAAATAAACTAAACTATCTAAATAATAACACATAACTAAATAATAATCGTATACTAACTTAAAAAATAAATAATATAATTGATGTCTAGGGTTATATTTATGAGAACAAAAATGTTAAATAACAAATTGTGTCACTTTTTAAACTTATGATTCGTGAAAGACTACATCGACGTACCAAAATAATGAATTAAGTTAATAAAATATGACCATAATGGTGCTTTAATTAAAAATGTATACATCTATCTAAAATTCCAATCTTTGCCCAAACACTTTTATTTTTGATATCATAATAATAAAATTCTAATTTCTAATTATGTTCTAATTTTGATCTGATTTTAATTTGGTCTTCCGACATTCTGAATTTATGAAATGGGTACGAGAAAAACTGCCTTTATTTTTGTCTTTGAATTTGGAACACTAAAAGTACACGAAAGGGTAGAAGGCACCACGGTCAATATAAGTGCATTATAGTGTTTTGGTCTCAGAATAGTGCCACCCGCCTCTCCATGCACGGCTAGATGGTGGTTTTAAAACTTAAGAAAAGACAACGTGCTTTGTTATATGTAGTGTAATGCATTGTTCTGTTCTATTCTGTTTCATTTTAATTTAATTTGATTAAGCACACTGTAAAAGTTTATTCAACATTTACATTTGGTTTGTATTTTCTTATAACAATATTATATTTTATTTGTTTATTAAAGTGTTATATGACTGGCAATCGTAAAAATTTGTAATTGTCTAACAGATATTACGGCTATTACAAATTTACCGTAAAAAATAATGCTATATATTATCATATTCTACGATACGAACAATCTTATAAACATGAACAAATGAGGTTGTAAGTCATGGTCTATCAACACCTGGACATAGCCAATATCCGTAAACATATATCTTATAGACCCCTGTCACCTTAATCAGTTTGGGAACCAGCAGAAACATAAATAGACATTTGTTACCGTGGTTACAGAATGTATAGTCTGTACATGAACTAGTCTAGACATCTGGAACAAACTAATAAACACATACCCTCATCAGTGACTGACAACTGTCCGATACTGAGTGTATATAGAAAAGTTACCATATATACATCATATGACCAAAACTTCATGATCGTTTGTAGGCCAGGCCGGGAATTCAACCCTAACCCAATGTTAAATAAAACATCTAATTCATGCTTACATTCGTTGATAAATTGAAATTTTGGAAAACAAAATGTGTGTGTGTATTTGAGATGATTTACGTTACATCCCCGTGTGTGTAATTACAGAAGAAAGGTGTCGTTTGATATACTTAAATAACGTATTGGTGCTTAATACGAAATTGACTTGATTTTTACAAAAATACTAGAAACTACAAAAATAGAATATATTTTACTTTGAAAAGCGGACGCGGTCAATCTAATGCCAAAAAACAAATTTGCCATTCCATTCACAACATCTTTCGCTCATTTTTTCATTAAAAAGTATTCATTATTACAATTTATGTTCAGTGATCATGAATGCATCTTTACTGCAAATATGTCAACAAAGAAATTCGCAAAACGCATTTTGTCTAATCTCCATTCAAATTAAAACATTTAAAAATATACATTGTCTTCAAATTTACAAAACGTTTACTGTATTATATTTTATACATTTTATTCAATGAAATTTCAGACATACTTTTGGTATTTATTTAATCAAAGTGGAATTTCAGAAATTCCTTTCTTTATTAGATATTTATTATATTACACAATTAAATACATATTTACGAGCACGCAATCTTAAAATTCTATAATTTAAATTTTAAGAGTCAATTTCTAATTATTTAATTGTTTCAATGGATTTATTTCGTCAATGTATAAAGATACGAGAATGTTTAAAAACGCGTTTAGAAGAAAGTAAGACGTTTTTTAAATTGACCAATTATTTAGAAGTGTATATTAAGTTTCAGGTTGAGTACTTTTATTAGTCGACCATCGCCTGATATGTATGCTTCATTTGTGTTTAATGCATTTAATCATGTAAAATTTCATATATAAGTAAGAAAACACCTTTTGGCAACCAACATCAAAGGACGTCGAAGAAAAGCGCGCCAAATCCATCAATTAAATCCTAAGATATAAAATATCAAGAAATAAATTAAATTAGGTCAAATGATAAACATATTAACTAGATTTATCTATTTTATACAGACAAAATAATATTTTAGTTAATGAAAAATCACATTTTTACACTAAAAACTAAGGCATAGTTTTGTGTTACTGACTTACTAACACGCCACATATTTAGTAAAACCACATTTTGTAATATATTCAAATGATTGTTGTTCGATAAAATAGTTAACTATTTATTCAGTATCAGTGAAATTAACATAAAATACACAGATATGAAGGCCCGAGGGGTGTGTGTCAAACGTTCGCATATTTTCAAAATGGTTTTTATACTACTATATGTATTGTAAATCAAAGCTTTTAGCAATGTGTTTGCCCATCCCGAATAAAAACAATGTATCATCGTAATAGAATGACCAATATTTTAAAATATGTTACAGGCATTGCAAATTAAATAAAAAAGAATGATATAGATGATTTCCACTTCGTGTTAAAAGCATAATTTGTCACATCACTCAAGATATATAGCTCTGCAACCTCTAAGGAAGGTTTAAATCTGTGTGTCCGCCATTACTATCAATCATACTCGGCTAGACGAATTCCAAACTCAATTCAAGCGTCTGGAAGCAAAATATTTGATCATCGTTTTGTTCTATTATAGTATGACAAAAAATAAATAAAAACCACCATACTCACCACCACTGTCCGATAATATTCGCTGGAAACATGAGATAAAAATACAAACAAACATACACCCGTTGTATTTTCATTTTTTAACCACTAAGTACAATAAATAGTTTCATATATCGAAGAAGTTCATTAAAACACGCACTTTGTGCGATATTCATTTTTATTCCATCGCTTTACGTATAAAACTTTCATCCGTTATGTAACGAAAACACTCTTAAGATGCATTTGTGATTTTTGTTTTGAAAAGCACTGATGCATTTGTGGTATATACATCTATATCACAGGGAACACTAATCGACTTAGGTTTCCAATAATTTAATATCTTATTTTATTTCACATTTAATAAACGCCATTATTTTGCGTATTACGTATTATGATCACATTAACAAAACGTCGAAGTATTTGAGATATTAGAGTTGTATTTAACACTAGTTTAGACCAGGACTAGAAAAACCAATCTCCTCTGTTAGTTAAACATCCACTTGTTTGTCTTGTAAAACTATCTTTTCTTGTTACTTTGCCAACACTTCACTTGAGACATTCAAATTTTACAGTTATAATCCAGCATCACTTATGTGTCAACTTTTTTTCTTAACTACTAATATACGTATAGTCATAATTTTCTTGTTGAAGTGTAACCTCTTAGGGGTAAAATTCTCACAACAAGTGGGTTAATTTCCTCCAGAAGTCTAGCTGATGAAAGAATTCCAGAATTCCACAATCTCTTGTAATAATATAAGCTCTATTTTATACATTATCTTATTTTTCATATATTTCCATTCATTAATTTTTTTTTATCTATTCACTAGCAGAAACACAATTTTATATTAAAACTCGAAATTTTCAACACCACTTTTGTGTTTTCTTTTACAGGTGTAATACAATGATGCTACGTTTATTTGGTAAATTTGCATTCAAAATTTTATAAAAATACTAATTTCCAATAAAACTATGCACGTCTCTTCCTTGTTTCAAAATTCACTGTCAGAGTTGTTGACATGGAAACATCCTTCCTCTGGTCAAAATATGTTCTGTGTTCACCAGTGCAGCAGATTGAAGTGAAGTTGTTCCAATAGTCTGTTATAAAAGAAATAAAATATAGAAAATAAAACCCTGTTACTGATAGTTAAAGATTGTATAATCTTATAAGAAAACAACATTACACTGATTCTATTGGTTACAGTGAGGAAATGAGCGAGGATGACTTTCTGTATATAAAAACACATGATTGGGTCAATCAGTGCAATAACACAAGTGTCTGTATGTTGATACGAGGCCAAGAGTTAAGGCAACAGGAAAACAAATAAATCATGAACAGTGTTGTTTTTCCTGTACAATCGTAGATGCAGTATATGGATAATCATAACGAGGGCATTAATAAGCTGTCTAAATTATTTCTTCATCTTTTTAGAAAGACTCCCTACCGTGACAATATCTCCCAACGACTTCGTCTGCCGCAAGAAATTTCCAACTTTCAAGTTTTCACAATCTGAAAACCAGACATTTGAATAAAAATGTAATATTGCATCGATCATGGTTTTGTATTGATTGAATTACCGAGTGAGGCAACGCCTTTTGTTATTACTTCATTGGTATATTCCTTGTTAGGTCAATTCTGGTTTAGCTATCAAAACGTTTTAGTCTCAATGCCAGACAGTCTAGAGATTCTACATGATAAATATTGATACTCGTAAATGAGGCAAAAAGATGGAAGCAGACATTCGACTAGACGATCTAACATGCAAACAGTCACATGGAAAGTGAAAAAGCCATTTAATATCTAATAGACAGTCACAAACAAAAACAAAGATATACAAAATGCATCACAGATAATCAGGCTATCATACATACAGTCATGTAGACAGACTTACAATTAAGAATAATGCCATAAATACAGAGACATAGACAATCAGGCTATCATACATGCATTCATGTAGACAGACTTACAATTAAGAATAATGTCATAAATACAGAGACATAGACAATCAGGTTATCATACATGCAGTCATGTAGACAGACTTACAATTAAGAATAATGTCATAAATACAGAGACATAGACAATCAGATACTATGTCAAATAGTCAGACAGAATGTCTCAAACACAACTAAACAGTATGTCACACAGTCAGTTTCACAGAATGTCACACAGTCAGTTATACAGAATGTCACACAGTCAGTTACACAGAATGTCACACAGTCAGTTACACAGAATGTCACACAGTCAGTTTCACAGAATGTCACACAGTCAGTTATACATAATGTCACACAGTCAGTTACACAGAATGTCACACAGTCAGACAGACATAATGTAACAAAGTCAGTTACACAGAATGTCACACAATAAATTACAAGAATGTCACACAGCAAGACAGACAGAATGTCACACAATCAGTTACACAGAATGTCACACAGTCAGTCAAACAGAATGTCACACAGTCAGTTACACACAATGTCTCACAATCAGTTGCACAGAATGTCACACAGTCAGGCAGACAGAATGTCACACAATCGGTTACACAGAATGTCACACAGTCAGTCAGATAGTATGTCACACAGTCGGTTACACAGAATGTCACACAACCAGTCAGACAGAATGTTACACAGTCAGTTACACAGAATGTCACACAGTCAGTTAAGCAGAATGTCATACATCAGTTACGCAGAATGTCACACAATCAGTTACACAGAATGTCACACAATCAGTTACACAGAATGTCACACAGTTAGACAGTATGTAACACAGTCAGACAGAATGTCTCACAGACAGTTAGACAGAATGTCAAATAGTCAGAGAGAATGTCACACAGTTAGGCAGAATGCACACAAACAGACAGACAGCCATACAGACAAGCAGACAAACAACAGACAGATCAACAAATAGTCAAACAGAAATATTACCGTGTAGATAAAACAAGTAGTCCGTCAACGGATACACAGACAAAAACGTAAAACATTCAAAACACATTCCATGTTAAACAGATGGTTATTCGGCTGCGGAAATTAGAACAAGCATATTTTGAAATTCGTCTCGTCTGTTGGTTCGTACAGAAACCTGTCTGTCTTGATGTACCTTGATATGATGTCTTAACAAACAAAGATCACATTTTGTCCAGAGATATAAGGTCAGTGAACGGAGACATGAATCACAAATAAACTAAAAATCCTTGTCCAGAAAAAACATTTCAAGAATAATAATTTTTTCAACGCGAACTGTAAACAGAACAAAATGTATTTTAAATCAGAAATGAACTACATATCTTATAAACTATACTGTCCGTTAGTGTCCGATGAAAACGTAAAAACGATATGTATATATACAAGATAGTCTTTCAAGTATATTAGTAATAGCTTGCAACATTTAGGAAGCCAGAATATTTGATTAACATGTATATTTCTAATAATCACAAACCTATGTCTTGTTGCACGTTAACACACACAAGAAAAAAAATTGTTGTATAAAATGTCGAAATAAAACTAGAGTACCATGTGAATAATTGTAGCAATGACTTTAGATGGTTTTATCATTTAATCCATTTGTGTATAATATAAGTGTGTTTTGTCTTTTCCTACAATGTCTAATGTTTCAAAATCTAAACCAACTTATAGCCAGTACAGATGTTCTGATAAATGAGATGAAAGGAAAGGTTTGTAGCTTAAAGTAAGATATGTGAATTCAATTGAATTAAATTGACTGTAAATATGTTAAAAGAAAGTTAGAAAAATACATTTTGCATTTTCCATGGTAACCGTCACGTACATGTTTTTATATTTTAATACTACATGTACTAGTTTAAGTGTGTTTCAGTAAATAATATATAGAAATAAACATTTTTCAACTTAAAAAAATATTTGATAATGTTTAAATGCTTCTAACTCATTTTATTAAAACATTATGGTTTTTGGGGGAGAGTGATATTTTTTGAAAGTTAATGATTGAAAAATAATAACCAAACTTAGGTAACACACTTGTTTTGTTTTTATGTTTTTCTATAAGTGCTCAAATAGATCTTCGTATGTCTATTATTGAAGTAAATGTTTGTATTTTTCGCAGCCGTTTGCTTGAAAAGTCTAAAATGTCACTGTCATCACAGTTCATGGTAAGAAGGTCTTCTGGAAGGAGAAAAGTTGGGCTGTCACAATATACCGGTAAATTGCAATACGCAGCTGCAGCAATATGTACTGCGGTACGATTTTAACGTACCGGTATTTAGCGATATCTTTTATTTTCATTGAAAAATTCTTCCCTTCGCCAATTGAAATAGCAAAATGTCAATTTTCCATTGTTCATTCGATTAAAGCTTAAGTTCAAAGAATTTATCCAATCTGGGCGCGGAGTGTTCCCACAACTCTAAAATGCCCAGTTTTTCTCCAGTCTGCTACAGGCACCTTCTCTGCAAGATCATATAACATACATGTACTTTAATACTGAACATTTGAATAAGTTAATTAAGACGGAAGTATTATGCAGCCGTGTCTTCGGTTTGCAAGGCAATATATCGTGGTACGTATCTCGATACTGTTCTAGCGCATCACAATATACCGCGATACGCTTCTGGCGTATCGTGACAGCCCTAGAAAAAGAACACAGATTGTGGTTGGTGTTTCTATTCCATCCTGACAAAACATTTCTAGCATACAACAATGTTCATATTGTTGATTTTTTACTTGGACAGAGAATACTGTATTGTGATATATATACATTATCATGGCTTTAATACATACAACTATTGAACCCCCAGATTATAGGATTTAATCCATATTGATGTAATAAAGTTGATGTACATCATAAAAGGAAACAACCATCATAATTAAGAATCTTTCTTATAATAATAATTGTATAGTTAAAAAATTCAAAGTTACATGAATATATAAATGTTTGTTCCATGCACAAACGAACAGTGTTGAAGAAGGAAGGTTTTTAATTGAATTAGTTTCACAATTGATTTTAAGTATACATATGTAAGACTTATGACTTTTTTCTTTAGGAAGTTAAAGTTATAAAATATCATTAGACGTCTTCAATATAATGATAAGACTAAGTTGCTTATTATTGAGAAATTAAATTAATTAAATTCAATTTTTTTAATAATTGAATTTATACAATATCTTTGGATGGCGTTTAACTCAACCAAAATGGAGAACATAGACTTAACAAAAAATATGCATCTTTTACAAATATATATATTTCTATGTTTAATGGTAAAAATTGAACATGAGTTTCAAAACAAATGATAAACTAATACTTTGAGAGTCAAAAATGAAAATTCATTTTATATTAATGTCAGTCAATAAATGCATGTATCTAAAATTTAATTTGTACAATCTAAGAACAGTGTGATGTCTTGTTTTATTCTGTTTTGCTATATTTTGTTTTGGTTTGCTCTGTTCTGGTTTGTTTTACTCTTGTCTGTTCTGTTCTGTTTTGTATTGCTCTGTTTTGTATTGGTCTGTTCTGTTTTGTATTGCTCTGTTTTGTTTTGCTCTGTTCTGTTTTTTGCTCTGTTATGTTTTGTTTTGTGCTATGTTCTGTTTTGTTTTGTTTTGCAATGTTCTGTTTATCTCTGTTTTATTGTGTTTTGATTTGTTATGTTGTGTTTTGTTCTGTTTCGAGTTCTTCTGTTTTGTTCTGTTCTTGTTAGTGTGAAAATAATGTCATCCCAATCAAATATTCGGACTTAAAACCATTTGACTTTGAACGTAGTTCAATATTGGTCTGTTCTGATTTGCTTTGTTTTGCTCTGTTCTGTTTTTTGCTCTGTTCTGTTTTTTTGCTCTGTTCTGTTTTTTGCTCTGTTATGTTTTGTTTTGCAGAACAGAACAGAACATATTCTTTATTATAATAAACACAGGTTACATTATATAAAGTAACAAAATGTGAGATAATTGGTAATGGTTAACTGAATACAATATTGATATAGATTTATAGAGTTATTGCTACGTTCTGTTTTGTTTTGTTTGCTATGTTCTGTTTTCTCTGTTTTGTTGTGTTTCGATTTGTTATACTGTGTTTTGTTGTGTTTTGTTCTGTTTCGAATTCTTCTGTTTTGTTCTGTTTTTGTTAGTGTGAAAATAATGTCATCCCAATCAAATATTTGGACTTAAAACCATTTGACTTTGAACGTAGTTCAATATATAATCATACAATAATTATAATAACTAAGTAATTCAGTAATTCAGAAATATGTGAAATGAAGCATTATAGGTTTAATTACAAACCAAGTATTCAAACTAACATATATAACACTATGTACCAATGAATGTTTACAGGTGGCTGTAACAATATAAAATTATTTTTCGTTTTTTTCCAACTGTCAAAACATGAATAATACCACGGTGAATGCGTTTGTTAAAATTATTGTCGTTATACACCAATGCGTTTCCGAAAGTGTGTATTATGATTAAGTAAAGCTTCTTATGCCGTATGATATGTTTTAGTCAAGATATTTTTAATAATAATTAGGCTGCCAGTACAAAAATAATGCATTCAGTCACCGTGAAATTATTCAAGCTTTGACAGTTAAGAAAAAACGGACAAATACAGTAGCAGTCCATTATATATTGCAAAAGTCTTCTTCAGTCTAATATACAGTAAAGTTCCACTATAAAGACAATCAAAGACAATTATCTTAATTACAGAATGCTCTTAATATAGTGTTACATAATGTTTGTTTGAAAACTTGGTTTGTAATTAAACCCATAATGCTTGATTTCACATATTTCTGAATTACTTAGTTATAATATCATGTGTTCATATATTGAACTACGTTCAAAGTCAAATGGTTTTAATTCAAAATATTTGATAGGGATGACATTATGTTCACACTTTTTTCTTCTTACACTTACATTTAACTTCTTTTCTTTTAAATTGTCAAAAAAATCATAATTTTGTAATAACAAAAAAGGTGTTTATATCGTAACTTAACTACACATACATGTATTATAAAATATTACCATGAAGGTGATGAGTTGTTTTTGTTCCTGATATGTTTGCTGAAGTCTTTTTGTCCATTTGTCTAATTTTATAAAATATATCTTTTCTCCGAATCTACATTAATGTAAGTTTCTGATTGATAGTTACTTGTTGATGTTTATTTAATTTGTTAACATGACTTCAACAATGTGTGATATATACAATTATAAACTTCAAGCATTGTTCTCATTAGTTGAAATTTTTCAACGATTGGTGAATACGGAGGACTTCTTAATATATGTATATCAAATAAAAAGGTAAAAATGACCTTTGCTATATTTTAACTTGGATTTAAATCCATATTTTATGCAACAGTACTGATATTTTAAATAAGAAAATAAATCTTAGAACAATTCCTTGTCATAACTTGTTTTTGTTCAAACAAAATACTCTTCCATAATCTTTTAAAAACGGACATGAACAGTCATTTTAATTTATATATTTTTACCGGATTTGTTTTGTTTGTTTGTTTTGTTGGGTTTATCGCCGTAGCAACACATTGTATTGGTCATATAACGGCGGTCAATCAACCTACTCACTCCTCCTGGAAAGGCTAAATCGCTGGATTGAGCTGTTAACCAACTACTATGTTAGCGCATACTTTCGTCAGTGACTGACACCTGCACTACATAATTAAAAATCATTAGTAGTAGGGAGATTGGCCGTAGAAATAATTTAATTACCAAGCTCAACGAAAGTATGCCCCGCCAAGAAATCGAATCAACGACCCCTCGATCAGTAGACTTGTGTGCTGCCAACTGAGCTAGCCGGGCGGCTTGACTTACCGGATTTGTATAATGCTATAAGCGGCATTTTCTTTAAATAAACGTTATAAGCTATCGTTTATTTATTTTTCTATACATGAACCTGTATGTTCATCAACCATGATAATTACTAAAAGTTTTTTATCATTATATTTAACTGTCTATAATTCATGTCATATTTGAAATGCTTCAGCAGTTATGGTATGACTTTGTTTAAAACATTATTAAATATATAGCCTAGAGGTACTATATTAAATACAACTATTTTATATATCATATAGTTCAATCAGTGATTTATTGATAGATTAACACCTTAACTTGTCAAAACTACTGTTCCTTATATACAAAAATACAACATGGGGGCCCTGACTGTACACATAAAATATGGTTCGCTGATATGAAATACTTTATTGGGGCTCTAGCCGAGCCTTTGTAATACTGTTTTCTGATATACCATTCTACATTGAGGTCCTGAACGAGCCCTTCTGACATTGCTTGAATATAGAATACTGTATTGAGGCCCTGAATGAACCCTCTTGACATTGCTTGAATATAGAATACAGTATTGAGGCCCTGAATGAACCCTCCTGGCATTGCTTGAATATAGAATACAGTATTGAGGCCCTGAAAGAACCCTCTTGACATTGCTTGAATATAGAATACTGTATTAAGGCCCTGCATGAACCCTCCTGACATTGCTTGAATAGATACTCTATTAAGGCCCTGAATGAACCCTCCGGACATTGCTTGAATATAGAATACTGTATTGAGGCCCTGAATGAACCCTCTTGACATTGCTTGAATATAGAATACAGTATTGAGGCTCTGAACGAGCCCTCATGACATTGCTTGAATATAGAATACAGTATTAAGGCCCTGAATGAACCCTCCGGACATTGCTTGAATATAGAATACTGTATTGAGGCCCTGAACGAGCCCTCCTGACATTGCTTGAATATAGAATACAGTATTGAGGCCCTGAATGAACCCTCCTGACATTGCTTGAATATAGAATACAGTATTGAGGCTCTGAACGAGCCCTCATGACATTGATTGAATAGATACTGTATTAAGGCCCTGAACGAGTCCTCCTGACATTACTTGAATAGAATACTGTATTGAGGCCCTGAACGAGCCCTCCTGACATTGCTTGAATATAGAATACTGTATTGAGGCCCTGAAAGAACCCTCTTGACATTGCTTGAATATAGAATACAGTATTGAGGCCCTGAATGAACCCTCCTGACATTGCTTGAATATAGAATACTGTATTGAGGCCCTTGACGAGCCCTCCTGACATTGATTGAATAGATACTGTATTGAGGCCCTGAACGAGCCCTCCTGACATTGCTTGAATATAGAATACAGTATTGAGGCCCTGAACGAGCCCTCCTAACATTGCTTGAATATAGCTCTACCGCTATATATAAATATACATTCAACAGTGAGTCTCTACCAAACCTTGTTTGCTTAAATATGAAATATTGCATCGAGACCTTTACAAAAGCAGACGAAACTGTTAAACAAAATATATTTGTCAAATGGCCATTGTAACGATTCTTTGATACGGAATTCATAGATACTTACAATCTCATGACCAAAACAAATTTATAATTGTTTATAAAGTAGATATTTCAGATGTAACGTTGTTAGGCTAGATTGTAATATATTATAAAATGATACAATATTTATTGAATATTTAATGAGAATTAAATCATGTTTTAGATACAATTGGATTACATAGAAGTAAATATTTTGACACATTTTGTATAAACAATTGAAGACAAGGTGTTACGGTGCAGCATATTTAAGTTTCACAATGTATAGATTGTTAAATTTGACCTAAGTTGTCATCGCTTTAACTCACCAGCCCGCAGTTCTGGGTACTTATTTATCTAATTTGTTATTTCATAAAGTCGGTCTAGTTGAAAAGATGACCTTCACTATAAAATATAACAGAACAGGCTGGTGCTCAAAACAATTTAAACCAATCACTGCCTAAGATAATGAATGAAATTTAAAGGTACCAGTGCACAGATTTGATTGAAATTTTTTCAATATTTTCAAAATACCATTCAGTGTCTGTAATTGTGTAAAAAATAAGTCTTAATATTTTAGGACAAACTGACCTGCAGATTGCAAGAAAATATACAATAAAAATCACAAAATTGCACGAAAATTGTCTATACGGTGACATACGGGGTAGATTTTTACTACTTGAAACACCATCTTTTATACTTGTATGTCAATTTGCACTAAAATTGTCATTATTAAATCTCATTTTCTGCTTAAAAATGTTTCCTAACAATTTTGATAGTTTCAAAAAAAGTTGATGTTTAATTTGAAATCTGTGAATGAGTACCTGTAAATGTCATATTCAAACATTGTACACCAACGTAGTAGTCGGTAACTTTTCAGAAAACTGATATTTTCTTGTACATTGTATTTGTGATGATTTCACCATGTCAGATAATTTCATTTTCAACTATAAATTCATATAGACTAATTAAAAACTTCTTTCACATCAAACGGTGAAAATAAATCATTTTCGTTAACGTTTTCATTAATAATTTTGTTTAATAAATCTAATCCGTGCAAAATGATTAACTTGATGTAATAAATGAATGATATTGTGTTGTGAAACTATTAAGTAGTTTTCAAAAATTCTAATGGCAGTAAATTGGCATTTGGTGAATTCTACCTTAGCTTAAAATGTAACACGAGGTCACGTGGTTAGTCTACATTGACAGGTCAACCTGACTTAACCCTTAGTCAAATGTTCGTAGGTCTGTACAACAAATTCAAGTTCAATAATTTACCACAAATGATCATGACTCCAATGATAAAACTCATTCACGGTACAACGGTTCAAACAAACAAAACATGAGTAAAAAGCTACTTTGGCAAAATTCTTCAAGGGTTTTTTTACACAGGAAATATGATAAAAAGTAAAAACCAAAGTTTTAATGATATTTAAATCTATGCAAGTTCAGACAATATTTCAATACGATGGTATTACATGTAGAAATATTGAATTAACATGAACACATGTCTACTGTATATAACTTGTAACATTGCAAGTGATAATTACTTAATCAAACGTACATAATCTCTTCACCAATAAATAATAAAATCCTGTTGGAATCTCATGTTTTAAAATGAACATTTTATACATTACGTTCATATTAAAGATGTTAATAAAATTAAATGCAGCGAAAAATTATAGAACATTGAGAATCTTATTAAAAGCACGCATGAAAATTTAATGAACCACGCGATGATAATGTTAATTAACCGTAAACATACGTCGTTTGTAAGACCAAGTCTGGTTGATACATTTTTGTATCATTTTCTAAAATGTCTATGTTATCAATGAAGGTTTTAAAGGGTCTAGAGTTTTATTGATAAAACACTTTTTTCATGTGGTATTTGACCAAATTTTAATATGTTTTCAAGGTGATGCGGTATTCATCGTAATCTAAAAGCTTAAAAGGTAATTTAGATTAAAACTATTCAGAAAATCCAACAATTCAGTCAGTCTATACAGACATTACATCATGTACGATGTTATACTCAGCCATACAAAGTATTTTAGATGGCAGAACGTTCACAAAGTCAGAGTTCCCGGTATACATCGGTACTTGACTATTATTCATCAGTATTGTAAAAAATTATTCATTAACCTCGCTGATTTAAATACTGCCTACAGTATTTCGAGCTTACTATTGATATAAATAGTTATCTGTGTACGGGGGTTATTGAACAAATATAGAGTAGTTAAATTAGCGGGGGAAACGTTGGCGTCATTGACAGTTAAACAATTATAACAATACACAGTTACCTTATTGTCCATATAAAGGTCGTGTAAGGCAAACGTTTTATCGTTTCAAGGTTGTACTTTAGTACTGAACTCACATCCTAGGTTAACAATTGTAATATTTTCTAAATCAAGAGTCATGTTAGATTGTTAACATTATATCCGTTCCTTATATTCACAAATACAACTCGTTGACTCCCAGAAGATATAGAAGACCCTGTAGTTATATCATCCACAATGGACAGGAGATCAAATCATACATGGTGGGTTTTTTATACTTATTTTTAACCAGGTTTAACGCCGTGTCAACACAATTTAGGTCATTTTACGGTGTCCAGCGCACCTAACCTAGTTTTCCTGGAACCTTGTCTGGAACCAGTACTAACCTACCCTTCCACAAGACCAGACACTTCTCCATATTATTTAATTAATGGAGGAAAATGGACTTTATTCATGTCAAATTTTCATGGAAGGGTATAACCTTGAAACCTTCACGGGTGGGATTCGGACCAGTACCCCCTTCGGGACACGAGATTCCGAACCCCGGCGCGCTACCATACATGGTGTAGGTAGCTAGCACGAACCAGATCCACAAAAAACATTGTGATTGTTTGGAACTTGATTTCCCTAAACCAATTGCAGGTAAAAATTTTCAGATATGTAAATAACAACTCCCCTCCTTAAAATGACAAAATCACTTGGACAATAAAATATGATATAATATACATTTTGTGTAGCAGCAATAAAACATTTTTAATATGTGTCCCTGTTTAGTACAAACTATGCTCAGTGAAAATATTAAGAATGATTTGCAATTTCTTTAACTTCTTGGACAATTACATTAAATAAATTGTTGACCGCTTACTCAGATTTTGACCATTTATAAACGCATTAGCAAAGACGTCATATCGCCTGACTGTTGGCACAGCTTAGGCAACAGAACAACATATTTAGAATAAGGAAGTAAAACCAAGTTTTAAAAGCTGTTGTAAACTGGAAAACGAAAAACATGATGAAAACATAAGTGCGCATGCGCGCAATAAAATAAAAATATGGAAAATTCTTACTTTCGTTATTTCCAAAAACTGCCAATAATTGAAGTAATAAACTCACATTATAGCACGTGTTTTTAAAATATTATAGTAAACAAACAGGAGTAAAGTAAATGATAAAACTGTTATTATAATATAACGTGTTGAAGTGTGACATTCATTTAGTACTAAACAAAATAGAGATAAGTTTATTTATATAATACAGCAGATAGGTCATATATTGTCAATCAAAGACTAGAGTCACCATGAAACAATTATTTTATAATTAACACTTGTACTTCCATTGACAATTTAATATCACTAAGATTGTTTCAGATCGTTTATTAGGTCATGGATATCAATGTACTTAAATAATAGACTTGTCCACTTTATAGGTAAATAAGGTGATACATATACATCAATTTAATGATTTAAATAGACCACTCTTACATTCAAATTTAATTGTAAATAGTGTATAAGTACAGTGTGGAATGTTTTTGTTGATACGTAAATAAAATATGGTCATATTAACTAAACTATTGGATTGTTATAATGTTTCACCCCTAAATATTAGTTCCACATGGAATCAGCTATGTTTATAGTCACAGTGTTTATAAAAACGAACTTAGCTCATGCTATATAGCTTGTGAAATAAACAATGCAAAGTTATAGTTCGTACAAAATATTAAAACGTGTTTGTGTAACATTATAATTGAACCAACCTATTCCAGAGGTAGACAGTACTGAAAATAAACGTTTCATAAATTCATTTTTACCAATAAACCACAACCCAGTGGTCATTTATGCTTGTAATGGTAGAACGCGTTACCATTACTCCTACAAGTCTCACATAAAATATATTAAAATGATACATTTTATTGTCCTTCTGAGCATCTCCTGTCGTGGATTAGTTCATTGTATCGTTTATTTAAACATTTTTTTTTTGTTCAAACTATAATATGTAATTTAACATGGACGTGTCTTGATGTACGGTAAATTTTCCGAGTATTTACATATATTTTTTTTATTAAATACATGTACTACTTTTGTGTATCTCCCTGGTATGGTGTTATGGAACACGCTTCCTTAATAAAATCAAGGAATTAAATCTTAAACTATAGTTCCACGAATATATTTGTTCATGCTTTAAGTTGTTTATACATTTTATTGTCTATTCTGTGCCAAAGTGTATTTATTTGTGTCATGCCTATGTGTTGTTTTGTTTCATGTCATTGAATACGTTATGCTCCTTTTTCATGCATATGTGTTATTGTATGCTCCTTCTTTGGTACTTGTTTGTGTTTAGAAAACGTGTGTTTAATTCTATGCCCCTTTTTGTGTTATGCTTCTGTGTATAGTTTTGTGTAAATTGTTCTTTTTCATTTATTCAACTTTCTTAATACATGTATATACATGTATGTTTCTTTTTCATTTATCTTTGTGTGTTTCTTATTTATTTATAATATGCTCATGTGGTGTTTGATGCTAGCATCATATTCATATATATGTTACATTTTGTTTCTTTCCGATTGTTGTTATAAAAGTAGCACTTACGTGTGCATCTGTAAATAAACAAAATTTAGAAGTCCTTTTTAAAAATGTTGCTTTAAATGTTAACAAAATAGATTAAATAAGTTGCATAAGTCTAATGAATGTAAAAATATACAGTCGTAAAGCATTTGTACAAAATCTTTCAATCAAAACTAACTGGTCCTGAATTCACTACAAACTACTAATTTTGAATTAAAGCTATTTTAACATGAACTTGGCTACTTCTATCAATGAATTTGGTTTTAATTAAAGTTCATAGTCTTGGTTTTTTACTTAAACAGAAGGTTCGCATAAGTATGATGTGATTTTAAAAACCATTTTACGCAAATTATGTTCAGAAACTTGGTTCTGATGAAACAGATTGAAATAATTTTAAGGAATGCCATTTGCCGCATTGTTAAAACTCTTGATCTCTCTTCTGAATTCAAAGTTATAAATAAACATATCGCGAGAGTCCTCTATCATGAGGTCCATATTGTGAATAAAATATCATAAAGTTCTTTCATATGACGTCATTTATAGACATACTCTGTAAGCTTGAGGTTCATTTAAAATGACGTCATTCATGGACCTTATCTATGTATCACGAGATGACTTTTATATTTCGTCATCTACGGATCGCGAGGTTCCTCTTATATGACGTCATTCAGGAGACGCCTCTTACATGACGTCATTTATTGACATACTCTTCGTTTCACGAGGCACCTCTTACATGACGTAATTTATTGACATACTCTTCGTTTCACGAGGCACCTCTTACATGACGTCACTTATTGACGTACACTTCGTATCACGAGGCACATCTTATATGACGTCATTTATGGACATACTCTTGAACTTTTAAACTTAATGTATGTAGTTCTAGACAGATATTTCTAAAGATAAAATGAGATAATTTATTGTATGTTTCAGACGAGAAACATTTTCCAATCATCGCTTAAAGTAATGATGACTTTACCTTGCCTGCATTATAAAGTCATCAGCATCATTACATGGAATATCTAAGATTTACTAAAGTCATAAGTAGGGAATCCAAACCACTGAATACTTTATCAAATGTGCATTCACATGTTTCAATACATTTATGTTTCATGATCAAGCAAAAAAGGTGCGACGTGTGTTACAAATGTTGTTGGTATACCATGAGTAAGCAAAACTGTAATCAAGTGATACGAAATATTAGTTAATTAAAATTAAGTAATGTAATTAACTCTAGTAGCAAACATGTATCAAATAATTTCTAAATAGGAAACTTGATGTTGTTTGTGAGGGCAAGCTATATGTAGTTGTCAAAATATTTAATAACAAAATTGATGGAACTAAAACTTCAAGGGAGTTCCGTTCTTTAAAACAGTTTGGGTAATAATATGAAAACACAACGACTGTGTCCATTTAGGGTGAAGGTTCTAACAGTTTCTAAGATACAATTGAAATAGTGATTACTATTTTTTTCTTGTATGAAGGCCATGATTATCCCGCAGAGAAGCCATTTCATGAACATCTTCATAATTTATAATTTTAAAGCCATGGTTATATGAACTGTATGTTCAAGAATAAACGTTTGTCATGGGTTCACATTTAAGTAAGAAGTATGTGATGAGTTGCGGTAAAACCTATGGCTACCTCATTATCAAAGTCATACAAGGTTATGCGAACATCTTGTTTTAGTATAAACCTCGCAATGACCTAAACTTGAAAACCAAACTACTGTGAACTGTACGGTTTAGAATAAAACCTCGCAATGACCTAAACTTGAAAACCAAACTACTGTGAACTGTACGGTTTAGAATAAAACCTCGCAATGACCTAAACTTGAAAACCAAACTACTGTGAACTGTACGGTTTAGAATAAAACCTCGCAATGACCTAAACTTGAAAACCAAACTACTGTGAACTGTACGGTTTAGAATAAAACCTCGCAATGACATAAACTTGAAAACCAAACTACTGTGAACTGTACGGTTTAGAAAACAACCTCGCAATGACCTAAAATTTAAAGCCAAACTAATGTGAACTGTACGGTTTAAAATAAAACCTCGCAATGACCTAAAATTTAAAGTCAAACTAATGTGAACTGTATGTTTTTGAATGAACTTCTTCATAGTCTTAAGTTATAAATCCACATGTATAGCATGTAACAAGATGCATTCATTCTGTATACAAGACATCCAGGAGGTGATCATAATCTTCAGTGTATATATAAATGTAATCCTCTTGTTTTAAACACAAATACCACGACATACCAGATCACTTTAGAATCACGACAATTTGATTATCAAAGTTGTATATGACCTTAATAGTTAGATAAAACGATAAAACATAACAAGTAAATGTTTCAATGTGAGTAAATTAAAATGATAGTTATATATCTGACACAATCATTTAAGATGAATTTATTTAAATGTCTAATATAGTTACAATGTATTTATTTATATGTATGTGCGTGTATGTGTTCTTGCTGTTTGAGTCGCGCCCAAGTTGGTGGTCAAGTTGTTTAATTCACAAAGGTGGTAGGTTATACAAGTCAATGAAAATGAATAAACTTGACATATAGAGGGCATTATGTATTAAATAATGTTTGTTTCGAATTAGACATTTTGGAAATAGTAGTAAAATTACAAGAACACATGCTTTGTCAAATAGTTTCATACAATTCTATGTTGTTTGAAACACATACTATCCGGTAAAGCAAAATATGGGACTAAAAGTGGAATTATATTTTATATAACAAGTTTAAGAACTACCAAACAAAGCCCTAATAGTTGTGTAGTCGCAAACAATGAGTATGTATCGTTATAGTCCGTTTTGTTTTTCTCAACTGTCAAAGCTTGAATAATTTCGGAGTGGCTGAATGAAGTATTTTTAAAATGCTGGTGGCCTTTTATAATACTGGTGGCCTCATTGCTATTGAAATTTCTCGACTAAAATTTGTCGTAAGACATCAGCGGCTCTATTTGATCATATTACACACTTTTGGCAAATCATGAATGTATCATTACATTAATTTTAACTAACAGATTCACCGTGAATTTTTTCATGTTTTAACAGTTAAGAAAAAAAAGAACATACCAATCACACCAATAGGGCCTTTTAGAAGTGAACTGTTTTATTAATGCTTCTTGAGTTTTGAACAATATGTTTAGTTTATATACAAAGACAATACATAAATGCAATTGTATTAAAATCAAACTGATTTGAACGACTTTGGAACAATTCATGTTATATCATGTTTGTATTAAATTAAACTTTAACAATTTTATAATTTCGATGGAGATATTTTAGTACATTTGTTTTATTTAGATTTCTCATTCTAAAACTAATCCTGGTCACCAGTCTTCCTGTATCAGCCTTCTTTTGTTTTCCTATACTATTTATTGTGCTAACTCCTTAGTGTTTATTGTGTAGCTGACAAATGAAGCAATATAATCATCTATGCACACATCGCGTCGTTAAATCTTCTCATTGACGCTTTAATTTGAATAAGAAATTTCAGAAAAAGTTATTCATGGAAAGTTAACAGCACTCCACGCAAAGGTTGAGCATGCAAACAAGTAATGGTATGTTCTAGCACTAAACCATTTACTTACTTTATTCTAAGCCACTGGCAAAGGTATATGCTTAATAAACAAGTAAAAGCTCATGTCCAGAAATTCAGCATCTCTACTGACAATTATAAAATATCAAACAAAAAGCCGCTTCTACCATGGTTTCTATCTAACAGTAGTGTCATGAAGAGAAACCGTCCTTGGGCTTTTTTCTGTACAAATCTAAGTACATAATGTATTTAATTGTCCTTTGACATACTGAAAACATTAACAGAAAAAACTGCTTGAGAAGTTGAGAACTACAAATCCAACTTTAAGGTTTAAGAAGGACCACAAACATAGAAGTAGAGTCATAAAATATGTTAACGTTCATATCGGCACATTATAAATATAGTACACAACTGTTATTTTCTAAAACTTTTACATATGAATAATCAAATTTTGGCATCCATTAATCGTTTATCACATTTTTCTTCGTGATAAATTGTTGTTTCTCGATGAAAATTAGTTTAAATGCTGGTTTAGTCACGTGGTGCGTGGAGGGTACATAGAGTAAATCATTTGATATTTCCTTCTTATTTACGTTGTGAGTATGTATGAGGCTGATAATGGATTGGATAGCAACATGTAACTTTTTTTTACGGAAACATTTTGTTTTATTGAAATTTCTAAAAAAATAGTTTTTTTTAGTTTTTATATAAGGCACGCCCTTTCTGTGGCATAGAACTCGAAATTGCTTTCAATGGCATGGAATAATGAGTTATCTTAAAATAGTATATATTAGGCGTTATTAATTACTGATGTAAAATATTATTAAATTTGTCAAATAATGTCACTGTTTATAAGAAAATCACTTTTAAGGGAAAACTTAATTCTGAGACGATACCAAAACTTAACATCATACTCCATTTCTACGATATATAAAATGGTTTAATTGAGTATACATGGCTCAAAACGAATATTTCTGGGGCTTTGTACTTCACTCATACTTGTGTTGTTTATCAACCAGTAATTGTTTAACAGCTCAATCCAGAGATTTAGTCTTTCCAGGAGGAGTGAGTAAGTTGACTGACCGCCGTTATATGACCTATACAATGTGTTGCTACGGCGTTAACCCCCCCCCCCCAAAATAAAGAAACCAACATTTTTTACAAATCTTCGAGTCAGCCACTTGAAATGGAAGATCAATAGAGATTTATAATTTTTGAGATGTTAGCGACTGAGTCTATCAGTTATAAAGTGTACACACTTTTATATTTAACTCTATTTTCGTGATAAACAATTCTAAGCACTTTTTCTATTTATTCACAGACTTTTATTAGAAGAGACATTTATCTAATTGATGTACAAATTGAAATAAACTAGATAACATCAGATTTATTTCTCTCCCCCCAAAAATGTTGACGTATTAATCAAGACTGGCGGAGCGTCACAGAAAACCACACATACAGTTAAGCGTATAATAAATCGTTCTAAGGTAGCATTACTTTGTTTAAAATATTTATTTTTTCATTATTCATAGCGTCATAAATCATATTAATTGAACTTAGGCGTGGTATGCACCCACCGCGTGGTTAGAAAAATTTAATGTATATTCTAGAGTATGTGTGCTTGACTTTGCAATTATGATGGTATGTCATAACGCTATATGGACGTAACTGTACTGAACTTGGAGTTTTATTGATTTTCTTCTTTTCTTGCGGTCATATCTTGGTTTTGTTTTTGAGTTCAAAACAATAACATTTCTAAGAACACTCCGGAAAACAAATATAAATCAAATAAATATGGCTCTCAACCAAATATATAGAAGTTCAATTATAATTTGAATATTCTATTTAACATCTACCTCGTGGCTTGCTACAAATTATAAAACCATGATCAGTTTATTCAAACATGATACAACAAATGACCGACTGCATCTATTTATAACAGTTTATAATTATAACCCGACTGGCACGGCAGTTAGCCTGATCTTCCGCCAAAATGCGCGCGCATAAACCTGTGTAATTAATTAGTCGTCTGAACGGCTTGGTAAGAATTTTAAATAGATCTACGAACAGGTATCTTCACCGTTAACTTTACAGATTATTTTGTTTAAAAAACCTTAAACGTGTATTTAACGACTAAACATTGGCAAATCTGAAAGTTTTGCATGTTTTTTATGAAGAAATACTTAACATAAATATGTCTAACGACACGGAGGTATGTTATATGTACGTCTATTGTAGGCAGCTAGACGTACTGATATTATTTATAGGTCTTTGTTTTATTTATTAACCCATTCGAACAACGCGGGAAATCAATTTTTACCCCCTTTCCAGCCGGAATTAATGCGTGTCATAGATATGGTATAAAATGCGTCTGAGATGTCATATAAAAACACCGCCATTTTTATTTCCAACTTGCTTCACGCGCCAGACAGTCACGTGGCAAAGTCATGTGACCTTATCAAGTGTCAGTCATTTATTGGCGCGAAAAGACAACAGTTTAAATGTAGCGGTAAATGCTCCAATGTTAACATGTATTTAATTGTTTATTAACGACAGTTGGTGTACTTTGATGAAGTATAGTTCATGAAGCTATCAAAGAACACCTGTTGTTCTTGTAGAAATGGTTGATATTTCCCCCAAAAGACACGTTGTTACTTCGCACTTCATTTAAATTATGTTATATTACACTATTGACGTTGTTTTTACATCTTCAGTTCTATTTTCCTCCTCTAGGGAAAGTTACTAAAGTGTTTAAACATAAATGAAGCATATATACTTAATGTCTAAGACGTTCTAGTGTAAACATCTTCACCATATGTCCAAACAGACAATACATTGATTAGTTTATATCATAATTTATAGATACTATAGTCTGGTTATATCTAGAAGATTTTTCTTGACATAATCATTTACTCAATTTAATGTTCTATGTTTTAGCTTTTCAATATAATGATGATATTATATTAAACAGTTTTACATGTTTTCCTACTTCCTTTACTCCGGGATTTATACCGGGATTTGTAACGATAGGTAAATGTAATAGATTTTCATTAAATTTCACTGTCGTCGCTATTATTTCGGCCCATACGGAAAACAAGTATAACAAGTTTAAATAAAGATATTCACATGAAATTTTGTACCAGTACCATTCAAGTTGACGTAAATGTTTGGAAAAATGTGTTTCTAGATGATTTTGAGGTAAATTACGCTCACAAACTGGTTCATAAAATAATGCATTTTCTCGCCAATCTGCCATTTTCACCTAAAGTCAAATTTCCGGACATTTTTTGTCAAAAACTTCAGAAACATTCACAAGTTGCATGGAAAACATGTACGAAAACATAAATCAAGTTTTTTTTAACGCTGGAATAGTTTGTACAGCCTGCTTCAGCCAGTTATAGACAGTGACGACCGAGAAAATTAAAAAAAGCACTTCGTTACACAAATCCCTGTTATATAAAATCCCTGCTGTAAGATACTTTATTTTATATATACATTTTACAAGATATAGTGTCATCGAGCTAACGACATGTGGAACATAAAGCAGACTGTCTAACTATCGTAAAATCATTGAAAAAAATATTGAAAACTGGAGTAAAGCAACATGAAAGTTAAACCAAAACATATCACCATATATAGAATCCCTGCTATACTGTATAATCTGACAAAATAATCTGCTAATTAACCTTTATTCTGAACAAAATGGACTTTACCCATTAACATAGTAAGTAAGTAAATAAAACGTTAGTAAAATTGTTTATTAAAATGAGTAGTATAGTTCGCACAAAATAACTTTTTTGTGTAAATATTAAAATCAAATAATCTATTCCAGTGGTAAGCCAGTATTTAAAATAAAAGTACTTTATTGTACTTACATGACTTGTATACTATCTATTTAATGAGTTGATGTGAAATTCATCAATATATGGGGTACGTCTTTTAATTTTTGTTTACAAAGGATTTGAAATAATTCATTGTTATCAAGGGAAGACGCTAGCAACTTCATCGGAACAATAACACCCGATGTATCAAATGTGTTTTATTACTTTCAGAGTTTCGTTATTTTTATGTAAGAAGCCGAATAGAAATATAAAATTTAAAAAAAGATGGATGAATGTACAGTGTATCCGGTCAGTGTGATTATTAAAATATATAAGTTTTTTCTTCTTCAAATTTTCATGAAACTATGACAGTTATTGTTCGTTTTTTCTCAACTGTCAAAACATAAATAATTTCACGGTGAATGCGTATATTAAAATCAATGTTGTAATACATCCGTGAGTTTTCGAAAGTGTGTATTATGATCGAGTAAAGCTGTTTATGCCGTATGATATAGTTTAGTCAAGATATTTTTTAATAACAATTAGGCCGCAAGTACAAAAAAATGCATTCAGTCTCTGTGTAATTATTCAAGCTTTGACAGTTGAGAAAAAACGGACAATAATGCCAGACCCACCATTGCAAATATGACAGTAGATTCTTTACTATTGAACATTGTACTGTCATGTTGTATTTACATGTTACAAGAATTTAACCGATTGGGGCGCGTCACAGTCCTAAATGACCGTATATACTTAAAGAGGCCAGATTCTATCAGTAGCCGCATGTTAGTTTTGCCATGTTTCTGTTAAATACAGCAGAGGCACAACAGATGTAAAAGCCAAAAATATATCGTGGCACGTATCGCGATACGACGGCAACGTATTGCAGTATATCGCGATACGCTTCTGGTGTAGCGCGTCAGCCCTAATGTCTGTACCATGTAAACTGTGACGAAATAAAAGATATGTTCTGTTCAATAAGAAATATATAAAGTATAAAAATGTGAATATAAATGATTTATTCTTGTATTAAACAAATACAAAATAAAGTACTATAAAAAGTAGTAATTTTAATTCCGGTGTCACATATGCACGTATCTTTTTCTGTGTACACAAGTCAGAAAAAATATAAGTATTCAAACATAAACGGATTTTCTCGTGTAAATATCGGAATAACATACATACATATAAAAGTATTGACGAAATATTTATATATATATGTATGATGTCAGTGCGGCAAACGATTGACAATTATACATGTATAATATATTCATGGATAAACTGAACTTTATGTGTTTCGTCAATATCTTATTATAAATTTATACATTATTGCATATTTCCACAATCTGTTTTCGCGAATAACTTTGCATTCCGTTAGAAAACATCAATAATGTGGTTCCTATAGGTTTTAAAATTTCTGAATCACTTTTATTTCACATACCTGAAATTCAAATAAAGAAGACCGAACCCCATTGTTAAGATGGAAGGACATTAATTATTTATTTGTGTCTATTGAAAATATGGAAACATATTTTTATAATAAATATTGATGAAAAATGACTTAGCACACTGTATGATTTAGAAGATAGTATTGTTCAATCATAAAATTTGATATAGAAATTAAGAAATTAATTTTGGTTAAATTTTACGCTGTTGGCCAACTTTTGTATTATGCTATATAAGGTGGTCCACCCAACATTCCGAATTTTCTGGACAGTTTACTCGCCTATCCTGTCAACAGCAACTGACAATTGTTCCCTCTACACAGAAAAAAATAAAAGCAATACATATTCTTCATGGAAGGCATAACCTGCCCCGTGGCCGGGAATTGAACCTGGGACCTTTATATTCGTCACCCAACTCTTACTTTGCACAATGGTGGCATCAATGAAGCCGTACAAACAAGCTAAAAACAACAGTATGTTCACCAAGTCATTTTGTAAACGTCATTTTCTGTTTTCTATAAACATTCAAGTCATACGAATTTATTTTCTTAATACTAAATGAATGCGAAAATTTGATTATTAGGTGACTAATGGGTCAGTGTGGCTGTGTAGCATACCTTTTTAATTTGAAACTATTCTATGAACATATTATATTGTAGTTCTATTTTATTAACCTGTCACAACTTAAATAATTACACGGTCACTGTATCTGTTATTTTTAATTCATTTTGAACTTGTTATTTCCCCGATATTCAAAATCGCCAAATTCATGGTTAGATCATCAATAATTAATATAGATCAGTGGCTCAATGGTTAAAACGAAGTTGATTAATGACACATTCAGTGACCGTGTAATTATTCAAGTTGTGACAAGTTAATAAAACAAGACTGTCGTGTGAACTATAATCACTATAGTAAACAATTAACATACTTTACTTACTTATATAAAGTGCATGCTTTTTATTTCCTATCAAGAAATATTAAAATTTATTCAAAATTTTACTATGAAATGCAGAAAGCTTTTAGTTTTAGGATAAACATGTAAAGTCTGCATGTAGATACCCTTCGCACGTTTTTACAAAGATTCTTACGAAAAAAAAATATCGTAAGTCAATTTCATAATTTTGCAGTTCAAAGTCAAAAATGATAATAAACGTATATATGATATGATATTCTTAAGGTATAAAATATTCTACATAATGCAATAATATTTGGAATTGAATGGACAAAAAAGAAATGATCGTAGTATTAATGTGTCTTGCTTTTGACTTACGATGATATTTATCGTAAAATTTTCTGTAAAAAAGCGCCACAGAAGCTTCGAAATATTGCTTTAATAAACATTGTATGTTTGTGAAATTTTCATGTTGAATTATGTCGTGATGTTATATGTTGTAGCTGACTTTACAAATCATTGTGACAATGCAATGTTATTTCTTAAACATAGACGACTGGCACGGTACCGAGACAAAAGCACTATTTGTACACATGTATCTATATATAGTAGTGCTGTCACAATATACCGGTATATTGCAATACGCAGCTGCAGCAATACGTACCGTGGTACGATTTTAATGTACCGGTATTTGGCGATATTTTTTATTTCATTGGAAAATTCTTCCCTTTGGGAAATAGAAGTAGCGAAACATCAGTTTTTTCCAATGATCATTCTATCTAACTTGAAGATGCAAGAATTTAACCGACTGGGGGCGTCTCAGTCCTAAATGACCGTAAATACTTAAAGAGGTTCGATTCTATCATTAGCTGCATATAATACTTGCAATTTTTCTGTTAAATACAGCGGAGGAACAACGAATCTAAAAGCCCACAATATATTGTGGTACGCATCGCGATACGATGACAGCGTATTGCAATATATCGCGGTACGCTTCTGGCGTATTGTGACAGCCCTAATATATAGTGCTTAGTCTCGAAACCTTGCCGGGCGCATTTGATATTGAAACTGTATTTAACAAACTTGTACATGTTTGTAATTTTTATTTTCAGAATTGTCGACTAGGAAATTATGCGAAGAGGGGAACCAATTACGGTATTATAACCTGAAATAAAACATTAACATTATTGTAAGAAATATGCATAAAGAACATGGTTAAGATTGATTTTTGTATGTTTTCTGCGGACCGGGTGGTAGGTGTTTTTTAACTTAACGAATCAATTCTATCATTATATATCAACAGTCCCAATTTCCAACTTTTGTTTCAATTTGGATTAAATATTAAATACGTAGAATATTAAAGTTATATAATTTTCGTTTTTATTGCAAAACAGATTGTAGAGGAGACATTTTTAAAAAATGGAACGATCGAAATAGAAAATCTGTCAGTACCGTTTTAAGGTCATTAAGGGGACGGAGGTTAAACCTAATTTAATTTAGTCGTGTCTGTTCATTGAATTATGCTCTTACATATTTAAATGTTACTTTAATAAATCTTTTTTTGTTGACTTTAATTAATCAATGGTTGTCAAATTATGTTTTATTCTAGACATTTATAGCTCACATTTACATTGATTTCACATTTACACTGCATTTTTATCATTAGTGATTCGAATTTTCATTTTTATGAAATTTCCATTTTACCCATTCTTTGCTGTTTGTTGTTCTTTCAATTTGAATTATATTTTATGCTACTGTTGTGCAATACATATTGTAATTCCTATCAATGCATTGTTCGACTCAATAAAGATTAAAAACAAAAATAAGTATTGTATTTTGTTATTTTTATTAAAAAACTTGAACCAACTTCATTTAAATTGGCTGTTTAGTTACTCACAATCAACAAATAAAACAAAGCAGTTGATACTAGGGCTGCAACGAATCAATTCGATACATCGAAACTCGATTGCGAGGGCGCCGATTCGACTCGAGACCCGCAATTCTCGATTCGATAATGACCTTTAAACGTGTCTACATAAGTAACATTTTTATTTTATCACTATTAATTAGTTTTAAGCTCAAATAAATTTATAAATGCAAACTTGGGGTATATTATATTAAGAAATAAATAGAAATCGAAAAAAAGTCGAATCGAAAGAAAAAATATCGTATCTACTTTCCGGTGAATCGTTGCAGCTCTATTTATTTCTAATAAAGTAACTTTTCTCACACGGTAGAAAAAAAGAAATTGCTGCAGTTATAGATGAAGTATTTAACTTGGCATGTCAATTTAACAAAGAAATGGTCTAACTGACAAACGGGGATGAATAAACACATTCAGAAAGTTTCTATTATGACCAATAAAGACAAGTTATCATAAAATCAGATAATGTATTGCGGTGAATAATACTGAACAAGTTTGACTAAATGAGGAGTAAATACTTTGCAACAGTACAATATATTTTGGACTAACTTGTTTCTCACATAAACAGATGAGTCCAACATTGAAAGTACAATAACACACTGGCACTGGAGTCCTTACATTCAATAAAATATTCATACTTATGATTAAAAATGACATTGTTGAAAAAAGCGCCATAAAAACGGTCCTTTTATAACTATCGCTTTTGAGTTGTGCCACAGCTTATCATAATATATTATAAGCTGTGGCACGACTCTATTTTTTAAAGCGATAGTTAAACAGGAACCGTGTTTCTATGTTTCTTTACTGATGTTATTTTTAATCATAAATATGAATATTTATCCAATATTAGGACCTCGGTTCCAGTGCAATCACATGCCATGTTTGCAAACTTTAATTGTACTATTACACCATCACACGTGTTTTTATTGTCAAAATGAGCAACAGCAGGTCGGAGCTAAAGATTTTACGGAACTACAGCGATGTGACGTGACCAGTACCATAGCAGAACAGAACAGAAAAGAACTGTTACTTTATTTAGCTTACCACGTGGTTATCATTAGTCTTGAAATTCAGTATCTGTCAGTTTCATTACGAAATTTTCTACCAGTTTTGCATAAGATTTACTCATTAAAAACCTTAGGGATCAATACGTGTGAACTCTTGGAATATAATATAAGGCCATGCCAAATTGGAATTATGTTAAGCGTCAACTCAAATTTGGCAAACCTAGGTACCTATTCACAAAAAACACACAAACCAAAAACGAAAACACAAATACGTATGCGGCAAGAACAATGCATTATAATCTTTATTTTCAATGGAATTAAATCCTCATAATATGAAACAAGGGTATGAATTTAATATAAAATATTTTCACATAAATGTATATTGTATTAATGACGCGGGTATGATAAATTGCTTACGACGAATAACGTCGTTGCCGAACACAATTTTCCCTGAATTAAAATGTCGTATCGAATCCCGAAACATCGGAACTATTTAAGAAACTTTTACCTAATATTTTGTTTTTTATTTTGTTTGAGGACTCTAAAACCTACGCGCACGCGGACGCTTAACAAAAATCCGATATGGCATGGCATAACATTTATGCTACAGTCCCATAAACACAAAAATAGCCGTGAGAGCACCGTACGGGCGCCGTGCGATGAAGCTCCGCAAGGACTCGTACGAACTCTTGCGTACCCGAACGGACTGTTACGTTTTTACCAGGGTCTGTGAGATGAGACATGGATACACGTATCAGTTTCAGTCAAAGTCAAATCTTGAACAAAATCGTGGCCGAGTATGGACTAAACTTGCATATCTTCCAGCTACGGGTCCGTACGGGTGTGTTGTTTTGTGCCATGTGCGTCACCTTAATACGCAAGGCTTCCCACGGCCTACGGTTGTCTGCACGTACGGGTCCGCAACAAGCCACGATTTTATGGGACAGAGGCATAACTTACAAATAGCGTATTGAAGGAACTAAAATGGGTTTGTCTGCCCTACATAGCCGTGATTGTAACTGTATGTGCTGACTTGTTTTAGGTTTTTCTCGACTTAAACACCTAGGCATTACGCAATGGTGTTTTTTATAAGATACCATTGAGAAAAATCAATAATTCATAAAAACTAGGAATTGAAAATCGTTTGACCTTTTGAACAAAAATCAAATATTGATTTCAACGCAGACCATTAGATTTGTTTTTATTTAATAAAATACGAACAATACAACAATGTCGTGACACTGTGACATCAAATTATCCTTCTTTACAGACGATGTTAAAGCTTCTTGTTCGAACATTTCAACTTTTTGTCGGGGTTTTACGTCGCATCAACACATCATATTACGACGGTCAGTTAACCTACTCACCGTTCCTGAAAAGGCTAACCCTTTGGATTTGACAGTTAACCAATTTCTCAGTGCATACTTCTATCAGTGACGACAATTGCCCTACATGATTTAGTATTAGTGGTAGGAGGGAGAATTGCCGTAGAAATTATTTCATGACAAAAACTCTACGAAAGTTCACCCGCCACGGACTAGAACCCACAACCACTCGATCTATAAACTTTCGTGATACTAAAAGAGCTAGCCGGGCGGTTGGATTTTAACTTAAATAACACAACAACAGAGTGACTGAAAAACAAGCAATGCAATGGTTCCAATAACTTACCACGATTAAATCAGTAAAGATATATCATAGCTATCCAATAATGACACAATACATGTACATGTATCTGTAAGGTAATTAAGAACATTAAAATATTTAACAATACATTTTAGCGCCATGTACCAAATAAACAACGGTTTCTTACTTGTGTATTCTTATATGTATTCACTAAATGCCGACCGAGATCGTTAACACTGGAAAAATTGTCCAGCAAAATAAATCTTTTTGATTATAAAAAAGATGGCTGTAAATTGTTAGTGGAAGTCGGACTGCTCATATTTTTAAAGTCACTTGACCGACATCAATTTAGTATCATTTAATTTTTTACAATGCATTCTAAACTATCGAAATATCCCCGAATAACAAAAATCTGCGACCAAGAAGCTTTAAATTAAACTTGAACAGTTGTGTAAACTATTGAAAATCAACAAAAAATCAAATTAAATGTTTTATTACTTTAATTAAAGAAGTTAGGTACTTGAATTGAAAACACACATAGGTGTTACTATTTTCTACTTTGTATTTTTATTTTAGATTTAGAGAATATTGTATATAAATACATTGTCTACTATACAATTGAAGGGATGGTTGGTGTGTATGTATAGATCTTGGTGTATTACGACGGTGGTTATTTCAGGGGGTTTTTGGTGGGCCGAAATTTGGACCCATTCCCTTGCTAGACATTTGGATTGTCTGTGCCCCTTATAGTGGAATTCCCCTGTGCTTAATGATTTGTGCTACATTGTATTAATAAATTGTTGCAATTTTCTTGAGAAATCCACGAGAAACGTTTTGCTCCAGCAAATGAAGTTTTAAATCATAGGACAGAAATATTTTTTTTTATTCTGTAAGCGTATATGGTCTAATGCATTGCCATTAATAAAATGCTGTATCCCCAATACCATGTTTTGCTGTTTTGCTCTTGAAAATAGTTTTCCGCTTTTTTCCCTTAAAAGAGGAAATATACAAACACATAAAGAAGCCAAGCAGGGTTTCTTGCTTAGGTGAATTATTTGTTCCGTCCTTTAAAAAAAAAAGAAAAAGTTTAAAAAAATTTAAACCTCTCCTTATTTGTTTTTTTTGGCTGTATGTAAGGTTTGTGTTTTAAGTATACAGTTAATGTTACTGATCTACTCACACTTCTTTTGGTACACTTGTTGCCCATTCTTTTCTTGTTAAACTGCATTGATATGAAATGATAACTTCTGTATATATTCAGTACAGTCAAACTTATAACAGGATATTTGGACATTTTTCTGTAAAATCACTAAGCAAACCTTTGAAATATTTTTACATTAAACAATATTGGCAAAGCCACGAGTAAAAATGACATTTTTTTTAAGTTCACCTATTAAATTTCAAAAAAGCCGATAAAGAATATTTATTGTTTTTCGGGTATTAATAACTAATATTTATTTCTTAATATTTCGTGAAACTTATGATAATGAAGGCCAGCTACATCATTGAAAATTTGACAGTTAAATTGTTGACTATTGAACATTTTACTGTTATGTTTGTATTCATATTTAATTTGTTCACATGTCTTTACAATTTAAACTGTGTCAAAATTAAAGATATGTTCTATTCTGTTTTATTAATACTCACATGCAATAATTATTATATTTCTATTATAAAATAAGAACAATCTAATAAAGAATTCGTCTATTAATATGAATTCTGTTGGATCAAATAAAAGAACAATGGAATCAGCTCAACTAATAAACTTCAGACATGTATCTAAAGCCTATTTCACATCATGCTTGCGGCAGCCGTACGACAACATTTTCTGAAAAATCGCAGAAGTTCGTACGAACGCCGCAAGACAGTCGTGCGTTTTTTCAGGTGATCGCATAGTCGTAGACGTCGCAAGTCAAATTTTCAACATGTTTATTTTTCTTGCGATCTCTATGCGATTTTTGGATTTTTGGAGCCCGCAAGACAGTCGTGCGACTGCCGTAAGACAACCGTACGTCATTCTTGAGACAGTCGCACGTCAGTTAAAGAATTAGGCGTTCGCATGAATATCGTACGACCCTCGTACAAGTTTGCGTTTGTCGTGCGATTGACCTACGGATGACGTACGAAACATTTCGAAATCTCACGACAGTCGTTAGTGTTTGTACGACAGCCTCGCGATTATCGCACGGCAGTCGTGCGTAAACACGTGCGACGAACAACCTACGGGTCGTGAGAGCGTCGTACGACCGCCGTACGACGATTGCACGGAAAGTTTGATGTATCTGCGGCGGCTGCGATTCGTCTGCGATTTCGTTCGCAGTAAAAATCGTACGACGAAAAGATCGCACGGCTGATGTGAAACAGGCTTTACTTAAGTAAAATCCAAACTATTTGTCACTGCCTTTTACATCGCTTCGACACAAATTAAGTTCATTCTACGGCGTCCAGTGCATCTAACTTACCTTAACTGGAAAACCTGTCTTCAACCAGTTATGTTATCAATTTCCCTTTTACATAGCCGACAACTTCCCTATAAACCTTATTAATGGTGGAAAAAATGACATTTTAGTCAAAATTTCATGTAAGTATGTAAGGTGAATTCGAACCCGTAACCCCTTTATTTAGCTAGAATCCGAGCCCCTGAACGCTACTTATTGCGCCACAGACCCGGCTGAGAATCCAAACTAAACATTAAATTGTTGTACCATTATGATGTAAATTGTTGACAACAAATGTATGACTTTGTGTAGGGTTAAACACCTCAGCAAAACAATGTATGTATAGGTCATACTCACAGTCCCTGAAGAAGCTAAATCTCTGGGTTTAGCTATAAACCAGTTACCAGAAACTTCCATCAGTGACTGACAACTGCCGTACATGTTTTAAAATCAGTTGTAGGAGGAAGAGTGGCCGTTGAAACTGTTTAATGACCAATTTCCACGACTTCTTTTTGCGCTACCGAGGGAGCTAGACGTCTAGGATATTTACATCAAGTTCGAAATACTAGACTACAGACATTTGATAAAAAAACACAATACTCTGAAGGAGGTTTATATAGACATAATATTTGTAGTAAAACTATAAAATGATCAAATATACTTGTAGTGTAAGTGACAACATGATGTAAACATTGTTTGTCCAAGTGTTTATTGGCCTTTTTCTTTCTTCATTTTGTTAAATTTATTTGTTTATCTACAATATCAAAGACTAGCAAATTGAAATATTTCAGTAATACATTGTTCATCGTTTTCAAGTTTTAATGACAATGCAGTTTACTGTATAAACCAAAAATGCGAATATTTCAAAGTTTAGATTTTCAAGTTTGTTACATATTGTATATATACAATGTAGCTGATGTCATCGAAATTGAAAATCGAAGTAAACCATGGCAAGATTAAGTTCACATTAGTTGATTTCATTCATTTGCGTAATTATTCCTAAAAACTTTGATTTTTTGAAGTCTAAAATAGTATCATATTAATAACACCAATTTCATCATAACTTCAATACATAGAAACAGTAATGTCACAGCGACTGGGATGCGTACATGAATCACAGAATTTGCACCATGGGTTATTTTGAATGACGACCAGAACATGTATCTTTTATCTGTTATAGTTCGTATGTTAACATGTCGCATAGTTGTAAGCCAATGGGAGAATTATCTCATTTGTAAAATTCAACACCATTTGGAAAATTTTAAACAAAGAACGTCAGTGATCAAGTTTTACGACTGCAAGACCAAACACTAGCCATTAAAACACGGATCGATAGCGCAGTTAGTAGCGCGCTGGGATTTGGATACTCGTGTCCGTGGGGTGCGGGTTCGTATCCCACCCGGGGAGGTTATACCCTTCCATGAAAATTTGACAATAATGTCGATTTTCTTCCATTGATTAGATAATACGGAGAAGTTTCCGGCCTTATGGAAGGGTAGGTGAGTACTGGTTATAGACAAGGGTCCAGGAAAGCTAGGTTAGGTGCGCTGGACGCCGTAAAATGACCTAAAATTGTGTTGACACGGTGTTAAATCCAGTAAATAAATAAATAACACAATGCTATTAAAGACAACATAACCATACATGATACGATCATATGTCTAGACGTACGGTGAATTGGCAATACAACTTTAATACTTTTGATAATTAATTGATTTGATATTTATAATCAATCGAATAAAGTGCGCCATATGTTTACATGAAAATTTGAACTATCGCTAATGGTTTGCAAAAATTACAAAATAACAATATTTTCTGTGTATTTGGTAAGGTTGATACAAACTTGTATCTTCAACAATTATGAAGAATGAAAAGAACTGCGTTGATTTCAAAATGTCTGAGAAATAGAAGAATAGTGATACAAATGTATATCTCAATAACAGTACATCTAGACTTAATTATTTTTCTCTCCTAGTTCTTTAACATCAATGACGTCATCAAGACGACCACATAAGTATTTCAACTAGTATTACTTGCCATAAAATAATTCACATACAGATTCTTGACATGTTCTTGTTTTTATTGAAAACAATGAATCAGAAAAACACTTTAAGTTCTACTCATTGAAACATCGTATTTCTAATCATGTAAGAACGGTTCTGATTGGTTGATATAAATCACGTGACGTGTTTGATTGACACGTGATGTCTGACTAGAGTTTATAATTAGATCAGCATACAGGTGGCAGCGTGTAGCAGACAACTATGCGTCAATTTTTGAAGATTTTCAAATTGAAGTCTTACAGAGAACATAAATCTACTGAATTGTTTTTATCACATCCTTTCAGGGTACGCTGGTATTTGGTTAGGCTAGCATGGAATACTGACATGAGTTATGACTGAGTGTTGACATTACATCGTGGCCGTTAGTAATCTTTCAATATACAGGGTCTTTCTAAAGTTCTTGGTACAAATATAATTTGAAAAAATGACCATAAATACCCATAGTAAATGTTCTACATGTATAAAAGCTCATTCGTGTAATGTGGTTTGACTCAAAGTCTCAGATGAACAGACATATGCAGATTTTGAAATTTGATCAGATGACTCTATGTTGCTTTTATAATAATTTGCCAATCAGTTTTGTCCAATGACTTTTCTGGGGGCACTGTATCTTCACTTTAAAACCAATTAAGATATTTCAGAAACTATCCTATTACTATAATTAGTGAATCATTCTTACATAACTCTAATTTGTACTTTATGAAAGTTTAAGCATCATGTCAGGTCGTTTTCAACAATGAAATATGCATCACGTGATCTACAACACTAACTTGAAGTAAAAATTTAAAAAGTGACTGACATAGCATTCCAGACATTTTTAGTCCATGTTTACTGTAAACATTCGAAAACACTTGTTTATCATATTAAAAAAACAAAAGAATAACCGAAAAATAACCACTTACAGCAATTATATTACTAAAATGATTGAATTGCTTACTAAAGAGTCAATAAAGGGGCAGTGTCATACATTGTAAATAATCTTTCGGTGACTATCGCATTAGAGCAACAACATTATTGTTTATATAAATGTACAACAAGCAAACTTCTCAATGCAAATATAAAACTTGTAATATAGGTTTTGAAGTAATGATGATAATAGCTAATGACACTACATATGGTAAGTACAAAACGATACCAACTTTTGAAAACATACGTTAAGTTGATACAGATGTCCAGTGGAAGAGCTTGCGATTAGTGACCAATGGTTTTAAAGTTCAAAATTTACACTGATAATTAGATTAAACAAGAATTAGTTCATTTTATGGGAACCTATAAGGGAAGTATAATATAAATGTCCTTAGTTGTCGACTGCATTTAAGCACAGAAATGGAGACTGATTGATCTATACATCATGCAAGTAGCCGGATGACTAGGGGAGATAACTGTAAAGGGATTATAGTTGCAATGTCACCAGCATGCGACTATAGAATGTATTTTTCAACTTTACGATAGTTGACATTATAGGTATATAAAGAAAAATTACACCCAAGCAATAATGGCCAGTATTCAACTGTGAAAGGTAAATACATTCACCCCGCTGACTTAAATCTTCAATTATTCATGGTGAGTAGTAAAACAAATCTCATGAGTATTTAAAAGCAGGGTTTATATTTACGTCACTGATCATTGAATACAATGGTTATTGGTCTTTGTATACGTAAGAAGATAGTTATAGTCCGACAATATTAACCTAAGCTTTACCTTTATGCAAGAATATACATATATAAAACTCAGTATTTACTGTCTATTTTTGTCTTCGTTAGTATATCGCGCTTTATCAGAAGCTTTCGGCAAAATACACGTACTGAACAATTAATATTGTTTTCATAAGATAAAATACTTTGAAACAGTGCCACAATATTAGGGACCTACATGTTTCCCCAAAACTAATGGGTCTAAAATTCAAAGTACAATAGCATGCAACTTTTACAAAATTAATATATATAATCACATAGTTTGTTATAAATACATGTATAATTGTATACACGCATACGGAATCTCAGGATTTAATTAAGTGAAGTGTGTAATTATTATAGTTAGGAAGTTCAAGCTCAGGTTAATATTGTCGCACTATACCTGGGTATTATTGAAGCCTAGTACTGTAGCGTGTCCAGTTACCCTGAACGTTCCAAAACGTTCCGTAACGGAAGTTTCGGAACAACTCAACCCAAAGACAACTCAACCAGAGACAACTCAATCCTCTTCTAACGGTTTGAGTTGTCCCAACTTTGAGTTGAGTTATGCACGGGTTAAGTTGTCTTCGGGTTGAGTTCTCCCGTACCCGTAACGTTAGCTAACAGTAGTTACACACAGGGCTGGTGAGCCACGAAAATTGTGAAGTAAAAACTGTTCATAACAAAAAGGTAAAAAACATATCGTCTCTTTAAAATACAAGTCAATATTGTATTGGTTTAAATTCCGATAAAGCAGTACTGAAATAAAGTTTCAAAGAAAAGGGACAAATTGATATATCCTAAAAAAATGCAAAGCAATTAATGTTGTGGGACAATTTTTAGACTTTCGGCGAAACCGCCGAAAGGTTTAAGTTATACCACAAATCAAAAACTATCGACCATGCTTGACCAGTAAAACCTAGCGGAATGATACATGTGTCTCTGATTCACTACGCAGTTAATTTCTAGGCGATTAAAGTAGTTCCGTCATATGACTCAATCATCAATGTTTCTCTTATCGGTGACAGGTGTTTAGCGTGTGGAAGGGGTGGAGTCAAATCTCGTTAATACACTAAGAACTATACATAGTGATCAGAGTCTGTATTGTATCATATTTATCATATTTAACTACTCTAATGAACCTAAAGAATTTATGTGTAAAGCGTACACGTCAGGGGAAAACTGTAATTCAAGATTTTGCATGGCAAGAAGAGGAAAATAAAATCTTTATAATATTTGCCAGTAATACAGGGTAGAATAAACACTTCGCCCGCAGTTTTTGCCCTGCTCGATTCGTACTTGAATCTAATGTGTAAGGAGTAATCATTAGTATGGATTTGTTAGGTTTCAATGTGCACGAGAGCTTTCAGTATTTCAATACTTTGATTTTTTTACAAATGACAAGAGTATTCATTAAGCTCGTTGTTTTGATGTATTTTTCCGAATTCGTCTAAACAATAAGTGAGATACAGTTGCGTGTTCAGTTACCGCGAACGTTTCAGAACGTTACATAACGATACATTCGGAACTCCTCGGCCATTCGCTGCGAATAATCTAATCTAATACACAAATATGCGGTCGTTAAGGCAATGAGTGATGTTTAAAAAATGATGGACTAAAAACGAAACATCACTGATTGCCTAAACGATCGTATACATTTATTTGTTTACTTCAACACCAGTAGTTTCAAAATAGCGTCTAAATATGTCCGAGATTATTCGCAGCGAATGGCCGATGAGTTCCGAATGTATCGTTACGGAACGTTTTGTAACGTTCGCGGTAACTGAACGCCCTACTAATAAATAATACTTTAAATGTGATTTTCTCGATAAGTTGAAAATGGTAGATAGAGCAACGTAACATTAAAGCGACGATGGCTGTAAAATATATGTAAGAAACAATCGTGAACAACATAATACCAACTTTAAATAATATCATTAAATAGTTTTAATCAGACGTCACGTGAATTGTAGCAATGGTGAAATGGCAACAAGCCTGACAGTGAATTAAAGGATTAAAGATGATCTGATGATAAAACACACGATAAGCCACGTGTGAGATGTCTGCTGATAAAAGTTTAATGAATCAGAAATTTTGTGGCAACTGTGGTATACACACGTTTGTCATTAACAACTGACCCAAAGAAACCAAATCTTGTCTACGCCTTGATCATTTTGGCAAAGTTTTGAATTCGGTACTTTCAGATTAACACTACAATCGAAATATGTTTGGTTTTATTTGTGCATCGCTTTACGTAAAATACAAGAAACAGTTTAGAGGCTATCGGGAGTGTTTCAATTGCCATAAAAATAAAAAAAAACTTTCTACAATGGTTTGAATATCAGATAGGATATATTAACTTCATTAAAGAGTTTGTCTGTGTTGTGTTATATTAATCTTGGATAGAGAAAGAATGATAATCTGTCGGGATAAAGACATTGACCCAGTCTAGACACATTATAGAATTTGCAAACCATTTTACACATTGACTGATTATTGCGGTCAATAACAACCATTACAATAATCAAAGTACTGATAGTACCGATAAAACGATGACTCTGAAATTGTAAAAAGCTGAACATAACTCTTTCCTCTTGCAAATATAGGATGTCAAAAGTGAGCAATGATGGAGTGTAGCCATACTAAAGAAAGTGATTACGGATCAAGACATCAATGCATTTCAACGTCAGCTTCTTATGCAAGGCAGTTAGTAGATCCATATCAAACTTGGCTGTATTAAGGTACATGTATAGTCAATGTTCTTATCCCCAACAATGTTATGTAATGTAAGATGCTATAGTTCTGTTTTATTAACCTGTTACAAATTGAATAATTACACGGTCGCTGAAGGTGTTATTATTCAACCTCATTTTAACCATTGTGCCACCGATCCATATTAAATATTGATAATCAAACAATGTATGCGGCGATTTTGAATTTTGGGGAAAAAACAAGTTCAAAAGGTGGTAAAAATAACAGATTCGGTGACCGTGTAATTATTTAAGTTGTGACAAGTTAATAAAATAGAACTATATATTTGTCGCATATATCAGTCGATCAGACGTGCTACTCAATGTCCGTGAAGAAACATTGATCAATTGAGCAAAGACATGATTTTGTCCTATAGGTCTAATCAAATATCATCGACAGTGGTTGACATGTGTCATGCTTGCTACAGAGATAGGTTGATGTATGACTAATGGACTTAATTCCCGATTTAAATCCAGAAAGTTATGATGTTCTCACTGGGGAATCAAACCCTTTATTGTCCTTTCTCAACTGTCAAAGCTTGAATGATTTCACGGTGACTGAATTCATTATTTTTGTACTAGCGACCTTATTGTTAATGAATATATCTTGACTAAAACATAAAATACGGCATAAGCAGCTTTATTCGACCATTACACACACTATCGGAAACTCATGAATGTATCACGACGATAATTCTAACAAACGCTTTCACCGTGAAATTATTCATGTTTTGACGTAGTTATATGTTTTACGAGTGGGTTTACATGGTGGATCTTCTATGATTTATGGCAACTATTTTCTAAATAACTTTAAAAGCCGTTAATGTGCAGATGGATGTTGTGCTTAATAGGACTGTCATGATATACCGGTTTATTATACCTCACTGGAATTTCCCTATGCCAGAGCCTTATACCGGAGCGGGTGATATTTTGTTCGGTCACATGGTAATATTACCCGCTGTCTAAGGGAGGCCACTTATTAACGATTAGTAGACGTAAATAGCCGCGACCGCATGTCTAACTTCGAATCCGGAGATCGCTGGTTCGAATCCCGGTCGCGGCAGGGTATATTAGTGATATAATTCAGTTTTTTTATTGTACTGATTGTTTTCTTTACTGTGTTGTTATTTGTTGTTAAATATTTACATGTTACAGTTTTGTTCGGTATAATAAATCAAATAACACATGGCAGTGAGGATGACAGTACAGATTATCAACCCTTGAAAATTAATATCAACCTCGCCTAGCGCCTCGGTTGATATTATTTTCCTCGGGTTGATAATCTGTACTGTCACCCTCACTGCCATGTGTTATTTGTATAATATTGCAATACACAGCTGCGACAATACGAACCACGGTACGATTTTAACGTACCGATATTTGGCGATATTTTTTAGTTCATTGGAAAATTCTTTCCTTTGGGAAATAAAAGTAGCAAAATGTCAGTTTTTCTATTGTTCATACCATCTAACCTAACGTTACAAGAATTGAACCGATTTGGGCGCGTCACAGTCCTAAATGACCGTATATACTTAAACATGGAACATATCTTGTTTATTGACTAATAACATAGACCTTAACGATGAAATATTCACCTTCACCTTATCTGACCCTTTATACTGTAAATTAGGGGATAAAGGGATCAGAGTGTTACCTGACAATGTTTCTGTGTATATACCTCCCAAGTTTAGTGTACACTGGAGACGTTTTTACTATTTATAAAGTTAGTCTCGGGACATAAGCAATTTGTAATTGTCATACAGATAATATGTATAGACAATATTAATCATTAGACGTTTGTTACTTGGGCCCCTACTGCCTGGACAATGCGGGGGAGGATGGGTAATCGAGCCGGTGTACTCGATGGCAATTTATTTTCGCACCATATTTGCGGGGATGTTATCTCGTGTCGCGTTTTATATGGACGGTTATTTACGGGCATTGTTCTATTTGAAATTCCCATCCCACAGGGTGGATAACTACCAGGGGTTTGCTAGGCTCCAAGTATATCCCGCTTGTCTCCGGGGAAGGGATTGTGGGTCACAAGTAACTGGTATATTTAATTACAGACAATTTTAATCACGATCAGTTTGTACCTGTAAATTATTACGGAAAATATTATAATAGACACATCGTTTATTTCACGAGTTGAACGAAGAAAAGAGGACAATTTGAATATCAAACATTTAGTTCTACATTTAATAAGTAAAGTCAGGGGAAAGTCTGTCAATCATAGTGTATGTGTGTTTTGTATTTAATGAGAAAACAATGATTATGATTCGAACAATTCTCGGTGCTACGTTATGTATCCAGAAATATTAGGTGCTTCAGGGTTCCTTTCATAAAAATCTTACAATAAAAATGATCGTACGTCCATCGTACGTATATCTTGTTTTATAAATCCTCGTTATAATTACGATTATAAGTTTGTTCCATCCTTTTTGAAATTATTCTAAAGCAAGATGAAATATCAGGCTAAATTAGTCAGACTTAAAATATCAATCAATTTATCGACAATGAGCTGCATTACGTGTACGAACTAAGTTCCTATGTCCAATGTGCAGTTGGTAGCGGGCCGGGATTTCGAATCTAGTGTCCCTAATGGAGTACGGGTTCGAATCCCAGTCAGGGCGAATACCCCATTCGATTACAATTTGACAATAATGTCGATTTTTCTGCATTATTAAGCTATGTGAAGAAGTTTCCGGCCTGGTGGTAAGGTGAATACTGGTTACAGTCAGTGGTCCGGGAAAGCTAGGTTAGGTGTACTGGACGCTGTAATATAACCTACATTGTGTTGACACGGTGTTAAACCCAGTATAAATAACAATCTAAGTTGCACAGCTAAGTATGAATGGAAACAAACTCATTGACAACTCTCGTGAGAACTGATACCTTATATGGCAAAAAATAGGACTAGCTATTGGATTTTAATGATCCTAGCTTCACATTAAAACATTATAGTATCGGCTTGAAATATGTAATTAAAAATACATTTTATTAATTAGACACAACCATGAGATTCGTTTGACTTAATTAATCAATATTGTCATTCGTCTTTACCAAATGTAAACTATTTATATGCATTATCCATGACCCTATCAGCGAATCTTTTTTTATTTAGTGCTTTCAAACTATATAGAATTTGAAACAAATTTGCTTTGTCTACCATTTTAGGATTTTACCCCCATTGTACATTTATATAGTATGATGTGGTCAAATATACATAAATTAACATGATTATTGTTAATGTAATTCATGTTGTACATGCAACATACCTTGTTGTTATATTCATATTGTATATATATATTATATCATATACTTGTTTTACCTAGTACACTTCACCAGTTCAAACCCTCCCTTTCATAAACCGAGAAATTGTCCATGTAGGACGGAACATTTAGAATTTGAACACCGATCACGTTGGAACCCAGTTGTCCTATGTACTAAAGGGGTCACTTAAGGATGCGTTCATGTAGTTTTGAATAGTACTGAAAAAAATGACATACCTGATTTCTGTAAACAATCCACGAATTTATTATGCTGGCATTTCTAGTTCAAAGTTTACTTTTAAAATATCCATACAACTGTCGCGCAAAATCACTTAAAATATCCGTCTATTTTTTTTTAATATTATAGATAGATTTTTTAAAGAAAAAGTCTGTCTGTAACACTCGTCTGTTTAAAATTATGTTCACTAACCGATATGGACATATCAAACAATACGGTCCTCATACGACCCAGGGTAAGTAAGTACAACCAGCTTGAGTAAAATGTAATAATAGTATCCTAAAGTTGCCTTGATCCATTGTGTAAAATTTAGTTAAAATCATTTGATCCTTGATTTGATATATTTAAACATATTGACATATTGCTCTAATCATTATTTAAAGTTTGAAGACGACAACGATGTATCTAAAGGTTCATTCGTAACTATTTAAATATTATTTTTCTAATTATATCTTTGATTTATGTAGACTATGTCATCACAAAATAGGATGTCAAAAGAAAATGTTTTTTTCAACGCAATCAAGGTGTAAACACTTGTATTACTATATGAACAGTTAGGCAATACAGCCCCTTGATAGATGTCGGTTGATTCAAAGAGTAATTAGTATTTTTATCGATGAAACCACGATCTTTTAACAGTGAACAAATTGTTCAATCTGTCGTACAGAGGTCGTTTGACTGGTAAAATGAAGGGTTTAAATTACATCTCTTTTACGTAGGCAAACCTTTGATGTTACTTTACTAAATTTGCTAACTGTCCTATGTTATTGCTCATTGGAAAATTTAACACAATACAAAATATACGCGTTCGTCGTTTTTTTACATGATGGTTAAATTTAACTTCATTTTACTCCAGGTTTTTATCATTTTGGTTAAAGAAGTTCAATAGACCATCTTTTTTAAAGTATGTGAATATAGGGTAACAGATTGTACACTTTTAATATTTTTGTAGAGATCCTTGTTATTGACACTGAAGGAGTTGTGTCCCTTTTTATCTTTAAAACAATTTTAAAACATATTTTTATGACTGTTTATTGTCTGACATGTATATTATGCATCTTAATCAAAATATATTTATAATTAAAGCCATTATTTGAAGATATATTTTCATCAACAGCTGACATCAAAATAGCCTAGGTAACAATGGTAAAGTCAATAAACATAACATGTCTGATGTTACAAAATTCAAACAACTATATCTCATATATTCATCAACAGTAGACTTGAAACCTTTCTTACAACCATAAATTTATCAAAATATAACATGACTTAGAGACACGGTAAGCAGTAGCGTGTTCAATTACACAAAACGTTACAGAACGTTCCGTAACGATACATTTGAACTCCTCGGCCATTCACTGCAAACAATCTCATCTAATACACAAAAATGCGTTCGTTAAGGCAATGAGTGATGTTTCAAAATTTTCGGACTAAAAACGAAACATCACTAATTGCCTAAACGATCATATATTTCGTTACTTCAACCCCGGTAGTTTCAAAATAGCGTCTGAATATGTCCGAGATTAATCGCAGTGAATGGCCGAGGAGTTCCGAGTGTATTGTTACGAAACGTTCTGTTACGTTTTGTGTAATTGAACACGGTACAGTTAAAACCATTCTGTTTTCTAAATTTAAGGTTGACAAACTGTCCAATTCTTAAAAAGTGGGATGTACTTTATAAGAGAACACCACTTCATTTATATATATGATAATGCTCAATATATCTGACCCAAAATAAGTTTAGAGCTTAATTAATTTATTCGGAGTAAGTTGTTTCTATAACAAGACCAAAACTATTATTTATTGTAATGACAACCAAGTTCTACTTTCTGTTTTGATATACTTTCGCTTTGAAATGCAATAAATTATGTAATTTTTTGTTTTAAAAAACCCTTGTTAATTAGAGGTGTTTGAAATATATAAAGGGTTGCCCGCAAGTCTGTAGAAAGTTGATTGCGTTAAAAACCAAGTTACTACAGTCCTTAGGGCAATCATCGATATAAAATTAATGTCTTTTCTATTTGCATTTCAAAACAGTATTACTTTTGACAATCGGGCTTTAATATTTCAAACTGTTTTTTTTCTTTGTTTGAGTTTGACAAAATTCCCATTTCTTATATGTAACAAAGGGGTCCATTTTTATAAGAGCACAACATAGTTATCTAAATGTTAACGTTGGGCAAATATGATTCAACATTGTTTTAGAGGTGAATAATGAAATGTTTGAAGGGAATTTTGTTTTTCAATTACAGGACTTCATCTTTATTTTACTGTGATCAAAACTATTGTAAAAATATTTTTATTACATTACAACTATGTTTTACGATTGCGTTTTTTTAATTTTCTGTCTTCTAATTAAACTGTATTTACATTGTTGTGGAAATCGGAAAAGTTCAATCGTTTTTTTTTTCTTAACCGACTTGCCTAGCCTGCAATTAGCCTAATTTATTAAAGAGAAACTCACAAGACAGTTAAAGGAGGGTAACTCTTCGATGTTGTTTAATTGTATTTACCAGAGTTACTTCCCTTAATGTGAGCAAAATCTGACCAGCTCATATAACACATTGGTGCACGAGATTCACATTGGAGTCATTCGTATTAAATTAAATATTATTACTATACAGAACATGGCTTGTTTGAGGGTTGTTAGAAAAGTGCTTATTTCCTAATACTAAGGCAGGATGGCTAAAAGGAGGGTAATAGATGGTCACGTTGTATCTATCAACCCTAGTTCAGCACTTTGCATATTGTGACGGCAATTTACTTACGGGGTACATTACCTAAACTATTGGGGATACAACAGTGGCCATTTATAACCCTTCTTCAACCAATAGGGAACTAAAGGAGATGCAGTTACATACCGTCAGAGAAAACTTATTTTAAAAGATAAAATGTATTGTATTGTATTGTCGACATACTTTTACATATCGCTTACCTTGGTATTTACGTATAGTCTTTTTTCTCAACTGTCACAGTTTAAATAATTACACAATGATGGCATTCATTATTTCAATATCACGAGTATTAGACAAAAGACACCAAGTTACCGTGAAATTATTCATGTTTGGACAGTTGAGTAAAACGAATTATAACTCGCAAAACAGTTTTCCGTTTTGTGATTTTCTATACAAAGGGAAGTAACTGTGACTGAAATGAAAAATAAAGCAACACATGATTACATAACCTGAATTGTAAATAGCAACATTTTCATATAAAGACAGCGTCTTCTACCGTTTGCACTGGTCAGTGAAGTTAGGGGTTGACTTAAACTTTGTTGTTTCTACCTGTAGGTCAGTACAAACCTTTCAGTTGACTTAAACTTTGTTGTTTCTACCTGTAGGTCAGTACAAACCTTTCAGTTGACTTAAACTATGTTGTTTCTATCTGTATGTCAGTACAAACCTTTCAGTTGACTTAAACTTTGTTGTTGCTACCTGTAGGTCAGTACAAACCTTTCAGTTGACTTAAACTTTGTTGTTTCTACCTGTAGGTCAGTACAAACCTTTCAGTTGACTTAAACTTTGTTGTTTCTACCTGTAGGTCAGTACAAACCTTTCAGTTGACTTAAACTATGTTGTTTCTACCTGTATGTCAGTACAAACCTTTCAGTTGACTTAAACTATGTTGTTTCTACCTGTAGGTCAGTACAAACCTTTCAGTTGACTTAAACTTTGTTGTTTCTACCTGTAGGTCAGTACAAACCTTTCAGTTGACTTAAACTATGTTGTTTCTATCTGTATGTCAGTACAAACCTTTCAGTTGACTTAAACTTTGTTGTTGCTACCTGTAGGTCAGTACAAACCTTTCAGTTGACTTAAACTTTGTTGTTGCTACCTGTAGGTCAGTACAAACCTTTCAGTTGATGTAATTGAGGATAATGATGTCCTACATTCGATTTCCAGCCACAACAAATTGTACTATTCAATGAAAAATATGTATTCGATATGTTTCCTCCATGCAGGTAGAAGTTGTCGCTGCATTGTGGTACAGTTAGGGGAAGCTTGTTACAAGGTGTCAAAAACTGATTGTACGATAATATAATTACAGTTCCTATAGGTTAATAAACAGGTTATTGTACAATACGGAAATATATTTAGACGAGTACACAGCTTGAAAAGTCATATTTGACGAGCCAATAGGTGGTCCAATATGACTTTTCAAGCTTTGTACGAGTCATCATCACCACCATCAAAAACACTTCCACAGCCATCATTTTCTGTAAAAGCTCGGCTTTTTTAGAAGGAAAGAGTATTTATTCATAAATGTAGCGGCGAATAAATGTCAATGCGATTTTTCCTCTGCGCGAATGTAGACATGTGGTGCATTTGGAACTCCTCGGCCATTCGCTACGAATTATTCATTCAGGAAAGGTTGAGGTGTTCCGAATGCATGTGGGATTGTTCTACGTATTATCCAAATTCCTCACAGTACAGGTCTACGTCACGCTTTTCTACTAATTGATTTAATAAAGGGAAATAACCGCTGCCGGGAGTTTGAGTGTTATAATGATGTCATAATGGTGACCATTCTACGATGGGTTTGTAACCTACTTATTCTATGTTTATACAGGTAGGTGAAGTTCCCTCATTAATTGGAATACTTAAGTCTCTCAAGTATCAAAGTTAAGACATTGCCGTAGGATTAACTATTTGACATTTAATTACAAATACTAGATTCGAAAGTACATGGTTCCATAGAATCTATCCATAAAAATAAACTGCACACGGACAATAGGAATGTACAGACTAAATATAGGAAATACACGCGTTGACGGAGTGAACTTTTATGGCACGATGGTCATGGACGGTATTCCGAAAATAGAGTCCGGAAATTAAGTGGATTGTTTTTTGAGAAAAATCGTGTGAAAGCCAGATTTATTATTTATACTGAATGCATTGCTTGGCTTTAATGAAACACATGGCATCCTTTGTATTAAATGCAAAATGACTGGTTAATTCGTCACACAGTCACAGAATAAATATAATCGGCCTTGATCGGAAATCGTCAAATTTTGACTTTTCGGTTAAGAGTATTGTATCTTGTAAGTAAAAGATTTGTACTTGTACCAACATGGTTTCGTGACTAATATACTCGCCTGTAGTAAATACATAGTCTCTATACTTTCTGCGTAGCCGCCCGGCTAGCTGAATTGGTAGCACGCAAGTCTACTGATTAAAGGGTCGTGGATTAGATTCCCGGGCGGGGCCATATTTTCCTTCAGCTTGGTCATGAAATTATTACTACGGCCATTCTCCTTTCTACCATTGATTCTTTATTACAAGTATGTAGGGCAGTTGTCAGTCACTGACGAACGTATGCGCTTAGTAGTTGGTTAACAGCTAAATCCAGTTTAGTCATTCGAGGAACAGTGAGTATGTTGACTGACCGCCGTTATATGACCTATACAATGTGTTGCTGCGGCGTTAAACCCAACAAAAACAAATAAACGTATGAATACATACTTCACAAACAACTTGATTTCCAAGCTTAGTACGGGGACCTGGGGTCCACCGTGCACCCCTCTAGCCTTCGTTCATCTCCTTTTAAAATGTTCCTAAGGGACCACTGAATCAGAATCAGCAAACTAAAATAATAACTTCTGAAACACTACCATGAAATTTCACAGTTTCCATGACAACCCCTTGAGTTTTGACAAATGCGTGTAATTGGAAAAATCAATATTTGTCTTCATTTGTTATGTTTATGGTTATTTTCATTAATTTACTTCAATTTTAGTTTTACATTTATTTCGAAGGTTAGTGTCTCGGCTTTCATTTGACGCTAAATTTTTTGTTATAGCTATTATTTGAAATTTTTAAACAGATATATCAGATTCTGATAATTTCGTCAAAACTAATGGGGTTGCCATTGAAACTGTGAAAATTTAGAGGGTTTCAAGACAAGTTATATAGAATTCTGATGAAAAAAATAAATAACAAATCAAAGTAGTTGTGTTTCTTGTTCCTTTATTATTTAAGAGAATGAATGAGTATGCGTAAAAATTAATATAAAAAAGTCATGCACAAATACTTTACATATATACGTCAGTTCCAAGTACATATACATATTATATATGGCAACTATTTAAGGATATATATTAATAACTGATTGGTAATGTTACATAAACCTTTTGTTTTTTATCTACGTCTTGGATATTTGAAATGACTGATTTTAATTTGCTAGTAGTTTGTTATTCAATCTGTATTTCATTAATTTATACACTTAACAGCATAAACGTCTAAGTGATATATTGTTCTCCTAAATAAAAATATACGCGCATCAACAGTTGTTATTTTAGAATACTAATATTTAATTTCTTAGCTATGTGTAATTGTACAGACAAAGGTATATGGAATTGGTATCTTTTCAAACTATACATATAGCAAATGAGAATATCGCTGGACAAAAACTTTTAAAAAATGAAATACATTTTTCAATTAACGTTATGTAATTGTCTCTAAGATTGTTCACATTATAATGCAATTTGTAAAACCAGTTGTCTTTGTAAACTTAGTGATGTCAACATATTTACAAATTATGTCAACCACTATGACAAATATGAACACAAAACATTATCCATGAAGTAGAACTCCTGAAAATGTGGATTGTCTATAAGGATCGTCAAGCAGCTGAGTAGTACTGGATGAACCAGAAGCACATTTCACCCAAACTCTTTGATCTTTCTCTAACTTTGTTAAGGTGACAACAGAAGCACAATCGTATCCTGCACTGTTATACTTGGTACTTTTAGCTATAATATTGTTGTCAACAACTATGTAATAATAAAAATATTGACTACTAAAGGTACATGCATGCATTGAAAACATGTAAAGTCCTCCAACAGGAGCGGTAAATAATCCGAGAACAGTATCATAGCCATTGCCCTCATTTAGATAGGTGTTCTGAAATATCAGTATTTGGTTGGTATCCAAACTTGTGTCAGCCAATCCATATGCATTAAAGGCTATCATTGAAAGACTTACTCTTTCTGAAATATTGTAAGAAATACTTTGTTTGGTGATATATACATTCAGTGAAACATTATAAACTTATAAATTTCTATTTTAGGGTCTACAGTTCGAATTCAGATTATTAAAGTAGATTCCCGTAATACACATATCAAGGAATAAGATTTTTGTTACTATTTTTATCATCTGATTTACAATCCAGATTCACAAGCAAAATATTTTAACTTTTCATCCACAAGTAATTTTATAACATTTTATAAATGGATTTATTTCATAAGTGTGGTTTTATTAATTGGATATTTTACAGATATTACAAATTAATTATTGTTAGTCCCAACCACTGGTACTTAAGTCCCTATATTGGATGAAATATTCATACTTATGTTCAAAAAAAAATTAGTGAAGAAACATAGAAAAAAACGGCACATGTTTAACTATCGCTTTAGAGTCGTGTCACAGTTTATTATAATATATGTATTGGACCGTTTTTGCAGTTGTACTGAATTTTTACATTTCTGTATATAAATGGGCATACCCTTACGAAAAGCAGTTTCTGACAACGCACTTGCACTAAACTGGTAATAAGCTAACGCTACAATGATATTTAACTGACTACAAAAAGCTTTTTTTCTGCCAAGTATCTGTCAGTGTGTAACCAGATTAAATAAAAAATATCAAACCAGTGTGAAAAACTGATTGAACACAGTGTCTTGGCAGAAATTATATTAGCCTATAACCAGATCTGACACTGTTGGTCAACTGGTTATAAATTGGAAAGATTGTGTCTGTAATGGATGTATGACTACACACTGAAAATGATCTGACAATAGTCTGATATTAACATGTGAAGAAAAACAGACTTGACATTAGACTGACAATATAATACTTTCATATAAAGCAACTGCTCAGCAACGTAATTTGAATTTTAACATACAATGTGGTCTGACAATAGACTGACAATAATTTCAACATACTGATAGTGCACTGGCAAGTAAAAACTTGTCAGAAATGACCTTAAACCAGAGCCATGAATGATATAAAACAGCATGGTCTATTTTTACAATTAGTATTGTGATCCTTTAAAGATATCATTAATAGGTTCATGCTTTACACTTCCTTATTCGGGGGGAAATACTGTGTGTTTACTTAATAGACACAATCTGATATGTTTTGTTTTTATCGTTCACATGAGGAACTTAACATGAGGTCAACAACAAAACCTGTTTTACCCGCTCAACAACATTTGGAAAAGATTTTACTGGTAGGTAAAATTTCAGTAGGCATCTAAAGTCATCATACACTAATATAAAATGCAAAGACAATATAGTTAATATCTATTTAATCTATTAATCAGCTGTAAAAAACAAGTTAAGTGTAAATATATTCCGGATAAACATGTTCTTTCATTTGTAATAATTTAACACTATTTTAATGATAAGCAGTCTGTAGTTGATTTGTTAAAACAAAATAATATAAGAAATGATAAGTTACAAGTTAGCTGCATTGTTTCGTCAAATACTTCTTTTATAAAATGATGTTTCTATGTCAGTGTGACATCAGTGAAGTGACAGTAATATGTTAGTAAAAAACCAGTGAATATCTTCTAAATATGTCAGTGTGTTGTCAGTTGGTATAAAATGAATTGCCACTCAAATATCAAATCTGAGGTTTGACTGGTTATACACTAGCAATAGACTGAAAAGGCCAATATCACTGCTATTGTCAGTGTAATGTCATTGTGTTGTCAGTGTTTTTATTGTCAGTTAAATGTCAGTGAGGTATCAGTTTAAAGTCAGCTAAAATATGTTAGGGTACATTAGAATTAAAAAAAAACAATTAGATTGTCTCAATTTTACACTAAGCCAATTTGTGCTTTATATGACTGAAAATAAAATGGCTTGTGCTGTTCTTAGACTGACTACATGTCTGACAATAACCTGATAACCAACTGTCATTAGACTGGGTCAGTGTATTGCCAGGTCTTGTAACAGACTAATAATTGGCCGATAAGGAGCTTGAGTTTGTCTGGCAAGAATATGGCAGTAAACGGATAGCACACTGACAATGTTGCCAATTTTCGAAAACGAAATATTATTTCGTTTAATCGAAATAATATTACGTTTAAACGAAATAATTATTTCGAAAAAACGAAATAATTATTTCGAGAAAAAGTAATAATTATTTTGAAAAAACGAAATAATATTATTTCGTTAAATCGAAATAATTATTTCGAAAAAACGTAATATTATTTCGTTAAATCGAAATAATATTTCGAATAAACGAAATAATATTACGTAAAAACGAAATAATATTACGATTAAACGAAATAGTTGTGAAAATTAAAAAAAAGTATTTCAAAATGTCACTTTAGGGGCTCTGCATTTAGGTCCCTCTCAGTGGAGGTTTTTCAAAAAGTTTGTACTATAACAGTTTTTTTCGAATAATATGATCTCATCCAATAGTTGCAATTGGAGAAGACATTGATGAATATCATTTTTCTTTAGTTGTTGATCACGTGACCATAGACGCTTATTACATAAAATATCAAGAAATGATCATTCACGTGGTTATATACACTTTGAGCAGACATACATTTTTAGAATCACAGAAAACGAATCATTACAGCTCACTAAAGCTACTTGCTCACGAATTTTAAAATTCAAATTTAAAAGCTCTATAATATATTAAGAAAATAATTTCTAAGTAATTTACGAAAAGACTGACTTTTGAATTTTGCAAAATATAAAATCACTAAAATACACTTAAAACAAATATTGTTTTCGTTAAAAACGGGATATGTTTAAATATTAAACTCAACCTACTTTACAGTTGTATGTTAATTTGTTGATGAAATATTCATAATATTATCAGAATGGTTCTATGCCATTCTAAGTGTTTCAGAAAAATTATTACGTAAGTTTAAGTGTTCGAATGAGCTGCTTTAAGTAATTTCAAACATGTTACTAATAATTATTATAGTTTGCATATTTTTTTATTATCAACTTCTAATCTAAGGCTTTTATATGCTATGTTTGTATCGTATATAGTCAAAATTAGCATAACTACACGATATTTTATTTATAAAATTCAAGGACTGATTTGTACAAAAAATACCCATATTGCATAACGTAAAATAAATTATTTGCATAGAAATGCGTATAAAAATAACTGAATAAGCTGAAATTAGTACCATGTGTTAAAAAGACCATGTATATGGAAACATTTGTTGATCTTTATCTTTAAACGATTAACATTACAGTTGGTAATTGTGTTATTAGGGAAAAAAATAATTTGCATATTATGCAAACTGCTCATAAAATGACAGGAAGTCATCAGACGGGTTCTTATTCGTTATCGTTCAATAATAATAAAACTGCAAAATATTGAGTAGAAACTCAAGTGCACGGTTATGTGTGTCTGTATAGCAGACTTGGTGTCACTCAGCCACTCTCTCTTTACTTTAGTTACAATGATTTTGCACCAAGCCCTCCATATCCAATACAAGCATTATATGTGCTGATACATTTGTATTTACAAAATTGTATCTAAAGATGGTCACCAAAATATAGTCTAACCTGTACATAGTGACTTTAAATTTTGTCATATAGAAAGACAATATTGACTCAAGGTGAATTTGCCATTATGATAATAAATATGATAACATCCGAGAATTACACCAAAACTACTATGCGTACCGTGAAAAGCATTTGATTAAATGCTGGAGTCTCTAATGCAGGTTAAACTGTATGTACACTAGTGTGTTAAGTAGAAATCAACATGTTTTAAAAAAACAATTACATTTAAAGAACAGAACAGAACTTTAATTTACATTAACAAGTTATATAAATAACAATATGTAAGGAGTAAAAACATATTCATATACATAGAAATATCATACTTATTTATGAGAATATGATAGAAAACATATAGAAAAAGGGTAAAACCAAAGTCAATGTCGATCATGTGTTGTCATTTTCATTTAAAAAGGAGCAATTAGAAATCATTGTACTATGTATATCTTAAACTAAAATCAAGACAAGGGAAGAAGGAGTGTACACATAGAAAATCAACAAGAATTAATGTATGAATACAAGGCTTTAAAGACAATCAAATACTCCTCTACTGGTAAGAACATTTTATATGAACAGAACTAAGTCTTGAGTATATATTTCAAATTCTAAAGTGTAGTATTTGCATATTGTAACTCAGGGTGGCCACATAAATTCTAAAAATGAAATTCCTTGAGGTAACAGTATTATTCCCTGACCATTACAAGGCATACTTGAACTAACAAGAGCTGTTCATAAGACAGCACACTTGACTTCTCTCAGTTCTTAGGAATTGGTGTAATGAAGTTAATGAAGTTTAAAAAGGTCCAAGTTTCCAAGTTTGAGTTGCATATCTTTAATAGTATTGAAATTTATAAAAACTTTAACCTTGATTTTGGACACTTTCTAAGTAAAGAAGGGGCATAACTCCTGTAAAAGTGGAGCCAGAGTTATGGGCCTTGATAGTAAGTTGGAGGCAGTGATGATGAATAAGTATTCCAAATTTAGATAGTGTTGAAGTGATTAAAATTTGAAAAAAACTTTAACCTAGATTTGCATCGCCAACATTGATGCTCTGGTGACAGTAAAAGCTCTCATTTTCTTCTAAAAGTTAAGCAAACGATTATATATAATTTATCCCTGTATAGCTAACCCTTCACCACTTTGTATTTATTTACTATTTATTGAACTTCTCTTGTAAATAAAAAAGTTGATCAGTGAAACACATGTCAGTATATGTCCCAACATGTTTATCTACCTATATCTATTTGTTTTTTTGCAAGTCATAAAATATGCAAATGAAATAATTTCACAGTATTTGTATCTTTTGGTGTATTACAAAAATTGGTTGGCTTGCATACATTCTCACGATTTAAAACTTAGATTGGAAGCATTCAGTATTCAGGCATGTTATTAGTTACAGTTTGATCATGATACCATGAATTTTAGAATGATAAACATATTATTCATATCATAAATACTGCATTTAAACAAGATCTTCGTCTGAAATTTATCTGAAAACTCGAGTATGTCAAGTGTTGCATAACAAGAGTCCTACATTGTGTAATATATTATAATACACTATAACATAATCGTTTTTGCAAATTCCTATATAATATCAACTTATTAATTCATGACAAAATTGTACATACCCTCAACCAATTTAAGTTCAGCTATTTTATTTTCTACCTCCAATGTCAACTTGTCGAGATTAGTTTTCACATGTTCGTGCGTCTGTGACATTTCAGCTATTTTATTATCTGTCTCCAATGTCAAGCTTCCGAGCGTGTTTTTCACATTTTCGTGCGTCTGTGACATTTCAGCTATTTTATTTTCTGTCTCCAATGTCAAGTTGCCGAGCGTGATTTTCACATTTTCATGCGTCTGTGACATTTCAGCTATTTTATTTTCCGTCGCCATTGTCAAGTTGTCGAGATTAGTTTTCATCTTGTCGTGCGTCTGAGACATTTCAGCTATTTTATTTTCCGTCGCCAATGTCAAGTTGTCGAGATTAGCTTTCATCTTGTCGTGCGTCTGTGACATCTCAGCTATTTTATTTTCTACTTCCAATGTCAATTGTTCGAGAGTTTTCTTCTGTGATATTTCACGTTCCATTTGTTCCATCCATACTTCCATTCTTATAACTTTTTTCAAAAGCTGTTCCTCATAAACGAATCGTTCAGATGTCAACGGTTCAATAAGAGCATTTAATCTACCAAACAACAAACACACCAAAATCATTAATCTCGCTAATTTAAAAGACATTGTTTAAATCTATTTAACAGTCTTACTATTTCGTATAAGCTATGATAGAACACATAGAACACATAGACTTGACCAACGTTATATTGAGAAAGTTGAATGGTGCGCACTCCTTAGTATTTATGTACACCGAACTCAGACTTGTATTTTAGCTCACCTGTTCACATAATTAAGTATTGGATCATGTCTCAAGTATTTATCTTTTATCAAATTAGTGATCAACAATTCAAATTATGATCTGTTTATAGTTTTATACTTATATTGTTAATTTTAGTCGACTTCAGCCGAGCCTTTATGTAACACAAGTTTTAGCATTACCAATAATTCTTGAAATCGCCGTTTACCCGTGCATTCTCCTTAGAGTAAAAATCACTCAAGCAACATGTGTCAGTGTTTTAAACCGTCCTAAGTCTATTTTTAGAATGCAAAAATTATTGTGCCCAGTTAAAGATATCTAAAATCATTTATGATTAGTGAATATTTAGATTCGACCAAATGTTGGAAAGGTAGGTTTGCATTTTTTCAACAAATGCGAGTTTTAAGAAGAAAAAAGCATGTAATTATTAGTTATGCATATCTTTAGGTGTTATATTGCAACTTTCTTGAAACTGGTACTCGTTCATAAATTGATAATGGTAACTATTTTCTGATAAACAAACAGGTAATCCGGCAAAACATTGCGTCGACGAGTTCATACACGCACCCCTATTTTGACTGTTCAACGTTCATTTTTTACATTATGTGACCCCAAATGCATCGCTTTTATTGGCTTAGGGCAACCGGTGTCGACACAAAAATGCCCAAAATCTTGATAATTGTAATAATCACCACGTGATCATTGGTACGATCTGGTGGTCTGCATCATAAATTAGTTTGAACGAGTTGTGTTCTAACATCTGTAGAGAGATGACGTACTTACTTTGTTATGTAACTTACAGTTATATATGTTAAATAATAAGATGATAAACTAGAAATAGGTTAGCATTTTAATTGTGCCCAGTAAGTTGGGCAGTTGAGAATTTGCCTACAATGGTCCAGTGTATAGTAATTTTCTTTTCTTTCGTTACATGTTAATTAAAATATCGTCATCTTTGTCTAATCCAGTACGACCTTGCTATGTGTATAAATCTGTATACACGTCGTATATCTATAAGCGAATATAATTTAAACAATTACACAATATTTTTTATGGAAGTTTGTTTTCAGACTATAGAGATGTACAATTGTTTGTAGTCTTTTACATTTGTACAACTTTTCAAACGTGTTTAGAAATTTTGGCATTTCCCTGAATTGTAATGATACTTTTACAATTTTCATGTATTTCTGGACAATTTACAATAAAATGTCATTCCTAAACACATTTTTAAAACAGTTATTGTGTTCTTAACAAAGGTGAATGTATAACGATATCTTAATTATTGACAAGTGAAGCCAACCGAGTTACTGCTTATACGATTGCGTTTGGAAGAAATTGTAACGATGCTCACGTTAATATAAAAGAACCAAACTGTTGAACAACAAGTAGCAGTAGAGCTTTACAGCTTTTGATATATCTTGTTGGCGCCTTTGATATTGTTATGTACTTGATTGTGTTTCATATATCGTGCTATTCTAATTAAATTGTTAGAAATAATGAGTCTTTACTCAAGAATAATGAGAAAGTGCTTGTTCGTGTTCAAGTTTTAGCAATATAATTATGTCTGAAAGACTTATTGGTATCAAGTGCTCTCTCTACATAAATTTTCCAAGAATTCGCAGTTCGTGCTTGTACTTGACATACATTATTGTTACATATAATTGGAAACATGCTGAATATCTTATAATTCAACTACATATCATTATAAATTATAAAAACGGATGAGGTCTCTGTATTCCAACTGTTGTAAAATCTGATAATCAAAGTTATGGAAAGTAGAAAAACATGGTTAATTTACGACATTATAAAATGATTGTCTCGTATAACCAGCAGTGATAATGAATATATAACTATGTAAACATTTTATTGCTACAAAACAATGTTTTACATGCCAAGCCACAACACTATACGCAATAATAGAGTAATGTAGTAGAAAGACAAAGTAAGGCTTGTTGATGTTGATGTTTAATAATTTACAAGATTTGTAGAATCTATCACATGGACACCTACAATATAAATAAACAACATTTTAAAGGTTATTCGTTAAACATAATTAAGGCAATTCATTTCCATAGGTCAGTGTAAATTAGAACTAACAACATAGACAAAAGCTGTTTACTAGTTTTTCAGTGACCCACTGGCACCAGAGTGAACAAAAAACATATGAAAATGTTTATAAGTCCTTTTAGTAAAATTGTCACACCAAGCTAACAATTGACATATTTTCTAAGGTAAAGTATTCACTATCAAATATTTTGTCAATATTATACAATACTCATCCCTGTATTATCACCTATAGAACCCAGTAAGTGACTTTTTATTTTCGCATGAAAACAAAATATTCGTGAAAATAAAAAATAATTATAAAATAACAGCAGACAAACTACTACACCAAAGCAAGTTTGAAGGCAATGAGTACTAGGTCCAAATTAAACAATGAATCTGCTTAACTTCTTACTAAGGTTTGTATGAGTGAATGTTAAGTATACTGTTATTATAATATGTGAATAACATTTAAATACATTACCTAAAGATTCTAAATCATTAATGGCAGTTGGAATATTTTGTTGTATCACTGGACGACTAGCATCTTTAACATATATACATCAAAACCTATATACAAAATATACATGTATACAATTAATTACTGACATACTACATAGCCACTTGAAAATACATCCGTCGTTTTTACGCATAATATTATATAAATCAAGCTGGTTTAACTATACATGTAGAGTAGTAGAGTATATTCTGTCTCAGAGAGTATGGCACTGGGTTGATTTTATACATTACAATATTATTAAACTGTCTAAACCATAGATGTAGCAAGCTATAGTGTGCCTCGAATGACACTTAGTTGACTTGCCAATACCTTCCTATATTTAGACTGGTTTCAGTGTTTGCTAGGATAAACATTGTTACATACTGAATGATACGTATAGAGAACAATTAAATATATACAATGTATTTTCAAACAATTTGTTTGAAATCTTTGTGAGGTACAATAAAGTAACCCAAATATAGACAATAAGAATATGTTTTATAATTCATTACTTTATGTTTAAAGGTTATTAATGATAAGCAAATTATATACACGTACAGTACAACCTCTCTGAAACAACACTCACTATTAAATGTTTGCTGCCTATAGGTTGTTGCGCTAAAATCAATTAAAGGTACACATAATGGAAATATCGAAGCTGTTGTTATTCTTTAAAGGGCCGCTCTGCAGAGGTTATACTGTACATTTAAAGGAGGCTTAAGTTACAAAACTCATTAGTCTTTACAGATGGTTTTGTTATACTCGTATTTCTTAAACGTCTAAATACGTCAGTATTGTATCAACCAAACCAAACAACACATTAAATTCATGAAGCTCTTAAATATAAATCTACTCAGTGCAAAAGTATAGTTACTGTCAAATATAATTGTGGTATGGTAATGTCAAACTCTTGAAGTAACCATTCAATATAATTAGACGACTAGTACTTATGTAAGAAGATGAAATATTATATGTTAAGTGTTTCAATAGTTAACATCAAGACTACATTACTTTTTAGAAGTTAAGTGCATTGACCTTGTGAGGAACAGTGCTGTTATATGGTACATGTATTTGTATTAAGTCGTTTCGGGATAAAAATAGAAACCTCTCCTTCTCGACTTAAAACACATCTCAAGCAAGAGACCTGTGAAAATCTTGGACCGCTCACATGCAAACAAGATACTGATTATGTATGATACCATACAATATTTAGCTGTACGACAACTTTGTGAACGTTGAAGTTGGGGTAATATTGATCATAGGGGCATACTTTGAATTGTAGTTATAGGACACTTAGTGATGCTTCATGAAAAATATTGAAAAGGGAAGATTGTTTAATTGAATATTGGACGATGTAAAGTTAGCTGTAAAGTCGGTGAACGTGCATAAGCATAAAATTCACACTATTAAATGTCATTACTTTACTTTTTTATGATGGATGCACACACATACTCTGGATAAACCTAACACAATAGCTCTACTTGTGCTATAATGAGCTTAAAAATAAACAAAAAGAAAGTGACAAAATGCTCGAGTTACGGCAGCTTAAAATTAAGCCATTAGTATGGACAATGTATTACCTAGTTTCCTGGCATTTTTAGATGTATAATACACACAGAAATCTAATGCCAGACCTGTAACTATAACAGGTGTTATATTGTTATATCTAAGTATATATTCTAATTCTGTTTTAGTGAATCCACCATTGTCAAAGAATGCTGAATATGAATCTATCTGAAAATATAAAACAAACATAGTCTACACTCTCATTATTCTTAATATAAAGAGATGCTGATAGGAGATGTATTGATAATGCATCAAAGCGCTAAAACACTCGATCTGTTTGGGTTACAAAGTTAATAATTTATAGGATTGGAGTTTTGTATTGTTTTTTGAAAAGATATGACCTTTGACTTTGACTCCTTGGTAACCAGAGTCCAACGTAGTCAATCTTAAGTAATACAATTTAGTGTCCATAAGTCATCACGTATGGACGTATGTTCTACTTTATATGTATGCTAATAAAATAACATCAGTGCACTATTATTCTGATGCCAACACTGACTCGGCTTTTGAAGTCTTGATATGTAAATATTTGTATTACATGATATATATGTATATATGATATTTAATGAGATACGGACGAACCGTACATAACATATCTAACCAGAGACTTTGCTCTGCGCATGTCATAGCAGTATCTCTGTTGTTTGAATTGTTCTGAATTGTTGTTTGTATGCTGACGATACATATGTGTATATCAAGTTATTATGAATGTTTCGTAAGAACTTCTAGCAGTGAAACTTATTTTAGAATGGTATTTTTATCGATAGAGTGAATTGGATTGCAAATGTCCCAATTCATGTTGTTGTCCATGAACAAGGCTATAGCTAAGAAACAGATACTTCAGTTGATCAGCACGTTCCGTACTTTTTTACACACAAATAAAAAAATTAACCTACCTGCAAGAGTTCGAGTAAAAATCTAAATTCTACTGACCCACAGAATATTTGGTTACTACAAATAAAACAACTTACGTCACAATGGTAACCCTTTCGAACAATGACGTCCTCAGCTTTGTGGTTTAGTGTCGAACCGAAGTTGGCTCCTGTTGAGTTGATAACACAATGACCAGGCCATAACGTTTGACTTAACGAATGTTCAACGTGACATGTTGTTGTGTTGCTACAGAGATTGTACGATGTTTAAGGCATTTAGTTAACAGTCATCTAGGTTGTAGGCCGCATTCCATCCCCGGGTAATAGCGAGATCTTTGTTTTGATTATACAGGTAGCCCTGTTGGGACAATCGGCTGATAAAAACCTTGATTATCCTTGTCCCCTTTTTAGGCAATGTATATTTTGAATATTAGACACATCAATATAATGACATTTTAAAGTGTGGCTAAAATGATACAGTGTATTGTCAAAAACAATTTTTTAAACTGCATGTACATATTTAAACAATTAAATAAAACAAAAAAGGCAAATCTTTAACAGAGTATAGTTTACTTCAGTTGCCACGCTTACCATTTCCTGTATGAGACAAGTGGTTCTAGTAATAATACACTTATAATATAGACTTACCATTATGATCATATTCTAAGGTTATAGTTTCAAGTGGTTGTTTTCCTGCATGTTGAGAAGCAAATGACACGTGATTTGAACAATGCCAATCTTGGGATAGTACGGTGAGAGATATTTGATTATCGTAATATCGACGGATGTTGTTGATTACTGGAATCACGTGATCGCCATTTGTTACTGCCATTGATCCACCTGGTAGAAAACAGTTTTGTACACCAATGATTAGAAGAGCAGTGTTAGAGAATACTTGTGGAGTAACTGACAAAATGACCAATGCCCAAATCCTGAAACAAATAAACATTTTATCAATTGTAAACTAGTATACTGGTTTGAAGTCCGAACATTTGGACAACCCTGAATGGGCATAGTTGACAAACAGGCTTTTTAAAGTTTTAAAACTATTGTTGTAAATTATTTGCACTCTTGTTTATTAACTCAAAATGACACGATGTTAACCATTCCATGTAGTTAAAAGTACACTGTTGAAGCCTGGTGGTTTTTCCTAATCCTGCAATATTGTAAATCGTTGTAATATCATCCTATATTGACTCTAATTGGCACTGTACTATTTCAACTATTATTACTTACATGTTAAATAAACAAAACATGTTTTATTCTGTTCATTGTTACGCATGTTCAACTTTAATTATGTTTGTACTGAGTAAAATAATCATCACGTATTGCTTTTTTGGATTTAATGCCAAAGCAACACATTGTTTTGGTCATATTACGGCGATCAGTGAAACGATCAACTCCATTCCTGAGAGGCTAAATCTCTGGATTAAGCTACTAACCAGTTACTAGGGATATACTTCCGTCTATAATTACATACTTAGAATCAGTGGTAGGAGGGAAAATGGCCGAGGAAATCATTAATATATACCAAATTCCACGAAAGTAACTCCCGCCCAGAAATAGAAACACACGACCTCTCGATTAGTAGACTTGCTTGCTACCAACTGAGCAAGCCGGGCGGGTTTTATGTAGTGAATTTTATGATAATACAAAAATGAAATGATAAAAGTTCAAACTGACCTTATTCCTGAGTACTATAGTGCCATTAACGTTTCCTTAAGACTTACATCTTTTACAACAATTCAAAACTATTTTTAGAAACATGTAATCTCGAGTACTATAAAGTTAAAGAAAGTAAATACAAGGACATTCATAACTGAAGTAAACATGTTGTTTAAGGGTTGTGGTTCACAGATTTCAACTTAAATATCAGATTTTCTAAATCTCTCATAATTGTATAGAACAAGTTATTAGACTGTTTTGAATTAGTGTTCTAATGATGATAATTATTGTGTGAACTTACTGATAATTGTACATCATAAGGCCAGCGTTTTTTTATAATCTGGTTTACGGGAGCGCCGGTCCTAAATTTTGCAAAACCCAAATCAAAAATCAGTATTTCAAATTTATTTTCTCCGACGGTTCTGTTAGCTTACCGTGTTCCAAAATAAATTGCTGGAGCGCAAACTCCGTTCCATTAGCACATCAAAGCGAAATGAAGTCGCCGACATCTTCAGAAAATCAATAAAACAAATTATGACCCAGATTATGACGGTACTCGCGACCTCGATTCAACGACGGATGGAGCGTATGTTACATCCGCATTTCTTTAGTTATCTACCAATCAACTACGCGGGAGTTGTGCTGTTAGTATACACGCTTCAAAAGCCGATAATTAGTGACTCGTTAGTTTATTGATGGTCCCTGTGTATATTTGTCACCTTTAAGACCAACCAGCGTCCGCTTAATAATCAATAGTGTTGTATGTCGGTCCGATTAGATTGATATCGTAATTAAACTGTTGCAATTTTAACAAACACGTGTCAAACTGTGATACTACAATAATAAGAGTAGATAAGCTTTTTTTGATGCTTGCCGTTAAATTGATAATTGTATTAAATTATGAGCATGTTGTAAGGGAGTTAGAATAGACGTAATTAGCAGTTTGCCAATGATTGCAATTATTTGTTTTTAAGCGATTATGTTTTCGCGACCCACGCTATCGCCAATAAAATGAAAGAATGTTAAATCTACGTTAGTAATTTAATAATCTTATATTTTGATTATTAGTTCTTCTTATTTGTTCGTAATCCATAATTGTGAATAATCATATAGTAATGTACTCCATGACCGAATTAAATCATACAAATAATGTATAACAACATGTTGTAAAACGAAAGAGTGAATGAAATCCAATCGAGACCAAATACACAAACAACGTTTTCCACGTGCATTGCGTGTGTTGCCTCGATTTGGTTTCGTTCATAAATTTAGCTAGGGCGTATCTGTGCTTTTTCTATATTTTCCTAGCTAACAACCCCATACCAAAATAAAAACTTTATTCTACTATTATAATTATATATAACTTGTTAAGACAACTTCTTGTAACTTTGATTATTATTATTCGATTGCATGTATTACTTAGTTATACCATACTACATAACGCTGACATTCATATCCAGATGTCTACTACCTTTAGCTATGGCAGACTATTCTTTTCGTTTAGCTTTGTTTTGCTGTAATTGATTTTCCTTCTCAGTTTTGGTTGAAATGGTTTACACCGCATGCATAACCTATTTAAAGTGTATTTCAACATTGTCACATAAATTATGAACTGATTGCTGGTTTTTTTTTGTTTTGTTTTTTTAGAGATGGAAATTTTAACTATCAACTATTTACTACTCGACACTATGTTGCAAATATTGTAATCGTGACCTCATTAGAGACATCAGTTATTTGCTATGATTTATTATACATGTATATTACTAGCAAATTTATATCTCTTCCTTTCACCGGATACCATTGTATTATTTAATTTATATTTGTCTTTTCCTCTTGCTGTACAACATGTACCTGAGTTGAAAATAAAAGATTTGTTCTGTTCTGTTCTGTTCTGTTCTTAATTAAGCAATAAGTGTCTGGAAAATTCAATCAATTTTTCGATTTCAAGAATAAACATCGGTTGGTTCAATTGAATTTATGAAAATTGTCGAAGTATTCGCCACGTCGCGTTGCAGACTAAAAATCAATAATAAGCATAGATTGCTACATAATATGTTATATTTAAAAAAGTATGTTATTTACAGCTGAACTCATTAAATAAAAAAGAATTTAAACAAAGAAGGGTCAATAACAAGGACACTGATAACATTTTTTTCCAAAATGGTCTTTTATGCATTTTTAATATCTTTTGATGAACATATAGATCTACTAGCAAGTAAAAATGCTAAACCCAGAAGACGAACTTTTTATTGAAAAGAAAGTTGGATAATTTAAGTTAACAATTCGATACAAAATCAATGTATTCTGTGAATTTTGTGTAAAACATAAAACAAATAACTCAGGAACCAAACACCCAGGGAGTATTTAATACTCACACTACTTGTGAGTTACAGAAGACCTAATATTTACAAAATGTAATAGTAATTGCATGTATTTAAAGGATAGAAGTTCTAGAAAAGTTTGCATTTGAGAAGTTTGTGAATACTGTTTAAAATATTCCATTCAGCTCATTGAACTTTTCCCGCTTGTCTATCCTCCCAACTTCACCCTTACATCCCTGCACTTCTCCCTGAATTACTAGGAGGAAGAAGTCATTTCTCTGTGTACGCATCGGTATGGAGACTGCGTCAAGCTTATTTATGAATCGTGTTTTTCCCGAGGTATGTATATTTGATACCAGTCAACCACGTTTTTTTTCGGGGAAAATGGCTTTCAGTGATTGGTATAAGGTATCCTTTCGGAGCCCAATCCGGAAGGATATATGTTTATATAAACAAACTGTTGTCATGATGATTAATTTCCCCCAACTTCCAAGTTCAATCAAACAGGCCCGTAGGAACTGACATGTGGGGTGGGGCGTGGGCGTGGGAGTGATTTAATAATAATGTTAGAAGCATTCATGCTGGAATACAATTCATGAACTACCAAGCCAAATGACTCGCCAGTAATTGCAAATGCTACATGTACTAAACATGGTCTGGGACTTTGAAACCAGCTGTTCCCAGTTGAATCCCTACAATGCAGGTCCATGAAATGAAAAAAAACCTGTTAAATGCCCATGTAAGGAACTACTTTCCTGCACTAATTTTTGCTTAAAACAGAACCACTACATTCACTCCACCAGCTGGGCCGGGGGGGGGGGTTACTGATAGAACACTGCTGCTCCTGGATCTTGAGAGGATGGCACTTGCAAATGGCTGCTACATTATTACCATATTACACAGAGATTCAGCATGAATGTCTTGTTGTATTGCCGACAAGGGTTGACTATTATTAAAAAAATTCAGGGTTGGTGCCTTTTATATTCATTATTAAAGCTAATAGCACCTGCCAACTGTAGGGGACACTCTATATATTTTGACTGTAAAATATTGGTTAATCACTTTGATGAGACCCCTCAAACTTTTCAGGCTTGGACTGTCTGACACATACATTGTATTTATATTGAAATGATAAATGCCAGAATAGAAAAAGAGTAAGTGTAAATGAAAAAATGTTTCTTAACTAGAGTTAATATTTTTACACAAATTTTGATACAACACAACCAAAACCATTTGCATAACACAACCAAAACCATTTGCATGCATGTGCCAGGCGTGTTTAGTCTCTACAAAGCAAGCACTATAAGCTTATGACAGTATATATTGAAGTTATTTACTACAGCTAAATTCACAACAGCTTTCGTCTGTGAATTATACATGCCAGGCGTGTTTAGTCTCTACAAAGAAAGTACTACAAGCAAGCAAAAGGTATATGTATGTTTATTCCTGCACAACAAAAACATGAGACAAACAAGTTTTTGAGATCCCATCTGCAAAAGAGCTGTCGGAACTATTGTGATCATCCTTAGTTAATATTAATTCACACCTCTTTGTGAACTTACAATAACTTATTACAGTTACAGTTCTAAGAAGCATTATCAACACAATACCTCCTAAATAGGCTGTACATACCTTGGTAGGATGTTTTTTATTGAAACAAAGAAGATTTAACATTATACTTAAGCTTTTTATAAAATAAATTTTTCTTTCATTTTTTCGATTTATTTTCATTTATTTTTCCGATGCTCACTTTTTTGCATTTTTATTTTATTTTTATTTCCTCCTCCTTATGCTCGTGTGTCCAGAAATTTCCCGTAAACCAGATTATAAAAAAACCCTGGCCTAAAGATAAACATTTTTAACATACCGAGCTCGTTGATACCAAAATGGCTGATTACATTGTTGTATTGTGGCTTTTATTTTATATTTATCACAATATATTGGTCAGTTTCCATATAAAGTAAATAGCCAATTTTCTTATCACAATTGTGGACACTGACTGGTAATTTTAAAATATAAAAATAAATTAACAAAATGTATGAACAAGTAGCTTTAACAATCCAGAGTACATTGAAATAGTTTTGAATAAAGCGTTCTACATTGAAATACGACCAGGTTTCAACTGGGAGAAATATTTCTGGCGTAAAACCACTTGAGATATAAACTTAATGAATGCTTTACTTTTAGAAATGTTTTAATAACATGTGTTATGTTTTAAGTGTTACGGAAATGTTAATTTACAGAATAACTTAATATACAGTACCCTCCGAAAGTTTTATGGTAAATTAAATTTCGAGAGAGTAAGATATCGTGCGTATTACTAGATTGTATACTAGATGTATAGTGAAAGCTCATTTCATGTAAGATAGCTTGATTCACTTGTTGATAATTAATGATGATATTTGATTTAACTTAGAAAACTCTTCTTTATTTTTTTCTCGTTGGTAAATATGAATCAATTAAACCTAAAACACAGGATTTTGTTAAAAAGACTTAAGGAAGTCTTCAAAATATTCATAACAGGCACAAACAATGTTTTTATGGTGGCATATTTCTGCCACCAGATAACCGTATATTAACGTTTTTTAAGCGGTTAATTAATTAAGTTACAAGTTAACTAGATAATTAAATAGTTAACTTTTTATTGGAGTACAGTCAATTCTCGTTATCTCGACTTAGTCGGGACTGTTGAAAAATAGTCGAGATAACGAATAGTCGAGATAAACAAAACTTATGAAGGGAGGTAAGTTTGAGGTCTTCAGTAGCACTTTTTACCTGTTCAGAGCGTGAAGTTTAAAATAATTGCTTTATTACAGCTGTAAATAGGATTTTACTATTTATATCACAAATGTACTCCAAGTTGTTGTGTTGTATGTTCACTCTGACGCTGTTTCGTCTCGACGAGTTATAGAAACAATTCGCGTATTTTCCGAAAATCTACTTTTGATGTCTAATTTTACACAGACTATATCTCGATGAAGCAAACTTATCGAGCGTATATTTATTTGACAATTTGTAGCCAGTCAACAATTTTATAATTAAATATTTAAGCCTGGGTGTGTGAACGCGTGTTGTGACGTCATTGATCGCCATACAACTCACGCTATGTCGGCTTTTCTTAGATGTTCAGCAATCTATCATTGCCGCGTCTTGCTAACGACACACAAAGAAGATCACTAAGTAAAATTGAGTAGTAACAGATATAATCAAGTTGTTAACAACTTTATGTCCGACCGGCATTTTTCTGAACGCGTGGAGTGATTAATTTTAGTTATTAAGAGTATGCTTTAAAATTGAGTATAAACATATCGATCAACTAAAAACGAAATTAAATAAATATAGGAATATAAAAGATGTTTCGTTTTTTTAATATTTCATTTTTATACATACTTTTTCATAAAAAAGCGTATGTAACAAGTAAAGAGTCCACGATGCTCAATTAATTTAATTGTGACACCTGTCAATCAAAAAGCTATCACTTTGTTAGTTCACTATTGTTAAATGACATGTTGATTAAAATTGACCCCTATGTATCAGTTTCACAGAGTGGTCGCTAATTGATTGGCGCGTGTTGTTTTTCGCACCTCGTCAGATTGCCGATGACATCTTTGACTAGTCGAGTTAAACATTAGGATTATAGAGTAAAACAAACGTTTTGGTCCGTAATTTATGATCGAGATATGGAAAAAGTCGAGAGAAAAAGATCGAGATAAACATGCATTTTTCATATAGATAAAGAAGGGAAAAAATCGGGACTTTAGATTTTCTATCGAGACAACGAAAAGTCGACTCAAGCGTAGTCGAGATAATGCGAATTGACTGTATAATCTATATGGTTCTAACTCTGTGATATTTTATAGATAAATTAATCAACAGTTTGTTTTATAATTATCTAAAATAAGTAATTTATACTGAATTGTTTTAACCGCAACAATAACACTTAGTTAAATGTATTATAGTTAAAATGAGGTAATATTGTGTATGTGAGATGTTGTTGTGATGTGGTTGTCCATCAATATTAATTTCTAATCCAGCTGTCTAAAATGTGTGCGTCTTGTCATGCCTTGTATTTCTTGGCAGTACACGAGTACTGGTAAAAGCCGATTTGATGAGTCTTCCGTTGTAAATAAACGGATAAAAGTATTGAGAAACGGCATAAGAGGTCAAAATGAAAAATAATATTGTGAGTTAAGTTCACACTTGATGTTATAACACAAAAAATACAAGGTAGGACCTACGTCGTGATATTTGTTTTCGTAATTTAGATTAGTTATTACATAAAAACTGACATGAGTGATATGTAGAACAACATTGGCATATTTATGCGCAATTATGATTTTGTAAGGTTGTCCTTTACTGTTGTATCCTAAAGCATTTTAATATGTAAGGCAAAGTAACAAACAATATAAAAAGTAGAACAATTGCAACATGGTATAATGGTACCTTTGCATGACATAATTAAAGGAAACATTGGATGTTTATTAAATAGAAACACTCAAATATATACCCCTCACCTAACCGTGTTTTCATTCTTTAGAAAAGATTGCTCACAGTTCGATTGTGACAAAACTTCAGTTGTGATGAACACAAGTTCTTTTAATTAAACGCATTAATATAAAATATTCAAACAATGCGCGTGGTCAAACAAATTGTAATCTTACCACATGGTTACTATAATGTTACAATTTATCTACATTTTGTTCTGTTTAAATGTTGGTCAAGTTTTATGCATCACTGATGTCAACTTACTTCTTTCTGAAAAGAATATTTAGGACTCTAAGATATATGCACAATCTGAGGTATCTGATTGGACATTGTCTATTTTCGTAATTTGGTAAACGGGTACATTACAGGGACGAGTTTTTTGTGGGGAGGTAGAGTTTCACAAATTTAAAGTTTTTTTGAAATAATATCCTATCGAAAGCAGTAGGACGTAAGTAAGATACGTGTAATAATCGCACTGTCCCGGTTTCGAATCCCAGCACATAGTATTGAGGAATACTTGCGATCGTTGACTTACCTGGTGTAAATGTTTTAATGAGTACTGTTATGATCACTGTAAAGCCGCGCCGTGGCGTAGTGGTTACCATGTATGACTTCGCTTACGGAGATCGCGGGTTCGAGCCCGGTCGCCGTAGGTCATACCCTATACATAAGTTGTCGGCATCGTGGTAGGGTAAGTTAGTACTGGTGATAGAAAAATTGTCCAGGAAATCTATAGTAGGAAGAGCTGGCCGTCGTATATATGACCTATATATGTGTTGAAAACGACGTTAAAAAATATGATCAATGTTTGAGGAGACTTTCACGACCAAGCATTACCTTAAACATATTGTAAAGTCGAATAAATACACGAGTATATGTCTGCAGACTTTAAACAGACAAATGAGGTTATATTTCTCGAAAGACATTCACAGTAAGATTCATTTGACAATAGTGATATAAAAGCAAATTTCATACATTATATTATGTCGCTCATTGTGTATTGATTTGATTTATAAAATATGTCAAATTACATTTGTAAATTATATTCATACACTTTCAATGCTTATCTCCCTTAGAAATTCAAATAATACATCTTGACATTATTAATAAAAGCATGCATTCACGTAGTTTAAAAAGAGAAAACACAGAGTTTGGATTTTCTATACAATCATGACCACATATAACGTGATTCTAGCTAGTAAACACCAAACAACATACATTATATCATATGATAATTATAATAATTTGAAAAGTATCAGCCTGATTGTTACGCTGATAATGTTAAAGATATTATAAAATCGGAAAAAAAGAGAAATAAAAAACTTGCTTATAAATTCTGTTAAAACTCCACAACTTAACTCTTCAGGAAAACATTCATGATCCGTCCACTCTATTGTTTCATAAGGCTTAAGTGAATGGTCACAACCTCTCATAGTGATATCATGATATAAACACTTATTATACAATAGTTTATGAAGATCAAATGAGAACAGATATTGACTTTGATTTTATCATTGGTATTTTGTACATAGATCTTAGTTGTTTAATTACCGGTCACTTCACTGGATGAATGTTGGAATGTGACGCAAAGAAAGTTCCAAAATGGCGTCTATACATGTTCGTAGTTATTCGTATCGAATGTCCTATGTGTTCCTAATGTAAATATAAAAATAATTCTGAAATAATAAGTACGATGATATGCGTGCAAACCAATATTAGGATTTATGCAGATACACATTTAAAACAAAAACATGTTCATCAACTATGCCAATTACAAAGTATCACAAACAGTGGGTAACAACTGGCAAAGGAGGATAACTCTTGTCAATGTTGTTAAATATCATTTACTAGAGTTGTTTCCCGTAATAAAATCACAATCTGACAAGTTTATATTTTACACAATGGCGATGTTGCATGTTACCACACGTTTTACATGAACTCTCATTTATTTCAAGTTGAATATTTTGAAAGACTGAATCTGGTTTGGTTTAGGGGTTTTAGATACTTCTAATTTTCTTACACTAGTGCATGATAGTTGTAGATGGTTGAAAAGTTACCTGTTGTTGTATCTATAAGTTATAATTCATTCTTGTACATGTTATGACGGCATTTACTTAAAACGTAAATTGCCTAAACAACCGTGAATCAAGTAAATTCTCGATAAGGCCAGTTCACTTTCCCGCTGAACAATCAAACACAGTATATACATACATGTATGCTTAGTTCAGGACCATGCTGCCTATTATTGTAATAAGGGAAACACAGAAAAGTCACAATTATAATTTCACAGACCAATTGTATACTAACAGAGAAAACTGAATTAACGGTTAAAATGATGTTTCAATAACTGAATTTTCAGTTATTTCTTATCGTAAGGTTTAAGTAGATCTAACTCACAAAAATAGTTCTCTATATCGTGGTTTATAAGGTAAGGGAAGTAACTGTGAATGATATGAAAATTAAAACAACACTGGATTACCTTACCTGAATTGTTAATATTTATATTTATTGAATTGAGCGTTTTGTTGAAGGAACCAGACTCTACGGTTTACCACTGGCAATGTGGTATGTGCAATAACTTATTGACTTGAACTTTTGTTTCAAACTGTTATCAGTACTAACATCATTCTCGTATACTAATATTGAAAATCCTACTAGACTCTGGGAACGAGAATGTACTAACCTATTATTAAGTGGTTTAACGGCAGAGTGTTGATTTTCCTAGGTTCCATTTTTAAAGTTAAAAGTTAAAGAGCGGTTAAAATCTGCCTCCATAGAAATATTCAGCCGACTTTACAATCTTGTTTGATAATTCCTGATCATTGAAATCTCCTTCAAGCAGGTGATCATTCACAGTTCCAATTTACTCCTTGGTGGAATGGAACAACTGTAGGTAAATTTCTAGCTCAAGGAAATTAGAACATACCATTCTCAATGGAAAAGCAATTCTCAGTGCAATATGTTTGTAATATCAAATAGGAAGCCAGTAGAACAATGTCTGGTTTAATTAAGTTTGTTTATCACGTTATGCCTATATAAGAAATTAGGCGTAGTTTTGTTTTCTAATTTAATATGTTATTCGTGCCTCGAATATGTCGATATATATCGTGACTAGTCACATCCATTGCAACTGCGATAATTGGAATATGTCCCTTTTACTACAAAGGCAACATATACCTTAGCGTTTGTCAGTCTGGGCTCATCCGAGACCTTCAGCAATAGTGTTTAAAACAAAATTCGTATATATAATATGTTGTCTCAAGATCTACACATGAGACATTCTCGGTAACCAAGTGTAACGTATGAGTACCATGGGTTACCGACAATGCATGTGAGAGTGAATTTTAAGTGGTTTTGCTTTTGTGCGAAATGTGTATGTTTAGAGGACAATACACGACAGAGACAGACAAGATGGTAATAGTCGACCAGTTTGTATGAGTAATGGCCTCAAAGGCTTTAGCACAAAGGCATTTTCCAATTCAGGTCGACTTTGAATTTCCGGTCCTACTGTGTCATGCATTAACGTCTACATATTATTCTTGTTCATTGACGAAACATACATTCTGTTCAAACTAGCTTGATATAGATATATAAAAATTTTAAAACGTGCCACTTAATCAAGACGTCTTTATATTGGAATGATATTGATATTTTAATTGTTTTGATAATGCGATTATCGTAAATAACCATTAGTTGAGATCGGACAGGCAAAAACAAATATGTCACGTGACCATGATCACTTAGTGAAAAATGCTCAAAATGTATACTGCATAATGTAACAAGTTTATAATCAACGGTCTGTCATAGATTAGTAAACTAATTCCTGGTCAATATCTGACCTGATCCTTGACTGATGGAATTAGATAATAAACTTTCAATCTAAGGGTTTCTTAGATAGCTGATATCTTCTTTCTGTCCGGCTGTGCTGAAACTACTTTGGAGGTCAAATACCCTGTTCAACAGTTGAAACACATTTACGCTTCCATAGAAATTTCGACAATAATGTCACTTTTCTTTAGCAATAAACAAACAATTACTTTCCGTGGCAAGTTGACCAACCAAAGGTGGTCGGCAAAGTTCAGTACAAAAGACTCTATATAAAATTGTTTGGGTTTGGTATAACCCTTTAGCAACACATTGTCATAGAGATTTAAAGTTTGTTTAGTTATGGACAGTGTTGTATTTCTTTTAACTTCTTTGAGAACTTTAAGACAAGTTGTGTTTTATCTGGGATCATGGAGCACAAATCATCAAGTTTCTTTCGATTAATTTTAGTCATAAATCCCTATATTGTATTATTTAATTGCCGTGAGATTTTTGATAGTATATTGCCCATTTGTAAAAAATAACAAAAAGAACAAACAAGGTTTTTTTTCAAATTTGTTGTGTCATCTATAATAGAGTTTGTACAATATTCAGCTATAATATTGAATACAAGATAAGCCAAGCACAAATAATATATGCCTGTTTCAAATAATATTCTTTAAAGAGCAAATACATATAACACATATAAAATCACAGACTTTACAATTTATCATTCATTTTAGAAATGCGTTCAATTGACTACTTCGTTAATAGTTTTTTCACTATATGTCCCTGAAATTTTAAAGTAAGTATATTGTGGCAAACAAGTTCAAATGGATTTGCTTATGTATGGAATAATCAAGAAGTTGTTAACCTAGATAGATTTATAAAACTATATGTACAAAGTATTACTGATCAATATCCGCAGTCTTGGATGACCTCTTGCAAAGATAATACAAAATTAGTTCATTATTCACATTTTAAAACAGACTATAAAGTTGAACCATATGTTACTTGTATTGATATAGCAAAATTTCTTTCTAGTCTAGCTTCATTTAGAAGTTCATCTCATTTACTGATGATAGAACAAGGCAGACATCTAGGTATAGATAGAGAGTACAGAACATGTTTTTATTGTAATAATTGCATAGAGGATGAATTTCATTTTCTTATGACATGTCCATTCTTCGTTCTAAATATATTCCTCATGTTTACCTTAACAATCCAAATGAACTAGACTTTTACAGATTAATGTCATGTTCTGATACTGAAATTATACGTAATGTTGCCATGTTTATACATTATGCCTTAAAAGAGAGAAGTTCTTATCTTGAAAGGTATGAGTGATTGTATACTTATGTTAATTACTTGTATGCTTAGTTAAGATGTAATATAAGGAAATCTCTATCTTGAAATGTATAAGTCATTGTATACTTATGTAAATTACTTGTGTACTATGATTGAATATGTTTATACACTTACCTTAAAAGAAGAAAATATCTTACTTAGTATATGTAAATGATTGTACACATGTTTATTACTTGTATACTTTGTTTAAATATGAATATGCATTATACTTTAATCTTGATAAGCTTGGGTAATTCTATACTCAGGTAAATTACTCGTGTACTAGGTTTATATATGTGGTATATTATTCGTTTACTATGTTTCAATATGTGGTAAATTACTTGTGTACTTTGATAAATATATGGTAAATTACTTGTGTACTATGATAAATATGTGGTAAATTACTTGTGTACTATGTCTAAACATGTGGTAAATGACTTGTGTACAATGTTTATATATATATATATATGGTAAATTACTTGCATAGCATGTTTAAATATATGGTAAATTACTTGTGTACTATGTTTAGATATGTGGTAAATTACTTGTGTACTATGTTTAAATATGTGGTAAATTACTTGTGTACAATGTTTATATAAATGGTAAATTACTTGTATAGTATGTTTAAATATTTGGTAAATTACTTGTGCACTATGTTTAAATATTTGGTAAATTACTTGTGTACTATGTTTAAATATGTGGTAAATTAATGGTATTTTTTAAATAGTTAGAGTATACATTATACCTAAAAAGAATGAAATTTGTTTCTGTAAAGGTTTGTACATGTAATTGTAATAGTATACTTAGGTAAATTACTGGTGTTATATTTTAGACATGTTGAAACATTACCTTGTTTATGTGAGTAATAATATAATTATGTAAATTACTTGTTAACTTTGTTCAAATATGATTAAACATTTTACCTTAAAAGAGGGAAATTCCCATCTTGACTGCATGCAAAAGTGAATTACATGTATACTATGTTTGAATATGATTATACAATTTACCTTAGAGATAATAGTATACTTATCTTAATCGTATTGTTAAAATGTTTCTCCATCACACTGATATGTTTTTGTAGGTATGTACTGTTATAATTATGTGAATGGGCCGGCGGCCTTAATTATCGCAATAAAGTATACATATATACGTTAAAAGTTTATACAATCGTAGGTATCTTTAAAATATAACTATAGTAACACAATAGAGACCCAAACAAGATTATGAAGCTTTGTTCACGATGTTCTCTAACAAATAATTGACTGTAGAATTTACTCTGTGAAATATCTTTTTTAGATAGCAAAAGAGTTTTACGAAAGTGTTGTTATAAAACTTCAATCACATTATTAATGAAAAGCAGAAAAGTTTAATAGTTTTCCTTTACCCACTCGCCTAGCCTCCAATTAGCCTACTTTATAAAAGAGAAACAAACATGACTGTTAAAGAAGGATAACTCTTGTTGATGTTGTTATTTGCATTAACCAGAGTTACTTCCCTTAATATAAACAAAATATGACACTAGTTGCACGAGTTTCACATTATAGTCGGTTATATCAAATTAAATATTTCAATATACTGTACATGATTGGTTTGAGAGTTGTTTTCAAAGTGTTCTACCGCTTGCGATTGGGGCTATGTTCAATGAAGTAGTTACTAAAACATTTTGTTCTACCTGTAGGTGAATAAAAACCTTCCAGTTGACGTCAACTATGTTGTTTCTACAGGTCAGTACAAACCTACCAGTTGACTTAAACTGTGTAGTTCCCATATGTCGGTCAGTATAGACCTTCCAGTTGACGTCAACTATGTTGTTTCTACCTGTAGGTCAGTACACACCTTTCAGTTGACTTAAACTATGTTGTTTCTACCTGTACGTCAATACAGACCTTTCAGTTGCCTTAAAATATGTTGTTTCTAACTGTAGGTCAATACAAAACTTCAGTTGACTTAAACTGTGTTGTTTCTACCTGTAGGTCAGTACAAACATATCAGTTGACTTACACTGTGTTGTATCTACATGAAGGTCATTGCAAACTGCAGTCATGCATGTTCTTTATTTAGCAGGCAAAACATACCTAAAACACAAAGTCAATTCAACATTATAGGGTCCCAATTCAAAAAATTCGAACTGAGATTAGACGGAAACAAATAAAACGCCATCGCGATGTTTACTCACAAATGAATCGTACAAGAGTGATCTCCCTTACTTCGTTAGTAACGGCCGCCGTATGAAGAGGAGATAAGTCATGCCGAACCCTCCAAAATCGGGGTTTATCATAGCAATTAATTACCAAAACCCTATTTAAAGTGTCAACAATCTTATTTTTTTTTCAAATATGTAAAAGAAAAGCATAGTTTAGCCCCCTGTTGAGTTCTACTTTAAGCATCCACAGTTCCCTACAAAAGTTCTTCGACAAATTACATTTTTGACAAAGTTGACCATGCATACCAAAAGTAATGTAACAACAATTAAAGATTGATCATTCTAAATTGTTAGAATTATATATGTTGATAATTATTAATTTAACAATGTTCACAGATAACTCTATTGTTTTCTTTTTTAATGGATAAATGTCATTTGGAACATCTCGACCATTTGTATCAGAGGTATAATGTGGCACTTGTACTCCCTTTCCTTTCAGCTAGCTTTTATGGTGACGTGGTAGGGTGTTCGCTTACGACTCGAGAGGTCATGGCTTCGAATCTCAATTCGGACTGTGGATTTTTATCGGGTTACATTTGGCGCCCAACGTAAACAACCCCGTAGTAATTGTTTGATTGCACCCTTAGATAGTCTCACAGACAATCAAGCTCTAAAAATTCAAGGATGAATTTCTATTAAGGAGGGAGTGTACGTATCAGAGGTATAATTCGGCAGTTGCACTCCCTTGCCTTTAAGCTAGCTTTTATGGCGACTTGGTAGAGTGTCCGCTTACGACTCGAGAGGTCGTTGGTTCGAATCTCAGTTCAGACCTTGGATTTTAATCGGGTTACACATTTATTAGAGGAATAGAGTCTGAAGGATTCGTGGGGCAACCAATTATAATGGGTTTGAATAATTCACCGCCAGGTAAAGTATTTTGTTTGGGCATGTGACGCAAATGTAGTAGATATGTCCGAGATTATTCCTAGTGAGTAGCCAAGGAGTTCTGCATACGATAAATGTGATGAAGCGTGTCATTAAAACAACTCTGCGTTCAGTTACCGCGAACGTTACAAAACGTTCCGTAACGATACATTCTGCGGCCATTCGCTGCGAATAATCTCGGACATATTTTGACGCTATTTTGAAACTACCGATGTTAAAGTAAACAGATATATGATTGTTTAGGCATTGAGTGATGTTTCGTTTTTAGTCCGTAAATTTTGAAAAAAATACTCATTGCCTTAACGATCTCATATTTGTGTATTAGATTAGGTTATTCGCAGCGACTGGCCGAGAAGTTCCGAATGTATCGTTATGTAACGTTCTGTAACGTTTTGTGTAATTGAACACGCTACAGGTTATATGTTAAATGACTTAAGAAGGGCACCGTATTTTCATTAGAGTTCTTGTTATCCAAATGTGAACATGTGTCTCGTATTACTTTGCGGTCTCAATATAAACACATCATTTCAAGTATTAGTATACCCGTCCGGTTAGCTATGTTGGTAGCACGCAAGTCTACTGATCGAGAGGTCGTGGGTTTGATTCCCAGCCGGGGCATAATTTCGTAGAGCTTGGTCATGAAATTATTTCTACTGCCATACTCCATCCTACTAATTATTCTTAATAATGTAGGACAGTTGCCAGTCACTGACAAAAATATGCGCCAATTAGTTGGTTGACGGCTAAATCCAAAGATTAGTCTTTCCAGGAACAGTGAGTAGGTTGATTGACCGCCGTTATATGACCTATACAATGTGTTGCTGTGGCGTTAAACCCAACAAAAACCAACAACGTATGAGTACACATTTCACAAACACCCTCTTGACGTTTTGCAACTCCTCTTGAATTGTTCCTTAGGGTCCATTGAATCAGAATCGGTAATAAACTAAAAAAATAAACTCTTACGCACTTCCTATAATTTCATAGTTTCCATGGCAACCCCTTGATTATATGCATTTTTTTGCAAAATCAGGGTATTGAAATCAATAGATATGTGTATAATTGGAAACAAAAATCAACATTTTTCTGGTTCTGTTGATGTTTTTTTGGTTATTTTCATCAATTTACCTCAATTTTAGTTTTACATATATTTATACTAAGGTTAGTGTCTCAGCTTTCGTTTGACACTAATTTATTGTTCTAGCTATTTTTTTTTATTCTTTTTTATACAGACTTAACAGATACTGATAATTCCGTCAAAACTCAAGGGGTTGCCATAGAAACTGTGAAATTACAGAGAGTTTCAAGATAAGTTATTTAGAATTCTGATGTACAAAGTAACAAATCAAAGTTGTTGTGTTATTTTTTCCTGTATTGTTTAAGATAATGAATATTGATAGGTCATAAAATAATATAAAGTAAGCCATACACAAATACTATACATATATACGTCAGTTCCAAGTACAGTATACATATTATATATGACAACTATACTCAAACGAAAAAGAAACGCAGGGTAAACTTCAGTGGTGATTTATGGTGAATTATAAGAATGATATTAAAATTGGGATATTGATTTATCAAAAACTATCTTTCGTGAACTAAATTTGGAAATTTTGGTCGGATTTTGACCTTTACTTTTTGTGTTATTTCCGAGGGGAATGTGCCGCTAACCAAGTCATTCGACACGCGCGACGTGGAGGAGTAAGAGGCAAACCAATGCATGGACGTCTACAACGCAGACCCGCCTCACGTTATCGGTTCCTTACAGTTTGGGAGTGAATACGACGGTTATGATTGCTACTGTATTGTTAGCAGTTTCAGTGGCAGTAACGTAACGATTACGCGGGTGTGCGAGACGTATAGCCCTGTCCTGACGTCGTGTCGTGACGCGCGGACGCACTGTCCGAGGCCGGTCGGCAAGCCTTCCAGTTTCCCTAAGTCGACGAACAAGTCGCACTTTGGTCGAAACATTTACGCCAAACTGCATAGCCACCTGCTGTTGCGTTTGACCTTGCATTAGCAACGTAATGGCCTGACCCCGCTGAACGTCAGTAAGCATTGCCATTAACGTAGAAAGTTAAAACAGAGTTTTAATGCGGTGTATAAATGTCTAGAGTATTGGATGATATGAAAAGATGTGTTGAAGAAATTATCAAATTTATTCTGCACGAAATTTTTGCATTTCTTCGCTTGTATTACGTGACACTGAACGTTTCATGCTTCAGTAACTTTTCATTATGTGTTGAGTAAATAGATGCCTTGATAATAATCTGACCAAAAGGCGATAAAAAGTTATTCCATATCATTTTACCCTGCGTTTCTTTTTCGTTTGGGTATATTAAAGGATATATATCAATAACTGATTGGTAATGTTACATAAACCTTTTGTTTTTTATCTACGTCTTGGATATTTGAAATGACTGATTTTAGTATACGAGTAGTTTATTAATCAATCTATATTTCATCAGATATTAATGTATACACCTTAATTAGGATAACGGCATACTAATAATTATAATTAATACAAAAAAGTTGTCAATAAACCAATTTACAGAAAGAATTTTACGTCAAATAAATGGAAATTTCACTGAAAAAAAAGCGTAGACAAATACTATAACACGCTCTTCAATTACCGTCATGTAATTGTATCTAAATAATCGCACATTTGAAAATGCAAGTTGTAAAATCCGTTGTCCTTGTGAAATCAGTGATGCTAACATATTTACAAATACATATCATCATAGTAAATAAATATGACAAATATAAACACAAGCTATTATCCATGAAGTAGAACTCCTGAAAATGTGGATTGTCTATAACTATCATCATACAGCTGAGTAGTACTGGATGAACTATAAGCACATTTACCCAAACTCTTTGATCTTTCTCCAACTTTGTTAAGGTGACAACAGAAGCACAGTCGTTTGCAGCCCTGTTATATTTAGTACTTCTAGCTATAATATTGTTGTCAACAACTATGTGATAATAAACATATTGACCAACGTAGTTACATGCATGCATTGAAAACATATACAGTCCACCAACAGGAGTAGTGAAAACTCCATCGACGGTATCATAACCATAACCTTCATTTAGATAGGTGTTCTTAAATACTAATATTTGGTCGGTATTCAAACTTCTGTCAGCCAATCCATACGCATTGAAGGCTATCATCGGAAGACTTACTCTTTCTGAAATATTGTAAGAAACACTTTGTTTGGTGATATATACATTCAGTGCAACAATATAAACCGAGAAGAAATGTCTTTTTGTAGGGTCGTCAGTTTAAATTCAGATTATTAAAGTAGATTCCCGTAACACACATATCAAGGAATAAGATTTTTGTAATTATGTTTATCATCTTAATTACAATCCATGTTCACAAGCAAAATATTTTAACTTTTCATCATCAAGTAATTTTATAACATTTTATTTAAATGGATTTATGTTTAAGATTCACATTAACTATTCACAAGTGTAGTTTTATTAATTGGATATTTTTACAAATATTACAAATTAATAATAAGTAGTCCAAACCACTGGCACTTGAGTCCTTATATTTGATAAAATATTTATACTTACGTTAAAAAAACATTAGTGAAGAAACATAGAAAAAAGGCACATGTTTAATTATCGCTTTAGAGTCGTGCCACAGTTTATTATAATACATGGTAGTGAACCGTTTTTTGCGGTGATTCTCGGTCGAACTGAATTTTTACATTTCGGAATATAAATATACATTACGAAAAGCAGTTTCTGACATTACACTGGCACTAAACTGGTAATAAGCTAATACTACAATGATATTTAACTGACTAAAAAAGCTTTGTCTGACAAAACACTGTGTTCAATAGTTTTCACACTGGTATGAAAAAAAATAATCTGGTTACACACTGACAGATAGTATCAGCCTATTTCCAGATCTGACATTAGACTGTTGGTCAACTGGTTACAAACGGGCAAAATTGTGTCTTTAATGGATGTATGACTACACACTGTCAATGATCTGACAATAGTCTGATATTAACATGTGAAGAAAAACAGACTTGACATTAGACTGACAATATAAAACTTTTATATAAAGCAACTGCTAAGCAACGTAATTTGAATTTTAACATACAAGGTGGTCTGACAATAGACTGACAATAATTCTCCAATTTTGTTCAACAAATCTTAAAACTGATAATTCACTGGAAAGTAAAAATCTTGACAAAAATGACCTTAAACAAGAGTCATGAATGATATTAAACAGCATGGTCTATAATTACAATTAGTAGTGTGATCCTTTAATTCTTTAAATCTGTGTATTTACTTAATAGACACAATCTGATATGTTTTGTTTTTATCGTTCTCATGAGAAACTTAACATGGGGTCAATAACAAAATCTGTTTTTCCCGCTCATAAAGCTTTGGAAAAGATTTTACTGATAGTTGAAATTTCAGTAGGCATCTAAAGTCATCATACACTAATATAAAATGCAAAGATAATATAGGTATAATCTATTTACTCTATTATTTAGCTGAATAAAAACAAGGTTAAGTTACATATATTCGGATAATTTATTTCCGGATAAACATGTTCTTTAATTTGTAATAATTTAACACTGTTCAAATGATAAGCAGTCTGTGTTTAATTTGTTTCGTCTTATATAAAATGATGCTTCTATGTCAGTGTGACATCAGTTTAGTGCCAGTGATATTTCAGTTAGAAGCAAGTGTATATCCCTCTAAATATGTCAGTGTGTGTCAGTTGGTATAAAATGTATTATCAGTTAAAAGATAGCTATAACTTGTTAGGGTACATTATAATTTAAAAAACAATTAGATTGTCTCAATTTTAATCTTACACTAAGCCAATTTGTGCTTTATTTGACTGAAAATAAAATGGCTTGTGCTGGTCATAGATTGACTACATGTCTGACAATAACCTCATAACCAACTGTCAATAGACTGGGTCAGTGTATTGCCAGGTCCTGTATCAGACTGATAATTCGCTGGCAAGGAGCTGGAGTTTGTCTGGCAAGAATATGGCAATAAACTGATAACACACTGACAATGTTGCCATTTTTCGTAAGGGTTTAAATTTAAAGCAGACATATGGTTTTACAAAATTGGAAAGTATCAACTGAATAGCTTATATTGTTATTATAGAATTAAAAGTTATTTCAGTAATTTCACTTTTCAGCGATTGAGAGACACTGCATACTTCCGGTATAATTAACAGTTTTGTAACATACGTTCTGAATGGTCTAAAACTCCGCGAACTTTTCCCGTTTTCTCGTAATCTCTCATTAAAACATTTCCTACACGGAGTCTACTAAGATTATGGATACTTAGATCGAGAATCTTGATACTCTCGGTGTACGAGAATGTCATTGAAACGAATCCAGTGCAAACATTCACAAAGCGTCATGCTGATTTTTTTATAAATCTGTGGCTGTAAGGGCCGCTGCATATAAAAAATACGTTTTTCATTTGTGGTCAAACAGGCACAGGCAAGACACTGAAATATATTTTGAAGAAATAATAGACAGAAATGTTGTGTTTAAAATACCAAGATCTAAACGCGAAGGCATTACACAGGCAATTTCTTTTCAACTCGCGTTATCGTTTGACCGTCAATACATCAATCGTGTAACTTATAAAATGTCTGTGAAATTAGGAGACCAATAGATTACGAATTGTTTATTTTCGTTTTGTAATTTAGTCAATCGCAGCGTTACGGTGACAGATCACGGGACAAGTTTTGCGGAGTTTTAGACCGGAAATTAGCAGTGTCTTTCAATCGCTGAAAAGTAAAATTACTGAAATAACGCTTAATTCTATGATAACTGTGTAAGATATGAAGTTGATACTTACCAGTTTTGTAAAAAAATTGTGACAGCTTTAAATCAGAACCGGTTTTTATGTCTAGTCATATTTCGAAATATAAAAAATTCAGTTCGTCCTTGGATCACTCCAAAAACAGTTCAATACCATATACATGTATACATTTTAATAAGCTGTGGCATGACTCAAAAGCGATAGTTCAAAGGAACCGGTTTTGGGGTTTCTTTTTCAACAACGTTAATTTTTATATAAGGATGAATATTGTATCGAATGTAGGGACTTCAGTGCCAGTGGTCATAACAGAAAAATGTTACGATTATCGCCGCCTTAAAAATGTCCGTTTCCTTATATTGTGGCTATGAAAACTATTGTAGAACTCCAAGTTTCCCATTTATAATTAAGCTTACACCATATGATTATGAATTAAAGAAAGAAAAATAAACTACAATGATAGTTCGTTAATGAAATAAATTCATCTTTACGGTAATATCATAACATAAACTCAATTATTGACTAGCATTTAAAGATTGAATAAGGATATTTTACTAATTTTTTGTATAAATCACCAGTATACTAATTAATTACGAATTTGTTTGGGGTCGAATCATTCGTCCATTGTTTAAATTACATTTATTTCACCTTTAAACACATCTAAAAGTTTGTCCGATCTTAATCGATTTTTAACAACTATAAGAGCTCACTTAATTTTTTGACATCACTTGATATCATCCGAAGTTTGACAGAAGTTGTTACGGGAGCTCTACATTAATTGTTTTCTGCAAAATCGAAATGTATTCCAATCTTTAAAAGGAAGCTGTCGATAAAAAGACAACATGTACAAACAAATGACGAAGAGTTACAGATTTCCGATATATCGACGAAGTCACAAACAGTAAGTATATACTATATTTGAGTTAAAAGGTCAAACGTAGATTAATCCTGTAGACCTATACATGTTTGAATATAATAACAAATGTTTTAGTGAAAACTAGTGTAAAATTTACAGTGTTTATCACGTAATCGTCTGAATGAAACTAAACACGTGTGCTTCGTTACAGTTTTAACAACCAAAAAGACAGGAAATATTTTTATACTGTATACATGTAAACAAGTATCAAATTTCCTTATCCAAAAATAGTCTAATCAGCTTGTAAGCTCTTTTGTTCATTTGAAACCTCTTCATAAATTGTTTTGCTCATGAGTAAGTTTACAAATAGCTTCATGCAAAGGCTTTGAAGTTAACTAGTAAACCTAATCTGATGGAATAAATTAGCAATTTTCTATGGACGTAAGATACAGTATAACCTCTACAGAGATAATCTTTTGCACAACAACAACTTTTGATATTTCTCATAGGCATATTTTAATTGAATTTAAATTCTGCATAGCAAAAATCTCTGAACAAAAATCATTTAAGTCCCTCTCAGTGGATGTTTTTCAGAAAGTTGGTACTACAGTAGATATTTTCGAGGTATTTGATCTTATCCAATAGTTTGAATTGAAAAAGAAATGTGTGAACATCATTTATGTTTAGTTGATGATCACGTGACTATATACTCTTTTTGCATAAAAATATCAAAATGATCATTCATATGATAACATACAATATCAGCAGAAAATAGTGACATACATTGATAGAATCACAGAAAACGCATCCATAGATCTCACTAAAGCCACTTGCTTACGAATTTTAATATTTTAAAATTCAATTTTAAAGCTTCTATAGTATACATATATGTATTTAGAAACTGAATTCTAAGTAATTAACAAAAAGGCTGACTTTTGAATCTTGAAAAATATAAAGGCACTAAAATACACTTAAACCAAATATGTTTTCCGTTAAAAACGGGATATGTTTAAAACTTAAACTCAACGTACTTCGCAGTTGCATGTTAATAAGCACCTAAATTTTCAGAATACTATCAGAATGGCTTTATGCCATCCTAAGTGTAACAGAATTATTACTTAAGTTTAAGTATTCGAATGAGCTGCTTTAAGTGATTTAAAACATAGTACTAATAATTATCATGGTTAGCATATTTTTTATTATCAACTACTAATCTAATGCTATCATATGCTATGTTTATATCATATACTGTATAGCGGGTATTATCTGCGGGGGTTTTATTTTGGCTTTATTGGCGGAAAATGAAAATGCGCCAAATATAAACACCGCGAATACAAACTTCCGCAGTATTAAATCACCGCCATATTGTTTACTAAGGGACATTACTCTTAATAAAGTTTGTATTCATTAAAATGTGCATGTATTATCCCCCCTAAATATCAAGAATTATGTAGTGAGTTAGGTGAGATTTATTATGTAAATGAACAAAATTTATTATTTTGAATAACACAAAGGAAATGATTCAAGTTATGTGTGTAGCAAACGAGAATACAGTCAGACAACGCAGTCATTCTAACAATTAGACGGCAGGTTCCATCAAATCGTTTACGAAACTCGACGACGCTGCCGCCATTTTGTTTACTTTATGTCTGTCATTTCCGAATCTTCACGAGTTTAGCTCAAACACTTATTTGATTGTGGTAAAAAAACCAAAGTCATCTTTAGTATTGCAATTAATTTAAGTGCTTGCTAGCAAACCGAATACAAACTCCTCATCACATAATTTAACAAATTGAGTAAAAAGAGCGCAGTAAGTGTTTATGTAGCTTATTATTTATTGATATTCAAAAGAAAACTAATGTCAAATTTCGTCACGTGACAACGCTTTATAATTGGTTTTGTCTCCACTAGGTGCGTTGATTATACATTGTTTGTAACAAGCTGTTAATTTTTAAATTTGTTGGACTTTGACCAATGGATTCAGGTAAATTGGTGATTTTTAAGGAGTGTGTGGCCGCAAACTTTAATACCGATAATTTTTAACCAAGACAAAGGCGTTATCCACGACTATTAACAAACATGCGAAAAATTTGATTGTTCATTACAACAAATTGTTATTATAATAAGACTCTTGCGAGTTTGGCTTACTTATGCAATTTGTCGAACGATCAATCAAACTTAGCGGCACCCAGGTAATATTTTTAACTAAAACATTTACATTTAATGGCGATTCTTATCACATGATAAAACTAGTCCCGTCAACACATCGTCATAGAAATAGATAATCTGCTGTGTAAGCGTTGGTTTTTCACAAGTCCGCTCCTATTGTGCAACTTTGGTGACACTTAGTTAATTCAAAAATTTGAAAAGTCGTGGTCGGTAGTGACTGCTTATACAGGTAAATTGACCTTTTTAGTGGAAATGACAGAGTTATGTACCTTTGACCATCTTTTACCGGGAGGTTTAAAATTGGCGCTCAGAGTAATTTGCGCCAATATTTAGCATCGCCAATACAAAACTCTCTTGTTTACGCGAAATTTTTGCCCCGCAGAAATAACCCGCTATACAGTATAGTGAAAATAGGCATAAGTACACGACTTTTTATTTGAAATATCAATATAAAATTAAAGGGCTGATTTGTACCAAACAATCCCCATATTGCATAACGTGAAATAAATTATTTGCATAGAAATGCGTATAAAAATAACTGAATAATATGAAATAAGTACCATGTGATTAATATACCATAAACATGGGTATTGATACATTTGTCTACAATTTATCTTGAAAAACGCTTAACATTTCAGTTAGTAATTGTGTTATTAGCGAAACAAATAGCGATATATTATAATACACTATATCTTAATCGTTTTTGCAAATTCTTATATAATATCAACATATTAATTCATGATAAAAATGTACATACCTTCTACTAATTTTAGTTCAGCCATTTTATTTTCAACTTCCAATGTTAAGTTGTGGACAGTATTTTTCACCGTGTCATGCGTCTGTGACATTTCAGCTATTTTTTTTTCTACTTCCAAAGTCAATTGTTCGAGAGTTTTCCTCTGTGATATTTCACGTTCCATCTGTTCCATCCATACTTCCATTCTCACCACTTTTTTTAAAAGCTGTTCCTCATAAACGAATCGTTCAGACGTTAACGGTTCAATAAGAGCATTAAATCTACCCAACAACAAACACACCAAAATCATTAATCTCGCTAATCTAAAATACATTGTTTAATTCTCTTTAACTGTCTTTTTATTTCATATAAGCTAAGATAGAGCACATAGAGCACATAGGATAGACTATCGTTATATTGAGAATGTTGCGCGCTCTTCATTATTTATGTTCACCCAACTCAAGCTTGTATTCTAGCTCACCTATTCATCTGATTCAGTTTTGAAACGTAGCTCATGCACTTCAATAATTGTATAACGCTTATACTTAAAATACTTAGAAACTTTAAGGCAAACATAGTAACTTTTATTCAATTACAGACACACTTTTAAAAGACTATATAGTACATGTAGTTTCTTTCCACTTCATTATATGTAAGAAAAATAACGTCATACATGCTTGTTTATATTGTACGTATGTACACTTTATCAAATTTCATATGCTGTTATGTATGTATGTACTGTTGTTGCGGCCAACTGACGTCAGAAAAGAACATTTGTGCTTAATTGCTAAAGAAAATATTTTAGTACAAAATATTTATCAGGTAAGATATGCCTAAGTAGAAAATTTGTAAGTACATTAATAAATCTAAACTATCATAATTTACAAATTTAAACAATATCGTCAAACATGATGCTGGCAATTCCACTAACTAGTGTACGCGATTTGTGCTAGAAAAAACTTTTTGACATAACCAGCTTATAAAATTCTGTTGACGAATTTTTAAAAAGTTTTGATTTTAAGATATTTAATAGTTTTGCGTGGCAATTCCGTAAATTCCCCGTAACTGAAATAATACTTAACAAAACGCCATGTACTTACACATCGTGTATACATTCATTACTTCATACAACACTTAGCGTTCGTTTTTTAAATGACACCGATATAAAAAGATATTTATAATATTGAACATGATACGAACTGAAACAATATAACACTTTATAAACATGTATTATAAACGTAATTACTGCATATTTGTACGAGTTTAATGGTTACTGTTTTGGTACTAGCAGGATTAAAAACACAACATCAATAAGTTCATTAACAAGAAACAGTAGAGCTTTATTGTGTTAACAATATCTTGTAACTCCATTTAATCTTCCTCTTTGTTTTGATTGGGTTTTATATTTGTGGTGTTACTCCAATCAAATCTTGCATGTTCGTTCTTGAAGAGGCACACTTATAATGTATTACAATAACTTGTAAAAAATCTATTTTATTTCTTAGTGATTCTTATGACATAAGTACTTCAAGATGTATTGTGTATGCATCTAAAAGTGACAACTTGGCAAACCAATCGGCAAACAAATAGTAGATACTTGTATAATTCATAATACCATAAGTGTCCCGAACTTGACTCTTAAACGCACATTATTATCACATTAGGAAGAAAATTGGATGTATTGTAAAAACTTCCGCGTCGCATATCTGTAACATTATAAGAATATCCTAATAGATATAAATGCAACATTATATTTAACATGTCAAGGAAAAGTTGAAGTAATTCCTGTTAAGCATTGAAAATTATATTTCATTGTTTTATAAGAAATGACATCATATAAATTTAAAAACAAATGTATTAACAAATCTACGTTTATATTATGAAATGTTTGTGATTCTACAACAGACAATTTATATCACAATACGTAACAAAATTGAAGGACACTACGATTAATTGCAAACTTAGGTATTGCTTATAATGAGAGCATAAACACTTGTAGACAAATATTGCCAAATATATTTTAAAATTTTAATGGTTAATCATACATGTAGCGCTGTAATCACTGTAGTATTTGTATACATATGTACTCTGATGTGATTTTCCCCTACGTAGGGTCTGTTAGTGATACTAAGCTGCACATAGTATAATGTATTTGTCTGTTAACATATTGCAATAAGATGCAATACGTACTAAAATTAACCGTCTTTATGTATATTAAACTCTTAGACTAATTCCATTGATTTTTGCTATTTAAAGTGTAACATATGCCAAAAATGTTTCAATTAGTATCAATCAGTATAACTATTTCTATTCACATTATACCAGAGACGATTTATACCTTATTATTATTCATAATACTTAAGCAATTTATTATTGAAAAAACTTCATTTGTGTAACCCAATCCTTATTTGTTTAACGACTGTAAAAGTAACGATGAGAAGATGTTTCCTGTGCAGTCACATGCTTAGCATATTTGTTAAAAATGTTTAGGCCAATGATTTAGTTTGCTTATAAGGGCTTGTAGGAAAGACAGACGTAGATAGATAAAATATAGAGAAAAATAAAACGCTTTGAGTTACAGCTTTCTCCGACCAGGCATATTCGGCTACCTTAAGTGAAATCACCAAATCATTAAAGCCCTAAACTTCATCGTATCGGTACTGACTGTCGATCTGGGCATTATTACGTGAGTGATGATAGCTATCTTCGGCTACCGTAAATGAATTCACTCAATCATTAAAGCCCTATCTTTTATTTGTACCTGAACTGTCGATCCGGGCATTACTACGTGTGAAATGATATCTACTGTCTAAAAGATGACAGACCAGGAGCCTCAACAACAGCCGCTGGTAGGTCATTTCAGACTGTAGTTACTACGACTTGTATGTACTATATATGGCTTCATCCATGTTATCCCACTAATTGGAAGAGCACTCGGCTTAGCATAAAATTTAAGGAATTTGGCAACTTTTAGTACAAATTTGAGCTACTCTTTTTTTAATTGCTGGATTTATCTTGCTTTAAAAGTGAAATGCTCATGGTCAATAAGCCATGAAAATGGCATTTTTTCAGGAATGCCAATAAAGTGACAACAAAGCCTTTCTGTATTAACAAAGCTTCACTAGTCCATTATAAAACATCCAATTTTTCTGACAATTGATCACTTTAGTAAAGTTACAAATTACAAAACAAGGAAGTGGTACATAAAATTCCACTTAAACATAATTAATTAATTACCATTGTAAATTGACTACCAGTGATTATAACAGACCGTAAACTTTCATCTCATTGTATGTTAGATAATGTTCATTAATAAAACAAAACTTTTATTTTATCATGCTTTTTACCAAGTATTGTCTAAATACAATACACCATTATTTAAAAGAAGCTGTTGTATTCTATTCTATCAGTAGCTGACATTAATAAACAACCCAATGACCGCGCTCCCCTCGCTGCTCAGTGAATATATTAGATCTACATTCACAGTGAAAATGTGAAACTTTTGAGAAGTAAAAAGGATATAACTCATTGACGATTAAACGAACGATTAGTATGGTAATTGTATGTTTTTATTGGACAAGCGTTTTTAACAATGGTAACTTTTGTCCATATATATTTAACTCACTTTAAACTTTAAGAAGATTGAGATAGTTGAATTAGTGATACAATTGTTTATAATCTCTAAGCATAATACATACTAATGTCCACAAACATTGGCAAATATGTCACATTTCACCCATTAGTAATTTCATTTTATATATTTCGGCTGTTGCAACACATTGACGAAGTGTGTTTTTTTTTAATTTCTGAAGATCACGTGATTATATACTTTAATTTTCTAAAACTGTTTTAAATCAATCGATGTAAGATACCTTCACTGTCAATGATGGAACTTTCAGCTTTTAGAACAAAGTTAATCGACCAGAAATAATAGCTATTGAAAATGCTGCAACATGAGAATATATTTTTCATCATATCGGTGAAAATGACCAATAAATAATCCAAGTTTAGAATGATCTATTTGTATAGGTTTAAGTGAGTTATTTTTATGACAAATCTCTCGTGGATGTTATATTCAATAAAAGCTTGATTAAAAGCTTTACTATAAATAGTGATCTATTTTATTCCCTAACAGTGAAACATGAATAACTTCACAGTGACTTCTTGTGTTTAAATGTTCGTCGCCTAACAACTGTGATAATGTAACAGACATGAGGTTAAACTATTTTATGACAGTTTTTCTAAGACATCGTCGCCTTCTGTTATGTATTTAAAACGGTCACTTTTAAATTATTTATTTGTCAGTTGAAGAAAAACGGATCGGACGTGTATATAAAAAATCGAAAATTTAAGTTAATATCTTTACGAATAAAAACAAAATATTTAAGTGTTTTCATTAATTTGTGTTTAAACATCTAGATTCTTATTTTGAAATTAAATATTTTTTTATCATATGGAATTATGGTTCGTGAAACAACATTAATATTGTCGACAAGGATGTTTGTAGTAGTTTTATTAGCGGTCAGTATTGCTATAAACTGTGATAGTACGGACAATGAAAATGTTTACAACAAAGAAACTTCACTATTAGACAATGTGTGTATAAGTAGTTATTCTATAAATCTACCAGATGGAATGATAGCCAAGACAATACCTACATGCGCAAGGTTATGTTCAGAACAAAATGAATGTGTTGGATTTTTCTTCCAATCAACAGATGGTCATTGTGTGTTATGTAATCATTCCTTTGTTCCAGCAGACCCCACAAGTCTTACCGTGATGACTGGATCAATGTATTACCAAAGAAGTGGTAAGTATTTGTTACTTATAATTTTTTTGGACATGGTGCAGTTATAAAGAACATTATTTCAAATCTTGAAGATCTCTGGCTAGGTTCTTAGCTGCGATAAGTTATATTGTAGCGTATTGGTTCAGAAAAGTGCATTTGTCTGGTCAAAGATATTGTATCAATGGATGTCGAAGAAGCCACAATTTCACAAAACACTTGTATTCCGGTGTAACTCAAAATTTATCCAAACCTCATTGATATGTAGATACATTGTAATGTGTACGATATGTCTTTTCCTTATACAAGTTCTGGTTGCTAAGATACAACCTATTGTCAAAATGTCACAAAACATGTGTAGTTAGTTTAAATTCTATTTATGTAAGATTTATTAAAGTTGGTATCTACATGTAAATAGTCAATAAGTTGATGTTTATGTCCATTATGTTCCTTAATTTGATGATTAAAAATTGATGGTATACTGGTAATGTAATTAGGAAAAAATGTAATTAGAACTATTAGATATTGTGATGAGTCAATACAATTTAAAACTAGAGGGACAATTGGATAAAAAGCAAGGAGTACATTGTGTGTTTTTATGTCATGTCAAAATGGCGCAAATAACAATTTTAATAGTACGAGGATTAGATTTACGTTGTTTTTGGAATTCGAGTAACCGGTCCTAAATTGAATAAAAGTGAGTCAAAGTTTCTGTCAGTGTATTTGCTACTCTTTGCACATACAAATGTACCTATTTTATAGTTATTCATTGTAACATAACATAACTAGTGGACTCAAATTTTATGCGGGGAGTTTAGATCTGAAATTAATTAAATTTAAGGGAAATTAAAGTGATAATTTTTGAGAGCTCTTTTTTAAATTTCTTCAGCTATTTGAATTAAAAAAAAGGAAATAGACATAAAATAAATGTTACCCGTATTAGTTGATTACGTAACTATATATCATGATCAAGGGTCTTTGTTTTATTTTATACACAATAGCATATTTTTCTCTGAATGAACTGATCGTCATTTCACGGCGTCTCAACGCCGTGATATTGTGGTGGGTAGATTTTGATAGCAATGGGCAAAAGTCACGTGATAAAAAATGATAAAAATCCTTTCGATTTCCACTGCCGACAAATTTATTGTTTTTAATGCAGTCATAGTACAGCCCATTTCCGTTAAAAGTTAAATAAAAAAATCATTTTTGGGGGAATCCATATAAACAATTTTTCTTGCAACAATGCAACACACGACAAATCAGCGTTTTATATCAACACATTTTCGCAAATCCTTTCGAATCACACGAAAAGGGGTAGGTATAAATCGCGAACCAACCGGACCAGGAGACCAGTTTAGTATACGGATACAGTTTAACAAATATGCGTATCATAATGTGTGTATAGTACATATATTATTGATATTTGCCAATATTTTATTTGAAAAGATAAGACACCAATATCGAAATTATATTTTAAGAAATAACTTTGCAGACTTTAACTATTAAAAGAATCGTCGATTGCTTCATCACATATTGTTGTAAATGTTATATATTTCAACTGTTAGAGCATTTATCATTTGAAAACTAATTTGATATGATTCATATATTTTAATAATATACCTTTTTTTCTTATTAGCCGACTGTATAAATAAAGAAGCGTAATCGTGTAACATTGACTCTTAACTCTTACTCTTACTGAGCTCTATTGGCGATCTTTTCTAACTATGATTAAGTGCAGCGGGCCAGTTAATTTTAAGAGCATAAGAGTTACGGACCAGGGTTGAGTTCAGTAACTGCGAACGTTATAGAACGTTCCGCAACGATACATTCGGAAGTCCTCGTCCATTTGCTGCGAATAATCTCGGACATATTTGGACGCTATTTTGAAATGTCCGGCGTTAAAGTAAACAAATGTATGACCGAGGAGTTCCGAATGCATCGTTATGTAACGTACTGTAGCGTTTTGTGTAATTGAACTTGCTTCTGGTTATAGCGAGCAGATGTAAGATTATTTTTGCAGACTTTTTTTAATTATGAAAAGTTTGGTACTATATTGACGGACTATTGACCAGACGGACCAGGTAATTTTAAGAGAGTTAAAATGACGGACATTTACACCTAGGTGAAAAGCTCGCCAGTTTTTAATTTGTTCGAATGGAGTATGTTTTCTCGAGTCCGAGTGAATTCATTAAGAAAAATGATTTCTATTCGAAATAGCTTGCCTTTTGTATTTAAGTGCATCTTTTCGGAATTAAAATACACGTTTCGTGTATCCGGCAACAAAATTCTTCCGTAACAAGTAAAGGTATGACTACTCTCTAATACACTGGTTTGAAAGATTCACTCGCTGACTCTCTACCTCTGCTTAAATACTATGCGCAAACTGATATTTCTATTTCAAGGCAAAGACACACACATTTAGATTGCATGACTGTCTCGTGATTAAAAAATAAATGCAATAAATGCAACAAATGTTCACGCCTGTAAAATCAAAATGTCGAAATTCAAAGATGCTGGACAGTTATGCATTAGTTAGATGATTGGTTACACGGATTGGTAAGAACAGATCCGCAATGTGAGGAGCACTTGACTAAACAGAAGCGATAAGTCATGTAAATAGCTTCTGTTCTGAAGAACTATGTTTTCCTTTCTGCCGATCTTTTTAAGCGTCATGCAAATATGAATTACTGGAAATAAATCCAACTAAAACCAAACATCCTGTCGGCATAAAGATGGTGTCTAGATCCAGACCATTCGCGTACTCCAAATTTGTCAAGATTCTCAATCTAACTAGTATCGAGAATCTTACTAGGCTTTTGGAACGAGATTGTTACATTTGAACAGAAAAACGTTTTATGACAAGTTACCTTTTAATTACTGAAAAACCTTAACATGACAATTCAATATAATGCTCTTTTGAGTTACCTTTAGATTATACTTAATCATTCTTTTTTGTTTGCCGTGACAATCCCTTTGCTGCATTTAGCAGCAATTTTTTACTTGTTATAATATGTGCTTTGAAGCATACGAATAATTGTTTTAATAAATATAAACCCTTGCAATGACGTTTTCCGTATAACTATTGGTATTTCCCAGTCGAAAATAAATAATTACTGAGATTTGAAAGCAAATATTAAATTCTAAGAACTGAACCAAAGTCTTGTTTCAATCCAGAAATGAACATTACTTTTCAATTACATTTTAAATCCACTACTAATAGACACTGACAAACATCAGTGTTCAATATTAACTGTGATAGCCGTTCTATTCCTTAGAAGTTAGAAAAACATCAGTGAATGGTCAAAAGCAAAGAGCTAAATAAATATTCTATTTTTTTATTGTATGATTTCCTGTGTTTCCACATAAGGAACACACGCTTGGTGCCTTTTATTGATTGTAAAGCTTATCACTCATGTAATTGAATATTTTGATAATTTAAAACCACCTATTAAAGTCTGTATTTGAGTTTAAAAATGAGTATTTGAATTTAGAAAAATAAAATATAATCGATCAATAAATCGCTCTGACATATTTTACATATTTTAATATAGGGAATAATTTTTACAATTAAACTCACAATCCGTTACATACGTATGTATAATTTCACTTAAATTGTCATAACCAGAACACTGCTTCACTTTACAAAATGTTTCTGTTAAATTTTGATAAAATTACTATTATCAGAACACTTCTGAACGAACACTAAACGTTTCAATAGAATTTTGAATGTTTTATAAAAGTTGATATTCAAGATTAAATCAGTGAACAAGAAGCTTTAACTGATATTGATTATTGATGAACGCATTAACAATGTTTATTTAGTTCTGTTTTAATTATGATCAGGATGGATAAGATTGAATGATCTCAATTTGGGTGCTTTGAAATATGTGTTTTTTAAGTGAGACATTAAAAGTCATTCATGAGGCTTTTGATTTACAGATATATTGACATGTTCATGTTTTTAACTTACAATCTGTTTGCTTGTTGTTACCGCATTAGATTTATATGTTTGTGGTTTACCTCACTGCTTTTCATTCTGTATTTGTTTTGTGAGGTTCAATCGACTTTTATCTTGTATAACATGTTCAACCAGTAGCCTGGTATCATATCAAATTGTTTAATAATCTCGGTGTATTATATCATGTAATTGTGTGCTAAGAGTAAACGATGAACGATAAACATTTATTCATGATACTAGGCCTCCGGCCCATACACATATAACATATAATATACAGTACAATGACAGTTAAAACAAAATAGATGGAAACATGTACTAAGATACAGAAGTATCGCATGTAAACATATATTATACAACTTGTACAGTAAACTCACAGTAACTTTACATGACAAAATATCAATAGAGTTCATGAATATCAAGTTATAATGAATATCCTAGAATAAGGTACAAGGATGATAACATATTTATCCAAACTCTCATTACAAATTACATGTATACAGTTTAAAATAACTGAGAATCAAGTATATATTGAGGTATGCTCGTTCCTGATTTAAGTTGCTTTATATAAATATATAGCAAGGTATCGACAATATCGCTGCCCGGACATGAGCATATAATAAGACTGAAAAGTGGGATGGTCGATAAAAAACTTTGGTATAAATTCCGATCTGAGAGTGGCATAAAGCGGACATACCAGTACAAAATGCAACTCATCCTTAATATAAAAAACAACTGTATAACTGTAATTGCCTCCTTTTCGATGATCTCTCAGAATTTAGAATATTGGAGTTTTACAATGACTGAAAAGGTACAAACAACGTATTTGTGATAATCACGAGTGGCAAAAAATCCTATTGTACTATGCACTCAATAATTTCATTAAAACGAAATAGGTTTGTATTAAAATGTATATTGTGTAAGGTCAAATTGAAATCGGATTTCAACTTTATGACTAATTATTGTTAAATCAACCATAAGAACAGAATTGCTATAGCGAGTATTTTAATCAGTAGGGTGAATGTATGCGCCACTCACAGTTGAATAAATTGGCAAATACCAGCCATATAAATTAACGAACTGTCATAATGTAGCAATGCTCACCTAAAACTAAGGAGCATTTTGAAAATTAAAGTGGGAGCAGTAGTCCAGTAGTAGGGCGCGCGCTAAGGGATCGAGAGGTACTGGTTTCGAATCCCACTAGGACACTGCTAATTTCCTTGAGCAAGAAACTTACATGCGATTGCTTCACTCCATCCAGGTGTAAATAGTTACCTGCAAGGATGGTATAATTCCGTCGCGCAAAATTGTCGGCTGCACTAATAAGCGGAGTAAAAATACTCCCCAGGGAGATAGATACCAGTAGTCCGATGACCAGGGGTAATAGCTTTAAAGTCAGTGAACGTGCGTAAGCAGAGAACTCAGACTATGAAATGACATCACACTTTTTTTACATGTTTTTAATTTCAGCAAAAAATGTATAAAGTCATTGTTTGTTCAGGTAGAAAACAAATATTATTTTAGCTCCACATATCATGTATAACATGCTTTATTTCAGAATGTAATGGTTGGGTAAGAGGTTTTAGTAATAAGAATTTAAGAATATATCAGAATGCTGTAGATCGTGACACAGCTCAGTTAATATGTGAACTAAATAATGGACAGTTGGTGATAATAGACGACGCTGCATTGATGATCCAACTTTCAGACGTATTAACATCATGTCCAAGTGAGTGCACATCTGATTTAATCTTGATCTGAACTTGTCTACGGTCAACATTCCCTTGTTTTTTTTTATCTGACAAACTTACGTTTAGTTACAATATAATTGTAATTGTACAATAAAGCATATGGAGAACTGATGGCTTTGTGATAGGATTGTTAAGTACTGTTTATAGAATTGGTCCAGGAAAACTAAACCAAATTAGCAGCCACCATCAAATGGCCTTAGTGTTTGTTGACACGGTGTCAAATCCAATGAAATTTATTTGTGTCTGCATACAATTGCAATAAACAACTTTATCTTTCTTTCTTCAATACAATACATTCAAAGTAGATTAAATTATTTTTTACTTCAGGTTATGAGTACTCTGGTAATAGCTATTGGACGGATGGTAAATATGACGGTGACACTGGCATTTATCGTTTCTCTGACGGTACAGCTGTACCTATGGACACACCGGAATACTGGGAAGAGACTGCACCTGATAATAACGACGAGTGTTTTAGACTCAGATTTATACCACAGTCTAATATGTACCGATGGAATGACATGGCATGTCAGAGAGAATTCCGCTTTATCTGTGAATTTTAGTCCTTAAGTTGTGTAGGAAATGGAGCGACTAAGTAATTATGACGTTGAATTGATTAACAGTGTATTCCCGCGTTGTTTTAAATCCCACCCTGAACGCACCACGTTGTTTCGTCGAGCAAGATATCACTTAACTGATTCCAGAGCACCAGTAAGCGGACTGTATAATAAGTGGTTTAATTTATCAAAACGTTTTGAAAATTTGAGCCTTAATAAACAAGTACTTACTAGAATAGAATACATGTAGTATTAGATTAAATAGGTGGTAAAGGTAAATACATAACTGAACGAGATCAAGCAAAGGTGTCTCGACAGTTTGTTCTTTTTTCAAACACTATTGCAAGTTGTCGTTTTATATAATGCAAATTGCTCTGTCAACGTCTAGAATTTGGTTTCCTGTCATATGATTCGTAGTTGTTTTCAATTAATTCAATCGCATCTTTGCCTAATCTTAAAAATCAAGAGCATAGTAATTTATGTTTTAATGAATTGGTCAACATACCCTGTGAACACAAAACACAATCACGTAACCATGACAACATAAATATTTATATATAATAGCATAGGCCTACTGTTACGTAACCTTGGGAGATCTATGTATCAAACTTGAAAATGATACTTATTTACGGTTGTTTTTATATATAGTTTGCTTATCTTAGTAAGAGAGACATTTAACTAAAAATAATGTAACAAGTTATCTGCGTCATTTAGAACACACAAGTACAAACTCTTTACCGTTACAGTAAAGTTCCGTAATTATGACCATGCATATACTTTTTTATAACTCGGCACATTAAATCATCTGCCTATCTGTTATTGTTCGTTTTTCTCAACTTTCAAAACATGAATAATTTCAAGGTGAATGCGTTTGTTAAAATTATTGTCGTAATACACCCATGAGTTTCCGAAAGTGTGTATTATGATTGAGTAAAGCTTTTTATGCCGTATGATAAGTTTTAGTAAAGATATTTTTATTAAAACTTAGGCCGCCAGTACAAGAAAAATGCATTCAGTCACCGTGAAATTATTCAAGCTTTGACAGATGAAAACAAAACGGAAAAAGATGCATAATTATATACGCAAAATCATTCACAATCACATTAAACAGATATAAACATTTTTTTCCGATGAAGTTAGGTTTGACTATACCAATCAATGGTGTTGGCAATTTGATTAAAACCCGATCTAAAATTTTACACTCGCGTACTCGCTAATTTAGATATAGCCTTTTCCAAACGAAGGTCACGTTCAGGTGACCTTTTCTCATTATAATATTCATGACTAAATTGTTATGATACGTAACTTGTTTACATCGCCTACGTCACGCAATTTGAAATGAGCCGCCAAACCGCAGACTGTGAATGATACTGCTGTTAAATAAACATGCAAACCTTGGTCTAAAAATAGAAATTACGTGTTTTCGTCTAGATGAAAGCTACGCATTGATTGGTCGACACAAAGTTTATCTCAACGTGACCTTCCACGGAGAAAGTAGAGAGCCTGTACGACAACGCTCTACAGGATATCTGTTTACGGAGAGTGTGGTGTTAGTAGCAAAAAAGTATTTCAACAGGATCACTTTTCTTCTCAAATTCAATATTAAAGAATCTAACAAATTCATAACTTGCATTATTCGCAATGACGTATGTAAGTTATTTTATGATAGAGGAAGTTTACTGTACTAGCTAACCATTCTGTAAACATATGAAAACTACTTCATCTTAAGAGCAAAATCTATTATAAAGGAAGCTTTATTCCATAAAAGAATATAATATGCCGTGGCTGAATATCAAACCCGAGACCCACAGAATTTAATTTGGCTTGACACTGAACTGATCGTTATGAAAGTTAAAAAGTCTGATTCCAAAAATATAAGTCCAGACAACTTAACGACTATGTATAATAACCCGTGATAATTGAAATCGTATTCAGACAGGTGACCCCACACCTTTACACCTTGTTGGAATGGAACAACCGTACTATGCAAATTTCTTGCTGAAGATAATTACATGTACAATGTTGCTTTGTCCCTAGTAGGATTTGAACCCAGGACCTCTCGATTTCAAAGCGCGCGTCCTATCACTGTACCATTACTCTTAATGTTACTTTATCTGTTAACGGCATTTGTCAAGAAATTATCACAACAATTGTAAATCGCTGATCAACTGGGCATGTCGTGCCCTTATTATATATCCAATTCTTAGATATTTTTGAACCCGGGTCGGTATTGCAGTTGGTAGCGTTCCGGGGTTTCAAGTTATTTCCGGGAAGTTATGCCCTTCCATGAAAATTTGACAATTTTACTCCATTAATGAATGAGATAAATATATCTCATTATATTATCTTATGGAAGGGTACTTAAGTGCTGGTTACAGACAAGAGTCCATGAAAGCTAGGATAGGTGCGCTAGACGCCATGATATAACCTAAAATAGTGTTGATATGGCTTTAAATATTGGATTATAGCCATGGATTAGATATCGTTGTATTGGTTCAAACCACTTACAAGACCTACCATGTTTTTCTTTGATCAAGGTACTTGATTCTTCTAAGAATGTAAACACAAAATCGATTCATTAACCATTGAATGAATTGTCCTCGGTAACCCAGAGCATTATTTACAACGTATGAGTACCTTGGGTTTTTGACGATGCTAAAGAATTTACTTAACTTCTTTCTGCTCAGTACGGTGAGCCCAGGACGTAGAATCATGAATAATCCAGGTGCAATAAATTGTCACCAATATAATCTTCGTGTAGCTTATGTTCACATTAGTGGAACAATTAAATAAAGGACAACTCAATCCGGCTTGGTAGCGAATCCCACTAGGAGAGGCTATACTCTTTCACGAAAATTTGACATTTATGTCAATTTTCCTCCACTGAAATGTAAATGGAGAAGTTTATGTCCTTCGAAGAGAATGTGAGAACTGGTTGTAGACCAGGGCCCTGAGAAGCTAAATTAAGTGCGCGGGACATCTTAAAACTTGTGTTAACATGGCGTTAAAACCATTAAAAAAGTAGAAAATCTCTTTACTTACAACATTTATTATTTCTACTATAAACATGTCTAAACCTCTAAAGTAAACATGTCAGCAACATCAATATATAGTGCGTGCAAAAAAAACAAAACGTGTTTGGATAGACATTAGGAATGAGACAATCCATTTCTGGGGTAGGCAAAAATGGAAATAAAATGTATGTAATAAGGGACTTTAGTCAGTTATTTCCCATTGTATATTCTTCAAAATAGGTAGGTTTAATTAGTTGGATTACTCGGATTTGACCCTTACTTTTCAATGTTAGTTTGCCAAATTTAATCTTAAATAACTTTTTTGTATATCATTCAATTTGTTTGAAATTCAAGCTAATTATTTTTAAGTTAAAGAACTATCTAAATTCCATCACTTCTGTTAATATCTTCATTAACAAGAAAGATATTAGATGAAATATTTTGTAACCCTTACGTAGGAATTCAATGATAAAATCCGAGGATTCCAACTGTAAGGACCTACTTAACAATTGGATTGCTTCAGATTTTATCAGGAGAAGATAACTGACTAAAGTCGCTAATTCATTTTAACCAGATTAGCATGATGGATGCCACCATTTGTTGGTAAATCATGCTTGTAATGGTAAAAATCTTTTCCATTACACTGACAACTAAGACAATCGTAAAATGTATCACAATTGTTTATTTTATTGTCATCCTGAGCGTCCCTCGTTGAGGATAAGTTTATTGTATTGTTATTATAAACAGTGTTTTGTTTTTTTTGTTCGCACTATATATGAAAATAGGGAAACCATATTAAAGTATGAAGCAAAGGTCCTTAATATATATCCTACAGTGCCGTCCAAAAGTTATCGGATGATAAAATTTTGAAGAAAATAAATATCATAGCCACTGCTGGGTACGTGTTATATTAATGCAATGTAGATTGTTCATGTAGCATACATGTAGTTTGAAACATATACGTTAATAAATTTATGTATGTTGTATGTATAATTAATTTTGCTCAGATGATGTTTTTTATCATTGGTAAATGTAAATTCATTAATCCTCAAACAAAATTTTGGTCCAAGAACCTTTGGAGGGTACTGTAACGCTCCCTTTAGAACAATTATTGTAAATGAACACTTTTTACACTTAAACTGGAGTCAAAGCGACGACATCAGAAACGCTCGATCTTGACACAGTTGTTCGTCCTAATACAAAATTCACAACATATATAAACGTATTCTTTAAAACCTGACGTATTGTACTAAGTGTTAGACACACGACTGGTAGCACAAAATGTAATGATAATGTAATATGAAGTACGATAACTGACGTTGTATTTGGAGTAATTTGTAGCATAACAACTAACACATTTATAACACTAAGTACAATTTGAAGTAAATTCCATAAAACAAACATTACAAATAATTCCATTTTAAATATTTGACTATCTTGACTTTCTACAACATTTTGATAATTGCCTAAATCACGTTTAGATCTCAAAAATATAAACGAACCGATACAGAGGCATCCTAACATGATAATACACGGTAACCATGGTGATATCGAAAATAATATATAATGAGTGCCTTCAGAAATATAAAAACACATCGATTCAATATCGCTTTTATTACCAAATGTTGATATCACGATAGCTATCCACATACTTATAATCCATGTTAAACCAGAGGACAGAAGAAATCTAATTGGGGAATTAGCTACGGGGCTCCCAGTGTGAGCTAGAATACGAATGATTTCAATATCCATGAAAATGATAGTATAAAAATACACAGGATTTATAGCAATTTCTATGAAATGCAGAAACTTGCATATGTTATGATAACCAGGCATGTTGTAATGGAGAAATGATGTATTTATTGCTTGACAAATTGTGATGACAAGTAGATGATAAATGTACCAATGTATTGAACGTGACCGAGTGTTCTTAGAAATTATTGTCAGAAAAAGTACAGTATTTATGACAGCTGTAATAACTGTAACAGCTTTTCTAAACTTTTCCAACTTCTCAAAAAGATCTTCAAAACCGAAGTCGTAGATGTGATACGATGTATCTGGGTACTTGTAGTAGTTGTCATAATCAACAAATGAATAATAGTCATAGTTATAGCGATAGTATGGTGGTAACGAAGTCGTATTCTGAAATGTCAACAAAACAAAAGTAAACATTTGGAAATTAACAATACATTTCTACGTATTTCCTACAGAACTTACGGGACATTACTACGGAGACCAAAAAGTGCTTATTGCATTTTTACGGATCCTCTAAATGGCTTTAGAGCGCATTTTACGGAGCCCCTAAACTGCTTTTCCAATGCATTTATACAAAGCCCCTACATTACTTATCAGTTCATTTCTATTCACCCTAAAATGCTAAAACGGCACATTTCTGCGGAGCCCCTAAACGCTTCACAAGGCATTGATATGTCCACCCTTTAGTTCTTTACAGTGCATCTCTACGGGGCCCCTAAATTGTTTTACGAGGCATTTTTTCACAGTCCTTATAGTACTTTATAGTGAATTTCCACAGAGCCCTTAAATTGCTTTTCAGCTCAATTCTACGGAGCCCCTAAAGCGTCATTGTGATATACCTTTTTCTTTTCATGAACATTTAATTCAACTGTGTAGACACAGATACGATAAAGTCCTTAACTTACTCGTAGTTTACGTACAAAATTATAATATCAGTTGTTTGTATATGTTAATATAACAGTTAGAGTATCAAAATAATAAAAAAATATCAGTTATTTATACGATAACTATAACTTACGTGAAAAAAGTCCATTTTTGTAATTATAATATTTTGTCTACTGAGCTTTATGCGTTCTCTCAACAGTGACTTAACATGTATTTAACATTACCACAGTCCTTATATTCCATATACAGAGTCTTATAAAACTAGTTCAAGAGTCTCTCTTAAGTACTTTAAGCATCCACAGTTCCCTACAAAAGTTATTGGACAAATTACATTTTTGAGAATACCACAAGTTATTTTACGACAATTAAAGATTCATCATGTTAAATTGTTTGAATTATATATGTTGATAAATGTTGATTTAACAATGTTCACAGATGACTCTATTGTTATCTTTTTTTTAAAAATAGATAAATGTCATTTGAAACACCTTGCCAATTTAGTGGAATAATTAAATCGGAAAAATTCGAGGGGTCCACCAATAATACTGGTTTTTAATAATTCAACGTCAGTTAAAGTATTTTGTTTTGGCATGTGACGCAATTGTAGTAAATATGTCCGAGGTTATTCCTAGTGAATAGTCAAGGAATGCCGCGTACGATAAATGTCATTAAACGTGTCCTTAAAACAGGTTAGCTCTATATGTAAAATGACTTAAGAGGGGCACTGTATTTTCATTAGAGTTCTTGTTATGGAAATGTGAACATGTGTCTCGTATTACTTTGCGGTCTCAATATAAACAAATCATTTCAAGTATGAGTATACCCGTCCGGTTAGCTCTGTTGGTAGCACGCTAGTCTACTGATCGAGAGGTCGTGGATTTGATTCCCAGCCGGGGCATAATTTCGTAGAGCTGGGTCATGAAATTATTTCTACTGCCATACTCCTTCCTACTAATTATTCTTAATAATGTAGGACAGTTGCCAGTCACAGACAAAAATATGCGCCAATTAGTTGGTTAACGGCTAAATCCAGAGATTTAGTCTTTCCAGGAACAGAGAGTAGGTTGATTGACCGCCGTTATATGACCTATACAATGTGTTGCCGCGGCGCTAAACCCAGCAAAAACCAACAAACGTTTAAGAGCTCACTTCACAAACAACTTGTTTTCCAAGCTTAGTACGGGGGCCTGGGGTCCACCGTGCACACCCTCTAGACGTTTTGCAACTCCTCTTAAATTGTTCCTTAGGGTCCACTGAATCAGAGTCGGTAATAAACTAAAAAAATAAACTCTTACGCACTTCCTATAATTTCACCGTTTCCATGGCAACCCCTTGAAGATATACATTTTTTGCACAATTAGGGTTTTGAAATCAATAGATATGTGTATAATTGGAAACAAAAATCAACATTTTTCTGGTTTTGTTTATGTGTTTTGGTTATTTTCATCAATTTACCTCAATTTTAGTTTTACATATATTACTAAGGTTAGTGTCTCAGCTTTCATTTGACACTAATTTATTGTTCTAGCTATTTTTTTATATTCTTTAACAGACTTAACAAATACTGATAATTTCGTCAAAATTAAGGGGTTGCCATAGGAACTGTGAAATTACAGAGAGTTTCAAGACAAGTTATTTTGAATTCTGATGTACAAAGTAACAAATCAAAGTAGTTGTGTTTCTTGTTCCTTTATTATTTAAAGATAATGAGTATTGACAAGGCATAACAATTAATATAAAATAAGCCATGCACAAATACTATACATATATACGTCAGTTCCAAGTACATATACATATTGTATATGACAACAATTAAAGGATATAATATATTATTAACTGATTGGTAATGTTACATAAACGTTTTGCTTTTTGTCTACGTCTTGGACATTCAAAATGACTAATTAATTTAATTTACAAAAATTTTGCTATTCAATCTGTATTTCATTAGATATCAATTTATACACTCAACAGCATAAACGTCTAAGTGATATATAGTTCTCCTAAATAAAAATATACGCACATCAACAGTAGTCTTTTTAGAATACAAAGCTCTGTGTAATTGTACAGACCAAGGTATATGAAATTGGTATCTTTTTCAAATTTTACGTATAGCAATGAGAATATCGCTGGACAAAAACTGAAATAATAATACATTGTTTAATTAACGTTATGTAATTATCTCTAAGATTGTTGATATTTAAATGCAATTTGTAAAATATGTTGTCTTCGTAAACTTAGTGATGTCAACATATTTACAAATGTATGTCAACCACTATGACGAATATGAACACAAAACATTATCCATGAAGTAGAACACCTGAAAATGTAGATTGTCTATAAGTATAATCATACAGCTGCTGAGTACTGGATGAACCATAAGCACATTTCACCCAAACTCTTTGATCTTTCTCCAACTTTGTTAAGGTGACAACAGAAGCACAGTCCTCTGCTGCACTGTTATACTTGGTACTTCTAGCTTTAATATTGTTGTCAACAACTATGTAATAATAAAAACCTTGACCACGATAGTTACATGCATGCATTGAAAACATATACAGTCCATCAACAGGAGCAGTGAATACTCCATCGACGGTATCATAACCATAACCTTCATTTAGATAGGTGTTCTTAAATACTAGTATTTGGTTGGTAGTCAAACTGTAGTCAGCCAATCCATATGCATTGAAGGCTATCATTGGAAGACTTACTCTTTCTGAAACATTGTAAGAAATACTTTGTTTGGAGATATATACATTCAGTGCAACAATATAAACCTAGAAGAAATATCTTTTTGTAAGGTCGTCAGTTTAAATTCAGATTATTAAAGTAGATTCCCGTCACACTCATATCAAGGAATAAGCTTTTTGTCACTATTTTTATCATCTGATTTACAATCCAGATTCACAAGCAAAATATTTGAAGTTTTTTTTTCCACAAGTAATTTTATAACATTTTATAAATTGATTTATGTGTAAGATTCATATTAATTTTTCATAAGTGTGGTTTTATTAATTGGATATTTTTACAGATATTACAAATTAATAATTGGTAGTCCCAACCACTGCCACTTGAGTCCCTATATTGAATAAAATATTCATACTTATGTTAAAAAAACATCAGTGAAGAAACATAGAAAAAAGACACATGTTTAATTATCGCTTTAGAGTCGTGCCACAGTTTATTATAATACATGGTAGTGAACCGTTTTTTGCGGTGATTCTCGGTCGAACTGAATTTTTACATTTCGGAATATAAATAGGCATTACGAAAAGCAGTTTCTGACAACGCACTGGCACTAAACTGGTAATAAGCTAACACTACAATGATATTTAACTGACTAAAAAAAGCTTTGTCTGAAACAAAATCTGGTTACACACTGACAGATAGTATCAGCCTTTTACCAGATCTGACATTAGACTGTTGGTCAACTGGTTATAAACGGGCAAGATTGTGTCTTTAATGGATGTATGACTGCACACTGTCAATGATCTGACAATAGTCTGATATTAACTTGTGAAGAAAAACAGACTTGACATTACACTGACAATATAATACTGTTATATAAAGCAACTGCTAAGCAACGTAATTTGAATTTTAACATGCAAGGTGGTCTGACAATAGACTGACAATAATTCTCCAATTTTGTTCAACAAATCTTAAAACTGCTAATTCACTGGAAAGTAAAAATCTTGACAAAAATGACCTTAAACAAGAGTCATGAATGATATTAAACAGCATGGTCTATAATTACAATTAGTATTGTGATCCTTTAATTCTTTAAATCTGTGTATTTACTTAATAGACACAATCTGATATGTTTTGTTTTTATCGTTCTCATGAGAAACTTAACATGGGGTCAATAACAAAATCTGTTTTTCCCGCTCAACAAGCTTTGGAAAAGATTTTACTGATAGTTGAAATTTCAGTAGGCATCTAAAGTCATCATACACTAATATAGAATGCAAAGATAATATAGGTAATATCTATTTACTCTGTTATTTAGCTGAATAAAAACAAGGTTAAGTTACATATATTCGGATAATTTATTTCCGAATAAACATGTTCTTTAATTTGTAATAATTTAACACTGTTCAAATGATAAGCAGTCTGTGTTTAATTTGTTTCGTCTTATATAAAATGATGTTTCTATGTCAGTGTGACATCAGTTTAGTGCCAGTGATATTTCAGTTAGAAGCAAGTGTATACCCCTCTAAATATGTCAGTGTGTGTCAGTTGGTATAAAATTTATTATCAGTTAAAAGATAGCTATAACTTGTTAGGGTACATTAGAATTTAAAAAAACAATTAGATTGTCTCAATTTTAATCTTACACTAAGCCAATTTGTGCTTTATTTGACTGAAAATAGAATGGCTTGTGCTGGTCTTAGATTGACTACATGTCTGACAATAATGTGATAACCAACTGTCAAATGACTGGGTCAGTGTATTGCCAGGTCCTGTATCAGACTGATAATTCGCTGGCAAGGAGCTTGAGTTTGTCTGGCAAGAATATGGCAATAAACTGATAACACACTGACAATGTTGCCATTTTTCGTAAGGGTTTAAATTTAAAGCAGACATATGGTTTTACAAAATTGGAAAGTATCAACTGAATAGCTTATATTGTTATCATAGAATTAAAGGTTATTTCAGTAATTTCACTTTTCAGCGATTGAGAGACACAGCATACTTCCGGTATAATTAACAGTTTTGTAACATACGTTCTGAATGGTCTAAATCTCTGCGAACTTTTCCCGTTTTCTCGTAATCTCTCATTAAAACATCTCCTACACAGAGTCTACTAGGATTCTGGATACTTAGATCGAGAATCTTGATACTTTCGGGGTACGAGAATGTCATTGAAACAAAGCCAGTGCAAACATTCACAAAGCGTCATGCTGATTTTTTATAAATCTGTGGCTGTAAGGGCCGCTGCATATAAAAAATATGTTTTTCATTTGTGGTCAAACAGGCACAGGCAAGACACTGAAATATATTTTGAAGAAATAACAGACAGAAATGTTGTGTTTAAAATACCAAGATCTAAACGCGAAGGCATTACACAGGCAATTTCTTTTTAACTCGCGTTATCGTTTGACCGTCAATACATCAATCGTGTAACTTATAAAATGTCTGTGAAATTAAGAGACCAATAGATTACGAATTGTTTACTTTCTTTTTGTAATTAAGTCAATCGCAGCGTTACGGTGACAGATCACGGGACAAGTTTTGCGGAGTTTTAGACCGGAAATTAGCAGTGTCTTTCAATCGCTGAAAAGTAAAATTACTGAAATAACGCTTAATTCTATGATAACTGTATAAGATATGAAGTTGATACTTACCAGTTTTGTAAAAAAAATGTGACAGCTTTAAATCAGAACCGGTTTTATGTCTAGTCATATTTCGAAATATAAAAGATTGAGTTCGTCCTTGGATCACTCCAAAAACAGTTCAATACCATATACATGTATACATTTTAATAAGCTGTGGCATGACTCAAAAGCGATAATTCAAAGGGACCGGTTTTGGGGTTTCTTTTTCAACTACGTTAATTATTTTATAAGGATGAATATTGTATCGAATATAGGGATTTCAGTGCCAGTGGTCATAACAGAAAAATGTTACAATTATCGCCGCCTTAAAAATGTCCGTTTCCTTATCTTGTGACTATGAAAACTATTGTAGAACTCCAAGTTACCCATTTATAATTAAGCTTACACCATATGACAATGAAAAAAGAAAGAAAAATAAACTACAATGATAGTTCGTTAATGAAATAAATTCATCTTTACTATAATATCATAACATAAACTCAATTATTGACTAGCATTTAAATATTGAATAAGGGTATTTTACTAATTTATTGTATAAATCACCTGTATACTAATTAATTACGAATTTGTTTGGAGTCGAATCATTCGTCCATTGTTTAAATTACATTTATTTCACCTTTAATCACATCTAAAAGTTTGTCCGATCTTAATCGATTTTTAACAACTATTTGAGCTCACTTAATTTTTCGACATGACTTGATATCATCCGAAGTTTGACAGAAGTTGTTGCCGGAGCTCTACTTTATTGACTTCTGCAAAACGAAATGTATTCAAATATTTAAAAGGCAGCTGTCGATAAAAAAGACAACATGTACAAACAAATGACAAAGAATTGTAATCGTGATTAAATGGAAATTACATCAGATTCCCGATATATCGACGAAGTCACAAATAGTAAGTATATAATTTATTTGAATATAAAGGTAAAACCTATATTAATCTTGTTGGGCCATACATGTTTGAATATAATAACTTATTTTCTTAGTGAAAAATCGAGTAAAATTACCAGTGTTTATTGTCACGTGATCGTCTAAATGAAACTAAACACGTGTGTTTCGTTACAGTTTTAACAACCAAAAGACAGGAAATATTTTAATACTGTATACATGTAAAATACGTATCAAATTTCCTTATCCGAAAATAGTCTAATCAGCCTGTAAGCTGTTTTGTTTACTTTGAATCCTCTTCATAAATTGTTTTGCTCATGAATAAGTTTACAAATCGCTTCATGCAAAGGCTTTGAAGTTAACAAGTAAACCTGATGGAATAAATTGGAAGATACAGTATAACCTCTACAGAGAGAATCCTTTGCACAACAACAGCTTTTGATATTTCTCATAGGCATATCTTAATTTAATTTAAATTCTGCATAGCAAAAATCTCTGAACAAAAATCATTTAAGTCCCTCTCAGTGGAGGTTTTTCAGATAGTTTGTACTATAAAAGTTATTTTCGAGGTATTTGATCTCATCCAATAGTTTCAATTGAAGAATACATTGGTGAACATCATTTTTCTTTAGTTGTTGATCACGTGACTATAGACGCTTATTACATAAAATATCAAGAATGATCATTCACATAGTTATACACAATATGAGCAGATATACATTTTTAGAATTACAGAAAAGCATCATTACAGCTCACTAAAGTTACTTGCTCACGAATTTTAATATTTTAAAATTCAAATTTAAAAGTTCTATAATATATTAAGAAAATCAATTCTAATTAATTAACGAAAATACTGACTTTTGTATTTTGCAAATATAAAATCACTAAAATACACTTAAACCAAATATTTGTTCCGTTCAATACTATTTTTTGTTAAAAACGGGATATGTTTAAAACTTAAACGTACTTTACAGTTGTATGCTAATTTGCACCTAAATTTTCAGAATGTTATCCGAATGACTTTATGCCATCCTAAGTGTTTTTCATCCAGAAATTATTTTACTGAAGTTTAAGTATTTGAATGAGCTGCTTTAAGTAATTTAAAACATAGTACTAAACATTATTTTGGTTTGCATATTTTTTATTATCAACTACTAAACTAAGGCTATTATATGCTATGTTTGTATCATATATAGTCAAACTTAGCATAACTACACGATATTTTATTTGAAATATCAATATAAAATTCAAGGACTGATTTGTACAAAAAAATCCCCATATTGCGTAACGTAAAATAAATTATTTGCATAGAAATGCGTATAAAAATAACTGAATAAGCTGAAATTAGTACCATGTGATAAAAAGAACATGTATATGGAAACATTTGTTGAACTTTATCTTTAAACGATTAACATTACAGTTGGTAATTGTGCTATTAGGGAAAAAATAATTTGCATATTATGCAAACTGCTCATAAAATGACAGGAAGTCATCAGACGGGTTCTTATACGATATCGTTCAATAATAATAAAACTGCAAAATATTGAGTAGAAACTCAAGTGCACGGTTCACCTTATATACTGCATTTAAACTAGATCTACGTCTGAAATTTATCTGAAAACTCGAGTATGTCAAGTGTTGCATAACAACGGCCCTAAATTGTGTAATATATTATAATACACTATAACATAATCGTTTTTGCAAATTCCTACATAATATCAACTTAATAATTCATGACAAAAGTGAACATACCCTCAACCAATTTGAGTTCAGCTATTTTATTTTCTACCTCCAATGTCAACTTGTCGAGATTAGTTTTCACATGTTCGTGCGTCTGTGACATTTCAGCTATTTTATTTTCTGTCTCCAATGTCAAGCTGCCGAGCGTGTTTTTCACATTTTCGTGCGTCTGTGACATTTCAGCTATTTTATTTTCTGTCTCCAATGTCAAGTTGCCGAGCGTGATTTTCACATTTTCATGCGTCTGTGACATTTCAGCTATTTTATTTTCAGTCGCCATTGTCAAGTTGTCGAGATTAGTTTTCATCTTGTCGTGCGTCTGAGACATTTCAACTATTTTATTTTCCGTCGCCAATGTCAAGTTGTCGAGATTAGTGTTCATCTTGTCGTGCGTCTGAGACATTTCAGCTAATTTATTTTCTACCTCCAATGTCAACTGTTCGAGAGTTTTCCTCTGTGACATTTCACGTTCCATTTGTTCCATCCATACTTCCATTTTTATTACTTTTTTTAAAAGCTGTTCCTCATAAACGAATCGTTCTGATTTTAACGGTTCAATAAGAGCATTTAACCTCCCAAATAACGACCACACCAAAATAAAAACTTTCAGTAATGTAAAAGACATTGTTTAAATCTATTTAACAGTCTTACTATTTCGTATAAGCTAAGAAAGAGCACATAGAGCACATAGACTTGACCAACGTTATATGGAGAATGTTTAATAGTGCGCACTCCTTAGTATTTTTATACACCCAACTCAGACTTGTATTTTAGCTCACCTGTTCACATAATTAAATATTGGATCATGTCTCAAGTAATTATCTTTTATCATATTAGTGATCAACAATTTTAATCATGACCGGTTTATAGTATTATACTTATATTGTTAATTTTAGTCGACTACAGCCGAACCGTAATGTACTGCAAGTTTTTGCATTTCCAAAATGCTTGCTTGTTAGCGTGACCTGTTAACGATATATAAAACCATTTTTTATTATTGAATATTTAGAATCGCCCAAATGTAGGGAAGATAGTTTTGCATTTTTTCAACAAATGCGAATTTTAAACAGAAAAACATGTTATAGTAAGTTATGCATATTTTTGGTGTTATTTTGCAACTTTTTTGAAACTGGTACACGTTTATACATTGATAATGGTATTTTCTGGTACACAAACAGGTAACCCGACAAAACATGGCGTCGTCAACCGGTGTCGACACAAAAATGATCAAATCTTGATACTTGTTATTATCTCCGCCGCCGCGGCGATAACAATAGCACTCTGCCAGAAGAAGAGTTATGTTGTGGTTATTTGACCAACAATAGCGTGACTTATCACAACGTGATCATTGTTACGATCTGGTGGTCTGCATCGTGAATTATTTCGAAAGAATTGTGTTATAGCTTCTGTAGAGAGATGACGTACTTAATTTGTTATGTAACTAAGTACCCAGTACGACCTTGATAAGTGTATAAATCTGTATACATGTCGTAAAATCTATAAGCAAATGTAATTTAATCAATCACACAATATTTTCTTTTGCAAGTTTTTTTCAGACTAAACCAATGTGTAATTGTTTGTAGTCTTTTACATTTGTCCAACTGTTCAAGCATTTTTGAAATGTTGGCATTTCCCTGTATTGTAATGATACTTTAACAACATTCGTGTATTTTATGACACTTTACGATAAAATGTCATTCATAAACACATTTTTAAAACAGTTATTTTAATCTTAACAAAGGTAACTGTATAACGATATGGTAATTATTGACAAGTGAAGCCAACAGAGTTACTGTTTATACGATTGCGTTTGATAGAACTTGTAACGATGTTCAGGTTGATATAAAAGTATCGAACAGAACAGAACAGAACAGAACAGAACATACATCTTTTTAACCTTTACAATAAGTTGTATAAGTTGTAAAAAACAAAACTGTTGAACAACAAGTAACAGTAGAGCTTTACAGTTTTTAATATATCTTGTTGGCGCCTTTAATATTGTTTTGTACTTGATAGTGTTCCATACATCGTGTTACTCCAATTGAATTGTTTTTCTTGTTCTTAATTGCCTCTACACGAATAACGCCTCAAAACATTAAAAGGGATCATTGTTTGATAAGCAGTTCTCATGACATAGGCATATTACGAGATAATAGGTCACTACTCAAGAATAATTAAGTGTTTGTTTCCTATTTATGTTTTAGTAATATAATAATGTCTGAAAGCCATACTGATAGCAAGTGCTCTCTATATATAAATGTTCCAAAAATACGCAGTTCGTGCTGGTACTTGACATACATTATTGTTGCATATAATTTGGAACATTCTGAATATCTTATAATTCAAATACAAGAAATTTTTAAATTATAAAAACGGATGAGGTCTCTGTATTCCAACTGTTGTAAAATCTGATAACCAAAGTTGTGGAAAAGTAGAAAAACATGGTTAATTTACGACATTATGAAATGACTGTCTCGTATAACCAGCAGTGATGATGAATATAGCACTATGTAAAAATTTTATTGCTATAAAAAAGGTTTTAAATGCCAAGCCACAACACTATATACAATAATAGAGTAATGTAGTAGAAAGACAAAGCAAGACTTGTTTATGTTAATGTTAAATAATTTACAAGATTTGTAGATTCTATCACATGGACACCTACAATATAAATATACATCAGTTTATTGGACTTTCGTTAAACATAAGTGAAGTATTTCATATCCATGGGTCAGTGCAAATTAGAATAAACAACATGGACAAAAATCGGTTACTAGTTTTTCAGGACCCACTGGCACCAGAGCGAACATGAAATATATGAAAATGATAATAAATCAATTATGTAAGGCTGTCACACCAGGCTAACAAGTGACATATGTTCTAAGATACAGTATTTACCAACAAATATTTTGTCAATATCATACCATACACATTTCAGTATTATCATCTATAGAGCCCCGTTAGTGACTTTTGATATTCACATAAAAACGAAATTATCGTGAAAGTAAAAAGAAACAAATTTCAAAATAACAGCAGACAAACTACCACAACCAAGCTAGTTTAAAGGGAAATGAGTACTCGTAGTTCCAAATTAAAGAATAAATCTGCTAAACTTGGGTAACTTCTTACTAAGATTTTATGAGTAAATATAAGGTAGACTGTTATAACATTATATGTAACATTTGAATACATTACCTAAAGATAAAGATTCTAAATCATTAATGGCAGTTGGAACATATTGTTGTATCGCTGGACGACCAGCATCTTTTATCATATATACATCAAAACCTATATACAAAACAAACATGTATACAATTAATTACTGACATAGTACATAGCCACTTGAAAATACATCCGTCGTTTTTTACGTATAATATTATATAAATCAAGCTGATTGAACTATAGAGTTGTAGAAAATACTCTGCCTCAGATAGTATGGCACTGGGTTAACTTTTTACATTACAATATCATAAAACTGTATTAACCATAGATGTAGCAAGTTATAGTGTGCCTAGAAGGTTGTGGCACCAAATTGACTTGCTAATGCCTTCCTGGATTTAGACTGGTTTCAGTGTTTGCTAGGATAAAGCATTGTTACATACTGAAAGATACGTATAGAGAACAATTAAATATATACGATGTATTTTCAAACAATTTGTTTGAAATCTTTGTGAGGCACAATAGAGTAACACAAATATAGACGATAAGAATATGTTTTAAATTTCATTACTTTATGTTTAAAGGTTATTAATGATAAGCAAATTATATACACGTACAGTACAACCTCTCTGAAACAACACCCACTATTAAATGTTTGCTGCCTATAGGTTGTTACGCTAAAGAGGCTAAAATCAATTAAAGGTACACATAATGGAAATATCGAAGCTGTTGTTATTCTTTAAAGGGCCGCTCTGCAGAGGTCATACTGTACATTTAAAGGTGGCTAAAGTTTCAAAACTCATTAGTCTTTACATATGTTTTTGTTATACTCGTATTTCTTAAACGTCTAAATACGACAGTATTGTATCAACCAAACAAAACAACACATTAAATTCATAAAGCACTTAAATATATATCTACTCAGTGCAAAAGTATAGTAACTGTAAAATATAATTGTGGTATTGAAATGTGAAATTCTAGAAGTAACCATTCAATATATTTAGACGACTGGTACTTATGTAAGCAGATGAAATATTATATGTTCAGTGTTTCAATTGTTAACATCAAGACTACATTACTAGTCCGGTATATAAACTACAAAAATCGACTGAACCGTGCATGGAATGATGTAGAAAATGTTTTTGCATTTTCTTGAAGCTAAGACATTGTAGTTTACGAAACTGAATGATGCCACTTCGGCACTCTTGGGCAACTCCCAGAATTCAAGATGGCGGACAAAATGGCGGAGGAAAGCTGATTATTGTATAATAAATCCCTCTTTACTTACAGTCTGATCATTTAAATAGCTGAAATTAGTCTAACATTATCTGCAATTTTATTTCATGAAATTTTGGTACCCCTCGTTTATTATCCAATCCAAGATGGCGGACAAAATGGCGGATAAAAGCTACATATGTCGGGAATATCAACCCGAATGAGAAGAATCGTACATAGAGGCATTTCAAAAAAGTTTTAATGCATTTTGAAATAAAAGTTTAGTTTACAAAACTGGTTGATGCCACACTGGCATCATTGGGCAATTTCCAAATCCCAAGATGGCGGCTAGAATGGCGTAAATAACTAACTGTCGGGTATATATTAGTCCGGTATATGAACTACACAAATCAATTGAACCGTGCATGGAAGGATGTATAAAATGTTTTGCATTTTCTTGAAGCTAAGACATCGTAGTTTACGCAACTGGATGATGTCACTTCGGCACTCTTCTTCAACTCCCAAAATTTAAGATGGCGGACAAAATGGCGGATGAAAGCTAATTAATGTATAATAAATTCATCCTTATCATTGTCTAATTTTAAATAGCTGAAATTAGTCTAACATTATGTGCAATTTTATTTTTTTTTGCAATTTTGGTACCCCTCGTTCATTATCCAATCCAAGATGGCGGACAAAATGGCGGATAAAAACTACACTTGTCGGGTATATCAACTACAATGAGCAGGATCGTACATAGAAGCATTTCAAAAAAGTTTTAATTCATTTTTGTTGGAATTACTCTTTAGTTTAGTTTTTAAAAGTGGTTGATGCCACACTGGCATCATTGGGCAATTTCCAAAATCCAAGATGGCGGTTATAATGGCGTAAATAACTAACTGTCAAGTATATATCAACCACAATGAGCTAAGTCATAGACTGGGGTATACAAAATGATTTCAATGCATTTTACTTCGTAGTTAATCCTTTTTGTTTATGTAACCGATTGATGCCATATTAGTATTCTTGGATAACTTCAAGAATTTAAGATGGTGGTCAAAATGAATGATTAGAGTTTGAAAATTAATTTCAATTCACATTGAAAGACATAAATGCTAACTAATGGGTATACAGCATTATGTTTAGGTTTTTATATCTCTTGGTCTTGCGTATATCAAATCGTTGATACGTGTTAGCTTGTCAGTTGACTCTGGAAGCAAATTGTTTCTAAGATGGCAATTTAGAGACACTATTATGGTAATATTTAATTATTTGAACAACATTGTGACACTCTTAGAATAGCGACCACTTTCCCAATATGTTTTCCACTTCAATAAAAATCAATATATATTTAAAGGAGGTTATAAAAAAGAAAAAAAAACTAATGACATTGTAAGTATTATGTGCATGTTCTATTATCTTTCAAGAGTATATTTTTGCCAAAGCAATTGATAGAAATTCTGTTGACACTGTAACATATTTTGATAGTAAATAAGAGAAATTGCAATAGGATCATTTCAAGTTCGATCAAGACATCAGATATCACAACTGAATCATGAATGTTCTTTATTTAGTTGTAAGTGACTCTGGCCATTGATAAAAAATGGAGAAATAAAAAAGCACATTTCCATCAAAAGTGTGTAGTAGAATTTGGTTTTATTTACAAGGATTGAGAGAAATTACGTGGCATAGATGCCAATTCTCATTATAAGTGTAAATACTGCTATTTGAACCCAGTGTCTAGCTCATGATTTAGCAAATAGTGTTACACTGTGCAAGATGGTGGTTTTAAGGGATTCATTAATTACAAAACGGGGCCAAGTAGAAAATTTAAAAATGTATTGTTCCACTTAACACTAAATATCTCGAAAGAACACATAGCAGATCTGATGCATCAGTGCCAAAAGTTTAAACATGTCTGATTACTAAACACATTTGGAGTATATTCACTATCAAAGACTCCCCCAAAGAAGGATGGTACGTTGAGACAACTTGTCGATCTTGTATGTAATATTTAAATATGTTCCACTCCAAACATTATAGACGATGAATTGCAAGATATGGTGATTCTTCATTTTTTCGGTAACATTACATATATATTTAATCGCATAAACCTTTAAGACTTGGTACGAGAAACACAGACAACAAAATTGTTCAACAAATGATCACTTCTGCTGCAATTTGCTGAGCACTAAAAATATCTGACGACATTGGTGTGCTGATACTCTTTTCAGATATCTATCTTGTTGGAGTGACACTATAACAATGCGGTCAACTGACATTCGTCCAAAATGTAATGTTACAAGTCAGTCAGTTTTTGACAATGTAAAGAAAGTACACTATTAGCATGGGTGTAAAATATGCTTTTAAAGCTAGTTCACATATTCTACATCAAAAGTGAAGACATTTATTATATCTTTTGGCCATAAGCTAGTACCCGCTTGGATACTTTCTAAAGATAATAATCATTAATATGTTTAGTTTACCATTGCATAAGCTTAGAGTGTTGAGTTCAAAATACTCTGTCAACAATAATTTGTGTCGTCACTTGAACATGTTGTTATCAACATACAAAACGACCAGAGAAATTGTGCTATCGTCATGTAATATTATTAGACAGAAGCAAACATAAACATTTAAGCACATATTCTAATTAAGTCAAGTTTAGTCAAATCAGACTGTATCATTGTTTGTGTAATGATATTGATATAGCTCAGTCAATTAGTTTCTTCCTCATTTTTGGCACATGCTTATTTTGCTCTTGAAATGTTTCAGTTTATTTTCACTGCATCGAAATATTTCAACTAAAAGGATTATAAGCTTTTCAAATATCCACACATATTGCAATCTTAAACAAAATGATAGCACTTCATAATAATCCTAAATGTAAATTGTATATTAACCCAATTTTATTTTCCCGTTTTTCTTTATTTAAATGGCTTATATTTTGGAAATTAAATTAGTTTGTCCATCACAATTTGAGGGTTGCCAGCAAAACTGTAATAAGTACATTGCGTTGAAGAGCTAGTATCTTGCGGGCAACCCTCGAATTATTTATCAAAATTTCATTTCATTTAAACCTCGGCTTTAATGAGATTCAGGCATTTTGATTGCTTCCGAATCTCATAGTTACCGAGTTTTCTCATGAAGGCCGTGTTTTTTTCTTCCACAAAAATGACGTCATTTTGAATGTTGGTACAATCTGAGCGTTTTTACTGGGACCCTATCTGCGACAATGGTGATTTAAGTGTTTTCATAACGGCCTGTCTTCGGCTGAAGACAGTCATTATAAACCGAGGCCACAGGCGAAGGCTAATATGACTGTTTTCAGCCAAATAACTTGGCCATTATGAAAACACTTTATTATTTACAATACAATATTGCTAAAAAAATAGAACTGGTTGAATTTGCTTCGTAATCGTAATCTTTGAGCCCACCTTGAATCTTGAGTTGCTTATTGATAATCAGGTGGGATTAACTAGTTTTACGAACTTGAGAGTTTATAAGGATTCAAAAAAACATATAACAAACATTGAAACTTAAACCCAAATGTGTTTGTTTCCGTCCATGTATGTACTCGTATATTATATACTGAACTATTAGATCATATCGGCCATTTTAGCCGCCATTTTGGATTTATAATTGTTAATAATAAACTATAACTAAGTGAAATCAATCGGTTTCTTCAATATCATGAACTATTCTATAAGTAAATAAATTTCTACAGCATTCAGTATCTTTCTGTCAGTTTGTTCTTTAGATACTAGGAAAATAGTCTATATCCGCTATTTGACCGCCATTTTGACCGCCATTTTGAATTTAAAAGTTCGTATAAGAATAACAAAGTTTAACCAACTCGATCTGTAAATGTTGAAATCACTTTTGTCCTTCATTTCAAGACCATAATGTGTAAAAATACATTTTGCATGTATAATTTAGCTTCTAGCCGCCATCTTGGTCGCCATCTTGGATTCTGGGAGTTGCCCAAGGATGACAAAGTGGCATCAATCGGATTTGGAATCAGTAAGACCATGTCTATCAATAAATTGAATAACATTTTCTACATCATTTCTTGCAAGGTCATCATTGGTGTTGGCCGGACTATACTGTTTAGTAGATAAATACATTAACCTTGTGAGGAAATATTAGTGCAGTTGTATGATACATGTACTTGAATTTGAAGTTTTGGGATAAAACTAGAAACCTCTCCTTCTCCACTTTAAACATATCTTAAGCAAGGAAACTTTGAAAACACTCGACCACTCACATGCAAACAATATCTTTTTTTTATGTATAATGCAATAAAATATTTAGCTGTATGAAAATTTGTGAGCTTTTAAGTTGGGGTAATATTGACCCTAGGGGTTTACTTTGAATTGTATGTATAGGACTAGTGGGAATGCTTCGTAACAAATATTGAAAGTCTATTTCTCTTCGAAAGGGAGATTGTTATATTGATTATTGGACGATGATGCACACACAGACCCTATATGGACCTCACTCAATAGCTCAACTTGTGCCAAGGTGAGCTTAACAATAAACTATTAAATAGTGACAATGTGCTCCAGGTACGGCAGCTTTAAATTAAGACATTAGTATGAAGAATGTATTACCTAGTTTCCTGGCATCTTTAGATGTATAATACACACAGATATCTTATGCCAGACCTGTAACTATAACAGTTGTTATATTGTGAGATCTTAGTATATCTTCTAACTATGTTTTAATGAATCCACCATTGTCAAAGAATGCTGAATATGAATCTATCTGAAAATATAAAACATCATAACCTTCAATTTTAAAATTCTTAATATAAAGAAATGCTAATAGGAGATGTTTTAATAATGCATCAAACCGCTGAAGGACTAGATTTTTTGGGTTAATTGTTCTAATCTATTGATTGTATGCTGACGAAACAGTTTTTTTATATCAAGTAATAATGGATTTTGCGTTAGAACTGCTAGCAGTAACATAGAACTAACTTTAGAAATGTATTTTATCGATATTGTCAATTGAGTCAGTGTTAATGTTGCAATTTATTTGGAGTCATTGTTCATGGCTAAATCTTGACATAGAGGCATTAATTGACCAGTACACTCCCTACCGTATATTCACAAAAAATCAAATAGACCAACCTACAAGAGGTCGAATAACACATTCCTACCAATCAACAGAATATACGGTAAGTACAAATTAAACAACTTACTTCAAAATGGTAACCCTTTCGAACAATGACCTCATCATCCATGGGTCTAGTGTCGGACTGAAGTTGGCTCCTGTTGAGTTGATAACACAATAATAAGGCTATTATGTTTGATTTAACGAATGTTCGACGTGACATGTTATTGTGTTGCTACAGAGATTTCCTGTAATAAAAATCATCAAAGCATTATCTAACGGTCATCTAGATGTAAGCCGCATCCCACCCTGGGGAAAACTTTGTTTTGAGTATAGCCCTGATGGGCCAATCGGGTGATAAAAAACCTCGGTAAATATTCGTGGCCTCTTTAACCAAAAGATATCTAAAATAGTTTACACATCAACATAATGACAATTTAATGTGTGGCTAAAATGATATAGACAAAAAACTCTTTTCTAAAATACACGTTTTAAAACAATTGAATAAAACAAATACATGTATTAAGCAACGCTATTTTAAGTATATTTAAGTATAGTCGCCACGTTTTCAATTTTCTGCACGAGACAAGTGGTTCTAGTAATAATACTCCTTGTTATAAAACACTAATAATATAGACTTACCAGCATGATCATATTCTAAGGTTAAAGTTTCAAGTGGTTGTTTTCCCCGCATGTTGAAAAGCAAATGACACGTGTTTTGAACAACGCTTATCGTGGGAAAGTACAGTGAGATATAATTAATGACTGTAATTTCGGCGGATGTTGTTGATTACTGGAATCACGGTATCGCAATTTGTTACTGCCAATGATCCACCGGGTAGAAAACAATTTTGTACATCAATGATTAGAAGAGCAGTGTTGGAGAATACTTGTGGAGTTACTGACAAAATGACCAATGCCCAATTCCTGGAACAAATAAACATTTTATCAATTGTAAACTAGTATACTGGTTTGAAGCCCGGACATTCGAACAACCCTGAATTGGCATAGTCGACTGACAGGCTTTTTAAAGTTTAAACTATTTTTGTAAATTATTTACACTCTTGTTTATCAACACAAAATGACAAGGTGTTAACCATTTCATGTAGTTAAAAGCCTGTTGAAGCCTGGTGGTTCCTCCTAATCCTGCAATATTGTAAATCGTTGTAATATCATCCTATATTGACTCTAATTGGCCACCGTACTATTTCAACTATTATTACTTATATGTAAAATAAACAAAAACTGTTGTTTTATACTGTTCATTGTTACGCATGTTTAACTTTAATTATGTTTGTACTGAGTGAAATAATCATTACGTATTGCTTTTTGGGGGTTAAATGCCGAAGCAACACGTTGTTTGTCATATTACGGCGATCAGTCAACCTATCTACTCCGTTCCTGAGAGTCTAAATCTCCGAATTAAGCTACTAACCAGTTACTAAGGACATACTTCCGTCTGTGACTACATAGTTAGAATCAGTGGTAGGGGGGAGAATGGTCGTGGAAATCATTTACATTTACCAAACTCCACAAAACTAAATCCCCGGGAATATAACGCACGACTCCTCGATTTGTAGACTTGCGTGATGTCAAATGAGCTAGCCGGGCGGCTTATTTGTAGAGCATTTTATCATAATACAGAAAATAAAATTTTAAACTGACCTTTCAGATTACTATAGTGCAATTAAATTTTCCTTAAGACTTACATACTTTACTATAATTCATTTTTTTAGAAATATGTAATTTAGAGTATTATAAAGTTAAAGCAGGTAAATACTAGGACATTCTTAACTGAAATAAACTTGTTGTTTAAAGCTACTGGTTCACAGATTTTAACTTAAATATCAGATTTTCTAAATCTCTCAGAATTGTATAGAACAAGTTATTAGACAGTTTTGAAGTAGTGTTCTTATGATGATAATTATTGTGTGAACAGACATATAATTTATAAACATTTTTAAGAGGCTGTCCACGAAAAATCAGGCAGGATGCACTAAAATAATGTTACAATTGATTTTTCAATTTTAAGCTTTTAATAGTTTCATTCGTTCATAAATTAAGTCAAAAACATTTCCTGAAAATATTTTGGCTGTATTTTCGAAATTAAGTGAAAAAATGCATTTTTTGAAAATTTCCGACTTTTTCATTTTTGCTCTTTATTTCAATGTGAGGTATGTTTTTATAAATGCCTGTAACTCCTGATATGACGCTTGGAAATTATAGAAAGCATATAATAACATTATGAGATAGATTGAATTTTATTCACAATAAATAAAAAAGATGGAACAATCCCTCAATAAATAGCAATTACGTGAGTTTTAAACCTCTTTTTTCAACTTTTGATCAAAGGGAGGCTACTCTGGCAAAACTGTCATACCTGATTTTTATTGACTTATAATCCATTTTTTCATAGTTAGTGTCAATTTCATGTTGTATTCATTTTAATAAATTACGAAACATATTTCAGGAGTAAAAAACATGTGAAATAATTATTAGAACATGTTCTATCGATAAATTGCAAAAAAATATTTCGTCTAACAAAATTTTCATGAATTAACTCCCTTGGTTTGTATACGCCATTTGCAATTTTGCACATTGTTGACATCTGACGTTTGTTTACAAGTTGATAGTGACAGAATTTGTCTTGGGATCCTTCGTCATTTTGTTTAAACAAACAGGGTAGGTAAATTTTCTTTTAATCAGATTCATTTTCACCGGCATTTATATCTTTTGTTTTAAATCAGACGGAAATTGTGACGTAAAATAGGACTGAATTGATGGAAGATAGCTATCACTCTTCTTCTTCTTCCTTTACTGTACAGATTCCTTATTCGGAAATTGTCGTACAATGATGACAACAAGCAACGTCATCGTGGGGTACCAGTTTAAAAATTAATATAGTGGGTGATTAAAATCAATAAAACTTTGTACAGGTATTTAAGTCATTAGATCACTGCCAGGCTCCCCTTAAATGCCTCAAGGGAAGATGCTGTCGCTACACTGTCAGGGAGCTTGTTCCACATTGCTGAGGGGAAGAAAGAGTGACGCAGACAGTCTGTTCGGCAGTATTTTACCATGTATCTGGTTGAATGTCCTCTGGTGCTTGACATCAGTGGCTGTAGGTACATGGTGGCAGGGATTTTAATGTAGTTATGAATGATTCTGTGTAGCATAACTAGATTGGCCTGCTGTCTCCGGAGCTGGAGTGTTGGCCACTTCAGGTCTAGTACCATTTTGGATGGGCTACTGGTCATGCAGTAGTCTGACGTCACAAATCTGGCTGCTCTGCGCTGTACCGCCTCTAGTTGTGATATGTTGGATTGGGTATGTGGGTCCCAAATTGTTGAAGCATATTCTAGAGACGATCTAACAAGTGACTTGTAAGCTTGGTTCTTGGTCTTGGCTGGGCAGCTAGATATATTTTTCCTTAGGAAGGCTAGGCTGTTGTTAGCACGCTTGGTGATATTTGACACATGTTGATTCCAAGACATGTTGTTTGTGAGTGTCACACCAAGGTACCTGCCTCCATTTGAGGTATTCAGTTGTTGCCCATGTATGAAGTATGGTGCTCTGTCTACCTGCTTACACCTGCTGATGTGAATGACTTCACATTTGCTTGGGTTGAATGACATCATCCAATCACGCTCCCATTGCTGTAAGTTGTTGAGGTCCTCTTGAAGTATTGCTGTATCACCTGGTGTCTTGATTATCCGATAGAGGAGACTGTCATCTGCAAATAGACGTGGTGTAGTTTTCACTCTATCGGGGAGGTCATTGATGTACAGCAAAAAGAGGAGGGGCCCTAGTACTGTTCCTTGAGGAAAGTATCAGAAAGTGGAGAGAGATGACTTCCACAAAATCATGATGCATTAGAAACAAAGTTATGAAGCTAGATTGTCCTTCAATGACTGATTGGAGATCTTTTCAAAAACCTATATAATATAATAAAAATTAGCCATTATTTTTAGGGAAATTCACAGGAGAATTTAGGGAAAAAATCTTGAGGTGTGGATGACCTTGAGCTCAACAAAGCATTTTTGATGTCGTCATTTCCAAGTCCATGAGAGGCATTAGCCTGGTGAGTTTATTTTTAACATGAAAGAAGCTGCTGGTTGCCTGAATTTTTGAAAATGGCCATACATTGGCTTCTGTATAAACCAGCAAAACACTTATCTAGACTATTTCATCATTGACATGATTAGTCATTTTTGTTTTTTTTTATTTCAGAAAATGATGATGAGAAAGGAAACAAAAGCACGCACAATGTTTTGATCTACCCAATACAGTATAAAATGTACATATAGATCTACTATAATGATGATATAACAAATCATTCAAACAAGGTATGTTTGTCAACAATAGCATGTGAAATCTGCTGCAAAAAGTGTTTAAACAAAGGATGTAAATTGAAGATCATAATTTTTAGTATTGTATAATGACAATATTAATTGCTGAATCTAGCCCTTTATTCTATGAGTTCATTACTTATAGTGTAAGGTTAATCTACATGGCACCACAAGTTGTCACAATGAAATCAAGAAACAGAGATGTTTTTCCTCCTATCAAACATAAATTCTTCTAATCATATAGGTAATGTTATTATCTCTCATTTGATTTACTTACTACATGTATGGTAAACATTTATTATTTTGTATGTTGCTATAAAATGAACTTTGTTTATTTCAGAATGACAACAACAGACATCTCATGAAGGGTGTGTTAATGGTCTTACTACTACTGGTTAATAGTATTGGTTATGAGACAGGAGAATAATGAACATTTTGTCACAAAAAGAACAATTGTCAATCATCTACAATCACTTGCTTCACACAGATAGCTTCATGACATAAAGATTATGTACAATTGACAATATTTATATTTTGATCAAAATGTGATTGTTGTTTAATCAATTTAATACTTCTGAATTAATAAATGGATAAATTGTTATTATTCTGACATATTCACTTACAAATGTTGTTTTAAACAGGACTAAACATATTTTCACTTAGATTAGAAAATGATGCTCTCCTCTTCCTTATCTTTAAATTATTAATTATGAGCTTTAATATTAATCTTACATCTGCATTCACTCAATCTATACACTTACACTGAATATAATATATTTTGGTTACAAGTTTACAATTGTTTACTTGTTTGGTTTCCATGGCAACCATTTTCCACAACAAGCAAGGAGACATGGCAACCAAATCATATTCTAAGTTTTGATATTGAAATAATGCTTGAAACTTACTCATTATTATTTAACTTGTCAAAATTATTTGAAAGTCCTTGAAAAATAATAGTGTGGTGGTTAAGAATTTGCAATGTTAAATCAGGTGGGTGGGGTATGAATTTTACATCATTTATAGATTACAGCTTTGATTTTAGGTATGATATATCAATATTTACTTACTGCAAATATTTTTTCATTTAAATCTGATTAATATCCAGCTTTCAAATGGTGTAATGTCTTTGACTTTCATGAATGGAATCAGAAAAAACAACTGAATTTCATTAATATTGATAAAATTATATAATTGTTTCTTAACTGTTGTCATGGTAACCATTATTTATTGCACTTCTATTTATGTAATAAAAGTAAATTATCATATACAGATGTTGATTGTATAAAAAAATATCTAAAATATCATAATAATAGTATTTTAAATATTTGGCATATTGCCAATTTTTTGGCAAATTGCCACTTTTTATCATAATTTTTCTTTCTTCTCTTTGAGAGTTCCATCTTTTTTATTTTATTTTTTTGTTACACCATATTTCGCCTTTACAATGGTAGTAATGTTATTTCATTTCATGCGTCATATTGGAAATTATGACCATAGTCATATGCACAGTTTGCAAAGAATTTCAAAAATTGAAAATCATGGTGTTTTGAACTCAATTTTTTTTCTATGAACTTTTATCTTCATCACTTGTGAATATAATGTTTTAATAGTTATTTGAATATATAATAATATAAAACTATGTTTGTTGTAATTCTTTCATCATTGTTTGCCCAGGATATTGATGAAAATATGAAAAAAGTACTTTTTTCCAAGTGCATTTCATGCTAAAAATGGCCAAAACACTAAATCGCATTGCTATAGCAACCAAATGATGCAAACAAAATTTTAAACCTAATTTCTTTATATTTGCATCAATATGATCAACTGACAGCAAAATCATAAAAATCTGAGAGATAGCATGTAACACTCACTGCCTGATTTTTCGTGGACAGCCTCTTAATATACCTAGCTCGTTGATACCGAGATGGATGATTACATTGTTTTATTGTGACTTATATTTTATATTTATCACAACAAATTTGGTCAGTTTTCCATGAAGTTTAAAGAATCAATTTTCTTGTTACAATTGTGGTGACTAACTGGTAATATTAAAATATAAAAACAAAATGTATGAACAAGTAGCTTTAACAATCCAGAGTAAATTGTTATAGTTTTGTAGTATGTGTTTTACTTGTAATACGATCAGGTTTCAACTGGAAGAAATAATTTCGACGTCTGAAAGTGAAAACACTTGAGATATCAACTTAATGTATGTTTAGTACTCTATGTTCTTAATTAAATGAGTTTTGAGAGGAAAAAATTACTCTGTGTATTGTTTTATGTTTTATCAAAATCAAAGCGCTGAAATCACTGAACGAATGATAGTTTGAAAGGCATGGGAATTTTTATTTATTTAATGTCAATTAATTTTTTTACTTTTTCATTTTATGTTATTTTAACGTCGTAGACAACACATATTTAGGTCATATATACGATGGCCAGCTCTTCCTACTATAGGTTTCCTGGACACTTTTCTATCACCAGCACTAACTTACTCTACCACGAGGCCGAGAACTCATGTATAGGGTCTTGGCTACCGCGACCGGGTTCCAAGCAATGATCTCCAGATTCGAAGTCAGGCATGCTAACCACTACGCCACGCCATTAGAACAATAAGTAATAACAACAAGGGTTTATATTTCTTCGAATTTATCACAACACCATTTAGTTAATATCGATACAACCAATCAGATAGCATGTTTTTAATAACATGTATTACTAGCTGGCGACTTCCGGTAGGAATAAATATTGTCCCGTGATATGGCGATTTAGACTTACTGTTATGCAAACTATGGGGTTAAAATGCTCTTATTCATTTTTAAGAAATCAGGCTACTTAAAATCCAAACCTCTGTATTCTCCAAATAAATTTCACTTAGATTATGTTAATATATAACTGAATAAAATGATATTTTGATAAGTAATAATTATGAAACACGACAATATAAATGTTCACATCAACGCGTAATCGAACAAATTGCAAATCTTACCACATAGTCAAAATAATGTTATCATTTATCCTCATTTTTGTTATGTTTAAAAGATTGTCAAATTTGACGAAACAATTATGTCTACATACTTCTTACTGATGAACATCCATGTTCATAGTTTGGTATAAAGGTACATTACAGGGACGGTTCCAGCGGGGGCGGAGGGTTGGATGTTAGCATTGCCAAAATGTCTTAAATTTTTAAGTACTAAATTATTGGTTTAATAATATTTGCAATCTCTGACTTACAGGTCGTTCTTGTAGCCTGTTAGTATATAAACATATCAACTTTAATCAGAAACCAATATGCTTTGGTAAAATATTTTAACAGTTTAATAATTTGACTTTTCTATTCTAATGACATGTCATCATATCAACTTTATCATATGCGTTACCTACATTAATGTTAAATGTCAAAGGGTTCTGTTTTAGTTTATAATATGACTTGTATATGTGATTATTTCACGTACGTGTTAACAAGTGTAAACAATTCAATGAGAAACTTATGATAACTATTTGACTTTTATGACTTAGTTTCATCATAAAATGATTGTAAATGTCGACTTGATTCACAAGTAAAGGGCCATAGACTTAACATACATCTTCAACTATAAATAAAACAATATTGACCATCATTATATAAGTGCACAATTCATTCATTTTATTATGACAATTATTCTGCATTGATTATGATCTATGAATCTTAAAATCATTCATCGTGAAATTTTAATGATTATTTTCCTTAGATATTCAAATAATCACGTGATCTTTAAATTTATCCATAAACGCTTGCGTTCACGTAGTTTGAAGTGTTGAAATACAAAATGTAGTCAGGGATTTTGGTTTTCCAAAACATATATTATAGTAAACAATAAACATTGTCGGTCACAATGGCAATATTAATAATCATTTGTAAAATCAGAAAAAAGGAAAATGGCACGTCTAAACATTCCATGTTTTGGTCTTGAACTACAATTCTGATAATTTGTGGGTGAATTGATACTGCAATGACACTTTGAGTCCAATTTTAGGTATTTGATTGTGCTTGTGTTTAAAACAATTTTCGGGACGGGTCATCTGATCTCGAGCAAGAGCCACCATTGCATTTAGGTAATTTGAGCCGACTGCTTGTACATGTACAACTAGTGCATTCATGTCATTGACTTTTATTACTTCAATTACAATTTAATGTAATGACGACGCACCATGTTTTCAGCTTCCCGACTAAGAAGTATCCAGTAATCCTAACTGCCCCATATTACTGACCTTCAGTCTTAAATTTCCTTCCATAGATGCGACAGTAGCTTGTTCTATTTCATCCGTAAAACTGTTTTTGCAATAAAATTTTATTATAGAATGTCTAAAGCAAGCAAGTAAAAGTCATATGACTTCAAAATGAAATGTAAATAACACATGAAATGCACGATATATTTCATTTAGAACCATATTGCTATGCTTCCTTTTAAAAGAACGATAAAAATTCAAAACGTAAATACCCAGAGCAGCTGTTAATTAAAATAAACCCGAAACTTCTCTTAATATCCCAAGAGATCACTTTTTGCAGCTTGAACTACATGTAGCTTTCAATTTAGACTCATTAAAATGAATAAAAGTACATGCATGTAAGAGATACCTACAAGTTCTTTTTGTTACTGAAGTATAACGTACGAGAAAGTAGGTGGCTGAGTTACCTCGTTGTTTTAGCGTCGTGATAAAATGAGGGAATCTTGCAGAAGCCTTTCTGTGTTTAGGTGAAGCAGGACCAATCAATTAAGTGTTAAACATACATAAAACGCCTCTGAAATAGTGAACGAACTGTTGTAGTCCGACAATATTGAAAAAGCTAATATAATTATACGTGTGCACTTAATGTACATTGTTACTTATTGTTACATTCAGAACACAACGGCTATATCGCTTACGGTGCGATATAACCTTTTTTGTGTTGATGCGCCGTTATACCCAAACACACAAACATTGACGTTGTATTGCATAAATTATCTCTGAAGGATTCGTTGGTATACCATAAATAATATTGGAATTTTTCGACTTACTTCAGGCGAAGCACATACCTTTTATGAAAACATGTTCTCGTCGAAATTACATTATGCTTTGTAAAAACATTATTGTATGTTCTGTATGACAAAATATTGTTCAACGATATCATTTAATAATGTATTCCAAATTTATTGACTAACAAGAAATGTCTTTAAAAAGACAAACGGCGTCGATTTAAAAACAAGAGGGCCCAAAGGGCCCTGGGTGCTCACCTAAGGAAAAGGTCAAAGGTCACAGAAGAGCCATTTACATAGGACCACTAATGTTAAAACCTATTTTTTGACGTGGTGATGGATTGCCAGATTCCGTTAGTATTTGCTCATACAAGTTGTGACCACGCATCATCACTTCATCAACAACATTTGCAGACCAGTTTCGCAGACTTGGCACATGATTGCCTACCGTAAACAATATGACAGCCAATGCAATTGCCGTACACTGATAACCACAGGAATTGTCAAGTTACCTCCCTTTGATGTTTCCAACATACCTTTAATACACTTATATACAAGGGGTACAACTGCGTTTACTAGACCGATTCATCTAGATTTCTTATTTTGTGGCTCACAAAAAATACTGATACCCTAGTAGCACTTTAACCGCACGATTAAATTGATTAAACATAACTCTTCGAGCTATGAATATTAAATGTTTCATAGGACAGATCATTAAAACACTCGCCAACAAAAAACAATTCTTTTTGACAAATAATTTTTAGATATTCAAAATATGAATTTCAAGACCTTTCTTATGATATAAAATGCAAAATTGTTTGATGAAAAATGACTTAGTAATTGCAATTTTAAAATTACTGTGTTTTCATTGTATTTACTCGCTATCATTTCTTGCCAACCAGCGAACGGTTACCTGTAGTCTTTATCAGCTCCTTGTTACTATTTATAGACATCATAACAATAACAATGAACTGGTCTATATGTAGAGCTGTGACTCTCAAAGTGTAAACCCCGGAAACTGGACGTAGTGAGGCTAATTTAATAATTATTGGGTAATATGTCAGACTTTTTACTAGAAACCGGTTCACATCTGGAGACGTAATTCATTTTACCCATAAAATATTGTGTTTGACACGTAACTTTTTATTGTTACAAAATAAAAAAAAACACTTTGGAAAGCAATAGAAGTCTACCCAAAAAAAAATAATCTACGAACGAAGCAAAATTTCGTAAAACACTGCATTACAATAGTGTGGCCTTTATTTTTTCGCGCGTGTCAGGGCCATCCAATCGAAGAGGGGGTTTTCTCTGTTTCCCCCGTACGTCATTCTCAGTGCTTATAAAATCATCCAATAGAACGGCGGATTTCCGAAATCCCAGAGACGTCATTATACAGAAATATAGATCAAAATCCAGCTTAGACAGCTACGCCGAAAAAGAGGCCTAAACAATTGCCTTTACGACCGTGGATTTGGGTACTTCAACACCGAATAATGATTACCTAAGTAGTTTCAGTGCTTTGATTTCTTATTAAAAGGCAAAATATATGAATATATAAATAACTAGTTATGTATTTAAAGACAAATACTTATTACTTAATATCTCAACAAACACATACTTTATGGAAGCTGTAACGTTATTGAGTTACAATATTTACATCTACCTTCAATGGTTGATTAGTTATATCATTACAAGTTTATATTGATTGTTCTGTACATGTGTGCACTTTTATGATTTCATTAGCCACACATGTTTTTGGAAAAGGCCATTTAAGTACAATTTAATACGTAGTTTAAGTGTCCCGAAAATATACCGACTATAGTATACGTGAAATATCAAGTTGTTTGTGCAACTACCTTGCCAACAAATGGTTGGACAAAGGATGCTGAGCGCATGATCGAAAAATGTCAGTCTAGTACAAGTTGAAGTATTTACTATCGACTGACCTACTTTAGAAAGTCATATAATATATTGGTCATGTACGTGATAAGTCAAGTTGTTTACAACATGGAATATTACTCCAGGTTATCACCGAGTTTCCAATGGTTGCGCAAATATTAACATGCTTTAGCTACAAAGGGTTTTCCTTGGTCATCTAACTGCATGGTGCATCGTATGATGGATTGCATCAGCAGCACGCGATAGTCTCCTTAACATTTCTAAATGGCAATCACGTGTACCTGTTACTAATCATAGCTTTTCCAAGGGCATGTTGGCATTTCATATTCTTATAAATACCCATGCATGCTCATCTACCATCAGACTATTACGACCAGTCACACACGAAAGGTCTGGTACGAACTTGGGAAAAATAAATGTACTAAACTATACAAGTTTGTTTAAATTATAACTACGTTACAAAGCCAGAGTAGCGGTTTACATTTTTAAACAAAATAGTACATAGTTTTGACACCGAATCATGAAACAAGTCAGTTTTGGACTGGAATAATGATATGCATATAATGAATTGACTATTTACAAAAATACTAAGTGTATTATTAGCTCTAGTTTATTTCAGTGAAACTAACTACTGAGTTAAGGCGGTTAACTCTTGTCAATGTTGCTATATTATTGGCCAGAGTAATTTCCCATTAAATGATCAAAATCTGACCAATTCATATGACACAGTTGATATGTTGCATGAAAACGACGAGTTTCACATAAACTCTCATTTAAAACATGATTAGTTTAAAGTTTGTTTGAAAAGTTCTTGTTTTCTTACTCCAAGGCTGGAAATAGATGACTTATAAATGACATCGACTTTAGTTCAGCAATGCGCATTGTGTGACATCATTTACTTGGGGCGTGTATTGCCTTAACAATCAAGATCATGTAACGTTTCGATTTAGCTAGTGTGCCTTCCCCCTGATCAATCAAACACACTTAGCATACACATGCTTATGTATCTTTGGTTCTAAGCCATCTCGCCTGTGTCTGAATTAAGGGAAACGCAAAGTAAAGCAATAATGTATTCACGCTTACAGACAGAATTTTTTTAAAGCTAATACTATATATTATGTAATGAGCTTTCAGTTAGCACATATGTTAAAGTGTACGTAACTCGCTAAAACAGTTTTCTCTTTCGTAATTTAAAAAATAAGGGAAGTAACTGTGAATGAGATAAAACAACACTGGATTACTTAACCTGAATTGATAATGATATTAACATCAAGTGTGCGTTTATTTGGAGGATCCGTGTCGTATAGCTTGATACTAGCACTATGGTCAGTGAAATTTATTTTGATTTGAACTATTTTGTTCCAGCCTATAATCAATACATTCCTTCCACCAAGTGGTTTAACTGTAGAATGTTAAATTTCCTAGGCACTATTCCCTGTCTCGTGGATTTTAATCATTTAAGAAAATTCTTAATTAAATTTCGAGGTAATGCGAGGAAAAGATATCATGTCTTTGTAGAAGGGTGGAGAAGTATTTGTTAAAAAGTGTAAAGAACTGGTTGTTAATATTCATAATAGTATATACATATTTCACGAAGATCCATGAACGAAAATTGATGAAGGAGTACAATTAATAACCTGTGAGTATAAAGTGCAAAACTTTTTTAGTTAAAATTGATCGTTTTCATAGGCAAAGCAGCTAAGTACAATTGAATAGGAAACCAGTAGAACCATGTCTGGTTTAACCAGGATTTTAAACATTTTATGCTTATATACGAAATTAAGCGATTGTTTGTTTCTTAGTAAATATGTTCCTTGCTTCTCGGATATTTCGATACATCTCTGTACTGGTAACATCCATTGCAACTGCGATCATTGGAATTTGTCCTTTTTTAATACAGAAAACATAATATCGCTAGAGAGATATCCATTTTAAACACACATTCAGAACGTTATTAATACTTTGGTGTCAAATATCTTACAACGGTATTGCGTAAAGGCGTAAGATCAACTTTTCACACCTAGTGCTGTTGAAAATATAACCTCGGAATATAGTGTTGTTAATATCTCTAATGTTACATTTGCAGTATTTTATATGTGCCCAATACTTTCCTCATTGTATCATTCTGCTGACTCAACTAAGCTTAGTCTAGAAATATTCAAGCATCATCAGATTTTCATCAAAGCTTTCAGCTCCAAACGATTGCTAAATCCGGGACGGGTATCGGTTTCACGCCCAACTGTTCCGTGTATTAACGTCTTACTATGACTTTTTGTCGAGTAAATAGACCTTATATCAAAGATATAAATGCTTCAAAATAGTATTCAGGTAAATAGAAGTATGTTTTTATTTCAACAAGCCACTTGATCAACACGTTCATGGCATTATTGAATTTTATTATGGTTTAAGTGAGTTATATTTTGCTCTCGCATTTTATGATACTGAGAATCTTATAAATAATCACATTATTAGACTGGACAGGAATTAACAAACATGTCCCGTGACCAAGATCACAGCCTATTCGAATTGGGTAACTATTGCAAGTACGCTTATCATTTAATATAATATTTGACAAACCAAAGGTGGTCGGCAAAGTTTAGTACAAGACTCTGTATAACATTGTTTGGGTTGAGTATAACCCTTTAGCAACACATAGTCATAAAGATGTAAAGTTTTTTTTTTTGGGAAATGGACAGAGTCGTAAATCACAGACAATTTATCATTCATTTTAGAATTGCGTTCAATTGACTACTTTGTTAATAGTTTTTGTTCACAATATGTTCTGGAATTTAAAAGACTGTTAATTGTGGCAAAAACCTTTACTAACAGAAATTTAGCTATGTTATAATTGACATAAATACTTAAATATCCCTCTAAAAAGTATAAGAACACAATGTGTATTTAAATGTTTTGTCTTATGTAGGCCTTTATAAATGACTACTATAAATATTTTATTACATCATATTTCGTTAGATATAGATTAATTCTCTTAAAAAACATACTATTCTGTCTTTCACTAATTTAAAAAAACATACTATTCTGTATTTCACTGATTTAAAAAACATACTATTCTGTCTTTCACTGATTTAAAAAACATACTATTCTGTCTTTCACTGATTTAAAAACATACTATTCTGTCTTTCACTGATTTTAAAACATACTATAATATCTTTCATTGACTTTAAAACATACTATGCAAATTGCAAAACTGTTGTTAATGCATGATGTCAATACAATTACAAATAGGCGTCAACATTACTAAGTGTAATGACTTATATAAACACTGGACATTATCCATGCAGCAGAACTCCTGAAAATGTGGATTGTCTGTAGGTACTATCATGCAGCTGATCATTGGATGAACCATGTGCACATTTCACCCAGACTCTTTGATCTTTCTCCAAATTTTGATAAGGTAACTACAGAAGCACAGTCGTCCTGTACATTGTTATATTTAGTACTTCTAGCTATAATGTTATTGTCAACAACTAAACTAAAAACTTAAAACTTTTTCATTTGATTAAACGCCTATTTCTATGTTACATATTCAATGGCGTTGTACAAAAATGTTATAAAGAAAATAATAATAAATACATGTAAGTAAAAACCCTCCACCATAAAAATATATGTATATACAATAACACAAATAAATAAAAAGCCTTTATAATTCATATTTTTGGACATACATCCTTCACAGTTCATGATTCCACCTAAGTTTACATCTTTATCACTAATTTCTTATTTATTTCTATTTATTTTACATTGAAAATTGGTGTCCTGAACAGTATAACATAATGCTACTGTTAACCGGACATGTCCTGAACAGTGTAACATAATGCCACTGTTAACCAGACAATTCCCCAAAGGTGTCGAAACATCACCTTTAAAGGGCCCTTAATACATCCCCAAAGGTGTCGAAACATCACCTTTAAAGGGACAATTTATTTAGGTTGTCATTGCAGTCATAATGAAACAAGGTATTAAATGACCGAGAGCGAGGCAATCCTCATTCCCATGTTATAATGCACTCACTCAATCACTTAGTATGTTTACCGTAATTGTAAGGTGAGGCATTAGCAAGCCATGTCAGTTTTAGAATAGATCATAGAAAGTAGAGAAATAATGAGTTTTCAATCGTTTTTTGAATACATCCAAAGTAGGTGATAATTTGATATCATCTGGTAGCTTATTCCATAGCATGGGACCAACTGTACTGAAGCTTCTGTCACTGAATGTTTTTTTCTTATTTATTGGTATCAAATAATTGAGGTCTTTGGATTTTGCAGATCTAAGACCAGATCTGCTTTGTACAGGCTTTTGAAGAATTTCAGTCAGGTATGCAGGTGCAGTTCCAGAAAAACAGTTGTACATGAAAGTACATATTTTAAAGTTGATTCTTGCTTTGACTGGTAACCAGTGCAGTGAGTACAAAGCATCCTTTGAACTGTCTGATTTTTTTAGCCTTAATACCAGTTTGGCACACATGTTTTGAATTCGCTGCAATTTGTTAAGATCACATTTTGAGATTCCATACAAGATTAAATTACAGTAATCAATGTGGGACATGACCAAAGATAGGACTAGTGTTTCTGTTGCTTCTTTGTCCAAATATTTTCTAATACTTTTGATACGTAAATAGTTGAACATAGCAGTTCTACTTTTTGTTTTGATGTGATCTTTAAAGCTTAAGTTTTCATCAAGAAAGGCCCCTAAATAGCGAATTGTCTTCACAGATTTTACAGTTTCACCAGCAATATTGATTGACTGGGTTAAGCATTTTTTCAACTGTGCTCTGCTTCCAAACATTATAAACTCCGTCTTTGAGTTGTTCATTTTTAATTTATTTTCATTCATCCACGAATTTATTGTTAGAGCACAATCTTCAAGATCAGAAATGGCATTTGCTTCTTCATTCTGATTATTCGGACAGAATCTTTTATTAGCAGTGTGGTCATCAGCAAAACCATGCACTGATATATCAGATGGTATAACATCAAATAAGGTCCCTGCATAAGTTAGATATAGCCACGGACCTAAACAACTACCTTGTGGAACACTGCAATCTAATGAACGTACAGATGATGAACTAGTATTGACGTTGACTCGACATGCCCGTGGGCGAAGATATGAATCAATCCAGCGGAGTGTACTATTCTGTAGTCCATATTGATTATTAAGTACTTCTAGTAAAATATCATGATCAACAGTAATAATGAAATCCTTGACCATGCCAGCTACAAGCATGCATTGAAACCGGAGCACACATTCTTGTGTTCTAGCTCACCTGTTCATCTGATGTAGATTTGATGTGTAGCTCAAGCATTACAATTATATCATGCTTATTCTTAATACTCCAAATACTTAGAATAACTAAGCAAACATATTGTTTTATATTCAATTACACACATAAGTTTGAATGGCGCTATATAATACATTTATTTTCTGTTTCACTTGATAACCCGCATATCGAATTAACATCTTCTTATATGTATTCGGTACGAACTGTCCAAGTATATGATCGTGCGTGTACGACATTAACTCCAAACAAGCATAATCTACACAATCAAACAATATCGTCAAACATGATAAATAATGGTAATCACTTTTGCTATTTTATGTTGTTTGCGCTAGGAAACAATTTCCGACATCTGCTTATTAAGCATTATGTTTAAGTCTTCAACCAATGTTTAAGATTTTGAATAAATAATGTTTTACAAGAGTGGCAAGTCCGACAGTTCCCTGTGAATGAACGAATATTTCAAATAACACATAAAAAGTAATTTATTATATTGAATAATCGTTTAACTTTATGAACAAGAAATACCAACACAGTTACTGATTATTTGTAAAAGTTAATTGGTAAATTTTATGGTACTTGCAGGATTACAAAACAACACAAGCAATCAATCTTATTACAAGAGGCAGTAGAGCTTTGATGTGTTAAATATATCTTGTAATTCCATTAAATCTTCCTCTTTGTTTTGATTGGGTTTCAAATGTAATGTGTCAATCCAATCAAATTGCAGATGTACACTTATAATGTATCACAACATCTTGGGAGGATTCATTGTTAACTCTAAGTGATTCTTATGCCATAAGTACTTCAAGATGTTTTGTATATAAATCTTAAAGTGATATAATGACAACTTGACAAAACAATATGCAAACAAATGATACATAAGTTGCATAATTCAAAATGCCATTAGTGTCCTGAACTTGACTCTCAAAAGGTCAAGATTTTTCACATTAGGGAAAATTGCATTTATTGTAAAAACTTCCGCGTCGCGCTGATGTAACATTATAACAATACATCTATCGATTCAACTTTAACATTATATTTTTATAGTCAGTTTAAAGTAATGCCTTTCCAAGTAGTATGTAATGATGTAATAAAAAAGACATATTTATCTATTTAGTCATTTACTTTCAATCAGCAAATGTACAAACATACATTCCCCAGAAACTGACAACTGTGGTACTTGGTAAAGTAGAGTGATGAAATAAATGTGCTGTGTCGATGTGTTGACTGTATATATGTCGTGTAACAAATTCCCAGAACACTGTTTGAATACCAGCGGCTTGATAGAGTTATGCTGTTAAGTTATGTTGTGATATTGATAAGCATGAGTCAATGTTAAAACTAAAACGTAAAAAAGTATTTTTTATTCACTATTAAAACTGATCATTGCATATCTATGTTAATATTATCAATGTTGCTATAGGTTACTGAATCTCTAACAATTATATATCAATGTTTAATATGAAAACAAATGATCAATATTTATTTATAGATTTAGATTTAGAAAAAAATATAAAAAATAAGTGCTTTATTATGAACTGTTTACCATACTACAACATACAGTTAACATCATAATTCGTACTCAAATTGAAGGACTTGACGATCAATTGTAAACATAGAAATTGCTAGAGCTGAGAGATTATACAATTGTAGACAAAAATATTGCCAAATATAAGTTTGATAGTTTACCGCATACGTAGCGCTGTTATCACTGTAGTTCATGTGTACATGTTTATTCTGATTCCTAACTGTTTAACTGTTAACAACATTTATATAGTCTGCATATAAGGACTTGTATAACAGCGCGGGTTATGTTTTATATATTATAATAGTTTATACAATCGTAAGTACCTATAAAATATAAGCCGCGGCCGTGGCGTAGTGGTTAATCGATCTGAGATCGCGGGTTCGACACACGGTCGCGGCAGGTCATATCCTGTACATGAATTGTCGGCCTCGAGGTAGGGTATGTTAGTACTAGTGATAGATAAGTGTCAAGGAAACCTATAGTAGGAAGAGCTGGTCGTCGAGTACATGACATATATATGTGTTGAATGTGACTTTTTAAAACAAACACAAAACAACCTTCAAAATATAAATATAGTAACGCAATAGAGAGTCCGTAAACAAGGACATGAAGCCTTGTTCACAATGTTATCAAAAGAATAATTGACTGTAGAATTTACTTTGTAAAATATTGTTTTAAATAACAAAAGTGTTTTACGGTTTTTTTTCTTATAAAACTGCATTCACACTGTTGTCGGAAAAATTCAATTTCTTGTTAGCCCAGTTTTTTAAGAGAAAAAAACAAGACTGCTAAAGAAGAATAACTCTTGTTGGTGTTGTTTAATTGTATTAACTAGAGTTACTTCCCTTGATATGATCAAAATCTGACCAGTTGATAACACAGTGGTCCTCGAGTTTCACATTAAAGTCATTCATATCAAATTAAATATTAAACTATACTGAACATGGTTAGTTTGAGAGTTGTTAAAAAGTTATTATTTCCTTACACTAAGGCAGGATGGTTGAAGAAGGGACATAAATGACGACTGTTGTATCTATCAACCATGGTTTAGCGTTGTGCATGCATATTATTACGGCATTTACTACACAATTTCCTACACAATTAGAGATCAATTAATTTTTTGACTGAATTAGATGGGAGACGCAGTTGCATACTGTCAGAGAAAACTTATTTTAAAAGCTAAAATGTTGTATAATCGACATATCCTTCACATATTGCTTACCTCAATATTCAGGTATAGTCTTTTTTCACAACTGTCAAGGTTTGAATAATTTCACAATGATTAATACTGTAAAAGTTTACGTGTTTTGCAACCAATACATTAATTTATTTAACTTGTCCATTCATAAAGATAAATTTGACCAATCAAAATACAGTTGTTTTTTCATTACATTAACACAGTATATTATAGTCTGTTTCAAAACATCTACATATTAGGGATTACCCTTTTTTAAAAACTGACCTCATGTATTTCTGAGTTTTTTTATTCATTCATTAAAACCACAAAGCAATATTCATGGAATAGTACAGCAATACTAATGTATAACTTATTTTCTATTTGTTAGCACCGTTACGATCATGTCATATGTATATTTATACTAATTATATTGTACTGTATACCTTTATGTTGTAACACAATTAGAGTTAATAAAGCTTTTGTTATGTTATGTTATGCTATGCTATGCTATGGTTTACTTTGATTTGCTATGCTATGCTATGCTATGCTATGCTACGCTACGCTACGCTACGCTACGCTACGCTACGCTACGCTACGCTACGCTACGCTATGCTATGCTATGCTATGCTATGCTATGCTATGCTATGCTATGCTATGCTATGCTATGCTATGCTATGCTATGCTATGCTACGCTACGCTACGCTACGCTACGCTATGCTAAGCTATGCTATACTATGCTATGCTATGCTATGCTATGCTATGCTATGCTATGCTATGCTATGCTATGCTATGCTATGCTATGCTTTGAATAATTACACACTATTTCATTATCGAGAGTATTAGACAAAGAACACGCAGTTATCGTGGCATTAATAATGTTTGGACAGTTGAGAAAAAAAACTATAACTTGCAAAAACAGTTTTCTGGTTTTTGACTTTCTATACTAAGGGAAGTAACTGTGACTGAAATGAAAAATTAAACAACACAGGATTATAGAACCTGAAATGGTAATATCAATATTTTCAGATAAAGACATCGTCTTCTACCGTTTGCTACAGACGCTATAGTCAATGAAGTAGTTGGTTGAATTAAACTATGTTGTTTCTACCTGTATGTCAGTACAAACCTTCCAGTTGACCTAGACCATGTTGTTTCTATCTGTACGTCAGTACAAACCTTTCAGTTGACTTAAACTATGTTGTCTTTACCTGTAGGTCAGTACAAACCTTCCAGTTGACATAAACCATGTTATTTCTACTTGTAGCTCAGTACAAACCTTTCAGTAGACTTAGACTATGTTGTTTTTTCGTATGGCGATATGAATTACCATGTAGAGTCCGTAGGCCCCTTGGGTACATCTATTCAACTGTACTTAACTTTTTTGTTTTCATGTTCCATCGAAGATCTTTTGGAAATTTGTGCCTAATAGACATGTCTTTATATTACTATAAAAAGATTCTGCACTCTGATGGGGTCTGAAAATTGCCATATGTGAGACTGAAGAGGTACCCTTTATCTTGGCTTTGCCGTAAAATATTCCTGCTTGTATTAGTGATGCCCCAAAAGGTTTGAGCTCAAATGCATTTTCCAAACCGGGACTATTATAGGTTTTTGCCCAACTCTTCTGTAATTTAACGTCTCAATACACTTGTCCATCAATGAAACATACACAGTATTCTATATAAATTATTTCCAAAATAGTTTCTGAAATATATAGGTACAATTTTCTTACAATATATCACAGAACACTATAAGGGAAATTTAATAGAACTGTATTGTTGCTCGCACATTTTAAATATTATCAAGAAATGATTCGATTTAATTTTTTACCAGGGTACGTCCTCTCCTTTTGGATACATTTTATGCAGACCCTAGCTAGAACTTCATTCAAAATTTAATTGCCAAAAAGTAGACAATGTTGAAAAGTCTGCGCTTCTACGGCAGTTGGTGCATTTCTCAACCTGGCTTGACTGCATTTATTGAGATTATCATGATTAATCAAATTTTTGTACCGGGCAGAAAACAACAGATATGTCACATGACCATGATAATCGCTAAATGTGTTACTATATACCGCACCTTGTTTGTTATTTGAAAAAAAACTCCGATAAAATGTCTGTCACATTGTGTTAACTAGTTCCTGGTCAAACTCTAACCTAATCATTAACTGATAAAATGCGATTTGATTATAAGCTCCAATCTAAGGGTTGCATCTTCAAACAGTATCTTTACGGATATTGCTTATGTATTATTGATTGTACATGTAGTTTGTATCCTTTCTTTTTCTGTAATTCCTGATATGACCATTTATGTCAATTACCTCGGTCAACAGTTTATATAAATTACCTTTTTAATGTAAAGTTAAAGTGTGGTTTAAAGTCTGCTTCTATATATATATGTTCAGCCGACTTAACAATCTTGTACGATGACTCTTGATCATTGAAATTATCCTCAAGCAGGCGATCCGTCACAGTACCCATTTACACCTGGATGTAGTGAAACAATTGAAAATTAATTTCTTGCTCAAGGAAATTAGCTATCCCTAGTGGTAATTTAACACGAGACCTCTCGATCCATAAGCGCGACCAGCTACAGCATCACTGCTTCTACTAATAAGCGACATAAGACAGAAGAATATTGTCCCTGTTAGCTAGTCCAAGAACGGTAGTAAGATAAAACCTAATGGCATCTGGCACGTTTCTTGAATACACATACAGCATATAACATACAATCGTAAAGGTAGTGCATATAACATACAATCGTATAGGCAGTGCGTTTGTAATGTATCGTGTCGCATGACATAAAAAAGAGCCCAATTCTCGGTAATAATTCAGACAAGTTATGTTTTATCTAGAAGTATGGTGTAACAAAATAACAAATAAAACATGAATGTATTTTCGCTTATATTATGTTTATTATCTATAATATTTAACGAATACAGCATAATATTGAATAATTTTATGGAAGAAGCCATGCGTAAATAATATATACACCGGTTTCAAACATATGCGTTAATAGATCACAGTCTTTTAGACATCTTTAAATGATATTGATTCATAACGCACAGACTATAAAATTTATCATTCATTATTATATTATCACATTCGATTGACCACCAAGTAAAGATTTTTTTAAACAACATGGCATATATTTTAACAAAAACATTTGATCGTGGCAAAAAAAGTAAAACCCTAGTAGAAAGAAATTTAGCTATGTCATGGATGATATAAATATCTTAAATATTTTCAATGTTTCCGCGAATGTGCATTTAATTGTTATTGTAGGCCTTTGAAAGTGACTATTATTAGTATCAATATAATATTTCATCAATTTACATTTCATCATTTATAAATTTATACTTTTGAAAACATTCTTCTGTCTTTCAGAAAACCATAGGTAAGACTATTTAGATCAATGCATATAGGTCTACTGTAATAGTAAAAAACAATGAAAAAAACATTTGAAAATTGAAATGAAAATTTCTTCAATGTACATTTAGTAGACCCAGTTGTCAGTAATACATGTCGTCGTCGTGAAGATTTATGGTAAATATAGACAAGGAAAATTATCCATGAAGTAGAACTCCAGAAAATGTGGATTGTCTAAGACTATCATCACGCAGCTGATCAGTACTGGATGAACCATAAGCACATTTCACCCAAACTCTTTGATCTTTCTCCAACTTTGTTAAGGTGACAACAGAAGCACAGTCACTAGCTGCAGTGTTATACTTAGTACTTCTAGCTATAATATTGTTATCAACAACTATGTAATAATAGAAATATTGATTATAGTTAGTACATGCATGCATTGAAAACATATATAGTCCATTAACAGGAGCAGTAAATAATCCCAGAACAATATCATAGCCATTGCCTTCATTTAAATATGTGTTCTGAAATATCAGTATTTGGTTGTTGTCCAAACTGTAGTCAGCCAATCCATATGCATTGAAGGCTACCATTGGAAGACTTACTCTTTCTGAAATAGAAGAAATAGTTTACATCGTGAGGAGATATTAATATATAGATAAATGATATAAACCTGAGTTTGAAATAAATGTACTTACCTTTTCTGAAATATAAAATCAAAGTGCTGATAGCACACAGGCTAGACTGAACTGATTCTTACTCATTAAATTTGTATGTCTGTTAGATCTGAACATTTTTCTTTTCTCAACACAGGCTTCATTATTGTTGTGTACAATAAATACAATTTTGAACGGCGTGAGAAGTAAAAACTTCAATGATACTTTAATCACCACGAATGCCTTAATCGTTACATATGTACCAAGGGACCTAAATAAAACCTAATGTTAATTAAATCATAATATTCAAGTATTACTAAATCTATTAAATACAGCAAAATTATTTGTAATCAATTGTTTAATCTTATAATTATTAGGGGTGTAACAATACGGTAAAAACCGTATGAGAAACATATTGTAATATGAATTGTATTGTTTTTATCGTAGAACATACATACATTGTCTTAATTTGATAAATATAACACACACAGGTATTTTTAAATGATCTCACCCACAAATGTTTGAATGACTCGTGTAAAATAGACTATATGCGTATTTGAAATGAGCTTTCGATAAAAATAATTCTCTCATTTGAAGAACACTTTCATCTTATAAATCACACATAATATAAGTTGTCAACAAATTTTAACATTTATTCAAACATAAAACTTCCAGGTTCTTTATAAAACAAATCTGATGCCACGTAAACATAGAAATGTCCGTGGCAGGAACCGGTTTGAAACAACTAGAAATTAGAATGTGTATTGCAGTGTTAACCGGTACACACATAAAAATTATGCTATCGAAATCGGAGCTAACAATCAACAAATAAACACATACCTAAAATGTTTTTATCCTACCGCAAACTGATCTTTTAGAAGGAAAACCTTTTGCCTTGTAAACTTATCCTTTACGGCACCGCATTTTCGTACCCAGGGTCTAGTAGGATTCTCAATAATAGCTTTTTAGATACTAACTAGTTAGATCGAGAATACTGATAACCTCGGGGTATAAAATATTGCCGTTACTGAATTATATAGGAGTCAATCGTTGATGATGGATGACAAGCAAACACTTATTAGACCGATTAGCACAATCACTGCGCATTTTATTCGGCCGTCTAAACTTAAAGCAGGTTAAACGCATATTTAAAATAAGTCAATCAAGTAAATGCGGTTAGGATAAGTAAAATATTAGGTTAGTGTCAATCGGTACTTAGTAAATCCGGCTCGTCCCCAAAAGGATTATTCGACCCGGCAAGCATCGCCGAGTAAACCTTTCTCCAACTTGCTGGATAAACTAAGTACATATTGACACTAACCCAATATTCTCTATTTAATAAACAATGTATTAATAAATGAGACAAACAAGTGTATACAATATTCAAGACGATCAATTATCATTACGGATAATAAGCCCATCTTAATAAAACTATACTTACCTTCCACCAATTTGAGTTCAGCTGTTTTATTTTCTATATCCAATGTCAATGTGCTGAGCGTATTCTTTACCTTGTCGTGCGTCTGTGACATTTCAGCTATTTTATTTTCTGTCGCTAATGTCAAGTTGTTGAGCGTTTTCTTCACATGTTCGTGCGTCTGTGACATTTCAGCTATATTATTTTCCGTCGCCAATGTCAAGTTGCCGAGCGTGTTTTTCACATTTTCGTGCGTCTTCGACATTTCAGCTATATTATTTTCCGTCGCCAATGTCAAGTTGTCGAGATTAGCTTTCATCTTGTCGTGCGTCTGTGACATCTCAGCTATTTTATTTTCTACTTCCAATGTCAATTGTTCGAGAGTTTTCCTCTGTGACATTTCACGTTCCATTTGTTCCATCCATACTTCCATTCTTATAACTTTTTTCAAAAGCTGTTCCTCATAAACGAATCGTTCAGATGTCAACGGTTCAATTAGAGCATTTAATCTACCAAACAACAAACACACCAAAATCATTAATCTCGCTAATCTAAAATACATTGTTTAAATCTATTTAACAGTCTTACTTTTTCGTATAAGCTAAGATAGAGCACATAGGACGAGCGCATATGAACGACTAACTTTATATGTTGAGAATGTTGCGCGCTCATTATTTATGTTCACCCAACTCAAGCTTGTATTCTAGCTCACCTATTCATCTGATTCAGTTTTGAACGTAGCTCATGCACTTCAATAATTAAACAAGACATGGCCATTCTACGAAGACCAGATTTTCCATAGACTTTTCAACCTAGCGCCCTATGGGTCACGGGTTTGAATCCCGTGTGGGCATCACTTACGTTTGCACAGTTTGATTTCGATGGCTATTTTATCAGAGGTCCACATGGAAGATTTGATTATCCAATCGTGTTGCATCGAAAAATAAAGTGTTTATTATTGATTGGAAAGAGTCCAATTTTGTCTCTATAGTTTAGAGTATTCTAAGTAAAAGGTTTGTAATTCACGTTAAAAACCTTATGTAAAACGCTATTTTATATAGTACAGCACATTATTATGTTTTACTTACGCATTTATGTCATGACTTATAAGAAAAACAGTTTCAAACCGATGAAAAAATGGCGGACATACGTTATGAATGATGAATTTATGTTAACCAACAGTGTATTACTGCGCATTTGCCATATATGAAAGAGTCGTACACATGAACTAGTTTTTGGCGATCACGCTTTTTTGGGGTGTTTTTCAGCAAAATCAATAATAAAATGTTGTAATTATTAGACATTAATTCCTATGAACCGTCAAAAAAAGGAACGTTAATTTACTGACTTTCAACTTTAACATAATCCATCTGATATTGATGCGTTCATTATTTGGAATGTGATGTATTTTTAGCCAATCATCGACGAGATGGCTCAGGTAGTATATGATTTATTTTTGAGAGGATACCCTAGGGGACACGGTGTATATGAACTCACATCCGGTGTATATGGGTTTTGTGGCGGACCCGATCAGCCAATCAAAAGCCGGCAAATTTATTTTAAAGATTATTGTATTGTTATTTGTATTAAAATTTATCAACAAGTAACTCCAACATATTTACTGTTTAACCATACGAGTTTAATGGAAACTGTTATAGTACAATTACAAAATTAACCAACAAAACCAATCAGTCTAATAACAAGAATCAGTAGAGCTTTATTGTTTACACTATATCTTGTAACTCCATTTAATATTCCTCTTTATTTTGATTGGGTTTTATATGTAATGTAATACTCCAATCAAATCTTGCATGTTAGTACTTGAACATGCACACTTAAAATGTATCACAACATCTTGAGAAAATTCTATTTTGATTCTAAGTGATTCTGATCTCATACTTACTTTAAGATGTATTGTGTATATATCCTCAAGTACTTAAAGATGTTTTGGGTATAAATCTTTAAGCGATACTATGACAACTTGACAAACAATCGGCAAACAGATGGTAGATACTTGTATAATCTATAATACCATAAGTGCCAGGAATTTGACTCATAAACGCAGATTATTACATTAGTTAGAAAATTGGACTTATTGTAAAACTTCCGCTTCGCATTTGTGTAACATCATACGAATATCTTAATAGATATAAATTCATCATTACATTTAACATGTCAAAGAAAAGTTGAAGTAATGCCTTTTAAGCATTGAAACTTATATTTCAATGTTTTATAAGAATTGGCCAATATAAATTTGAAAACACAATGTATTAAGAAATCTACTTTATTTAATGAAATGTTTGTTCCTCTACAACAGACAGTTTACATCACAGTACGTAAACAAATTAAAGGACACTACGATCAATTGCAAACTTAGATATTGCTTATAATAAGAGCATAAACACTTGTAGACAAATATTGCCAAATATATTTTAAAACTTAAATGGTTAATCATACATGTAGCGCTGTAATCACTGTAATATTTGTATACATATGTATTCTGATGTGATTCTTTGTCCTACGTAGGAACTTTTAATGTTACAAAGCTGCACATAGTATAAATGTATTTGTCTGTTTACACATTGCCATAAGATACAATACGTACTAAAAATTAACAGTCTTTATGTATATCCAACTCTTAGACTATTTTCATTGATTTTTGCTATTTGAAGTGTCCATGAAATTTTAATTTAAACATACGTCAACACTGTTTCAATTAGTATCAATCGCTATTTTATTCAAATTATACCAGAGACGACGTAAACCTTATTATTAGTCATAACAGTTAAGATATTTATTATTGAAAAAAACTTCATCAGTTTAACCCAATCCTTCGCATATTTGTTTAACGACTATAAAAATAACGATGGGATGATGTTTCCTGTGCAGTCACATGCTTAGCATATTTGTTTAAAATGGTTAGGCCAATAATTTAGTTTGCTTATAAGGGCTTGTAGGGAAGACAGAAGTAGATAGATAAAATATAGAAAAAAATAAAACGCTAAGACTTACAGCTTTCTCCAACCAGGCCTATTCGGCTACCGTAAGTGATTTCACCAAATCATTAAAGCCCTAACCTTCATTCGTATCGGTACTGACTGTCGATCCAGGCATTATTACGTGAGAGATGATAGCTACTGTCTGAAAGATGCCTGGTTCTGCTAGGTCATTCCAGACTGTAGCTGTTCGAGGGAAAAAATGCTGTAAGACATCTGTATGAGCTACGACTTGTATGTGCTATAGACGGCTTCTTTCTGGTTCTCCCACTATTTGGGAGAGCACTCGGCTTAGCATAAAATCCAAGGAATTTGGCAACATTTAGTACAAATTTGAGCTACTCTTTTTCAAATTGCTGGTTTATCTTGCTTTAAAAGTGAAATGCTCATGGTCAATAAGCCATGAAAAAGGCACTGTTTTAGGAATGCCAGTAAAGTGACAACAAAGCCTTTCTGTATTAACATGATAAAGCTTCACTAGTCCATTATAAAACATCCATTTTTTCTGACAATTGATCACTTCAGTAAAGTTACAAATTACAAAACAAGGAAGTGGTACATAAAATTCCACTTAAACATAATTAATTAATCACGATTGTTAATTGACTACCAGTGATTATAACGGACCGTTTTACGTTCCTCTCATTGTATGTTAGATAATGTTCATTAATAAAACAAAACTATTATTGTATCATGCTTTTACCAAGTATGTTTTTAATACAATACACCATTATTTAAAATAAGCTGTTGTATTCTATTCTATCAGTAGCTGACATTGATAAACAACCCAATGACCACGCTCCCCTTGCTGCTCAGTGAATATATTACATTCACAGTGAACATGTGAAACTTTTAAGAAGTAAAAAGGATATAACTCATTGACGATTAAACGAACGATATGATAATTGTATGTTTTTTTATTGGACAAGCGTTTTTAACAATGGTAACTTTTGTCCATTTATATTTAACTCACTTTAAAATTTAAGAAGATTAAGATAGTTGTAATAGTGATACAATTGTTTATAATCTCTAATCATACTGTATAATAATGTCCACAAGCATTGGCAAATATGTCAAATTTCACCCATTAGTAATTTCATTTTATATATTTCGGCTGTTGCAAGACATTGACGAAGTTGTTTTTTTATAAATTATTTTCTGAAGATCACGTGATTATGTACTTAAATTTTCTAAAACTGTTTTAAATAAATCGATGTAAGATACCTCCACTGTCACTGACGGAACTTTCAGCTTTTAGAACAAAGTTAATCGACCAGAAATCGTAGCTATTGTAACTGCTGCAACATGAGAATATATTTTTCATCATATCGGTGAAAATGACCAATAAATAATCCAAGTTTAGAATGATCTATTTGTATAGGTTTAAGTGAGTTATTTCCATGACAAATCTCTCGTGGATGTTATATTCAATAAAAGCTTGATTAAAAACGTTACTATAAATAGTGATCTATTTTATTCCCTAACAGTGAAACATGAATAACTTCACAGTGACTTCTTGTGTTTAAATGTTCGTCGCCTAACAACTGTGATAATGTAACAGACAAGAGGTTAAACTATTTTATGACAGTTTTTCTAAGACATCGTCGCCTTCTGTTATGTATTTAAGAACGGTCACTTAAAATTATTTATTTGTCAGTTAAGAAAAAGCGGATCGGACGTGTATATAAAAAATTGAAAATTTAAGTTAATATCTTTAAGAAGAAAAACAAAATATATATAAGTGTTTTCCTTAATTTGTGTTTAAACATCTAGATTCTTATTTTGAAATTAAATATTTTTATCATATGAAATTATGGTTCGTGAAACAACATTAATATTGTCGACAAGGATGTTTGTGGTAGTTTTATTAGCAGTCAGTGTTGCTGTAAATTGTGATAGTACGGACAATGAAGATGTTTACACCAAAGAAACTTCACTATTAGACAATGTGTGTACAAGTAGTCATTCTATAAATCTACCAGATGGAATGATAGCCAAGACAATACCTTCATGTGCAAGGTTATGTTCAGAACAAAATGAATGTTTTGGATTTTTCTACCAATCTAAAGATGACCATTGTGTGTTATGTAACCATTCCTTTGTACCAACAGACCCTACAAGTCTTACTGTGATGACTGGATCAATGTATTACCAAAGAAGTGGTAAGTGTTCCTTTTACAAGTTTTGGACATGATGCAGTTATAAAGAACATCATTTTTAATCTTGAAGATCTATGACTAGATTCTTAGCCGCGATAAGTGATATATTGAAGCGTATTGGTAAAGAAAAGTATAATGAAGCAGAGAAAATGAGCAATGAAATGTGTCAATAATCGACGTTCCTTAAAATAAATAAATACAACACAAAAAACGTAGAAACCAAAATGATACATATAGATACCAATATGTTTTACGCAATATGAAATATATATCCTGCGATTTCTGAAATAAAAACTTATCTAAGCTGTATTGATGAAGTTTGGTATACGAATATGCTGCAATATGTACATTATGCACACCCTATTGTCCGTTTTTCATTTCATTTATGTTAGATTGATGACAGTTGGTATCTAGATAGTCAACAAGTTGATGTTTATGTCCGTTATGTTCATTAATTTACTGATTAAAAATTGATGGTATAATAGGAATAGAATTAGTAAAAATGTAGTTAGATCTATCAGATATTGTAATAAGTCAATACAATTTAAAACTAGTGAAGACAACTGGATTAAAAGCAAGGAGTACATTGTGTGATTTTATTTCATGTCAAAATGGCGCAAATAACCATTGTATTAGGACGCGGGTTAGACTTACGTCGCTTTTGGAATTCGAGTTACCGGTCCTAAATTGATTAAAAGTGAGTCAAAAGTTTATGTAACTGCATTTGCTTTTCTTTGCACATACCTAGAATATAGTTACACATTGTAACATAACATAACTACTGGACCCAAATTTTATGCGGGGAGTTTAGATATGAAATTAATTCGATTTTTCGGGAAATTTTTGTTTGCACTTTTTTAAATTTCTTCAGCTATTTGACAGGAAAAACGAAATAGACGTAAAATAAATGTTACCCGTATTAGTTGATTTCGTAACTATAGATCATGACCAAGGGTCTATATTTTCTTTTATACACACAAAAAATATATTTTTCTCTGAATAAACTGATCGTGATTATAAAATTTTGCTTTGAAGCATACGAACAATTGCTTTGAATAAATACAAAACCTTGCAATGACGTTTTCAGTCTAACTATTGGTATTTTCCTGTCGAAAATATTTAATAACTGTGATTTGAAAGCAAATATTAAGTTCTAAGAACTGAACCAAAGTCTTGTTTTAATCTGGAAATGAACATGACTGTTCAATTACATTCTAAATCTACTATCAATAGATACTGACAATCTCAGTGTTCAATATTAACTTTGATGGTCGTTTTAATCTTTAGAAGTTAAAAAAACATCAGTGAATTGTCAAAAATAAAGAGCTGTACAAATATTCTACATTTATTCTTTTGTATGATTTCCTGTGTTTTTCCCATAAGAAACAGAAGCTCGTTGCTTTTTATTGATTTTAGAGCTAATCACTCATATAATCGAACATTTTTGATAATTTAAAACCACTTTTTAAAGTTGTGAGAAAATGAACCATAACATTATTTTTTTAGAAATACAAAATATGATCAGTCAATAAATCTTTCTAACATAATTTACACCTTTAATTATAGGGAATGATTTTACACTTAAACTCAATATCCGTTACATGTGCATATATAATTGCACTTAAAATGTTATTACCAGAACACTGTTTCACTTCACAAAATGTTTCTGTTGAATTTGATAATATTATTAAACTGATAAAATCTTTGAACGAGATAACACTAAAATTTCCATTATCAGAACACTTCTTAACGAACGCTAAACGTTTCTATAGACTTTTGAATGTTTTATAAAAGTTGACATTCAAGATTAAATCAGTGAACAAGAAGCTTTAACTGATATTGATTATTGATGAACGCATTAACAATGTTTATTTAGTTCTGTTTTTATCATGATCAGGATGGACAAGATTGAATGATTACAATTTTGGTTCTTTGAAATATGTGTTTTTTGTGAGACATTAAAAGTTATTCATGAGGCTTTTGATTTACAGTAATATTGACGTGCTGATGTTTTGATCTTACATTTTGTTTGCTTATTGTTACCGCATTAGATTTATTTGTTTGTGGTTTATGTCACTGCTTTTCATTCTGTATTTGTTTTGTAAGGTTCAATTGACTTGTATCTTGTATAACATGTTCAACCAGTAGCCTGGTATCATATCAAATTGTTTAATAATCTCGGTGTAATATATCATGTAATTGTGTGCTAAGATTAAAAAACTGTAATTGCCCCCTTTTCATTGATCTGTCAGAATTTAGAATTTTGGAGTTTTACAATGACTGAAAAGGTACAAACAACGTATTCGTGATAATTGTTCTATGCACTCAATAATTCCATTAGAACGAAATAGATTTGTATTAAAATGTATATTGTTTAAGGTCAAATTGAATTCGGAATTCAATTTTATGACTCCTTATTGTTAAATCAACCGTGAGAACAGAATTACTATAGCGAATATTTTAATCAGCAAGGTTAATGTATGCGCCACTCACAGTTAAATAAATTGGCAAATACCAGCCATATAAATTAACGTACTGTCATAATATAGCAATGCTCACCTTAAACTAAGCAGCATTTTGAAAATTCGGAAAGTGAGAGCAGTAGTCCAGTAGAAGGGCGCGCGCTAAGGGGTCGAGAGGTACTGGTTTCGAATACCACTTGGACACTGCTAATTTCCTTGAGCAAGAAACTTACATGCGATTGCTTCACTCCATCCAGGTGTAAATAGTTACCTGCAAGGATGGTATAATTCCGTTGCGCAAAATTGTCGGCTGCACTAATAAGCGGAGTAAAAATACTCCCCAGGGAGATAGATACCAGTAGTCCGATGACCAGGGTTAATAGCTTTAAAGTCAGTGAACGTGCGTAAGCATATAACTCAGACTATAAAATGCCATTACAATTTTTTTGAATGTTTTTAATTTCAGCAAAAAAATGTATAAAGTCATTTTTAGTTCAGGTAGAAAACAAATATTATTTTTGCTCCTCATATCATGTTTTACATGGTTCATTTCAGAATGTAATGGTTGGGCAAGAGGTTTTGGTAATAAGAATTTAAGAATATATCAGAATGCTGTAGATCGTGACACAGCTCAGTCAATATGTGAACTTAATAATGGACAGTTGGTGAAAATAGATGACGCTGCATCGATGATCCAACTTTCAAACGTATTAACATCATGTCCAAGTGAGTTCAAATCTGATTTAATCTCGATCTGAACGTATCTGCGTTCAAACTTGCTACTTTTTATCTGACAAACTCACGTTTAGTAAAAATATTAATGCAATTATACAACAATGCATATGGAGAAGCTACTGGCTTTGTGATAGGATAGTTATGTACTGGTTACAGAATTGGTCCAGGAAAACTAAACCAGGGTAGCAGCCACCGTAAAATGACCTAAGTTTTTGTTGACCCCGGTGTCAAATTCAATGATATTTATTCGTATCTGCATACAATTGCATCAAACAACCTTATCTTTCTTTCTTCAATACAATAAATTCAATGCAGATTCAATTCTTTCTTACTTCAGGTTATCAGTACTCTGGTAATAGCTATTGGACGGATGGTGAATATGACGGTGACACTGGCATTTATCGTTTCTCTGACGGTACAGCCGTACCTATGGACTCACCAGAATACTGGGAAGAGACAGCACCGGATAATAACGACGAGTGTTTTAGACTTAGATTTATACCACAGTCTAATATGTACCGTTGGAATGACATGGCATGTCAGAGAGAATTCCGCTTTATCTGTGAATTTCAGTCCTATATATTATATAGGAAAGGACGTGGCTAAGTAATTACGACGTTGAAATGGAAACAATAGATTAACAGTGTTTTCCAGCGTTAGTTCAAATCCCACACTGAACGCAAAATGTTGTTTCATTGAGCAAGATCTAACTTAACTGATTCCAGAGCAACAGTAAACGGACTGAATAATTATTTGTTTAATTTATCAAAATTTATAAAAAATGTGAGCCTTAATGAACTAGTACTTACTAGAATAAAATACATGTAGTATTAGATTAAATAGGTTGTAAAGTTAAATACATAACTGAACGAGCTCAAGCGAAGAGGTCTCAACATTTTGTTCTTTTTTAAAACACTATTGCAAGATGTCGTTTTATATAATGCAGATTGGTCTGTCAACGTCTATAATGTGGTTTCCAGTCATATGACTCGTAGTTCTTTTCAATTTATTCAATAGCATCTTCGCCTAATCTTAAAAATCAATAGCATAACAATCTATATTTTAATGAAATGGTCAACATACCCTGTGAACACAAAACTCACGTGACCATGACAAATTAAATACAGTCAGATTCGATACAACGACATCGTTCGTTTCCAAGAAATATGTCGTTATAACGCATATGTCAGTGTAATGAATTCTTCCAACCATGAACATAATGGTATTGGTTCCCATAAGATATGTCAGTATTACGAGAATGTCGTTGTAACGGATGTCGTTGTATCGAGATCTTACATGTATTTATAAATAATAACATAGGTCTACTGATATGTAACCTTGGGAGATATATCTATAAAACTTGAAAATATTACGTATTTAAGTTTGGTTTTATATAAAGTTTGCTTTAGTTTTCTTAATTAGTGAGATATTTAACTAAAATAATGTAACTAGTAATCAGCGTCGGAGCACACAAGTACATACTCTTTACCGGTACAGTAAATTCCCGTTATTATGACCATGCATATAATTTTTCAATACTCGACACATTAACTCATCTGCATATCTGTTTTTGTTCGTTTTTTCTCAACTGTCAAAACATGAATAATTTCAAGGTGAAGGCGTTTGTGAAAATAATTGACGTAATACACTCATGAGTTTCCGAAAGTGAGTATTATGATTGATTAAAGCTTCTTATGCCGTATGATTAGATTTAGTCAAGATATTTTATAAGAAATTAGACCGCCAGTACAAAAATAATGCATGCAGTCACCGTGAAATTATTAAAGCTTTGACAGTTGAGAAAAAACTGACAATAGATGCATAATTATATACGCAAAATCAATCTCAATCATATTAAACAAATATGAGCATTTTTTCCGATAAAGCAAATTTTGAATATGTCAATCAATGGTGTTAGTAGCAAATCAAGGCGCCAAAAGCGCTGAAGTTAAGTGCTTTCAAATTTAGGTTTAGCTGCATTTAAATAATGTTAAATTTAAATAGTGATGAGAATCAATCGCTAGCAGGTATTTGTCTGCTTAGCTATATGCTCGTGTGACCCAACACGGATATAATGAATAGTTATTTTAATGAAAATATATTTGAGTGGCTACATCACATCTGAAATGCAATAATTTCAAGTAAACGACATGAAGCATTGAAGCATAGGCAGTTCCGTTGGTTTAAATGTAAGCTTTGATTTGCAGCAAGATTAAACATTCTAAAAATTAGATTCTTTATAAAGCAACAACATAAGCATTTATCACGTGTAGATTATTTGGGATGCTTGATTGAATGTTACATTTTTTGGGTTTTAACGCCGTAGCAACACATTGTTTAGGTCAAGCAACTGTGGTCAGTAAACCTATTCACAAACACATTTCAAATTATGAAGTATGATACAAATAGTAGTAAATAATGATGCTTACTTACTGAATTAAAGAAAAACTATATACTTCTTTCTACTACTATACTTTGATCTTTATTTTCTAGTGTCTACATACCAGTTTACTGAATAGCACGTAAATTATTTACTTCATTTTTCAATTGTCACATTTATTACATGCATATTCATTTGTTAGTTGTAAGAGCTTTTTGAGTGTCAAAAATACCGTATTTTACTCAAACTTTTCTTCTAACAATAATTTAACAAGTACTATCTTGAATTATTTGAATTTGTGTATGTAAATATCTTAAGAACATTTATTGTAAATGAACTCACATATTTCGTAAGCAGTATTCGTCGACGTCGTTATAATTGATAAAGATTAAACGGTCATTTTATTATGTAAATGCTTCCTTATTCAGAATTTGTTATTTCGTTTTTATATAAATAAAAGAGATTATTAATTCTCACTATTATTTGAGATAATTGATAGAATTCCTGCTTGAATTTTAAACCGGAACTTTATAAATCAAATCTCATCGAAAGAAGTATAGATTAGTCCCCTAAAAACTTTTTGCACAAACAAATTCGTAATCACTTAATTGCTAGTGATATAAACTGTAATTCTGGTGATAAAAATATCAAAAAGCTTATTCCTTGATATGTGAATTATGGGAATTCTACACAAGAAAATGTCACACTTTCATAAATTACGTATTATAATTATTTTGTTTACATCAATCAATATTCAATCTCTGCAGCCAAAAGTTTCCAGTTGAATTCAAAATACAAGGTTATTATTACTTATTATCAGTACAATAACAATTAAGTTTTCATTTATTATCGTCAACTAGCAATGGCGGCACGGAAACCACGTGTCACTTGTTTATTTACCCCTGTTATTCAAATGATTTGATAATATATCACCGTAGGGTAGTATTATACAGATTATTGTTAAAATCTTCCGGTCTAAGAAAATAATCGATAATTGATAAAAAAACCTTAGTGTCGTTGTACGGAGGTAAATTATGAACAAAGGAGATTTATCATAACGGCCGTTTACCACTCTGCTTAGATGTCGTTCGTTAAAGGTAAAACAAAGAGCAAAATCAACGGGGGGGGGATTCTAAAATACCGCTCGTCGGAGGTTGCTGCTCGATTTCTTTTGTATCTAAATTATACAGAAACAGTGGCGGCAAAAATGTATAAACAACGATTTCCATGCCAAGAATAGGATGTAACTGCTTTTTGAGGGATTTATTTAAACTATGGAAGCGCAATGCAACAGGTTCAAAACTTTTGATGAGTCGCTTCTTTGGGCATTGTTAGCTACATTACGACGCAAAGCATTAACAAATAACAGGTTTTTGCTTACAAACGTACATTTAAAAGTGTTTTATGTGAATTTAAGATCTAGCGTGGATCGTGAAAATGTATAACACGACATCAATATGGTTCAAACAATTTCGTTTTACAAACTAGAGCATTGAATCATGCATTATTAACACTTTTTTAAATAAGTTGGTTACCTTATTATAATTATTAGATTTGAAGGTAGTTATGCTTTAATTTTTTCATCTTTTTTTGTTAAATAAGGTTGTGAGGAGTGTTGTGAAAATCAGAATTTAGAAAAAAGAAACAGTTGTCAATAGATCATTTCTTATTATTCATGATTCTTGATTGAAAGTCTAAACATGAATAAATGTTGCCATAAATCTTGATCTGCGTAGACTACACGGATGGGGCCAATTAATTATTCTGCACAATTAATTGTCAATTAATTACTTAGTGAAAAACAATGGTAATTGTAATTAATTATTTTATCAAAAAAAAGAGAAAAAAAAATGGTAATTATAATTAATTACTGAGGAAATTTAGGCAATAATTAATTGATTTCAATTATTTTTCAATTACTTCATGATACAATTGCATATGTTTCATTAAATGCGACTTAATATCCAAACTGGCCCCATTGTTCTGTTTTTCACGCTTTTCACACCTGATAAATGGGTCCTTTACTGTCATAACAATAGTGTTTGTAACATGAAATCTATAGCTAATTGATTGATAACCCTGCATTGTGCTATAGTAAAAGATTAAATTGTCTCACTGGTCACTGACAATTAAGCATTGAGGTGATCGTCTATTTAGTGTTTTAAAGGTAAGGACAATAATTAATACATGTAATATGCACAAATTATTCCTTAACTTAAACGTATCTACACAAAAAATAATTGTCCTTGGATTCACGAGGTTAAATCAATCAACAATAAATGTGTGTTTCCAGATATATGGAATACCCAGTCTGTGACTAACGACAAATGGTTAAAACTAGCTATTAAACAAAAACTGAGGGATTTGTTTATAAATGAAGGGTTTTCAAGTATTGAAAACTCTAATAGGTGTCAGTTTTTCAAGGTAGTTAAAACTTCTTTTGGCTTTGAAAAATATCTGAACAAAATACCCAAAACTCTTCAACCCGACATAATAACTAACGTTTATGTTGTACTTGCAATATACTTGGTGATGAATAGCACTATCTTTTGGAGTGTAGTTTATTAATTTTGTAAACGATAGAAAACAACTTTTGAAACCGTATTTCATAAGACGTCCAAATACGCACAAATAAAATATTTTTTTCAATAATTCATCAACTCAACAGCTTAACAATGTGTGTAAACTCCTCAAGATAATTTGTTCATCTTTATAATAAAGACTGTTTTTGTATAACATTATAAGTTAAAGCAGATATCTATTAATTTACCTCATTTATTCGTGTCTATATGAAATGATAGAATAAAAGAATTTGTACTGTATTGTATTGTATAGTAACTGGAATTTCATTTTTTGCCAAAATACGATATTGAAAAAACATAATTAATAATTAATTGTTTATGTAAATAATGGTACATGTAATTAATTATTGTCCTTATTCAGGGTAATTAACAATTAATTATAATTACTGAGGTTGTGAATAATGGTAATTATAATTAATTACTTTGCAAGTAATTGCCCGCATCCCTTGTAGACTATAGATTTAGAGTTCATTAAAGTAACGTACACGTAGACTCTCAAATTAAAGCATGTAATAGCAAAAAGAAAATATTATGAAACAAAATTAAATTATACATATACGTATACATTGACTGTATACATCTTGTTTAAATCACTTATTGCTCTTAACTTTTGAACAGTCGTATATTCACTATTAGCTTACTTACGTCATGACGATGTCTATTAACGAAACTTTTAGATTTTGAAGTGAGTGATAGTCTTTTAAACTCAATTTTGCACATTTAACGGTTAGAGTGAAGCATTCCATCGAGGTGCATGAGAGTACGTATCTTTAATATCGATTATCGATTATAGAAATACGATCAGAATAGAAAAAATCCGGGTCGATAGCGCAGTTGGAATCCCAACCGGGGAGGTTATACCCATCCATGAATTTTTGACAATAATGTCGATTTTCCTCCATTTAATAGATAATATTGAGAAGATCCCGGCCTTTTTGAGGGTATTTGAGTACTGGATATAGACAATGGTCCAGGAAAGCTAGGTTAAGTGCGCTTGGTGCCGTACAATGACATAAACTGTGTTGACACGGCGTTAAATACAATGAATAAATAAATTCAGAATAGAAAAAAGAACGCAATCAAATTTTTGAAACCACAAAATATATAATACTAGTAAATCACTAAAAGATTAAATAAAGACTATGGTACGTGTCAGCTATTAATTTATGACTGGAGAAAATAATATCTATTTTTGATAATTTAGATTTATTGTTATATTGGTACTTCACTTGTAAAGACTTACTTAAGTTTCTTATTCCTCTTCTTTATATATGCATTGACTAAGCAGGGATCGAAATACGTGCTAGATTCGAAAATCCACATTTGTATGCACTCAGAGTGAAGTTTTATATCGTAGTACACTCTGGACTGTAAATGCTGATTAAGTTAACAATTATAAACAGATTGGCTGGTTTTTAAAAGTGTCAATTTAAGACATACGTTAAGCATACACATAAATATTTTAATATATCAGATATGGATTATTTAAAGACATTAACACTAGTAACACTTATTGTTATACTGGTGTCTTTAGCAATTGTTCTCATAACAGTTTGGACAATGGTGGATATGCCGTCTGTTTCAATAACGGACATTTGCCTGAAGAGAAAAAATGGAAACTTGGATTGCAAACCTTCCATGTCTGTGTTGCCTGGATATTTGAGCATGGTTCGTATTTAGTTTTGCTAGTGAATAAAGGATTGTGAACAAGTTTAGATTTTACAAGAAAATGGACATAAGTGTTTTCTCGTCCGCTTATCGGTTTGAAAGCATATTTTTAATAATTTAACATGAAAAACATTTACTATCATAGTTTGGGTCGCTTATATCAATCCTAAATTTATAATTAAGTAAAAAAGGCTTCGTGAAATCCACTTAAAATATTTTATAAGATAATCATACTTAAGGCTAAAATATTTAAGACAGTCTTAAATTTATTTACGTTATGAGAGCGTTCGTGAAACCGGACAAAGGTGTTGTTACGACAGGTTTAAATAGTCCATACACATTGCTCATCTGAGGGTAAAATAAATGAGTATACGAATATTTATTGGGGTATAAAATGCGGGTATAGAAATTTAAACTTAATTTAAACTTAATCCAAGTTAAGAAACATGAGTTCAGCAATCTTCATGACAAAAATAAACCTATATGATTTTAATGATTACGTATATTTCAGAGTAAATACTCAATATAAACTTAAATCAATTGAGAAATGTATTAATACACAGGCCCAACAACTGAAATTGTTAGCCTATAGATCTATAGACATTGAGTCTTGAAGCAGGCGTAATAATCTTATATTTTATGGTATTACTGAGAAACTGAGACGTAGCTGCAGTGACCTGATATTACGTTTTCTTCAAGATGAATTACACATTGACTCACAAAACATTGTTATAGACCGTGCACACCGCCTTGGACACTCTAAACACATGGACCATAAACAACGCTCAGTTATAAAGCGGCCTATTATAGTCCGTTTTAGAGATTACTTTGACACTGAATTAATATTACGCAAGGCATACATGTTAAAGTCAACACCCTTCGGTATTGAACGGGATTACCCGAAGGAGATTGCTATTGCACGAAGTGAGCTCTACAAATCTGAGCAGGCACGGCTTGCTCGTCATAATAGGAGTAAAGTCCAGATAAAGTATCCTGCTAAGTTATACATAGACGGAAAATTAGCTTGTGATAAATTCCCAGAATGGTTTGAGATTCTCAGCAAAAGCAGATTAGAGGGATTAAATGATACTCAGTTGTCACATGAAGCCACCCATATACGACACACTGATTTCGAAATACAACATACCCCACTGGATCAATCACAATACTCAGTAACTACTATTGCTGACAATGCTCCAATTATTTCACACGGACATCACGAGAAATTCGACAGAATGAGTGATAGCTACGGTTTAGATATTATTGAATTACCTACACAAAATAAAGCTAAACACATTAGTGAATCAATCTGTGAAACCACTAGCTTGTCTAGTATTAAGAAGTCTAACTCTCCAAGATCATCAAGGAGCAGAATTCCATCTCCAAATATAAACTCAAAAACAAACAAAAGTGACAGCAATAAGGAAAAACCCAGTGCTAAAAATAGACAGCGGAATCCAAGAAGAGCACAGTCAGTGTCTATAAATAGAAATCGGAAAAACTGTAATCAGTCAACTAGTAACTCGCCCATGCGCAGTGCTGATTATGGACAGGTGAAATCGGACTAGGAACACGTGGAGAAATTTGACATTAGATTTTGTTTATTAAACATACAGGGACTGATTGGTCGAAGTTATAATAAATTGCATTCGCCAGAAATTATTGACTTATTTAATACAAATGATATTCTATTACTCACTGAGACTTGGTCGAACCCGAAATTTAATTATGATGTTGATGGATTTAATCATTATATTTTACATAGAACTTTGAATCATAAAAAAGCCAAGCGTGATAGTGGAGGTTTAATCGTATATATTTCAAATAAATTAAATGAACACGTATCTTTAGTAAAGACAGTTAATGATTGTATAATATGGTTTAAATTGAATGGTCAGTTGTTTGATTTAACTGGCGATGTATACACATGTTTATGTTATAACGTACCTCAGGCCAGTGGCCGTGATTTTTTTATTGAACACAGTATTTATGATTATTTATGTGATGATATTATAAATTTTAATGAGGAATGTAATAACTCATGTGAATTTAAATGGAAAATATATATGTGTTAAACATGCTGGATCTAGTGTTGTTGATAATGTTTTATGTCAACCTGATTTTATGAAAAAAATTAATACATTTTCAGTCGGAAATCCAAATATATTATCTGATCATTGTACAATCTCTTTTAGTATTGGTTGCACTGTAAAACATGACTTAAATGGAAATGTTAATCAAGATTCTTTAGATGACATTGATATCAATTATTGTTATAAATGGTGTAATGATAAAAAAGAACAGTTCTTGAGCAGTTTACAACAGCCAAATTTTCAAGGAATTTTGAATGATCTTGTTTCTGATTTAGGTGATATTGAAAATAGTTCGGATATTGAATGCAATTTAAATAAATTTTACCAACACTTTGGGGACATATGTGACCCTTTATTTAAACGAACAATAAATAATAAACCTAGTAACAAAAAATGTGATAATGAAACTTGGTACGATACAGACTGCGAAGCAAGTAGAAATGATTTTTATTCAAGTTTAAATGATTTTAGATCCAACCCGTCTGATCAAAATAGACAATCTATGACAAAAAATCGCAATAAGTATAAAACAATTATTAGATCGAAGAAGTACGACTTTTTAAAACAAAACACGAAAAAGTTTGAAGCTATGAGATTAAAAAATGCAAAATTATACTGGAAAATGTTAAAAGATATACCTTGTTGTAATAAGTCGAATGTAAGTACATCTCAGTTTACAAATTATTTTAAAGCGGTCAATGACCCCAATACGGTGTTATTTCAACCAGAAGAGGACGTTGTTTATTTTAACAATAGATTTTTAAACGGGGAATTACAAGTAATGTTTTCTGAATTAGACATTGAAATATCTCGGTCAGAGATCACGAGGGCGTGTAGAGAATTAAACGTAGGGAGGTCAGGGGGTGTGATTATGTTATAAATGAATTTTTTAAGTACGGTATTGACTATCTCGCTATATATATATATATTACCTTTATTTAATAAAATATTTCATACTGGATGTTTTCCTTCACAATGGACGGAAGGATATATTGTTCCAATCTTTGAACGGGGTAATGTTGAGCTACCGGAAAATTACAGAGCCGTGACTCTTTTATCTACATTTGGAAAGTTGTTTACTAGAATAATTAATAATAGGTTAACATCATGTGCAGAAAATTACTTCGTATACACAGAAGCACAAGCAGCTTTAAGACAACATATGGGTACCAATGACAATATTTTTGTGTTACATAGAATTATCACTCATCTTTTAAATAATAATAAAAAATTGTATGTTTGTTTTGTAGATTATACTAAGGCATTCGACTTGTTAGTACGTGAAAATATTTTTTATTAGCTTATAAGGTATGGGATTAGAGGTAAAATGTTAAATATAATTAGATCGCTTTATTCAAATGGTAAATCTAGGGTAAAAGATGGAAACCGTTTAAGCTCAGAAAATTTTGAATGCTACCTGGGTGTTAGACAGGGTGATTGTCTTTCTCCATTTATATTTGCTTTATTTGTTAATGACCTTGAGGAACATTTAGAGATGAATGGTTTTGAGGGTTTTTGTACTGATTCTTTAAAAATTTTGCTTTTATTATATGCAGATGATATTGTTTTGTTTGCCGAAAATGAAAATAGTTTACAATTAGGTTTAGATGTATTAAAGGATTACTGCAATCGATGGAAACTTGTTGTAAATGTACAAAAAAACTAAAGTAATGATATTTAAAAAAAGGGGGATAATAAGACGTAATCTGAGTTTCACTTACGATAATACTGAACTGGAAATAGTTAATTGTTTTACATACCTAGGTATCACATTTTCAAATGGGGGTTCATTTAATAAAACATTTGAGAGGCTTAATGGTCAAGCTAATAAGGCCATATTTAAATTTAAGACTTATTTGGTCAAGTTTCCAAATTTAACCATTAGTCATATATTATCACTATTTGACAAATTGATCATACCTATACTAAATTATGGTTCTGAAATATGGGGGGTTGCCAATGCAGATGTGTTAGAACGCACTCATTTACATTTTTAAAGAATTTGCTCGGAGTCAAACTTACCACTCAGAATAATTTTGTTTACGGGGAATTAGGTCGCAGACCTTTAAAAACTCTGAGAATGGTTAATATCATTAGATTTTGGTTAAAAATTACTTGTTTGTGTCAAGATGATCGAAAGTATATTAAACTTATTTACAATTTGATGTTAAATAATATTTCATTATACCCTGAAAAAGCAAATTGGGCATTACATGTTAAAATTTATTAGATTTAGGTTTTAATGATGTTTGGTTTCACCAAGGTGCTAATAATGTAAATTATTTTTTGAAAGTATTTCAACAAAGAATTAATGATATTTTTGTACAAGACTGGCAGTATCAACTCAGTAATTCATCAAGAGCTAGCACTTATATTTTGTTTTCTGAATTTGGCTTCAAACCGTACTTAGATTTAGTTAAAATTAAAAAGTTTAGAATTGTTATTTCAAAATTACGTTTACCATCACATAGATTAAAAATTGATACTGGCAGATGGCATAAACCTAATAAAATTCCAAGAACTGAAAGAAAATGTCAACTATGTAACAGACTCGAGGACGAATTCCACTTCTTACTAGAATGTCCATTATATTATGATTTGAGAAAAGATCTTATTAAATAATTTTATTGGAAAAGATCGAACATTCCCAAATTTTTGGACTTTATATCTTCGACAAATCAATCTATTTTAAATAAGTTAGGAACATACATTTTCAAAAGTTTTGAAAGAAGAGATAATTTATATTATTCCAATTAGATTTCTCCACCTCATTTATTAATATGCTTTTTAATAACTTTAACGTAGACACCTACTATCACTCGAATATATACTGTTAGGTAAGACATTGATACATGTACTTTTTTATTTACTGCTTAATCTTACTCACCGGAAAGTATAATATTGATATGATATAGATATATTTTCACATTATATGCATTTTGAAATGTATTACATGTACAATTACATTGTTTTGTAATTTCTGCATTTTATGTATCTATATGTATTTATGCTTGTAGATTCATAGGCCAATGGCCTAATATCTTGAAATAAACTATCTATCTAACTATATTTCAGAGTATATCCGAAGAACATGAACGTATCCGTACAAGAGAACAAGCAAAAATGGATAAGTATTTTAATGACGAAGAAAAAAGAGAATACATAGACGCCATTTATAGCAATGGCTACAGGAAAATGAAACCTGCAGGCAGAGTTACGGGTGAAAGAATAGATAAACCACTTAAACGTAGGATAATATTTTTAAAACTTTTATTATAACGACAATGTAAGGTTTCACAATTCACTAATGTTTCACACAAAAAAAGAGATTCGAATCTAGCTGTATGATCACAAAAACAATAATCATACGACTTTGTCTGATCCTCTGTGGGGCTGTGGGGACAAGTTATTTATTCCAACTATTTTACTGTACGTACATCTTTCGTAAAATGAACCTACTGTCTCATAGATATTGTTAAAATTTACTCAGAAGTCCACATAAACAAATTTAAGTACTAAATAACACTGTGGTACTTTAAAATAAAATCAAGGTACTCAATTAATATATTAACTAGTAGCCGCTCCAACCATACTGAATCTAAAATTCCGAACATTAAAGACCCAAGCTCCGGCCTTTACACCTACTTTCTTACACAGTTATACATTTCCAAACAGAAAAGCCACAATAAACCGAGTCAAATGAGCGAGTTAATTATGTAGCACTTCATTGAACATTATTGCCTTCATTCTACGACTTTAATCTAATGTCAAACTGTTCTGATGGTGACTAACAGATGCTTGGTAATATACCCTTTATAAAGCATCACTATATAAGAATTATAAATATATATTTTTCAGAAACCATTAAAAAAGGAATGGAGCCAGTCCGAAATTGGAAACTCTCAGGAAGAACAAGGCTCAGTGAAAGAAATGGCTATCTACAAGCGGGAGTTAGGTATTATAAGGGACGACTAGTAGTTCCCACTTCTGGGTCGTACTTTGTATACTCATATATTGCCTTTTATGAAAATTGTAAGCCTGAAACAGGGGAACCAGACATCGAAGACATTAACAATCAATTAATGCACGGCATCTACAGATTTAACATACTTGATGGACAGGAAACAGAAGTAGTTTCCGGTCACCATCCTCATAAATTATCATTGAATCGAAATTTCAACATATACAGTAGTTACATCAATTCATTAATTCATCTTGCAGCAGGAGACGAAATATCGGTAAAAGTCAGTAACATATCGAGCATCCGATATTCGGAAGATAATTATTTCGGGCTATTTCTTGTGTGAAGTCATAATTGGTGGTGACTAGTTTTAACACAGAAATAACATTCCTCTTTTTTAAATACATACACCTATCGTTTGAGATATAAACATACTACTTTTAGATGAAGTGTATTTATTTACATGTATTTTATTGGAGTCTGTGTCAACACAATTTAGGTCATTTTACGACGTCCAGCGCACCTAACCTAGCTTTCCTAGGACCCTAGTCTATAACCAGTACTCACACACTCTTCCACATGGCCGGAAACTTCTCCATATTATCTTATCAACGGTGGAAAATTGACATTATTGTCAACTTTTCATGAAAGGGTATAACCTCCCCGGGTGGGGTTCGAACACGCACCCCCTCGGGCACGAGATTCCAAATACCGGCGCGCTACCAACTGCGCTATCGACCCGGGTAGATTAAGTGTAAAAGACATTAAAAAGTGCACGAGAAAAAGTAACGTTTAGACTAGGTCTGCTGTGAGTATCCGAGTACTCGGATATTCGCGATCTTGACCAGAAAATTGAGTTCGAATATTCGTCGCGTCCAAAATCGTCGGATCTCGATTTATTTTTGGAAAATGTGAAGGATTAATTTTAGCTTAATCAACTCTGAAATCGAGTCTCACTTTTTATGAAATTTTTAATTTATGTAGGGATTGATTTATCATGAGTCAAAATTTAGATTGATTCACTTTAAACAAAAATGTTAGCACTGAAAATGCCTATTAATCGTCTGGTAATAGAAATGTTTGGAGTACTGTACATGGTTTTCCATTCAGTAAAAGCTTCCGTTATTCTTCACTTGCATTTGTTATAAGATGTTTTCTTGTATGCTTCTCAATTAACAAGTGACTTGTGGTTCGATTCGTGAATAGCTACACATGAATTGTGGTTCGGATCGGATCGTCACTAACTCAACGATCCACAGCCCTAGTTTAGACTGTTGTAAAGTTGGATTTAGGCTAGGCAATAAAACATAATGGAAGCCATTTGTTGAGAAATAGTTATTAAAATATTGTATAATTTTGGGCACAAGTTAACATTTAAGGTACAGTCAATTCGCATTATCTCGACTACTCTTGTGTCGACATTTCGTTGTCTCGATTGAAAATCAAAAGTCCCGATTTTTTTCCTTCTTTATCTATATGAAAAAATCATGTTTGACTCGATCTTTTTGTCTCGACATTTTCGCTCTCTCGACTATAAATTTGAGTCCCAAAGTGTTTTTTTACTACAAAATTATAATGTTTAAGTCGACTAGACAAAGATATTATCGGCGATCCGTTGAGGTGCGAAAAATAGCACACGTCCATTGTTTATCGATTAGCGACAGTATAGATAATATGTTTAAAAGAACGTGTCAATATTGAATTAACATGTCATTTAAATATACAAACTAATTGACATGAATGAAACCATCGTTGAATAAGTCGAGTGTTAATTGACAGATGTCAAAATTGAGTGTAAAGATATCAAAATGCGTGCTTACAATCATGTGCTTCATTACAAAAAACACTGCGATACTCGTTACTTTTTTGTGCTCATTAATTTTGTTTAATGAATATTTTGTCCAATAAAAATAAGAAACAAATATTTTTCGATTATTTTTATTATTATATTTCGTCATTTAAGTTGATAAAAATGTACGGCATCTTCTTTGCATGATAAATTAATCCCTCTACAGACCTGTTGGAAAAACGATGTTTACAACTGTTATGGGTCGATAATAGAAAGACACGCATTTAAAAGATATGCTGACATTTTTGTAGTTCAAGTCTATATTTTTTCGTGACGTAATAGTCAACTACTCTTCACACACACAACTGGATATTATCAGCAACTACTCAAAATTATCAAAGAGAAGCCGACTTACACGATGACGGTGCTGTGGTTGAACGAGTGTATGACGTCAAACATATACACACACAATTTATCTGACTGTCTACAAATATTCTGAATAATGTACGCTTGGTTAGTCGTTCTTTCGAGATACAGTCAGTGAAATAGTAGAAACCGAAAGTAGATTTTCGGAAAATTCGCGATTTTGTTCTATAACTTGTCGAGAGGGAACTTTGCCAGCGGTAAAAGTGTCACAAAACCTTTAGAGTACAAGTTAATGGTAAAACCCTATTCACAGCTGCAACAAAGCGATTATTCTAAACTACACTCTCTGAACAGGTAAAACTGCTACTGAAGACATCGGAATTACCTCCCTTAGAAAATTTCGTTTATCTTGTTTGTCTCGACTTTTCGTTATCTCGATTATTTTCCAACGGTCCCAACTAAGTCGAGATAACGAGAGTTGACTGTAAACCTATTTTATCAATTAGACAGAGTTAGTTCCCTTTGTAAATATCAATGGTTTCCATGGTAAAGCTTAGAGATTTACTATTATACGATCATTATGTATTATTTGAGTTCAAAACATACTGTATTATGCTTTATTTGTATTTCATAGTAGTAATTAAGCATTTTGAATACTTCAACTTGCCTTCTTGAGTCATACAGACTCAAGTCGCTACCTATAATTTACTCCTAACTTGACTTAATATTTGTTTAATAGGTCAGAGTCTTAGACCTAACCCTTTATCTGGGGCATACTATTGTTCAAAGTCACTGTAATTGTTATTAATCACTTCATAATTGTTTTATTGACCTATTAACTTCATATCTATGTAAGAATATTCATTTTTTTAGGTTTATACTTATATTATAACTTGTATTTTGTATCATAGTTCATTTAATAGGGGTTAGAAAAATCACTTTTCATTGATGAAACAGCCACTAGTAATTAGGGTATTTTGTTAGAGTTATCTCCCTTTTATATAGAACAAAGAAGACTTTCTTTGTTTAGGGGTTCATAACAGAGTTACTTCCCTATAATAATTATAGGGGTCAGCACTAATCCTGTCTAGGCATATAAATAAAGATTCAAATCTGGAATTTCTTCAGTCTGAAAGTAGCAATTGAATTGGAAGGAAGTCAAAAATCTCTCTATTATTAATTAGTAATTAATTAATTATTTTTCATATTTATACTTAAGTATTTTTGGAGCATTTTTGTACTTAAATTAATTGTCTAAGTAAGCTAAAGGTATAGTTTAATTTTATATAGATTATTGTTTGAATTAGGTTTAATTGGATTAATTAAGAGCTTTTGATTATTTCTAGTTAATTGGCAGCCATTTTGAATTCTATTTTTAAATCTTTTGTTTACATTTGGCTGTCACAAGATCTCTCAGACTCATTTGATATTCAATATTTAGTTTTATGTACTATGTAGCTTTAATTAAATATTGAGTTCCATCTTATTTTGTATATATTATGTACATAGTTTTGTGTTATTTAGTTAATTTTAGTTTATTTTGTCATACCATGTTATTATACATAGTTTAAGTTATTTTGCCTCATATTTAGTTTTTTTGTCATTGAGATCATTATATTTAGGCTATATTTGATAACATTATTTGATGTTATTTCGGTATTATTTGATATCTTTGGAAACTTGTTTATTACTTTAAATGCTTAAACTCTGTCACATCTTTTTAGTTACATATTAAGCTTAAGTTTTTGTTTTACTAGATCTTTGTTCTTAATATTTTTATTATATTCTTTTACTTATTTCATAAGTTCATAGTTCTGTATAACTTTAAATACAGTGTTGTCATCCTGACAAGCGCATCATAAGAGAGATGCGGTGATTTTGATCACTTAATACAATTGCTAGATTTCTTCTTAAGCAGACTATCCCGAGATTCGAACTTATACGTCACATTATATGTATGCATAGAGCAAGCAGACTTTAGTTTCAATTCAATGGTGTCAGAAGTGGGATTTGATTTGTCTTAGCTTAGTATGTTACAAGTGTTTAGATAACATAACTCTATGTTTCCACTTCAAGACCATCAATGCTGTTTCTAAACAGGCACAACAGAACCCTAAAACTTTCCAATTCTCTAACACTATAAACTAATGATTGATTGAGAACATCTGTATGTCTGATGTGGGTGAAGACGCCCGGCTAGCTCAGTTGATAACATGCAAGTCTACTCATCAAGGGGTCATGGGTTCGATTCCCGGGTCGGGCATACTTTCGTGTAGCTTAAAATTATTTCTACGGCCATTATCCCTCCTACCAAAGATTTTTAATTATGTTGGGCAGTTGTCAGTCACTGACGAAAGCATGTGCTTAGTAGTTTGTTAACAGCTAAATCCAAAGATTTAGCCTTTTCATGAGCAGTGAATAGGTTGACTGACCGCCCTTATGTGATCCATTCAATTTGTTGCTACGGCGTTAAACCCAACAAAAACAAACTGTTGTGGGTAAAATTTGTTTATTATGTCTATCAGATGCTACTAACTTGGTCATTTTCAACTTGGCAAAACTGGCCCCTTTACGTGTATGCATCTAAATGACGATTAGATCTTCAAATGATAGAATCAGTTTCATTTATACCCAGACTGGGCATCCCAAAATGACGCTTAGATCTTCAAATGATAGGATCCGTTTCATTTATACCCGGACTGGGCATCCCAAATAACGCTTAGATCTTCAAATGATAGGATCCGTTTCATTTATACCCGGACTGGGCATCCCAAATAACGCTTAGATCTTCAAATGATAGGATCAGTTTCATAGAAACCCGGACTGAGAATCCCAAATGACGCTTTGATCTTCAAATGATAGGTCAGTTTCATAGAAACCAGGACTGAGCGTTCCAAAGAAGATTGGATCTTCAAATGATAGGATCGGTTTCATTTAAACCCGGACTGAGCATCCCAAAAGACGCATAGATCTATAAATGATAGGATCAGTTTCATTGAAACCAGGACTCAGCATTCCAAATGACGCTTGGATCTTTAAATGATCAGATCAGTTTAATTTAAACCCGGGCTGAGCATCTCAAATGACGCTTAGATCTTCAAATGATAGGATCAGTGTCATTGAAACCTGCACTGAGCATCCCAAATGACGCCTGTATCTTCAAATGATAATATCAGTTTCATTGAAACTATGAGTGTAACAATACGGTAAAAACCGTAGTGCAATATACTGCAATATGCGAAACCCATATCGCAATATATTGCAATTAGTATCGGTTTTCTTGCGTAGACAATCGAAGCAGTTATAAATCACATATCTATCGTTTATGTAAATTTTATTTGTGTCTCTTTAACATACGTTTGAATGAGTTGTGTAAAATAGATTATATGTAAGTAAATACATAGCTTGAAACAGACTCTCGAGCAATCTGTTTAAAACCCGCTCAAAAATTTTCCGCTCGCATACTCGCTAATTTAGATCTGGCCTTTTTCAAACGAAGGTCACGTTCAGACGACTTTTTTTCTCATCATAATATTCATGACGAAATTGATACGTAACTTGTTTACATCGTCTACGTCACGCAATTTAAAATGAGCCGCCCAATCGCAGACTATACATAATACCGCTGTTAAATTAGCATACCAGTTTCATTAGACCCGGATAAAGAATCCCTATTTTCTTCTTTGTTTTATTTGTAAATGATATATTAATCTATGTAATAAACAGATCATTTAATTGTGTTTTACTCACTTTTTAAAATGTGTATGATTAGATCCGTTGATCAATGTGGTGGAGTTCTATAAGATGGTTCCCTGGTTGTACACCACACAGGAAAGGATTATTTATTAAGATAGAAAAACACTGATTAAATCCACATTATTTATTATTTAAACACTATTATTTAATATAATTCCAGAAACTAAAATCCAAATGAATAAAACATAAAATCCACGATAATTAAACAAAAAAGACTATGGTGGCGACTGGCAACTGGCAACCTGGGGCCTAGGCAGCTAGCCTATATATAGGGAGGCATCCCGCCAAAATATTAGTTCTCATGAATATAGTGAAACTCGTGCATACCGGAGCACCATTCCATGGGTACAACAAACCATTTCGTGGCCCGGAGCACTAAACAAATACATATAAAATAAAGTACAAAATACACGTGCACACCGGAGCACTAACACAACAAAATGTAAAACAAACGTGCTCACCGGAGCACTAAAATAACATGATAAAGACAAGTGTGCATACCGGAGCACTGAAATAACATAATAATATGACAGGCGTGCGTACCGGAGCACTAAATGTTAATATGTATTACGTGCACACTGGAGCACTCAATCAATCAAAATAAAAAATACAATAAAAAATCGCGTTCTCCGCGACACTCCCGAGGCCAAACATTTAATATATACTAGTTATAAAGATGCATGAGTTGAATTGAAAAATCAACTTCAAGTAAAATAATATATACATAAATGAATGCATGTGTTTACTTCATAACATATGTATAGAAGTCATCCTCGTAATTAAAACTTGTATATACGGGAATGTCATTTCGGTAAGTAATATACTGATAGCCAGTTCTACTGAAGATGTTGACCTCGGTCCTTAAAGATCTGACCTCAACACTGTTGTCATCTAAACAAATGATACTGTCTTCATCGCTGATAAATTCGTATACAACTCTGTCAGAATTAATGTTTGATGAACCAAGTTCACTTTGTACATCACTGTGTACATCACTGAGATTGTCACTATGTACGTTACTGTGTACATCACTGAGATTGTCAATTCGTACATCACTGTGTACATCACTGAGATTGTTACTTTGTACGTCACTGTGTACATCACTGAGATTGTCAATTTGTACATCACTGTGTACATAACTGAGATTGTCAATTTGTACATCACTGTGTACATCACTGGGGTTTTCACTATGTACATCTCTGTGTACATCACTGGGGTTTTCACTATGTACGTCACTGTGTACATCACTGGGATTGTCACTTTGTACGTCCCTGTGTACATCACTGGGATTTGCACTATGTACGTCACTGTGAACTTCACTGAGATTTTCACTATGTTCGTCACTATGTACGTTACTATAAACATGACTATGAACATCATTTTGAACCTAAAGAGACGCGTAACGTCTCTGCTTGATTTTTGTAACTCGATCTTTAAGAATGCCTTTTCTACGTCGGCCACTAAACCTTTCTTCGGTAGACGGAAACATAGTAATATACCACACAAGTCACGGAGTAGTACAGGTCCTCTGTATAAGCATTCGTTTAAGCTCTTACAGTCGGATCTAATTTTAGCTGATGCGTTGTAGTGTACTCTAACTTTCGTTGTATCTTGATGAGGTTTCACTATTATATTGTGTGGTATGTAGTGCTGTAGTCCTTCACTTGCGTTCGAATCCACCGTTTCAATTATATCCCTTTGTAGTTGATCTTGAATGGCATCGTTGTATCGTTGCATCAGTTCCGGCTGCTTTTGAATCCGATGAGCCAGAGAACGCAATCTCCCTAATGCTAGGCTACGATTTACTGGAAGGTCTACCTCATCTCTCCAAGGCCACTTCACTTGATATCTACCGTTTTCACGCTTAAGAGTATCTTTAAAGTTTTTCATAGCAATTTCATCATCCTGATTAATAACATCCTCTTTGAGAGTGATTCCTATAGAATCAATGTTCCAAAAATCTTCGTGATCTGGTTTTCTTGGCATAGCATAATCAGCCACTTGAAACATACTTTCACTATCATTAACGTGACGGTAAGGCAGAATTAGCATATTTGGTTCATGATTTACTCCGTTAGTGCTCTGTTTTGTACGTCCAGATAATATCCATCCAAGCTTAGAGGAAAGCAAGTACAATCCTGACTCAACACAAATCTTCTCTGTATCTATGATATCAAGAAAGTAGTCATTTCCTATGAGCAAATCCAGGGAGTCAGTCTCAGATTTATTGGGCAATGTGTCTGCCAAACAAAGATTTGTCGAGATATTGTTTAATTTCTCCAATACTCCAGAATGCATCGGATGACGTGTAATGACTCCACTAATTGTTGGAACTATGTTGGCGGTTAGTTTCATAAATGATCCATTCTTTAGCTTTACATGAAGAAAAGTAGATTTAGTCTTAATGACCTTTGACCTATCACTTCCAAATGTTAATAAACTAACCGTTTGTTCTCCTTCATTTTTTAGCTTTAATTTGTCCGCAAGTGTTTTACTTATATACGTCCTATGTGATCCTGAATCAAGCAGTAGTCGAACTTGTTCAGTCAAAGGAGAGTTACTTCCCTTTACTTCAGTGACAGCGGTTTGCATTGATACAGTGTCTCCACAAGATAAGAGACCTATTTCTTCTGAGGTATCATCACATATTTCCTCACAAAGTTTAGCATTCTCTGTATATGGAAGTTTCATGAATTTATAATCACATAGGCTTCTGTGGTGAACATTTGACTTCTTACAATAAACACATAACTTGGACCCTTTACAATCCTTTGACATATGACCACGCTTAAGACATTTAAAACAACAACCTCTCAGTTGTTTCTTTCTATCTTGGATATTGGAGTATTTATCACACTGGTCACTCCAATGAGCACCATCACAATATCTACATTTTATTGGCAGTCGAGAAGTTGGCGAACTACTTTCGGCTGCGACTAAGGTTCCGATTGCATCTTGGTATGATGGCACTTCCGGTTTGGCGGATGATCTTGAAGACTGGCTAGTCTTACTTTCTGATGTTTCAGTTACTTTATTTTTTTCCGAGTTTTCCTTGGATTCAATAAACTGACGTAAACAATGACGCAATATTTCTATTGACCATTTATTTTCGACTCCTTTCATTAATTCAAGTTGAAAGAGAACTTCACTTGGCAATTTACTTCTAATCATTGATATGAACACATGTTGATCAACGCTCTCGCCCATTGATTCAAGACTGCGTAGATGACGTTCTACAGTATCCAAGAAAATTCTTAAAGAAACGTTAGTGTTCTTAGGTGATATCATGTTGAGCAAACCTTTATAATGAACATCGATAATATCTTGAATATTTCCGAATCTCTCTTTCAACAATTTAATTGCTACATCATAATTTTTGCTCGACAACGACAGACCGTCAATCGTTCTCTTGGCTTCCCCATTTAATTTACTTTTCAAATAATTGAACTTATCAATGGAAGAGATTTTTGCATTCTTATGTACAGCATTTTCGAAGGAGTCCCAAAACTCAAGCCAGCGTAAGCGGTCACCACTAAAAGACGTTAGATCTAATTTGGGCAGTTTAACGGACTCGACAGATACACGATGACTCCGTAAGAATTCTCGTTGTAATTCCATGTATGATTCACTCCTTTCGTCTTGATGTTTGAAGAACTCTTGTTGCATCTTCATCTGATAGTCACACATATTTTCAAAAGCCCGAACACTGAATTCTGACTCGAATACACTTTTTTCAGGTTTAGATAAAGACTCTAGTTCATAGATTTCATCATATGAAAGCTGAAGTTTACTGGCCACCGACAAGGCCTGCTCGGTGATAACAGAATCTTCATCCAGTATTTTTTCCGTGAGATCATTATCTGAATCTCCCAAAGCCGCGGCTAATTTTTCAGACTGAGAATCAAGCTTTTCAACATACGTATTAATTTTCAACTTACACTCGTTGACTTCCTTGAGAAGATTTTTTCTTTCACTTGAATCTATATCTTGTTGACAGGATTCTAACAATCTCTTTCCTATTTGTATTTCTCTATCAAGGGTGTTGTAGAACCTGGTTCGCACACTCTTGATATACTTCAAATTTGATTGAGCCATTGTAGGCTCTCAGAACAGAATTTCACAAAATCTAGACGTAAATCCAAATTCCACGTTTAAATACGAAACACTCACTTTTTAGCGAAATCCTGTCCCGGGTTCCGGCGCCAATTTTTCTGTGTGGTGGAGTTCTATAAGATGGTTCCCTGGTTGTACACCACACAGGAAAGGATTATTTATTAAGATAGAAAAACACTGATTAAATCCACATTATTTATTATTTAAACACTATTATTTAATATAATTCCAGAAACTAAAATCCAAATGAATAAAACATAAAATCCACGATAATTAAACAAAAAAGACTATGGTGGCGACTGGCAACTGGCAACCTGGGGCCTAGGCAGCTAGCCTATATATAGGGAGGCATCCCGCCAAAATATTAAATGCTCATGAATATAGTGAAACTCGTGCATACCGGAGCACCATTCCATGGGTACAACAAACCATTTCGTGGCCCGGAGCACTAAACAAATACATATAAAATAAAGTACAAAATACACGTGCACACCGGAGCACTAACACAACAAAATGTAAAACAAACGTGCTCACCGGAGCACTAAAATAACATGATAAAGACAAGTGTGCATACCGGAGCACTGAAATAACATAATAATATGACAGGCGTGCGTACCGGAGCACTAAATGTTAATATGTAGCACGTGCACACTGGAGCACTCAATCAATCAAAATAAAAAATACAATAAAAAATCGCGTTCTCCGCGACAATCAAAGGAGCTACGGTATCTCCTCTCTCCTATTTTCTATGTATAGAAATGCTTTAAAATAACCAATAGTTCCACTATACAACAATCTGTTTTGTTGATGCCGAGAGCCAGAAACTACAAATTGGTTGACAATACCGATAACCTATAGCCTATGTACCTATGTAGCCAGCATTCACAAAGCACTAACAATATTTACAGTCGTCAATTTAACTCGCCATTTTGAAAAATGAACCACAATAGCAAATACATTTTGTTCATGTTTATGTAATCCTGAACTCAATTTACACCTATTAGATTATTCCACCCGACCTGATGACGTATACAACTGTATACCTTATGTATATTTTATTCCTAAAATGTACAAAAACAGATCATTGAAACGGAACATGATTGTATGAACCGCATGAAAAACTTCGTTAATACTAGTTCCGGTTGTAGTACGTCTTTAAATTATTTCACTTAGCGAAAGTCGTCAGCGTAACATGGTTAAGATTTGTAGAATGCAAAACCACCATAATGTTTCATCCTATAATACAATTAAAGCTCTAAAAAGAAGTTTAGTCGCTTTGGGATACTGATTTCCTGGCGCATGCGCAGAAACGACGGCCATCTTAAATTTCGAATGGAAATCGTGTTTTTTTTGTGAATGGTAGACCATGCAGGTCATCTGTGCCAAATTTGGTGCTTGTATCACCAAGTGAAAGATTGTTGCAGTTATCGACCCCACTATCTGGATCAATGTACTACCAAAAGAAAGGTAGGTATGTTACTTATACAAGTTTTAGACATGGTGCAGTTATAAAGAAGATTATTTTTAATCTTGAAGATCTCTGTCTAGATTCTTAGCCGCGATAAGTGATATATTGGAGCGTATTGGTAAAGAAAAGTATAATGAAGCAGAGAAAATGCGCAAAGAAATGTGTTAATAATCGACGTTCCATAAAATAAATAAATACAACACAAAAAAAAAACGTAGAAACCAAAATGATACATACAGAAACCAATATGTTTTACGCAATATGAAATATGTATCCTGCGATTTCTGAAAAAACTTATCTAAGCTATATTGATGAAGTTTGGTATATGAAATATGCTGCAATATGTACATTATGCACACACTATTGTCTTTTTTTTCATTTCATTTATGTTAGATTGATGAAAATTGGTATCTAGTTAGTCAACAAGTTGATGTTTATGTCCGTTAAGTTCATTAATTTACTGATTAAAAATTGATGGTATAATAGGAATAGAATTAGTAAAAATGTAATTAGAACTATTAGATATTGTGATAAGTAAAAACTATTGAAGACAAATGGATAAAAAGCAATGAGTACATTGTGTGTTTTATCTCATGTCAAAATGGCGCCAGTTACCATTGCACTAAGACGAGGATTAGATTTACGTTGTTTTTGGATATCGAGTTACCGCTCCTAAATTGATTAAAAGTGAGTCAAAAGTTTCTGTAACTGTATTTGCTTTTCTTTGCACATACCTAGAATATCGTTATACATAGTAACATAACATGACTACTGGACTCAAATTTTATGCGGGGAGTTTAGATCTGAAATTAATTAGATTTTTTGAGAAAATTAAGGTAATAATTTTTGTGAGTCTTTTTTTAAAATTCTTCAGCTATTTGACTGAAAAAACGAATTAGACGTAAAATGAATGTTACCCGTATTTGGCCCCGTTTCATCAACACATCGCTCGCCTGTTTTTCGGCGATATATCGCCACTCTTAAATGATCTCGCCAATTGCGTTTTATCAAATCGTAAATCGGCGATATCGCCATTTGGTCCTCGCCATCGCAAATCGCCGACTGCGTTTCTTCAAATTATCGCGCATCGGCCGTGCATCTGTTAGAGGCGATTATCGCCTAAAAATCGGCCAAAAACATATCGCAAGGCAGCATATATTATCAAAATATATATATACATTCGATCCTACAATGATTGTTAAATGAATCTCATCCTTTAAGATTATAAATTGAACTTATTTTATTTTGGAAAGAAACATATTATTTTCTTCATGGTACACTTTTAATACTAGGTTAGAGTTTATGAATTTTTTTAATTGGGATATCTCCATTAATCTCCTCGGCTGCATGGTTTATTTACATTCATAAATAACTTCTACAGATACTGTCTGACATCATTCTTATATCGTCACTAGTCATGGAATAACATAGTGTAAATAGGTTGCTAAATCAATATTAATAAAACACTTGTGACGGTCCTGTACAAACGATTTTCTTTTACTTGTACAGTTCTCACACATGAAAATCTACAAAACTGCCAATCCCTATTTGTTTGTCTTTAGAATTCAACAGGGAAGGGTCGTGAAATACTTTTATCATGTATACTCGATCCACATCTGGGCAGCATATCATCGAAATTGGTTTTATAATTTAACAAAACAATAGAGAATAATTAAGGACAAAATCTTTATTAAATGCTTCATAATAAGGATCATTGTAGCATAACCTTTAAACTTAATGATAATAGAAGATGTTATTATAAGCCATTATCTTTGTATCAAGTTGAGTTTAATGAAGAAGTAGAATTATAGGTTATTATACAGTTTACTGTACTACATGGAAATATATTTGGACGAGTACACAGCTTGAAAAGCCATATTGGACGAGCCGATAGGTGAGTCCAATATGGCTTTTCAAGCTGTGTACGAGTCTGTATAATATTGTATCACATCCATTCTTATCACTACCACCATCAACATAACCACCAAAAACACTATCACAACCACCATTTTCTATAAAAGCTCGGTCATTTTTAGAAAAAAATGTATTGTTAATTCATGAATGTAGCGGCGAATTAATATCATTGCGTTTTGAGCGCTCGCATTAGTTGAATGCATTTATTGTATATTTTGTTATACCAATCTGTTTTAAGAATAACGCTGCTATATAGTTTTATGTATTAAAATTGACAAAAAGCGTCATACTAGCTGTTGTTTTAATTATTCAACTAATTCGTGTAGAGTTATTTTCACATAGATTTTTTGCAAAAAATAACTCATTTTTGTTCTATACACCCCTACTCCCGTCCCCCGACCAAAGTTTTTATTGCATTTTTGACGTTCCTTTTTTGCGATTTTCTGGACCAATGTGTACGCAGTTGCGTACACTGCGTACTGGTAGCTACGTGCCTGCTTAGAATGGCTGAAAGAACACCCCTGCATTTTTCCATACTTTGCGAATAGTATAACGTATATGTTAACAACACAATAATCTAAAGAAATCTGACCCCCGATTACAAAAAACCGGAGATTTTATAGTACTCTGAGCTCCGCCGAAGCACGGATTAAAGTAGGCTCCACCGGAGCGAAATTAATAGGACTCCGCCGGAGCAAAGTTAATGATTGTATTCATAACTATAGTTATTTGAGCTCCGCTAACACAAAGCTCTACTAGGGCAAAGTTAGTGTTCATCGTGAATCCACGACAACATCAGATTTTCCGTGTCATTTATAGCATTAGCTCTTTTTTTAAAAGCCACTGCAACTTGTTGCAACTATTCATTATTAACACTGTCCTGTACTCTGATAAGGCCCCGTGCAAAACTGATGAATTACCTCCCTTACATTGTCGAAAACATACCAAGGTTTATCTCATTTTGAAGTTTTACACTAATAAAAATGTCCGCTGTATGCCCTCAAAACAAATAACGATGTCCTAACTACATGTAATTAATGCTGCATTTTCTAGTGACAGATCAATAATACTGAATATTCTGATTAAAACCCAGAACACATTAGCACATTAATGTGTAGTAGTTATGAGCAGGGTTTGTTTTCTCTAAAATAAAGTTTGTAAATTCATTTGTGATTCATTGTCATTAGTTTTCACGAACTCCGAACTTCAACCAATGTAGTTTCTTCTTTCCCATTATCTGCATTATATACCAAACTCCCCGCTGCGGTTAGTTCCCTTTACTTAATCAATAACCCCTACCACCACAAGTATATTCGTCCCCCAGAGAGCCCAATATTGTTTTTTTTTTCATCTTTTCTTTTACATTTCAATATTTAGGCGAGTACTGGTTATAGACAATGGTCCAGGAAAGCTAGGTTAGGTGCGCTGGACGCCGTAAAATGACCTAAATTGTGTTGACACGGCGTTTACTCCAATAAATAAAATAAACAATTCAATATTATAAACATTAAGTCTTCTTATAGTATGATGTTCGAAGAATATAAAGATAAATATAAAGTTTTGATTTATAATTCCTAAAAATAACAAAGCGTGACGTAAGCACTGTAATAAGTTCGGATGTTTTCACGGCAGTCGCAATTTTCGTCTCATGGTATTAATAGCGTCACGTGATTTACATGTAGGTAGTGGTTAAGTAGCAACGTATGACGTAAGCACTGTGTGAGGAGTTTGGTTACATAGACTATTTTGACATGAAATTATACTCACCATATTTACCAGATAAGCCTTAAAATTAATATCTTGGTATATCCCAGGCATGAATAACGCATTTTGGACATCGCCATTTGTTTTGTGAGCATTCGACCGACATTTTTACATGGGGTTTCCCCATGTTTAGTAGTGGACTGTGGCAAATCCACACCAAAATTTGTCACGGACGATTACATTCGGTTGTGCGCGCGCAAATAAAGGGATAATTACCACTGATATTAAAGATATATTATGCGCATCCAAAAGCAAAATAAACCTTAGTTACTCTTATTTCCCACGTATTGTCTATTAAATAATGTAGCCGATCTAAATATAATAGGTGTCAACAGGCCACATAAAGCCGAGTAACGAGCGACTGAAAATAGCGCATTTTGACTCCCTCTCGATTAACCGACATCACCCGATGCTAAATATATTCACATGACCTTTTAATTAATTCGCCACGCGCAGGTCACGAGGTAGGCGAGATTTTTACGACAGGTAAACAAATCATGACGGAAGCGACTTTTACCTACCGATTCCTGATGGATTATGTAAGTAAAGTTAATTGTTATATATTGAGATCATGATATTTCGTTTAGATAACATAATGTGCTGTTTACTAAGTGAAGAAAACTCGGTTATGTAGTTTAATATTCCAAAATAAGGCATGTTAGGTCGATTACGTGTATACGGCATATGTCGAGTGCTGTGTTGAAATGAAACTGAAAGTAGATCTAAACATTGTTCTTTTGCATTAAACTGATCTTAGTTGTGAAAGAATATGTGTTGCATTATCAACTTTTGTAATAGTTTTATGAGTTTGTCACGTATTATGCTTCCTACATATCTGTCTGATGCATTTTGGGTTCTTCACTTCTAGATCACAATGAGCGTTCAAATTACGATATGTAGTATATGTAACATGACATGGAGACATTTTTATACTGCATTCAATAGTGCTAAAGAATGAAGAAATGCAATGTGCCTGGTGTTAGGCCAAGTATGTTGATTGTTATGCCCTACTTAGGAGGCAGAGACATAGGTCTCTATAAGGGGCCTACTGCTACAGTACAACCTGTCTTGAGCAACACCCACTGGGAGGGACTATAGTATGTTGTTGCTCTGCAGAGGTTAAATTTAATCAAAATTGCACCTAAGGGAAATATAAAGCTGTTAACCAACTACTAAGCACATACTTTTGTCAGTGACTGACAACTGCCTTGCATAATTAAAAATCATTGGTAGGAGGGAGAAAGGCCATTGAAATAATTTCATGACCAAGCTCCACGAAAGTATGCTCGGCCCGGGAATCAAACCCATGACCCCTCGAACTGTAAACTTGCGTGCTACCAAACAAGGACCCTATATATATACAGGGTCCTTGGTCCCAACTTGACTGGTGACAGCTTTGGAATATTTGATTTTACTTTGTCCTATTTAAAGGGCATGTGACAAAAATAAAAGTTAAAAGTAAAGTAAAGTAGTTGCAATTTATAGTCTAGGTTTTGTGCTTACGCACGTTCACCGACTTTACAGCTATTACCCCAGGTCATTGGGCTTCTGGTATCTATCAATCTCCCTGGGGAGTCTTTTAACTCCGCTTAGTGCAGCTGACACTTTACCCTCGCAGGTACCCACAGATCTGAAATAGTTCTTTTTATAGGTGTCAAGACTAAAAATATGATTTTTGTCTTGAATTGGATTTAGAAGAGACTGCTTTTCTTACAAACTGAAATACAATGATATTAATAATGTAAAGATGGTATATCAATAGCGATGCTAGCCTTGATTTTAAGTACTTTGATTTATATTATGTTTATTATTTCAGGCTGATGAACCATGATGAATGTAAAAGCACATTATTGGAAAGTTGAGAAATGCCCACCTCTGATTATAGAAGTAGACCAGCAGTGAGATAACCCTGTGATTTCCATTCAGAAAATAATCTTCCTGTACCAGACAGTGAGCCTGGCGCATGTACATACTGTAGCGAAATACCCACACGACAGGAAAGAGTTATTCTATGGACAATTATTTAGACTGGCCAACCATTATCTGGCTTTAAATATAATAAATCAAAGACTTGTAAGGTATAAAGCTATGACACTCAGCATAATGGATTTATCCCTGACATGTACCATATACTTCAAAAGTTTGACTTACACACTTCATTCTCAAAGAGTTACTCACTGTAACATTTTTGGGCAAATCAACTAGGAAGATGCTAGAAGATAGATATATTAATCATGCTTGAAGAATAAAAAAAATATGATGAAGATATATAAGATACTGTGGTTTTCATTCTTAATAAAAATGTCAATTCATATAGGAGAGAACTTTTTTCATCTATTTGTATTCAAAAAGTTGACAATTTAATATTGAAGTTAAATCTTACTCATTTAATTATGCAAAAACTTGTTACTAGTGATCACTGCTTACTAACTCTATTGTTATTCATTTGCACTTTTTGTTAGTTCAACTTTTAATAAATGGTAAATTGTAATGTAAAATTATTAACAACTGATTCATATACTAGGTATGCAATATTATATGATTTCTCTGTACTGCTATCCTAGACATCATTTTGAATCATTGTTGTTTGTAGCAACTACTCAGTGCCCTTGTCACTTAAGACTCAAATAATTTCATTTAAAAATGAGTATATGTAGTTATGTAAGTCATATAAGTCTACTAAGTTTGTCTTATTTTTTACTAGAATCTAGAAAATGGCAGACAAGGAGATAAAAACCTGGGTCGATAGTGCAGTTGGTAGCGCGCCGGGATTTGGATACTCGTGCCCGAGGGGGTGCGGGTTCAAATCTCACCCGGGGAGGTTATACCCTCCATGAAAATTTGACAATAATGTCGATTTTCCTTCATTGATTAGATAATATGGAGAAGTTTCCAGCCTTGTGGAAGGGTAGGTGAGTACTGGTTATAGACAAAGGTCCAGGAAAGCTAGGTTAGGTGCGCTGGACGCCGTAAAATGACCTAAAATTGTGTTGACACAGCGTTAACTTCAATAAATAAATAAATAAATAGATAAAATGTGACCTGTCTTGTCAAGTTTGAGAGAAAACTCTGTTCTCAATTGTTTAATCTGAAAATTTGATTTCTGTGCTAGTAATGAACACTGCTTTGAAGTACCTCATTTATTTTAAAAAGCAGCAATCAAAATACCTTGTTCATAGGTAATTATATTAGTCATTTTTTTTTAAAAATTTGAAGGACAGGTTGAGAAGGAACCTTAGTTTCAGTCTTGGAAATTGTTCTCAAGCCCTATTTACAAACAATCACTGTTTCAAAGTATTATGTTCCTATATTTTTAGATTTTTTATCTATACATTTCCTATATTTTTTATGATATTCTTGCATTTTTAATACTGTGCTAGCCTTATATTACTGTCTCTTTTTGGATTTGTGATGGATATATTTTTCTTTGTAATTAGGCTGTGGATTATTGACAGAATCCACAGAAAGTGCTTTAATTTAGTGTTGTTGTAATGTTCTGAAGTTTTTTTTTTCTTAATGTTTAAGGACTGAATTTCACATTAAATGCTTTATTTTTTCTTATACATGTACATAGACGGAAATAACTGTTTTAGTATCAGTTCTGTAGATATTCATTTTATCATGTATAATTTTTCATTCTGTTTGTAACTTTCAAGTTTAAAAAATTGTGGTTTCAAGTCTGCTTCCTTATATATGTTCAGCTGACTTTAGGATCTTGTTCAATAAACCCATATAATTGGAATTACCCTAAGGCAGGTGATCCCTCTAAGAACCCATTTACACCTGGGTTGAGTAAAAAATTGTTGGTAAATTTCTTGCTCAAGGAAATTTGCGGTGCCTCTAGTGGGGATAGAACAAGGATCCTGCTCCTCACTTTACTTAAATCCCATTACTATAGAGTTATTTCAAGTTACATAAAAACTCTATTTTCTACTTTTGAATAAGCTCGAAAAAACTTTTTGAAAATGTATATATCCACACAGGCTTGCTACATGCACATAATATATTTTTTTGTGATTAAAGTCCTATTTCTTTATCATCTTGGCAAACTTTTTCACCCTGTATGCTATATGATTGTATAAATGCTTTTTATTTCAGGTTATTTATTTTGATATGCATGATGATATATGTATTTTAATGTAAGATTCTTTTCTTATAACTTGTTCTATGTGTAAGTTTTGCCTAGGGAATGAATATAGTTGGCTTAGAATATGAAAAATGTTACTCTGGTTCTAGTGATATAGGTATTGAAAATGAAAACTCAAATTTGAAGATTTTTTCACAACATTTATTAATTTGATATATAAGCTTGTCATGTAATTTACCAATGATGAAGGTGTTGTTCAGTTATATAATGTAATTGCGATGAAGAAATGTTGTTTTCTTCTTAGATTGTTAGGATACATACATGTATCATACACCCGTTACCTGAAGACTGAAGTATGAGCCATATTACTTTTTTTAAATTTAAATTGTCTAAAAACATCAGGAGGGTACTGATATTTTTCTACATGATTAATATATTAGTTGGTTTGCATAGAAGTTGAAACTCTTGACGTATAATTAGTTAATTTTAAATCCATGTAGAAATTGTACAAAATTGTCCATTTATAACCTCAACAAGCATTTTATCGAAGACAATACTTTAGTATGGCTGTCAAAAATATTTTCTGTGGATGGGTTTACATAAGATTTCTAAGTCTTTTTTTACTCAAACAACATTTTGAAATATCTTTATGAATTATTTTGTTTTTAATAATATGTTTAAGATATGCTTACATCAAGTTATTGGATTGATAAACCAGTGATAGGTAAACATGTACATTAATTTGTTTTCTCATTTCCCAAAAATAAATTGTTTGAATTTATATTCATCTTTGTTATACCTGTACTTCCTACCCTAGGATAGTACACTAGAGTAAACTAAACTAGCAATATTTAAGTCAGAAATTAAATAAGAAATTATTGTCTCAGTGCAGTGCATATTTGCTGTTTGCTCTTCTTAATGTTTGTCAATCCCATTTCATGAAACTAACACTGTTATAATCTATTATGTTGTTACCTAAGTTGGTCACTGAACAGAATCAGATGGTAGTCAATGACACCAATTATTGGTTATGTCTTTTAGCCAATATAAATTATAATCCCTACCAGATGCTTATGTGGTAAGGAAGATCTCATTCTTCATTTTGACATTCATGAGATTGCCAGTCGTTGACAGAATATATTTTTGCTGGGTTGAATCTCGTAGCAACACATTGTATAGGTTATATCACTGCTGTCAGTCCAGCTACGCACTGTTCCTGGAAAGGCTAAATCTCTGGATTTAGCTCTTAACCAACTTCTAAGGGAATACTTTCGTTAGTGACCGAGTTCAGCCCTACATAATTTAGAATCGGTGGTAGGAGGGAGAATGGCCGTATACATTAATTCATGACCAAGCTCCATGAAAGTATGTCCCACCCGGGAATCAAACCAACAACTTTTGTGCAACTGACTTAGCTAGCCATCTAGGCCTCATTGTCCAAGCTAAAATAGCTCAACTTTCCAATTTAAAAATCCACAGGGATGACAGAGTCTCTATTGATTTAATCCCAAATTGAAACTCAAAACACTGTAATACACTTTTGGCTAAATTAAATCTTATTAGTATAGTTGCCATAACTATTGCAGAGGGACTGTACCAAGCAGCTGTTAACTTTAAATGAAAAGTCTCAGTACTTGTCTCAGGTAAATTTATTATACAAGAGATAACACAATCATTTAATTGTTCATTTTATTTGTAAACAAACAGGGTATATAATAACATAATATGATCCATCCTTCTAAAGACTGGTTTATAAAATAAAACTTTTGGCAAAACTAATTAGCCATTTTCTTTGCGAGAATAGCATATAAAGTGAAACAAGAAACATTGAGTGATAACCTCAGTAAAGCCGGAATCCTACCCTGATGGGGGATATGGAAAAAATATGGTCATGATTTGTTTAATGAATATCTGAACAAAAATAGTAGAGAGTCTCAATATGAATAATGGTAGTTTTGACATAAAATGCACGCATAGATCTAAATTTCTTGTAATGTCATCATGTTTGAAAAAAGTCCAAGAAATTATGTTTTAGTATTATTGTTGTCATGGAAAAATATCATTCTTTCTGAAATTATAATATTTAAACATACATAGTTCTTCAAAAGTTTAATGTGGTATTTAATCTCATTTCCTTAATGGAATTGTGACAGCAGAACAATCATTAATACATTGGCACTGATTAGCTCGAAATTATACAGTTATCAAGAATTACTAGCATGTTATAGCTTTCGGAGGATTTCTATTTGCAAGTAGATCAAAATTTAGAGAAAATGCATGAGTAATACTGTAATAGTAGCATGCAAATATATCATCATATAATCTATATCATCTTTGTCTAAAAATCAGTGGTTCCATGAAACTTAACAAGTAAAAAAATCCTAAAGATGAGATTCGATTCTTGCCACAATACTGATAAGCCAAGCAAAGATGTACTCTGTATGAATACCACAAACAAATGATGTTTTGCTATTGAAACTTTTGGTTGCTATGGAAGCAGAATATGAAAATATAATAAATTAAAATACAATCAACAAGATTATAAAATATGATATTTGAACCAATTCTCATATAGAATACATTTGTGACAAATGGGTGAACATATTGGAATACTGTAAAAAATGTAAGTAACAAGAGCTCCGCTGGGCGGGGCATTATACGCCCGTGTGCAGTCCATGCTGTGTTCTATCTCATATGAAGTCCCTGTGACCTTGACCAATGACCCCGGGATCTCAGAATAGGTCCTATCCTTAACTGGAGGGCTATCCAAAGCAAAGATTTTGAGAACCTAGGTACAGCCATGGTTGAGTTATCACCGACACAAAGTTTTCCCATACAAACTTCCAGTGACCTTGACCCTGAGGCCTCAGAACCAAAAGTTCTCGCCCTTGACCCAAAGAGTATTGATACATAAAATTTGGTGATCTTAGGTAAAGTTGGTTGTTGGACAAGGTTTTTCCTCATGATTTTTCTTGTGACTTTGACCTTTAACCCAGGGACCTAAAACCAAAGGGGCATATGCTAGACATTAAGGCTACCCTTAAATAAAATTTGGTAAACCTAGGTACAATCATTATTGAGTTACTGTCCGGAAAATGTTTCAATATGAATTAAGTCCCTGTGACCTTGACTTTTGACACTGGGGTCTCCAAATCAAAAGAGAACATCCAATACCAAAGAGCTATCAACACATTACATCTTGACAAATGGGCTGATCCACATAAAATTTGGTTAACCTAGGTACAATCATTGTTTAGTTATTATCCGGACAAGGATTTTCCATATGATGCCCCTGTGACCTTGACCTTTGACCCAGTTTTGACCCAAAACCAATTGGGAACATCCTTGACACATGGGCTACCCTCACATAAAATTTGGTGAACTAAATTCATGTTACTTATTAAATATAGCATTATTTCCATTGTTTTCCATTTTGACTTTGTTAACATATTGATTGAACATTTGAAGTCACTGCTTGGTAATTTGATATCTTCTGGATGATGGTTTAAACTTGACCCAGAGGCCCCAAAACCAATAGGGAACATCCTTGACACATGGGCTACTCTCACATGAAATTTGGTGAACTTAGGTGCAGTCATTGTTGATTTACTACACGGACAATGTTTTTCAATATGATGCCCCTGTGGCCTTGACCTTTGACCCAGGGGCCCCAAAACCAATAGGGCATAACCATGAAACATGGGCTACTCTCACATAAAATTTAGTGAACCTAGGTACATTGGTTGTTCAGTTATTGTCTCGACAAGGTTTTTCCATATGATGCCTCTGTGACCTTGACCTTTGGGTCAGGGGCCCCAAAACCTATTGGGAACATCCTTGACACAAGGGCTACATTCACATAAAATTTTGTGAACCTAGGTACAGTCGTTGATGAGTTATTGTCTGAACAAGGTTTTTCAATATGATGCCCCTGTGACCTTGACCTTTGACCCAGGAGCCCCAAAACCAATAGGGCATATCCTTGACACAAGGGCTACCCTCACATAGAATTTGGTGAACCTAGGTACATTGGTGGTTCAGTTATTGTCTGGACAAGTGTTTCATTGTTTGCCATTTTGACTTTATTAACATATTGATAGAACATTTGAAGTCACTGCTTGGTAATTTGATATCTTCTGGTTGAAGGTTTAAACTTGACCCTGTTTCCCCAAAACTGATAAGGCACATCCTTGACACATGGGCTACTCTCACATGAAATTTGCTGGCCCTAGGTACAGTCATTGTTGAGTAATTATCCGGACAATGTTTTTCAATATGATGCCCCTGTGACCTTGACCTTTGACCCAGGGGCCCCAAAACCAATAGGGCATAACCTTGACACATGGGCTACTCTCACGTAAAATTTAGTGAACCTAGGTACATTGGTGGTTCAGTTATTGTCTGGACTAGGTTTTTCCATATGATGCCTCTGTGACCTTGACCTTTGGGCCTGGGACCCCAAAACCTATTGGGAACATCCTTGACACAAGGGCTACCTTCACATAAAATTTTGTGAACCTAGGTACAGTCGTTGATGAGTTGTCAAAACAAGGTTTTTCAATATGATGCCCCTGTGACCTTGACCTTTAACCCAGGAGCCCCAAAACCAATAGGACATAACCTTAACAAAAGGGCTACCCTCACATAAAATTTGGTGAACCTAGGTACATTGGTGGTTCAGTTATTGTCTGGACAAGTGTTTCATTGTTTGCCATTTTGACTTTATAAACATATTGTTTGAACATTTGAAGTCACAGCTTGGTAATTTGATATCTTCTGGTTTAAGATTTAAACTTAACTCAGGGGCCCCAAAACTGATAAGGTACATCCTTGACACATGGGCTACTCTCACATGAAATTTGGTGAACCTAGGTACAGTCATTGTTGAGTTATTACCCGGACAATGTTTTTCAATATGATGCCACTGTGACCTTGACCTTTGACCCAGGGGCCCCAAAATCAATAGGGCATATCCTTGACACATGGGCTACTCTCACATAAAATTTGGTGAACCTAGGTCCATTGGTGGTTCAGTTATTGTCCGGACAAAGTTTTTCCATTTTATGTCACTGTGACCTTGACCTTTGAACCTGGGGCCCCATAAACCTATAGGGCACATCTTTGACACATGGGCTACTCTTACATAAAATTTGGTGAACCTAGGTACAGTCGTTGTTGAGTTATGGTCCGGACAAGGTTTTTCAATATTATGTCCCTGTGACCTTGACCTTTGACCCAGGGGCCCCAAAACCGATTGGGAACATCCTTGACACATGGGCTACTTTCACATAAAATTTGGTGAACCTAGGTAGATTGGTTGTTAAGTTATTGTCAGGACAATTTTTTTTCCCATATGATGCCACTGTGACCTTGACCTTTGACCCAGGGGCCCCAAAACCGATAGGGAACATCTTTGACACATGGGCTACTCTTACATTAAATTTGGTGAACCTAGGTACATGGGTGGTTCAGTTATTGTCCGGACAAGTTTTACCTATTTTAAGTCCCAGTGACCTTGACCTTTAACCCTGGGGTCTCAAAATCAATAGGGAACCTCCTCCACCCAAGGGCTATCCACACATAAAATTTGAGGAACCTAGGTACATTCTTTCTTGAGTTATCATCCGGACAAGCAATTGTCCACGGACGGACAGACGGACAACAGCATAACATAATACAACCGTTTTTTCAAAACGGGCGTATAAAAAGGATAGAAATACTGTGTTCCCCTTATTTTTTCTAAGCCCAACACAGGTATGCCATCAACATATTTAGGATTGAAATTTATTTATTTATACTTTCTCAAGGTAGTCTAGCACATCTTTTTCATTTAAATGATAAATAGAAATTTGTGAATATTATATAGAACAATTTACTTGAAATTGAGGTCAACAATAACACAGAAAAAGAGCAGTCCAAGGACAGGGTGCTCCACTTTTCAAGTGTTATATGGCAAGGCTCATTTTTAAACAAAATTGCTGTCAAGAAGGCTATTAAGCTTATAGCAATTATGATAACTTAATTGGATCATTTAACATTTAAGTATTTATTAAGGGACTTAAATCTTAAAATAATTCTTCAAGAATGGTGTTCCTTTATACATGTACTTGATTAGATGCAGTACCAATAAATAAGTATAATAACTCTTATTTAAGCATCTTGATCAGTATTGAAAATATTTCACTTTGACATTCTTTTTAAGTTTATATAGGGCATAATGCCAAAAATATTCATGTGGTGATAAGGAACATACATATTTTAGAATTTGAAAATATAACCTTAACAAATCTAAAGTAAAAAAAATAAATAGCTTTTTTTAAGTTAATTTTAAGTTCATGGGAGACAATTTGGAAAAAATGTATTTGGAGTTATGAATCTTGTTGCATGAGATAAGGTTAATAATAAGGAACATACATGTATAGTTTAAGTTTGAAGTTACCTAAAGAAATAAAACAGCTGCTGTAAAAACACATGTTTTTTTTAAAGAAAACTCTAAGTTTAATGGGAGATAATTCTGAAAAAATGTATTTGGAGTTATGAACCTTGTCACATGAGATGTGGTTGATAATAAGGAAGACACATTTAAAGTTTTAAGTTAATACATAAAGAAATAAAACAGTTGCAGTAAAAACAAACATTTTTTAAAGAAAACTCTAGGTTCAAGGGGGAGTAATTCTGAAAAAAAATGTATTTGGAGTTATGAAACTTGTCACATGAGACGAGAATAATAATAAGGAACATATATTTAAGTTTGAAGCCAACACCTTAAGAAATAAAACAGTTGCAGAAAACAAACATTTTTTGAAGTTGATACCTTAAGAAATAAAAACATTATAGTAAAAATATTTTACTGCACAAAACTTAAATAAAAAATAGGGACGCCGAAGCTAGGGCGAGTAGGAGAGCTCACCATTTACTTTGTAAAGTCAAGCTAAAAATTATTGATCCAGAGTTATGTCCCTTCATTTTCCTGTAGATACAGTATCGCCAAAAAAGTATGCAAATGCTAAGTCAAATACATTGAATTTGATTAGTATTGAAGATATTCTTTATATGAAAATCTTTTACCATTTATTTTGCAGTTTTAAGTATAAAAGGGCAACACATCCATAGATAATCCATTCAAATCAAATCAAATAAGTTCATTGAGATATAGGCCACTGGCCTCCTACACATGACATACAATATAAACATAGTCAGAGTTATGTGCTTTCATGTAATGGTAATGTAATAAGAATACCAACTTTCAAAAAAATACCATGGATACTATTGAAGATATAATACTTTCTAAACCCCTCACAAGCCACACCAACGCAGACACAAAAGTGACAGCATAGGCTCTACTTTTCTTAGAAAAGACGAGCTATAAACACAAAATGAGGGTAATCATTAAAAAAATCCACAGCTCTTGCTGTTGAATATCATATGTTAATTCCTGAAACATAGACAAAAGGAGCACTATTCTTAGACTTGTCATACCATTACCAATGTCCAACAAATAAGCACAAGAAAATGATTATTGCATACAACTATTTGACATGAAGGAAATATAAAACAAATAGATCTTCCATTACTTCTATGAAGCTACATTTTCCAAGTAGTGGTTTTACAATATTATATAGTTCATAATGTAAGCTATATCTATATATCTATGGAGGTGATGTAATTACAAAGCTGTAGTCACTTGTTTAAAACATATAAGTTCAAATCTATTTTATGAGAACATGAGAACAACAATATTATCAACCAATTATAGATGTTCATATCGGATATTTTGCAACATGGTATTTTTAAACTGTATGTGCTGTCAACCTTCCACTTCTTATTGTACAATCTCTGGAGGCTGAAAGATATAACAAAATAGATATAAGCCAATATGCAATAATCCATGCTTCATTATATATAACATCAACTAATAGTGTCCATGTCTAAAAGATGATCTGAGAATGTGTGTGTTACCTGTTTATATACTCTTGATTACTTAAATTAGTTTCAATGAATAGTAATTAAATGCCTAAAGAATTATTAGCCATACATGGACATTCAGAGTATCTGGATGCCCCAATGTGAGTGAGCAAGAGTAATTCTACATATGCTAGACTTATTCATATAAATGTATAGTTTATTGGATCCAAAATAAACATCATATCTTGTGGGACTATCAGGGATGTAAATCATGTAAATAATTCATAAAATTAAGCTCAATGAAACGTGATACCTTTCTGATCCATCCTTGTTCAACACTTTATCAACCAACACGTTATCTAATAAAGCCAGCACATTTCACACTCTGTACATGGTTGATAAATAAGCACATAATATGTTGACACAATACATGTACATAAAAAGATGATAGTGATTGCCTTACAATTCAGTTGTACATCTGCAATTGAAACAATCACAATTTAGGAACCTAAAATAATTTCACTGTATGAACTTGTCAATAATATTAAAAAATGAAACAGTAATTGTGACAAGACAGTTCATTTTTTGGTATTGTCACAAAAAATATTAGGAAAGCTATTCAAAATTATCACATTTTCATAGTCATATTAGCAACAAGTCATATTTAGATTTACAAGTTATCAGAAAAAAGTACATGTATGTAGTACTATTATTGTCTTTATACATGTAGCCAGAGGTTAATTTGTTCGTTTGGTTTAATGCGGTAGCAACACATTGTATAGGTCATATAATGGTTGTCAGTCAACCTACTCACTCTTCCTGGAAAGGCTAAATCTCTGGATTCAGCTGTTAACCAACTACTAAGCACCTACTTTGTCAGTGACTGACAACTGCCCTACATAATTAAAATCATTGGTAGGAGGGAGAATGGCCGTAGAAATCCTGGGAATCAAACTCACGACCCCTCGATCAGTAGACTTGCTTCCTACCAGCTGAGCTAACCGGGCGACTTTGTAGCCAGAAGTACTCACAAAAATATAATTTAAAAATTATTCAAAATTAAATTACCTGCAGTTGAAATAGTAACTGATTTTATTCAAAAGTCTCATGTAAAAAACAGCATCTAGATTTTTTATTAACAGGGCATCTGAAGAAGCATTCAGTAAGGTCTGTCCCATATATCTTCTGAGTTCAATGTGGTTCATGCAAACACGAAATTGTACCATCATCATCCGAGAGAATCCATTCATGTTCATTTGTGTTAAGATTCAGGCAACTTTACCAAAAAACCTGTAAAATGAACATGCTATTAAAGTAATGATTTATTTTAAATGTGGGGGTAAACTGCCACATCATATGACTTTTACCTCATTTAGAAATTGCTAAAACATACTTGATTTCTCTAATTAATTTTAACTACTATGATACAATAACCTATGTGCACACATGTAATTAATACTATTTTAAGCTCTATCCAAAATGATAATACATTTACATCATGATTGAGGGATAGAGAATCAACAGTAAGTGTGCACAGCGTGCCATTCTATTACATCAGAAGTCAACAATATACGCTATCCACTGTAATGATACGGGGAAACTTAGTACATTTTTAAAGAGTTATCATCTGCACGAAGTATTTCCATGTGAATTCCCACTTATCCTGGAACCTCAAAATCAACTGGCATTCCTTGACTCTAGACCTATCCACAGCTAATACTTGGTGGACCAAGATACAGCTGTTGTAGACTGACAACACCGTGACATAATACAGCCTTTATTAAACAGCATATAAAAGTTGTAGGCATACTTACTCAAATGGGTCAACAAACAATGATGACATCTTCTTCTCCCATTAACTCGTACAATTAAAAATACTTTCATAGTTTCACCTTCTGGTCTGAAAAATGTAAGTTAAATAAAACATTATTCATTACATGGTCATACAAAAATATTTTCACATTCCATCAAACAACATCATATCTATACATGTAATATACACTATCATAAGACATGAGGGACATTGTACTTGTATTTGTATGCAAGTACATGTATTATGAAAATGCATACAAATTTTTATCTTCTCTATGGCACTGTGAAGTCAAGGAGAATATAAGTGCCTGTACCAGTGCTTCTTCAAATACAGAGCTGTTAATACACAGTACTGGTGATTTTTTGTGTGCTTTTAGCAATCCATGGATAGCCCACTCAGCTAATTGGGATGCTTTTCCTTAATGATAGATAGGCAATCATATTGAGATGAAAGAAATTTATAGTGGATACTTTCATATGATAAAAATTAAAATGTGCATGCAGAACTAAAATCTCTTAAGTATAAAAGGGCTAGTCAATTAGTTATGCAAAATGATATATATCTGCTATTATAAACTTGTACAGAAGAAATACATTACTGGAAACAATAACAAACCAGAACATCTCAAGAAGTACCTTATATGACGGGGTTGACAGTAAACAAGGTTAATAACTGGAACGTGAAATATTTTCATTTGGGTCGATATGTTTTCACATTCAGGAATATATTGAGACAACGAACACATCAAATAGAAACATAAAAATAACATAAACCATAATTATACTCTATTACAAAACATAAAATACGGATAGGTCATGTAAGTTTTCTCAAGTAAACAATGAGCGGGTCGAAAAGTTTTGGGACGAAGCGCCACGCTTTCGACGACCTACATTACAGCCATCTAGTCTGCTTCATACAGTCAGATATTAACTAAACAAATGGAAAAACATAATATAACTGCGAACAACATAATGATATTACTCGTTGATAAAAAAACGTTCTTATTCTTAGTTTAGAATTCGACGAAGCCTTACCTTTCATTTTCAAGCGACAATTTTGCTAGCTATTCACTCGTCTTTACAGCCATTTTGAGCTTTTACTGGTGCCATCTCACAAACTCCGTTTTCTGTGCACATTTAAATCTCTCGGAGTTCGTATAGCAACTTTGTTTTCGTCGCTTTTTTTCACAGATTCAGTAATTTTAAAGTGACGCTCTCTTATATGTCCCGCTGCCACCATTTTGTAAACACACGTATACTGTAATTTATGCGTGTCACAAAAGGTCACGGAGTAGTCGGCTGTCTTCGTTTCGCTTCGTGTAGACTCGGATTTTTCCGGTCGGCTTAAAAAACTGGCAGTTTTTTTAGAAAATAAAATTTAAAACCGCTTTATTTAAATGACAGCGTTGGTAAAGGGAGGTTTAATATAGCTTCATGACTATTGCTTGGGATCCTCTATAACGCTATTATGTTGATTTTAGCATACAGAGCATAGAAATAATGTGAAAATATGCGCAAAGGCCAACTTTAATGTAGTCCGCATTACGCGTTAACAAGCAGACGATAAGAAGCACGTGTACATCTTATCTAGTTTATGTAAGGTAAAGGTCCCTTGTATCGCTTCCATGAGTTGTATACAGCCATATACGCAACCAAAACCCAATGTCTGACAGCGCTATCGGCGCTTTGATTATTAGTGTATAGTTATAAAGAGAGATAAATCTAGGTATATGTTTTAATCCATCCAGTTTATTACGATGCCCTATCAGAGTACCGGACAGAGTTGATAATGCGTAGTTTGAACAAAGTGCAGTGGCTCTTTAAAAATTGAGGTAGTGCTATAGAATGAAACGGAAAATTCTCACGTGGTTTACTTACAAGTTAAAAATGCAGGGGCGTTCTTTTAGCCATTTAAAGTATTTAATCTAAGTAGCTTCCCCGTACGTTTTATTAATGTTTGATCAGAACAAAGCCGATTTACTTGATTATTAATAACTTGGTAATTAAGATGGCTTGTGTCAATGGTCAATGCAAGAATAGTACCTAATTAAGATAGGACAGTCTGGTAATCACTGTACTCTTAAGAGTACAACAAACTTACCTATAACAATAAGTGTCAATCAATCGTCCAATGAGTTATATATATAACTGAATACAAAATTATATAATTTGTTTCTTTCGTTTGTGGAATATAAACTTTGTCAAATAGAAAATATATCCGTAAGCAATGTACCATAAAAGCAACTGCTCCCCGACTTAGCACTTAATACACAGCAACTTCGCCCGATTTAGTCTCAATTTTTATGTACAGTAAAGAAAAACGGCGATATCTCGAAAAGTATACAGTTTCAATGGCTGCAAATTGACATTGTAATAGAAAAGGGACAGCTCTACAGGACAAACACAAAAGTTACTGCGTTGGTTACAAAAATGTAGGTAAAAAATGACCTTAAACTTAAAAAAACGGGTTTTGGATGGTTTCTCTGTGTTTAACTCGCGTTTTCTTTCTTAATTTTTCATTTTTGGCTAAATATAAAGCGATGTGCTGAATTGCCAAGCCCAGCCCGACAGATCCGTGCCACTTTTATAACATAAAGAATAATTAACGAAAATCTTACACCGATTGTGATAAAAAATGTATCGTATTGGATATCGCCCTAATTAGCATCGCGCGCCCGATTTAGCGGGTTACCTGGTGTGGTTCTGTCAATTCTAACTAATAACCTTTTTTAGAGGGTTTAACATTATGATTCATGTTTTGAATGAAACTTCGTGATTTTTGTGTATGAAATCTACCATCACTGTTTACTCTTCTTCCCTCCAAACCCTGCTAGCGGCTGCGCTACTCTCCGTTTTGTTTTCGTCTGCAGCTTGACATACAGGTGCGCGCTCTATGACGTCATTCAATATTGGACTGGTTTTGATATTTTACATCGCCGATTTGCAAAATGTAGCGAAATTGTTAATGAAACGGGTCGTAAGGAAATATCGCCAAACGGCAAGTTGCGATCGGCGATGGCAATGAACACATGCGAGCGATTTTAATTTTTGATGAAACGGGCACTTAGTTGATTACGTAACTATAGATCATGACCAAGGGTCTATATTTTCTTTTGTACACAGAAAAAAAAACATATTTTTGTCTGATTGAACTGATGCTTTGAATCATACGAACAATTGCTTTGAATAAATACAAAACCTTGCAATGACGTTTTCAGTATTACTATTGGTATTTCCCTGTCGAAAATAATTAATAACTGAGATTTGAAAGCAAATATTAAGTTCTAAGAACTGAAACAAGGTCTTGTTTTAATACGGAAATAAACATGACTGTTCAATTTCATTCTAAATCCACTACCAATAGATACTGACAATCATCAGTGTTCAATATTAACTGTGACAGACCTTTTAATCTTTAGAAGTTAGAAAAACATCAGTGAATGATCAAAAGCAAAGAGCTAAACAAATATTCTACTTTTATTCTTTTGTATGATTTCCTGTGTTTTTCCCATACGAAACACAAGCTGGTTGCCTTTTATTGATTTTAAAGCTAATCACTAATATAATTGAATATTTTTGATAATTAAAAACCACCAATTAAAGTTTGTATGTGTGTTTAGAAAATGAGGCATAAGACAAGTTTTTAGAAATATAAAATATAATCGGTCACAAAATCGCTCTAACATCATTAACATCTTTAATTATAGGGAATGTTTACAATTAAACTCTCAATTCGTTACATACGTGTGTATAATTGCACTTAAACTGTTATAACCAGAACACTGCTTCACTTCACAAAATGTTTCTGTTGGATTTTAATTATAAGATTAAACTGATTAGATGAAATCTTTGAACGAGATTACACTAAAATTGCCATTATCAGAACACTTCTAAACGAACGCTAAACGTTTCTATAGAATTGTGAGTGTTTTATAAAAGTTGATAATCAAGAATATATCAGTAAACATGAAGCTTTAATTGATATTGATTATTGATGAACGCATTAACAATGTTTATTTAGTTCTGGTTTTATAATGATCAGGATGGACAAGATTAAATGATCTCAATTTGGATTTTTTTTAAATATGTGGGTTTTTAAGTGAGACATTAAAAGTTATTCATGAGGCTTTTGATTTACAGTAATATTGGCATGTTGATGTTTTGATCTTACAATTTGTTTGCTTGTTGTTACCGCATTAGATTTATTTGTTTGTGGTTTACGTCACTGCTGTTCATTCTGTATTCGTTTTGTGATGTTCAATCGACTTGTATCTTGTATAACATGTTCAACCAGTAGCCTGGTATCATATCAAATTGTTTAATAATCTCGGTGTATTATATCATGTAATTGTGTGCTAAGAGTAAAAAACTGTAATTGCCCCCTTTTCATTGATCTCTCAGAATTTAGAATATTGGAGTTTTACAATGACTGAAAAGGTACAAACAACGTATTCGTGATAATTGTTCTATGCACTCAATAATTTCATTAGAACGAAATAGATTTGTATTAAAATGTATATTGTTTAAGGTCAAATTGAATTCAGAATTCAACTTTATGACTAATTATTGTTAAATCAGGCGTGAGAACAGAATTACTATAGCTAGTATTTTAATCAGCAGGGTTAATGTATGCGCCACTGACAGTTAAATAAATTGGCAAATACCAGCCATATAAATTAACATACTGTCATAATGTAGCAATGCTCACCTAAAACTAAGCAGCATTTTGAAAATTCGTAAAATAGGAGCAGTAGTCCAGTAGTAGGGCGCGCGCTAAGGGGTCGAGAGGTACTGGTTTCGAATCCCACTAGGACACTGCTAATTTCTTTGAGAAAGAAACTTACATGCGATTGCTTCACTCCATCCAGGTGTAAATAGTTACCTGCAAGGATGGTATAATTCCGTTGCGCAAAATTGTCGGCAGCACTAATAAGCGGAGTAAAAATACTCCCCAGGGAGATAGATACCAGTAGTCCGATGACCAGGGGTAATAGCTTTTAAGTCAGTGAAGGTGCGTAAGCATAGAATTCAGACTATAAAATGCCATTACAATTTTTTTACATTTTTTAATTTCAGCAAAAAAATGTATAAAGTCATTGTTTGTTCAGGTAGAAAACAAATATTATTTTTGCTCCACATATCATGTATTACATGGTTTATTTCAGAATGTAATGGTTGGGTAAGAGGTTTTGGTAATAAGAATTTAAGAATATATCAGAATGCTGTAGATCGTGTCACAGCTAAGTCAATATGTGAACTTAATAACGGACAGTTGGTGAAAATAGACGAAGTTGTATTGATGATCCAACTTTCAGACGTATTAACATCATGTCCAAGTGAGTACAAATCTGATTTAATCTCGATCTGAACTTATCTACGGTCAACATTCTCTTGTTTCTTTATCTGACAAACATACGTTTTGTTATAATATTTAAGTAACTGTACAATAAAGCATATGGAGAAGCTGATGGCTTTGTGATAGGTAAGATATGTACTGTTTATAGAATTGGTCAAGGAAAACTAAGCTAGGATAGCAGCCACATTAAAATGGCCTTAGTGTTTGTTGACACGGTGTCAAATCCAATGAAATTTATTCGTGTCTGCATACAATTGTATCAAACAACCTTATCTTTCTCTCTTCAATACAATACATTCAAAGTAGCTTAAATTCTTTCTTACTTCAGGTTATCAGAACTTTTGTAATAGCTATTGGACGGATGGTAAATATGACGGTGACACTGGTATTTATCGTTTCTCTGACGGTACAGCCGTACCTATGGACTCACCAGAATTCTGGGAAGAATCAGCACCGGATAATAACGACGAGTGTTTTAGACTTAGATTTATACCACAGTCTAATATGTACCGTTGGAATGACATGGCATGTCAGAGAGAATTTCGCTTTATCTGTGAATTTTAGTCCTAGATATTATATATGAAAGGACGTGGCTAAGTGTTTTTGACGTTAAATTGGAAACAATAGATTAACAGTGTATTCCATCGTTGGTTCAAGTCCCACCCTGAACCCACCACGTTGTTTCCTTGAGCAAGATCTAACTTAACTGATTCCAGATCAACTGTTAAGGGAATGTATAATAATTGGGTTGATTTACCAAAACGTTTTGAAAATTTGAGTCTTAATAAACTAGTACTTACTAGAATAAAATACATGTAGTATTACCGGTTAGATTAAATAGGTGGTTAAGGTCAATTCATAACTCAACGAGCGCAAGCAAAGAGGTATCAATATTTTGTTCTTTTTTAAAACACTATTGCAAGATGTCGTGTTATATAATGCAGATTGCTCTGTCAACGACTAGAATGTGGTTTCAAGTCATATGACTCGCAGTTGTTTTCATTTTATTCAATAGCATCTTTGCCTAATCTTAAAAATCAATAGCATAATAATCTATATTTTAATGAAATGATCAACATACCCTGTGAACACAAAACACAATCACGTGACCATGACCAAATAAATATATATAAATAATAACATAGGCCTACTGTTATGTAACCTAGGGAGATCACTCTATCAAACTTGAAAATATTACATATTTAAGTTTGGTTTTATATATAGTTTGCTTTATTTTTCTTAATTAGTGAGATATTTAACTAAAATAATGTAACAAGTTATCAGCGTCATTCGGAGCGCACAAGTACATACTGATTACCGGTACAGTAAAGTTCCGTAATTATGAGCATGCATATAATTCTTTAATACTCGGCACATTAAATCATCTTCCTATCTGTTATTGTTCGTTTTTTCTAAACTGTCAAAATATGAATAATTTCACGGTGAATGCGTTTGTTAAAATTATTGTCGTAATACACTCATGAGTTTCCGAAAGTGTGTATTATGATTGAGTAAAGCTTCTTATGCTGTATGATAAATTTTAGTCAATATATTTTATTAAAAATTAGGCCGCCAGTACAAAAACAATGCATTCAGTCACCGTGAAATTATTCAAGCTTTGACAGATGAGAAAAAACTGACAATAAATGCATGATTATATACGCAAAATCAATCCCAATCACATTAAACAAATATAAGCATTTTTCCGATAAAGCAAAGTTTGACTATGCTAATCAATGGTGTTAGTAGCAAATCAAAGCGCCAAAAGCGCTGAAGTTAAGCGCTTTCAAATTTGGGCTTAGCTGCATTTATATAATGTTAAATTTAAATAGTGCAGAGAATCAATCGCTAGCAGGTATTTGTCTGCTTAGCTATATGTTCGTATGATCCAACATGGAAATAACGAATAAGTATTTTAATGGAAATATATGTGGGTGCCTACATCACAACTGAAATGCAATAAATTCAAGTAAACCACATAAAGCATAGGCAGTCTCTAAGTTTAAATGTAAGCTTTGAAGAAAAGCATTTGCATCAAGATTGAACATACTAAAAACTAGATTCTTTTTAAAGCAACAACATAAGCATTTATCACGTGTTGATTATTTGGGAAGTTTGATTGAATGTTACATGTTTTTGGGTTTTTTTGCCGTAGAAACACATTGTTTAGGTCAAACAACTGTAGTCAGTCAACCTATTCACCCCTTCTTGTGTTACAAATTATGAAGTATGATACAAATAGTCGTTGATAATGATGCTTCCTATACTGAATACAAAAAACTATATACTTCTTTCTATGACTTTACTTTAACAGTCTTAATCTTCTTGTGTCTACATACAAGTCTAATGAATAGCCAGTAAATTATATACTTCATCTTTCAATTGTCACATTTATTACATGCATATTCCTTTGTTAGTTGTATGAAACTATGAGCATTTCGAGTGTCAAAATTATAGTCTTTTACTCAACCTTTTCTTCTAACAGTAGATTAACAAGCACTGCCTTGAATTCTTTGAATTTGTGTATGTAAATATCCTTAGAACATGTATTGCCCATAAACTATGTCATGTCTGTTACAGTTAGTATGATAAAACATATGAGCCGCGTCATGGAAAACCTGCCTTAATGACAAAATTTTCGATTTTTATGTTTTTGCATTTTCATATAGGGAAAAGTTTGTAATTTTTTAGGTCGAAAACCGCTTTCGGAAATACAGCTTACTTTTGGCGATATAGTAATATATAGTACCCATAGTATTCATCAGAATAAGGTCAAAATGAATATAATGACGTAACGTCATACTGTTCTTTAAGGTACCTGAACACTTTCCTCCCAAAAATGAAAGTTAGCCGATTTGAATGAAATTGTGAAGGCTTGTTGTATAAAGATTGAATTTTAGCGTAACGTCATTATTTTGACGTCATGACGTCATATACCATACTTATAGGGGCCGTACGTCGTGCACGTGCATTTTGCCGCTTAGAATGCTAAATACGTTAATATTTACCGTATTTAAAATACTTTTCGCATATATTTTACACAGTTACTATGACAATGCTTTACACAATCCACAAACACAAAATTTTGTAAAAACGTCGAGTAGTTTTCCTATCAGGCCCTACTTTGTCTAGAACACACGAAAATTGTCCTGTAAAATTTTCATAAAAAAGGTCACATTTTTGCCTATAGTTCAAAAACAACTTCGTTAAGGGTATCATTTTATGTAATATTTTGACTGTAAATTATAAAAGAAATGATGTTTTGAAATAAAAATGATACGTTTAACGGTCGGAAAACGTCGGCAAAAAACGTTTAAAGTTTTCATTTTTAGTAAAAAAAGACCACTCATGAAATGTATACATGCAAGATCGGACGGTCATTTTATTATGTAAATGCTTCCTTATTTAAAATTTGTTATTTGGGGGTTTTTTTGTATAAACTAAAAAGATTATTAATTCTCACAATTATTTGAGATAATTGATAGAATTCGTGTTTAGATTTTAAACAGAAAGTTTATAAATCCAATCTAATCGATGGAGGTATAGATTCGTCTCCTAAAAATTTATGCACAAACAAATTCTTAATCACGTAGTTGCTAGTGATTAGTGCTAGTGCTAGTAAGTCTGGGGATAAAAAATAACAAATGGGAATTCTACATAAGAAAATGTCACACTTTCATAAATTTACGCATTATATTAATGTTGACCACATCAATCAATCTACAATCAGCCAACCTCTGCAGCCAAAATTTTCCAGTTAATTCAGAATACAAACTTATTATAATTTATTATCAGTACAATAACAAATTAGTTTTCATTAATTATCGTCAACTAGCTAGGCGTGTGTACGACTGATATTTGATGACGTCAGCCTACCAAACAAAGCGTTCTTCATCTTAATTCGTTTAATGGCGGTACGGAAACCATGTGTCACTTGTTTATTTACCCCTGTTAGTTAAATGATTTGATAACATAACACCTTAGGGTAGTATAATACGATTAAGGGTATCGCTTATTGTTAAAATCTTCCGGTCTAAGAAAATCATCGATGATTGATAAAAAAACCCTTGTGTCGCTGTACGGAGGTAAATTATGAACAAAGGAGATTTATTATAACGGTTGTTTACCACTCTGCTGAGGTGTCGTTCGTTAAAGGTAAAACATTGAGCAAAATCAACAGGGGGGGGATTATAATATGCCGCTCGTCGGAGGTGGCTGTTCGTTTTCTTTTTGTATCTTAATAATTATACAGATACATTCAGTGGTGGCAAAAATGTATAAACAACGATTTCCATGCTAAGTAAAGGATGTAAATGCTTAAAATTGGACCAGTTTTTACATTGTTTACGAAATGCTATTTTCTATTATTCGGGGGATTTATTAAAACTATGAAAGGGCAATGAAACGGGTTCAAAACTTTTGATGAGTTGCTTCTTGGGGCATTGTTAGTTAAATTAAGACGCAAAGTATTAACAAATAACATGGTTTTGTTTACAAACGTACATTCAAAAGTGTTTCATGTGAATTTAAGATCTAGCGTGGGTCGTGAAAATGGATTACACGACATCAATATGGTTCAGACAATTTCGTTATACAAACAAGAGCATTGAATCATGCAAAATTAATACATTTTTTAGTAAATTGTTTACCTTATTGTTAGATTCGAAGGTAGTTATGCTTTAATTTTTTCATCATTTTTTGTTAAATAAGATTGGGAGGAGTGTTCTGGAAATCAGAATTTAGAAAAAAGAAACAGTTGTCAATAGATCGTTCCTTATCATTCATGATTTTTGATTGAAAGTCTAAACATAAATTAATGGTGTCATAAATCTTGATCTACGTAGGTTATAGATCTAGAGTTCATTAAAGTTACATACACGTAGCCTCTCAAATAAAAGCATGTAATAGCAAAAAGAAAACATTATGAAACAAAACTAAATTATACATATACACTAACTGAATACATCTGGTTTTAATCACTTACGGCTCCTTAACATTTGAACAGTCGTATATTCATTATTAACTTATTTACGTCATGATGATGTCATAAAAATGTCGGGTTTATTATCATGTACATTCACCATAACTGGGCAGAGAAACTTTTAGATTTTGAAGTAAGTGATAATTATTTTATCTCAATTTCGCATTTAAAGGTTAGAGTGAAACATTCAAACGAGGTGCATGAGAGTGCGTATCTTTAATACCGATTATAGAAATACTTTCCGATCAGAATAGCGCAGTTGGTAGCGCGCCGGTATTTGGAATCTAACCGCAGGGGGTGCGGGTTCGAATCCCACCCGGGGAGGTTATACCCTTCCATAAAATTTTGACAATAATGACGATTTTCCTCTATTGATTGAATAATATGGAGAAGTTTCCGGCCTTGTGGAAGTGTATGTGAGTGCTGTTTATAGACAATGATCCAGGAAAGCTAGGTTAGGTGCGCTGGACGCCGTAAAATGACCTAAAATTGTGTTGACACTACTCTCCAGATAAGGAGGAAATAAAGGAATCTATCTATTGTTAAATCCAATAAATAAATAATAGAAATAAGAACGCCAACAAACTTTTGAGACCACAAAACATACTTGTAAATCACTGAAAGATTAAATAGAGATTATGGTACGTGTCAGCTATTTATTTATGACTCTGAATAAAATTAAATCTAACTTCGATAGTTTAGATATATTATTATATTGGTACTTCACTTATAAAGACTAACATACGTTTTGTCTAAGTGTTCATAAATTATATATGCAATATATTACGAAACACTTGATAACGTTTGATATTGTTTATTATTCGCCAAGTACGGCTTGATTTGCGCCCCCCTCGCAGCTCAGTGAATACACTACATTCACCCGCTGCCTTAAAACGTGTCGATTTATGATATTGTCCTCTACTTTGAACCCTTAAACGACCAAGGAAAGTTTACCAAATTCTGATTTCACCGAAAATGATGTCATATATAATGTGGTTATACTTTGTGGCAATGAAACGAAAAAAACAACAAACGAAGATACGACAAATGAATGCTCGTCCGTTTTATTTTGGACAACTTCCTCTTGCGTTTGAGACACGTATTGGAGCACAAAACTTTGAGTTTATTATCTCTTTTCTTTATGTGTGCATTGAATAAGCCGGGATCGAAATACAAGATCCAAAATTATATTTGTTACATGAAAATAACAAAAATGGTATCACTGAAAATGTTCTAAAATGACCGGTACTAGGATTGTGAGGAGTACTGTAATAATCCTATCAAATTAATTATTTTAACTCTAACATATAACTTAACGACAAATTCTTCTCCCATTTTGAAACAATCCATCGAGTACGAGTAAACAATAAACTCTATAAAATCTAATATATATATATATATAATATATAAAATCTAATATATATATTATACATTTTACTGAACTAATATCAATAAATATGCGTACAAAAAATAATACGCCAATACCTTTCGATCTTATAAACACTAACTTTCAACTTGTGCGTACTGCTTGAAAGGAAAGACAATTCCAGGGATTTAATGACACACTAAAACCCCGCTCGGCCGTCAGAGTTACACTACGTTAAGCGTCAATTGCGACGTTCAGCGGTGCCACAAATGTACTAACGCTAAAAGACGCAACCAATGCCGAACGCCGTAATTGCCCTGTCGAAATGTTTATCACGGTCCACGTAAGCTGAATAGGAGAGTGGTCCATCAAAAAATACTTACTTATAATCGTTGATAACCTGTAAAAGCTCTTATAATCAGTTTAGTTCTCCGAATACACTTAAAAAAAGGACAAAGAATTTACTATAAGTAAGTCCCTCGAGTCTTTACTTGGTCCATTTTCAAAGATTGTTGTCCACATGATTTTTTTTAACAGGCAATGTTCATAGAAATTTGAACCTGCAATAAAATGTGTATAACAAAAAACTTGTCGAATCAACTAGCCCTGTAAATGGATGGTATTGGAAAATTGATTCTGCAAGACTTGAAAGTACATTTATAGCACAATGTCATACAAAATATGGACAACTCTATTATTGGAGAACTTCGTAAACGCGCGTAAAGATTCGTATAGGACTTTTATAAACTACATACATGTTTTTAAAACTTTAAAAATTATCAATGTATGGATTAAACTTGTTTATCTGAAACTAGCAGAAAAAACAGTATATGACGTGTAGGTAAAGTTTATCGTATCGATCATTCTAACCGATATAGAGCCCTTAATCTACCCGTTTACTCGATTAAATCTTTACTCATAACTTAGACTATTTAAGAACGGACTAAATTGTAAAATGTTTGTGAAACGCTCTTTAACTTAAAATGCTAAAATAGGGTATATATAGGATAATCTAGAAATTTAAGATAGCAATGCGTTCGCGAAATATATTCGTGTCATATAATAATACAGAAACTCAGCTCAACTAAGTATTGAAGTAGTGCTGAAACTGTCAAATTCCGTCTCAGACGTGAGGGGACGAATGAGATCAACGATGAAATAAATCGTAGCAGATGAAAATCTGCAACTCGGATATAATAATATATAAGCCCATACTAAGTGCAACTTCGTCGGAATTTCCATCTTCTATAGCCAGTCAAACATAAATTAAGACGAATATTAACCATTTGTTTATATTTAAGTAATGTTTACCTTCGTTAAATCTACCCACTCACTCGATTAATTTTTTACTCATAACTTAGACGATTTAAGAACGGATTAAAATGTAAAATGTTTGTGAAATGCACTTTAACTTTAAATGCTAAAAAGTTTAAGGTAAATTTAGAAATTTAAGATAGGAATGCATTCGCGAAACCGGGCCCAGTCATAGATGGCGTTTTAAAATGGATTTTTATTTTATTGAGATTTTATTACAACTTAGAGTTCGATAATTTTGAAAACTTAATACGTTTAATGGATCTTTTGGTTTTTACAAAGTACATTACGTTTACTGTTTAAACTTGTATTTGAGAATTGAGAATTTTGAAAAGAAAATCAGGTCATAAACACCTTTATTATTGAACATATGCTCTCTAACAGACAATAAAACGAGAAATTACTTTTGCTGATTTTTTTTTGTAAAATCCAAACTTTTTTCACAATCCTTTATTCCATAGCAAAACAAAATACGAACCTTGCTCAAATATCCAGGCAACACAGACATGGAAGGTTTGCAATCCAAGTTTCCATTTTTTCTCTGCAAGCAAATGTCCGTTATTGAAACAGATGGCAGATCCACCATTGTCAAAACTGTTAAGACAACAATTGCTAAAGACACCAATATAACAATAAGTGTTACTAGTGTAAAGGTCTTTAAATAATCCATCTCTGATATCTTATATTAAAATATTTATGTGTATGCTTAGTTTATTCCTAAAATTAACAATTTAAAAAACAGCTAAACTGTTTATAAATGTTAACTTAATAAGCATTTACAGTCCAGAGTGTACTGCGATATAAAACTTCACTCTGAGCTATTTATGTTTAAATAACTCTAAACGACCAAGGAAAGTTTACCATATTCTGATTAATCGAACATTTGGTCTCAAAGTAGAGGACAATATCATAAATCGACACGTTTAAAGCCCCATTACTAAATAGAACGCTGATAATTGTCAAGTATCACGCTTTTGCTTAAAACTCATATATAAAACGCATCCAAGGCACAAAAAACTCAAGTATTTTCTCCAGAATTTATACTAATACTATTTTAAAATTAGCGATAAACCCCTAAGAAATTACTCTACGAAAAATCACGGAACTCAACGAAATAGATCGGAACATCCCGTCGTGGCTAAAGATAACCACAACTTCAAATCGGAAGAAAACAAATTTTCTGCTTTGATAAACACACGTTTTGTATAGTGAATTTTGTGCAAAAGCCAATTAAAACTCATGAAATCATGTAATTAGTTTCATATAGAACATATACTGACGGGAAAAAGAAACGAACCAATTAAATCTTACGGTGTACAGAAACGTTTGCTGATAAGCCACGTTCAGGTAGAATGAGTGTAATGTCGGTAAGGCAACTAGATAATATTATATATACGCCATCCTCATTCACGTAACAAATTTTTATGGCAGTATTTACGTCATGTGTGGTGAAAGGGTAACCGTGTATGCCAAATAAGTCGATAAACAATTGTTTGGCGTAAACGGTTCTAAAGTTATGCCACCGTCACCGACGTCTATCTCTCCGCTTGTATTATCGCGGTCATGGTGTTGGGAGAATGTAGAGTTCAGTGAGGATTATGTAACGCCCTCAGATTTATCAATGTTTCAAAACGAGTTAAAGTCACAACTCGTTGTAATCTCGCAGACATACACATAGATCAGCTTTTATGCTCGGTGAGTATCTCTATATTCTGGCAACGTCATGACTGTGTCTATCAGCATAGTTACGACAGACCTTACGTTGTGCATGTCACCAAGGACTTCTTACTTGGTGAAAACATTATTGTTTCCTTATATTATTCTGAATCACGAAAGTTATGTACCTAGTTAAAATAAGGCGTTTCTTTTAGCATCAGTTTAGATGATTGCGTACTCAAAATTTGCACGCAATGATGTCTCGAGTAAACCACTAGAAAAACAATATGACATATCCAACACTTTACAATTTGTAAGTTTTATCAAACACCTTTTAAGCAACTTGATTGGCTGAGAGAGTATCTCCGTAGTCTAATTTGCATGCTATAAAAGTACCCCACTTTTATAAGAAATTGATATTTTGAATAACTTGACCCCTAAAAGGGAACCCGCTAGAGAGAGTTATTATAATCCAAAGGCAGTTATATTCTATTGTCTTTTTGATACTTTTATTTGTTTTTAAATTGATGATAAAGATTTTGTCTTCGTTTAGTGGCTTTAAGCCAGCGGATGAATGTAATGTATTCACAGAGTTGCGAGCGGAACGCAAATCAAGCCGTACTTGGCAAACAATAAACGATATCACACGTGTTTCGGATTATTTGCATATATAATTTATTATAACACTTGGACAAAACGTATCTAGCTCTTTTCAAGTGAAGTTTCAATATAACGGTACATAAAAACTATCGAAGTTAGATTTAATTTTATTCAGAGTCATGAATTAATAGCTGACATGTACCATAGCCTTTTGTATGTTTTGTGGTTTCAAAAGTTTGTTGGCGTTCTAATTTCTATTCTGACCGGAAACAATTTCTATATTCGATGTTAAAGATACGTACTCTCATGCACCTCGGTGGAATGTTTCACTCTAACGGTATCGAGAATCTCGATAGCCTCTGGGCACTGCTGGCGTCACATTGTTTCCAAAATAGATGTACATACAAATGTCGATTTTCGAATCGCGCACGTATTTCGATCCCTGCTTAGTCAATGCATACATAATGAAAAGGGATAATAAACTCAAAAGTTTGTGCTCCAAATACGTGTCTCAAATGTAAGAAGAAAATGTCCAAAATAAAACGGACGAGCTACATATAAACTCAACAATTGAGTCGGCGGGAATAAGAATCAAAATCCTTCTTTAATTAACACAATGCACCTTAAATCATTTAGCAATTGATGATTTAGTAACAACATATCGTTAAGTGTGTAAAATAGAGTATAGAATAACTATCACTCACTTCAAAAACTGGTGGAAAAATGGAGAAAAAACTAAGAAGAACCGTATGCGACTTTGTAAAATTTCAATAAAGGAAATATTTATTAATCTTTGAACTAATATGTTGAGCGAAATCCTGCTCAAGTAGACTTATTTCATCGCTCGAACTTTGGTACGGTAAACTGTCACTGACTATTCTCTATTTCGTCGTGAAAACGTGATTAACAATAATTAACGTGCACAGATCGCCGGGAGTAAAACGTTTCAAAATATATTAATGGACAAAAGTCTTTTCCGGTTTACAAAAACCATAACATCTTTTTTGTTTGTTATTGCACACTCATAAACTTGGTATCGTTAGAAAGAGGATGATATTATGCATTGAATAAAAAAAGAATTATGAAATTTGAGTCAGTTATGTCGGTACAGTAATGTTTTGAAAATTGACATTGAGGATTTGCAAGTTACAAATGATTGTGTTGTGTCAGTTTTAAAATGAAACATTTTTTTTCAATAGTGTGTGTGACCCCCAATAACCCAAATGAGTTTTCTGGTCTTCCGGCTAGATTCCTTTGCAAATTTGTAGCATCGATGTGTAAAAGGAGCACCGAACTCATTCTTCGTATATCTATATGAAGTTAAAACCAACAAGAGGAAGTGTATTTCCATGGCATTTTACCACAAAACCGGAATTATGTTGCTCTTTATAGGTGCCGTAAAGAGAGGTTATCAAAATATTTTTTTATATCAAACAATATTTCTGTAAAGTTAGCTTGCGTAAAAACATGTCTGGTATATTTTCCATATTGTTCCAACGACTTGAAGCTTAATTTCTTAATCGTCTTTCTATTTCAGGTGAAAGTATGGTTAATCAAAAATGGTAATCATAAACTATGATGCCTCTTTATGTGTTTGTGCCGAACTGATGTGAGATCGACGACTTATTTTTGTCACTTAGATTAGATTAAGATCGCATCTTAAATGTGATTTAAAAATGCGATCGGACATTGTTGAGAACATTATTGAAAACGAAAGTTTTAATGAATAGATAAGTTTCAATAAAAAATTCCTTTTATTTTTAAGCGTCAAATAAATGGTTTGATTAATTGTATTATCAAAAGTTCACAATGAAATAAGGAAGGTATACATAATACATTCTATGTTTTATAATATTTATTATTATAGTGGTTAATTCATTATATTCGACAGAGTGTTAAAGAATGGATAGCTAGCTTAGTCGATAGCGCATAAGTCTACTGATCGAGGGGTTGTATGTGGAGTCTTTTGTGGAGTCTGGTCATGAAATAATTTCTTCGGCCATTCTCCCTCCTAAATCGTGTGCGACAGAAGTACTTCACTGACGGAAATATGCGTCGGTAAACAACTATATTTAGAAATGTTTCCAGGAACAGTGAGTAGGTAAAATAAACAAATATACGATCGTTTAAGTAATAAGTGATGTTTCGTTTTTAGTCCGTAAATTTTGAAACATCACTAATCGCCTTAACAATCGCATATTTGTGTATTAGATGAGTTTATTGGCAGTGAATGGCCGAGGAGTTCCGAATGTATCGTTACGGAACTTTCTGTAACGTTTTGTGTAATTGAACACGCTACAGGATTTACTAATCAACCCCTGATTAACTTGATAACGTATGTCAGTGTTTGCAAACAGGTTGTAAGACAAATATCAGTTAAATTAATCTCTGATCACTTGCAATCTTTTCGCATATGGCGACAATAGAGATCGACTTGTTTTGTCTTAACCAGTGACCTACAGACTTTATGGTAATAAAATTAAAAACGATTGAGTTGTGACTGTGAAAGCTTTTTTCATGATTTTTTTATGCCAGGCCTAACATTTTTATTCGTATCTAAAATGTTATGCTGGCTTAACAAAATACCTTTTTCTAAGTTATGACTATAATAGTTTATATCATGATTTGTTATGCCAGATAAAACATTTTTTTTTGTTCTAAAAATGTTACGGTGGCTTAACAAAAAAAAAATGTTTTGAGTTAGGACTTAAATTATGGAAATTATTTCCATTATTTGTTATGGCTGGCTTAACATTCTTTTAATTCTTTAACAAAATATTTTGCTGGCTTTACAAAATATTTTGCTTTGAGTCATTACTGAAAAAGTTTATTAGTGTTATGCCAGGCCTAACATTTGTTCAAATGTATAACAAAATGTTATGCTGGCTTAACAAAATATTTTGCTTTGGGTTATGACTGTAAAAGTTTATATTATGATTTGTAATGCCAGACTTAACTCCTTTTTATTTGTTTCTAAAATATTATGCTTGCTTAACAAAGTATTTTGTTCTTTGGTTATGCTGGTGATGTTAATAAATGTTAAAAAGTTACGTTTGAATTTTCATGTTTATTTGTTATGCTGGCATAACAATGCAATTTTCACGCAAATAATCAAGAAAAATCGTTATATTTTAGATGAATTTTAGTGCAAATGATGTGTATTTGTTATGCCAGCTTAACAAAAAAAGTACAAAATTTATCTGCAAATGATGTGTATTTGCTATGCCGGCTTTTCAAAAAAGTACAAAATTCATCAAAAATATTGAAAAATATGGGTAGAAAAACACTGTTTTTCGTACTGTAATTGGGAATCAGTGGAAATTCCCTTTTTAAAATATTATTTATTGGTTTCTCATTTGACATATAAGACATGTACAGGTCGTATTCTAAGGCATGCGTGTTTTTTGTACTGTAAACATTCGACATGTCCACTGAATATGTGAATAAGCTAATCCATGTTCAGTATTTTACGGATTTAATCATACAACTTTTATATTTAACACTTGGTCTAAATACTGCATATGCATTGTGTAGAATTTATAAAGTGGTATGTTCATAAAATATGTGTTAAATAACAAAATCACAAAACTGTAAAAATAATACACCCCTCAAGGTTGGTATGTAATGAAACTGTCTATGTTTATATACGCAATGTTCGCGTGGACGACCTGTATGTCTTCTAATTTATCAGTATTCATGTTTATATATTTGTTTTATAGTGTAACTTATAACTTGTTTACATGTATATGTAAATAATTATGTTCTATGACCAGAAGCACTATTCTGTGCAGAAGTCTTTGCATAAAATAAGAAAGTAAAATCAAAACTGCATGCGTATATTGTAAGGGGGAGTTCTATGACTAATTCGCATTAAACCGTTTTTAGTTTATATATTAAAGGGATAAGTAAGCAAAATTTTCAATTTCAATTTTCCTGTTTTGCATTATATTTTCTAAAATTGTGATTGAAATATTCTTGAGTTCTCTTACACTTGTATGTCAACGATTTATATGACAGTTCATGAGAATTTACAAAAAAAATAAAGAAAAATAAATGTATGAACAATTCTATTTTTATCATGAAATATTTGTTACACTACAACATTCAGTTATCATCACAATACTTAATCAAATTAATGAACATTACGATCAAATGCAAACATAATTGTAGTTATTTCCTAGTTCGATCTTCTCAAACGGAAATAAATCATTTATCCCCTCATCAATAAACCATATAAATGAAAAACAACAACAAAACATATGCAGTTAGGAACAGCCTTGCATTGTGTATTATCTTACATCACCAGAAATATTCTATGAAAATAAAGAATTTGTTCAAGACACCCCTATGAATTTATTGATAGAATCTGTAACTCGTAATTTAATTTTCTAATAATCCAATTGAAGATCTATTAATATTTCCTTAAAGGGAAATACAGGCAAATGACTGTGCCAAAAGTATAGAACCAAGTTTAGTCTTTGAGCTTTTATAATATGAAATATTCAAGACTTCAAGTTGAGTTTCTGTATTATTATACAATTAATAATAAAACTTGCAGTTTAAAACGAATAAATACTTTAACATCTAGATTTATCGTCTTTCTGTTAAGATTTTAGAGATGACAATCATTCCAACAGAAAATTGATTAATTAATTCTAATTTCAAAAGACATTCGTCACCAAATCGCATCGTAATCCTAATGTGCATGTTTTATCATTATTATAATTATCATATTATAAAACATTGCAATCATACATTTATTCAATTCCTTCATTATTCCCAAAATCTCTATACATATAAAGGTTCATGAACTGTGACTAACTTCGGTAAACTTCGACACTCGGTATAATCCGGTTTTACCCGAAAAACTGTCGTCGTCAAGTTTCGTAATTGCTATTTTTAGTAATTTTCACCTCACGACCCGGTTTTTCCATGACGTCATAGCGAAACACATTTTCCGAAAATGGCGAAACCAGAAGCTAGACAGCGTGATCGTCGAGGTCGTTATTAATGAAAAAGTAATGGTTTATCGACAAAACAATGTTATATCGTAAAGGATCATAACTATTGGGTTAGTTCTGTGTGTGCAGGTGTAAAATGCACTGTTTTATCTTGTATTTGCGAATTAAATTTGCATTCACAACCGCTAGAAGATACCACCTCAAAGTCAAATGCAAATACTATGACGCACAGCACATGGCCATATTCAGCAATTTGGTAACATGCGGTAGAATAAAGTGAGGCAGGGGCGAATCCAGGATTTTTTCTAGGGGGAGGGGGTCCGAACTTGTCTAGGGGGTTCGATATTTTAGGGGGGGGTCCAAACCTCGAACCACAACCACATTATTCATATTTTGCAGAAAAAATGCAACATATTGATCATAAAAACTACATAACAATTAAATATACGTTAAGCACCGAGAAAAATTGCTTCATACTGTAACGTGTGGCCAGGTGGCAAAAACACACCTGCCACACGGGTCGTGGGTACAAGGGTAACAAACTCTAATTCTGTTTACATCGATGTATATTTCTATGAATGATGTCACATGTATATGATAAACTCAAAATATATATATAATTCAGATGACTAGAAGATGAACAGATGTATCTATAGTATCAAACTTCAGTCTGAAATAAACAATAAACCAAAATAACCTATAGTGTTTATCAACACAAATTATCTATACACAAAGCTCTTATTAAACAATTGTTCTTTGTAGACATTAATGTTATGACACAAAACATCATTTTCATTCAAGTCATTACATAAAAATAATAAGTACAATTTAAATATGAAAGAAAAAAGCATACAAGTAAACAAGTGAGAATACATTAAATTACTTACAGGAAAACGGCTTCCCATACTTATACAAGTCAATACTAACACACACCACGTGAAGTCAACATACAGTGCTGTAATAAAATAAATGAACATGCATAGGTTAGGAAATGAATGTTAAATGTAGAATATATTACGGTACTAGAAACTACCCAACAAGTATAAACTACACATGTAAACATACAGTAAACCGACTATAAAAATCCACAAAACTACAATCACTGAACTTCTACATAAATATAAACAAAACTACTATGTACTAATTAAAATTCAACTCCAATCCAGCCAACACCAAACTGTAAAACCAGCATCATAATTTCACTGTAAATAGGAGTGATATACCAAAGATGAGAACAGGAGTGATAGAAATAGGTAGAATGGGCTGAATGATTTTAACAGTTAAATGAATAATCAATGAAAATGAATGATTATTAATAGTTCAATGAATAATGTATGAAAATGAATGATTATTAGAAAAGTATTCATGCAATGTTAATATCTTAATTCAAGTGACTGTGCAGTGACTCACTCAAAAAACATCTGCTCGCTCGCAAAAAATACTCATTACATGTAAATAAAGACAAATTTCAATGAAAAAAATACTATCAAAATTAGAAGAAGACAAATTTCAATGTAAAAAAAAATTACAAAACTAAATAGAAAAAAAAAATAATAAAGAAAAGAAAATGTATCAGAGTCCTAAGTAATGAGTACTCAAATTAAATAAATAAGTCACTTTTGTTGGAAAGTTCTTGTAGAGCTGGATAAAGTTTCACAAACCATAATAGACGTCAAAGAAGATTCCTCACTGGGGGCTCCAAATGTAACGTGTGGCCAGGTGGCCAAAACACACCTGCCACACGGGTCGTGGGTACAAGGGTAACAAACTCTAATTCTGTTTACATCGATGTATATTTCTATGAATGATGTCACATGTATATGATAAACTCAATATATATATATAATTCAGATGACTAGAAGATGAACAGATGTATCTATAGTATCAAACTTCAGTCTGAAATAAACAATAAACCAAAATAACCTATAGTGTTTATCAACACAAATTATCTATACACAAAGCTCTTATTAAACAATTGTTCTTTGTAGACATTAATGTTATGACACAAAACATCATTTTCATTCAAGTCATTACATAAAAATAATAAGTACAATTTAAATATGAAAGAAAAAAACATACAAGTAAACAAGTGAGAATACATTAAATTACTTACAGGAAAACGGCTTCCCATACTTATACAAGTCAATACTAACACACACCACGTGAAGTCAACATACAGTGCTGTAATAAAATAAATGAACATGCATAGGTTAGGAAATGAATGTTAAATGTAGAATGTCAGCCCGGTTGAGAGAAAGCGAAGAAAGGACAAGATAAACGACTTCAAAATAAACCACGAATAAAATAAACCATGAACAGAAACAGCCACAAACGAAAGAAGTCTAAAATAATTAATTTCTACTTACAAACTACACGAAAGACCTAACGAAAGAGAACTACACCCTGCTTTGACGAATATTGTACCCAGACAACTTTTAAAACCGGTTGCACAGCCTTTTATAGATTACACGCTGTGTTCGCTACATTACTAAAACATGTTCTTAATACCTAAGCTAGTAAGAGTATTGGTTCCTGATGAATAAAGTCGAGGAACAAGGTTCCTAAAACTAGCACCGCTACAATACCACTTAAAAATTTCTTTGAAGTAAGAAATACACTATTGGACATGTACATTTTCTAAATTCTAGGGGGGCAGACCCCCCTCCCGCTGGATCTGCCCATGTGAGGCATATGAAGGCATATGAAGACAATATCGTTGTACTTTTCTGTCTTTTTAAAAAGTAGATGATACAATAATCCGCATTATTTGAAAGCTAAGGCTAAAAATATGCCAACATTACGTAGTCTGGTGTCAAAATGTTTATGCAAAACTATTACAGAAAACACGACAGGTTTAAGTTTAACACGCCTGCTCAACTTCCTCAAGTTTTTTCTAATATTTCCTTCAAACCAGCCAAAATCAGTAAAGAGAAGATTTTCATGTGATAATGCAGAGTTTTACATTCACATTTCTATATCCAGTACCAATTTATATGATATATTTCAATAAAAGATTATTATCTGTAATTTACCATTTCGACGTAATTTTTCGCTTTAAATTCCCTTGCAGATTCATTATAGTAATCTTATACAGATTCTTATAAAAAATTTTAGAAACGGTAAAATTTCTTCAATATTTCATATCATGGGCAGGCAGAAAAAACTGCATTTTTTTTTTAAAACTGGTTGCATGTGTCTTACTAACTTTAAACTTGAGATATTAGCTTTTAAAGATAGAGCAATTTTTTGAACACTCAAAAACGCGGATTTTTGCTTGGGGGTACATGTATACAAAGCACTATATTTTTACAAGTATTTGTCCAAAGTGTAATCTGATTGTACTGGTTTATCATGACATGATTGTGTAACAGGAAAATTGATTAAAGTGTTAATATAAAACTACAGAATTTGAAAACAATGTAGTTGTTTTTTATTTGTTGTCACAGCACAATTTACGGTCCCTTCGAACATCAAGGGTCACGTTATAAAAATGCACATAACTTCAGTTACGAACAGTAAACTTTCCATAAAATTCACCTTTCAATGTCTTTAATAATACAGATTAAGAAACAATATCATAATAAGATTGTGGAAGGTCACCATTACAGTTCCAGAACCTTAAACATTTTCGCGTACATATATGCACCTATATTCAGCATTTTTGTTTACGAGGCATGACATATTAAGTATGCTAAATTCATTCGTGATGTCTTTATTTAGAATTCATAGCTTGTAGATTTTAACAAAACGTTGTAATATAAACAGTTAAATATCAGATGCAAGTAATGAAAGTCTAACTATTTTAAACATAGATAATGTAAACCTTTCCAACCACCATACTCTTGCAAGACATGCAATGCATTTAAAATACTATTCGGGCAAGCATTGAATGCCAAACTAATTGTAAGACAGTAAGAGAATGTCAAGCATATTGTAAGGCGTACATCATTCGTCAATAGCCATTTTAAGCGATTTTTAGAGCAGTTTAATATAGAAATTGTTGTAAATTTACCAAACGGACAATAGCTGACTGATCCGTGCTATACAATTCAAGTAATGCTTTTGGACTTACACACATTCAAAAAGTTGTTAACCCAATTTTTGAGCAATGGGTACTTTTATTGCATACTAGTAATACATTTTACATACTATCTTATTTCTAAGTTAGCCAAAACGGGCATCATAGTTTGCAATGCAATTTTGCAGTTTTTATTCAAATTAAATGACGCTCTTCTCCAAACTCTGATAACGGTCAAAAAGATATGAGATTTCGTATGAATCTCATAACTATACCCTTATACCCTCCACTAATTATCCGCTTATCACTTATTATTAAATCTTTACTGATGCACAATATCTTTATTTCGAAAATAATAAAAAAGAATGGACCAAAAGAGAAAAAATCAACATTCAAGGTTCGATGTTTCAAGCACAACAGTCTAACCGTTTACGCTATAGAGTCCACCAATAAAATACGTTGGGCATTTAGTACTCTAATGTAATTTCGTTGGTTTAAGTTTGAGTCGCTTATATCAACCCTAAATTTATACTTATATAAGAAAGGCTTCGTGAAATCCACTTAAAATATTTTATAAGATACTCATAGTTACGACCAAATATTAAAGACAATCTAAAATTTAATTAAGTGATGAGAGCGTTCGTGAAACCGGACCCAGAACGGGTTGAAGTCACATAACTAGTTATCGATATTTCAAAGGAAGAATGCCGGTTACTTATTGAAATTATTTAAACAAAATTAACTAGGGAATTTCCGGCGCAGCTGTCTAAGCCAACTTTTCACCTATATTTCAACCAATACAATTTGCTCTACCATAGCTATTTGTCCAGTGAAAATCCTTTACGGTATAAAGAAATGGATAAAACACGAGGCACCATCGGATATTTGTGATAAACAGGCGCGTAGCACGTACAGTAGCTGTTGACTATTTACTCTGTGTAAAACTATGCTAATTTATCACACATTCGATGTGGTACGCCCCTTGCGGTATAACTAAACTGCGAACATGACACAGCACACGCTCGGAATGGGTTTTCATTTTGTCATAATTATGTAGGCCTGTATTGAGCATTTGTATCAAATTATTTTATGTTCGCCCGAAAAGTAAAAGATGTTTTAAATTTTAGACTTGGACAGATTTTCCAAATTGTCTAAATCAGCGATGTGGAAATATATTCTGACAAAAAATGTCAGTTGAAGCTAAATTGCAATTTCGGACAAACTACATTTGACTTATAATTACTACATGTACGCCGTGCATGACCAACATTTATACTTCAAACCGTTGAAAGTGAACCCAGCAGAACGCCGAATATCTTTTTTAAAGACATTTCTTGTTATGTATTTTGATGAAACAACAAGACTGCTTGATACTGCCAGATCTTGTTACCAAGGGGACTATGTATTCACGCGTTGGTATTATTTAATCTTATAACATACATCTGTGCTGAATCTAACTGCGCATGACCGTCGAATGTGTACGGCCGCGACATGCTTTGATGTGTTTTAAAATATGTCGCTTTCTAAGACCTGAATTGCTAAGGCAACTCATGTCAATATAACAAGCAGATATAAACGAATAAATACTTTAATTTCTAGATCGATTTTAGAGATGACAATCATTCCAACAGAAAATTGATTTATTAATTTTACCTATTCCATTAATTCTAATTTTAGGCCTAATACACATTCGTCACATAATCGCATCAAAATCCGACGGTGTTTTATAAATATTATTTTTTTTTGTATTATAACACATTGCAATCATACCTTTATTTAATTCCTTCACTCTCCTCTTAATCTTGATACACGTAAACAACAATAAATGGGACTTTTGCCTTGGGTTGCCTTTTTCGCTTAAATATACACCTATATTCAGCATTTTTGTTTACAAAGGATGACATATTAAGTATGATAAATTAATTCGTGATGTTTTTATTTAAGATTCATAGCTTGTATATTTAAACAAAAATTTGTGATATAAACAGTTAAATATTTTCAGACGCAAGTGATGAAAGTCGAACCATTAAAAAATAGATAATGTAAACGTTCCTAACCACCATACTTTTGCAATCTGCAAATCTCAAACCTATTGTAAGACAGTGAGAGAATGTTAAGCATATTTTAAGGCAGGTAACATTCTTCAAAAACCATTTTAAGTGATTTTCGAACTGTTTAATGTAGGAATTGTTGTCACTCTACCAAACGGACAATAACTGACTGATCGAGCACTACAATTCAAGTAATACTTTTGTGTAACTGCCTGGAACATTAACATGCATTCAAAAAGTTGTAAACCAAATACATGTATTTAGCAAAGGGTACTTTTTTCACATACTAGTTATACATTTCACCTTGTTTGTAAGTAGTTATACATACCACCTTGTTTTTAAGTTAGCCAAGACGGGCATCATGGTTTGCATTGCAATTTGCAGTTTTGTTTTTTTTCAATTAAAAAAAAAGCTCGTCTCCAATCTTTGATAATGGCCCAAAATATATGAGATTTCGTATGAATTTTATAGCTATTCGGTAGTATCCTCCAGTAATTACCTACTTATAACATATTATTCATCTTCGCTGATGCACACTATTGTAATTTCGGAAAAGTATGAACTCTGCTAGTACAGCAATGAAGTGAAGGTAAGGTAATTGTGCATAATGAAAAAAAATACAAATAATTGACAAAAAAAGAATGGACCAAAAGTGAAAAAATCAACATTCACGGTTCGAACCTATGCCACACAAAAACAATGTTTCAAGCACAACAGTCTAGCCGTTAACGCTATAGAGTATATCAATAAAACACGATGGACATCTAGTACTCTTAGGTAATTTTGTTTGCTAAAGTTTGGGTCGCTTACATCAATCCCTCGCGGGACAAAGATACGACAGATTCATCTGTCGCATGATTGTATTTTCGCTCTTTCGCCTTCGCTCACACATGCGCAGAAGACTATTAAAGGTGTACGCATGTGTAAGCGGAAGCCGAAAATGCGAAAACGCAATTATACGACAAAGTACATCTGTCGTATCTTTGTCCCGCGAGGCGTCACACGAAAACACAATCATACGACAAATGTCTGTTTGTCCTATCATCGTCCCTCGGGTTATGAGACGAAAACACAAAGATGCGTCAAAATAAAGGCAAAAACACGACGCGAAAATGTGTCGTACCTTTGTAAAAGTTTTGTCGTAAAAGTACATTATTGTATTGCGCATCCTCAGGCAAAAACACGACAGAAGATTAAAATGTCGTATGATTGTGTTTTTGCATGGCGCAACGCGGGACGATGCTACGACAAAAAGACCACTTTGTCGTATTTTCGTGTTTTCGTGTGGCGCCCCGCGGGACAACAATGCGACATGGCATAAATCAGCCACCATAATATGATCCAATTACAATGTAATTGCATAATACACATTGAACAAATAGTCCCATACCGGGGTCTATTAAAACATCCATTCTTACCGTCCTATCACCGTAGAGAGTTATCGTTTTCCAAAACATTTCTAGAGACTGCAAATTTGACTTTTTATACGTGCACAGAACGTGTAAAGTAATATTTATTTTTTAAAAACACGAACGCAGAAAAAAATTTGTTTATTAAAACAAAAGAAAGGTCAATATTGATGACATTATAAACACGTTTTCGAAAATAGCGTCACGTTCTACTTTCAGTTTCAAACAAGGCCAACATTTTTATGCATGAAGTTTGCAGCGCTCATTAGATCAAAGAATTAGCTTGTGTGTTGACAATTATCACAATTATTTCTCATTAATTGTTTAAATTTCACAGTTTTAACTGTAACAACCTTTACTCTGATGACCTAAGTATATTGGTTGTTTTTATGGCGAAAATGCCGGAAAATGCTCGGATTTTAACAGGTACGTAAACAAAAACGACTGTTTCGCAGTTTTACTTGATCAAAATTAATAATTGCATTTAAGGGCTGAATTTAGGATGTTAAAGAGAAAGAAAATCGATTTGCCCATTATTTGTATGCATTTGACGACATTTGAATAAAAGTCCATCAGTTAAACTCGTCCCGATGACAGATTAATGTTGTATGAAAATGACGAATTTTGGAATGTCAGGACGGCTTCAAAGTGGGTAATCAACATTTGTCTTAAGAGACCATTGTCTTAAACGACCACTTTTAGTCTCTCCCTTGGATGGTCGCTTAACACAAGATCTACTGTATATATATGTATACACATTTAACTGAACTAATATCAATTAATATGCTAACAAAAATAACTCGCCAATACCTTTCGATCTTCTAAACACTAACTTTCAACTTGTGCGTACTGCTTGAAAGGAGAGACAATTCCAGGAATTTAATGACACACTTTAGATTTCCATATAAGTTTTGGTACCGTTGTAAAATTGAAGATATTTCTGATTCGGATCTACACTTTATTTGACGTCATTATTGCTAATAACGTTACCATGATGTTGTAAACATGACGACCGCGTGCACTTTTTACGTCAGTCGACAACGGAAAAAAACTTCTATAATGTGTTGCTAAATCTTTATTTTCCGCGCCACAACAAGAAATTATACATCATTTTAAAGCTTACATCATTATCTACCACTTGAACAGTGTAAATATACATTTTCTCTTAAAACTTTTCGAGGAGACAAAAAATCCGAATTGGCAACATCAGAAAAAATCCAGAATAAATGCCTTAAAACAGGTTTTATGAAAAATCTGCCCGATAAATTTTTGCTAAGTTTTGATATGATGTAAAGTATTGTATATACTTTTATACAGCAGAATTTGAGAAAAGTTGTCTGTACGGTTTTTCCGCTGTATGCGTTCAAGTATTATCAGTAAGACGTCAAGTACGTCATTCTGACGTCAAGATAAAGGATTGTTTTTGTCATAACCACCAGTGCTTGGTCATGATTTTTTAAGTGCAAAATGCTCAGAAACATCAAAATGTATAAAAATTGTATAATTTTAACATACGTATCAAAATCGTAGCATAGATTCAAACAAACAATTTTATACTAAGTAAGCCTTTGTACATCCGTAGATACATTTATAAATACATCCAATAGACTTAATTTGGAACTTAAATTTGTGGGTGTTTCCGTCCATGCACAGTAGGCCAAAAAAGTTTCTTGCACATTATTGTTGGAAAACACACACTATCGATTTAACTGTATTGTTCTTTGTGGTCTGATGATGCTCAACAAAATAGACAACTCTGTACATCTTTAATGATTTTGCCGCTGAATTCCATTATATTATTTAATATAGACATGTTTTTGTGGTCGCCTTCAAACGGAAACTATTTATGCCTTGCTAAAAGACGCAACCAATGCCGAACGTCGTAATTGCTCTGTCGAAATGTTTATAACGGTCGACGTAAGCTGAATAGGAGAGTCGTCCATCGAAAAATACTTACTTATAATCGTTGATAACCTGCAAAAGCTCTAATATAGTTTATATCAGTTTAATTTTCCGAATACACTTAAAATAGGACATAGCATTTACAATAGGTAAGTCCCTCGAGTCTTTACTTGGTCCATTTTCAAAGATCGTTGTCCACATGATTTTTCTTTTTAACAGGCAATGTAGATAAAAATTTGAACCTGCAATAAAATGTGTGAAACAAAAAAATTGTCGAATCAACTAGCCCTGTAAATGGTTGGTATGGGAAAATTGATTCTATGTCGGGTCACTGCAAGACTTGAAAATACATTTATAGCAGAATGTCATACAAAATATGGATAACTCTATTATTGGAGAACTTCGTAAACGCGTATAAAGATTCGTATAGGACCTTTATCACGGTGTATAAACGAAAACGAAACTGTACAATCGCTGTTGATCGGTATTTTATGATTTTCCTCTATACCCAACCTAAACACTGAAAACTGAAGTAAAATAAGATTAAATTCTGTACGATGTCTGTTGATGTGATGTGAAATGATGTGTACGACGTCCGTTGATGTGTTTGTCCGACTTCTGTTGATGCAAATTGTTGATTTGTTACATTCTGTACGATGTCTATTGATATTAATTTATGATAATATACTTGTTTCTTTATCATTTCCGCCACCGAAGTAAAGAAGTAGACCATGTTGTGAAGATGTGCGTAAAGAATATAACCTCTGGTAGAATTTTAGATAAGGGAGATATTTCACTTTAATTTTGTACAATAACAATTGTAAGCTTGAGAGCAGTAGATACACAAACATTTTCATACACTGACTACAAAAAGAAAGTATACAGTCCATTAAATTTTATTTTTTCTGCGTTATATCGTATTTTATGAATTTGTAATTTTATTTTACATAGTGGAAAAAACATGCAAAACATTTATTTATATTTCAATACAATAACAACAAATTCAATATACTTGAATTATTAAATTTCAATCAAAATTACAGGAGAGGGCCGTTAAGGCCTGTCCACGACGGCAATACAAATAACACTTAAACACAGTCAGTATTTGGTGTAACCCCTTACAACAATCCTGCGTGGCATACCTCTAACCAGCCTCTAGTACTTCTCCACAGTGGTTCTGGACTAGTCCGTTTAAAGATTAGCCTCCAGCTCTGTAAGGTTACGTGAGCGATATTGTCGCACAGCTGTTTTCAACTTAAACCACAAGTGTTCAATAGGGTTTAAGTCTGGGCTCTGTGGGGCCAACATATCAGTTCCATGATGTCATTATTCTCTTTCTGTTTATGTGATCATTCATTCTCCTGCGAACGTAAACACCACCATCATTCTGGAAGAGAGTGAATCTTGACTTATCTGTACACAGAACAGCACATCAGTCTACCCTGGTCCAGTTTGCATGATTGTTGGCAAATTCCATCCGTTTTGCACGATGAACAGCTGTCAGGAGTGGTTTCTTCACTGCTCTTCTGCCATTGAGACGAACACATTGCAAACGCCGTCAAACATTGGAATTGTTGGTCTGAACTCCATGCTCCTGTCAAGCAGCCATCATAGCAGAAATGCACTCTCGACGGTTCTGGATGCTTAACCGTGCTAAATGCCGATCGTCCTCAGAACAAGACACCCTTGGTTGACCCGATCTAGGCCGGTCGTCATAGCTGTTGGTCTGCTGACGATGCCTTACGGTCTGGTACACTGTCATTCTGCAATAGAAAAAATGTTTTACTTGGGTCAAATAGGCAAACGTGTAATGCACTTAGTTTCAGGTTCAATCTGATAATAACCCAATCAAATTTTCCGCTTGAGTACTCGCTAATCCTGTACAACAACGCCCTACTGGATATCTGTTTACGATGTTTTTTTAAGGTCAAAGCAACAATGAAAGTGAAAGAAGAAAGTAAATACTAAGCAAAACCTCACCTTGTAACTCCCTTTCTTCAGCAAACTTGGCAACAAGCTCCCATTGCTGGAACGTGGCCGCACACTCAGCCCTCGGTTCAATTGTTAGTCACATTATCACTTTTCTTCTTGAAAATAAGTGTCAGCAAAAGTGAATTGCTGCTAATACCATTATTTTGAGGCATTTCATTCATTTGATGAGTACCTAAAGTAAACAAAATTTTACCCCCCCCCCCTCATAGCAGAAAATTTCCTTCTAACCTATGAAATTGTGTACCTTAAGGAAATTACCCCTTTAATTTTTTTAATTTAATATACTCCTTTAATGGACAATTATCTCCCTTCTTAAAATGTAATGTTTCGGCCTTCCCATGCAGAAAAACTGATGTTTGGTCATATTTTGTCTGTAAAATTCGTTTTAGACACTGTATGCTTTAATTAGGTGGGCACAAACAAAGGGTACGAAAGTACAATTAAGTTAAATATAACCTGTTTTATAAATTATGCATTGCTTAAGATAGTGGTACATGACTAAACACTTAAAACGCAATAATATCATATTAAATCACACAATTAAATCAAACGAAGTCGTACAATACTTTTACATTAAATCGTTAGTAGTCGTACACAATCATTTGTTGAAGTCGTACAGTATGTCGGCGAATGCACACGACATAAGCGTCAAGTTTACACATAAATGCATTCAACATTCTGATAAATTATTGATATAATACAATAAATAATTTATTTATACCAAAAAAAGTCTTCATACAATAACATGAATGTGATTTGTTTTCTCGAAATCGAGTTTACAAGACAAGCTATGGATGTCAACAAAGCAAAATAGTTGGTGATTTGGAAGTGATTGTTAACGTTTTTACAATAAAAGAACGACATGGAATCATCAAAAATGCTGCAAATAGTTTATCACAAGCTAAGGTTTATTTTGAAAATCTGTCTATGTACTAGAAGATTTGTTATCCCATAAAAACTAATAAATTGTACTTCTGTATAAATTCACTACCAATCGCAATCACTGATGTCGTACAGTCGTTTATACACCGTGTTATAAACTACATACATGTTTTTAAAACTTTAAACATTATCAATGTATGGATTAAACTTGCTAATCTTTAAAATCTTGCTAAAAAGATGGCGGACAAGAGAGTCGTTACTTCTATTTTATTAGAAGAATTCGGAGACGAGGACTTGTTTTATTGTTTACTTGTTTTTTTTTAAATGTATTGATCTAAATTAACGGGAGTAATACCGCCGACTTCGTTAAATAGATTTTATCCGGAATTCAGATTTATGGGTTTTTCCGTCCGTGCACCGGCGGTACAAAAAAGGTTTTCTATACATTATTGCTAAACAGCACGAACTATGGATTATTGTCCATTTTACACGTGTTTTCATTGTAACAGTGAAAGTTTGTTTGTACCGGAGGGGAAAACCCAAATATCTGAATTCCGGATATAGTCTATTCGCAATGGCAGTTACTAATTTGCAAAATGTACTTGATCTTTTTTGTTTCAGGTTGTTTCATACTCGCGTACTATATACTTACACCGTAAGCTGTTAGCCTTAAACGTTTTCCGCTAACAGGCCGTTCAATAATGACTGTTAGCGAACGTTACGAAACGTTCGTGGTAATTGAACGTCCTACTGAAACTAGCTGACAAATCAGGATATGACGTGTAGGTAAAGTTTAGACCAGACAACGACAATAGGCCGTTTTATAAAAACTCGTCCATGCCCAGAGTTATTTAAACATAAATAGCTCAGAGTGAAGTTTTATATCGTAGTACACTCTGGACTGTAAATGCTTATAAAGTTAACGATTATAAACAGTTTGGCTGGTTTTTAAAATTGTTAATTTTAGGCATACGTTAAGCATACACATAAATATTTAACATATCAGATATGGATTATTTAAAGACATTAACACTAGTAACGCTTATTGTTATACTGGTGTCTTTAGCAATTGTTGTCATAACAGTTTTGACAATGGTTGATATGTCGTCTGTTTTAATAACGGACATTTGCCTGCAGAGAAAAAATGGAAACTTGGATTGCAAACCTTCAATGTCTGTGTTGCCTGGATATTTGAGCATGGTAAGTATTTTGTTTTGCTAGTGAATAAAGGATTGTGAAAAAGTTTGGATTTTACACAAAAAATGGCATAAGTGATTTCTCGTTTTATTGTCCGTTAGAAAGCATATTTTCAATAATAAAGATGTTTATGACCTGATTTTCTTTTGAAAATTCTCAAATACATATTTAAACAGTAAACGTACTTTGTAAAACCAAAATTCCATTAAACGTATTAAGTTTACAAAAATCTCTAAGTTGCATTAAAATCTCAATAAAATATTAATCCATTTTAAAACTCCATCTATGACTGGGCCTGGTTTCACGAATGCATTCCTATCTTAAATTTCTAAATTTACCTTAAACTTTCTATTTTTAGTATGTTAAAGTTAAAGTGCATTTTACAAACATTTTTCATTTTAATCCGTTCTTAAATCGTCTAAGTTATGAGTAAAAAATTAATCGAGTGAGTGGGTAGATTTAACGAATGTAAACATTACTTAAATATAAACAAATGGTTAATATTCGTCTTAATATATGTTTGACTGGCTATAAAAGATGGAAATTCCGACGAAGTGGCACTTAGTATTGTCTAATATATTATTATATCAGAGTTACAGATTTTCATCTGCTACGATTTATTTCATCGTTGATCTCATTCGTCCCCTCACGTCTGAGACGGATTTGACAGTTTCAGTACTACTTCAATACTTAGTTGAGCTGAGTTTCTGTATTATTATATGATAATTAATGCGCCGATGGCGCTGTCAGGAAATGGATTAAACAGGGCAAAATTTGTCCAAATACATACAGAGAAGTTGGACTATTTATTTTTTTGTAATTTACAAACAAACTGCATTATGAAGGATCAGCGAAGTAACATTGATACTGTCCACAGAAGAAATCAGTACACATGTATATGTTCAATTTATAGACGCAAGAAATTGCAGGCCTGTCTATTTTTAGCGCATTGGTGTTACAGTCGACAAGAACAAGGCCCAGTTTTGCGAACGCATTCCTATCTTAAATTTCTAGATTAACCTTAAATTTTCTATTTTAGCATTTTTAAGTCAAAGTGCGTTTTACAAACATTTTACAATTTAATCCGTTCTTTAATAGTCTAAGTTATGAGTAAAAATTTAATCAAGTGAATGGGTAGATTAAACTAAGGTAAACATGACTTAAATATAAACAAATGGTTATCGTTCGTCTAAATATTAATTTATATTTGACTGTCTATAGAGTACCTAGACGGCGGGAATTCCGACAAAGGGACACTTTGTGTGTAAGATAGAATATATCAGAATTACAGATTTTCACCCGCTACGAGCGTACAATTTATTTCATCGTTGAACTTACTCGTCTCCTCACGTACATGTATAAGTCGAAATATGACAGTTTCCGCACCACTTCAAGACTTAGCGTAAGCGAAGTTGAGTTTCAGTATTATTATAACTTGCAGGTTAAAACGAATAAATACTTCAACATCTAGATCTATCGTCATTCTGTTGGTTAAAACTAGTTTTATCAATAATTCTAATTTCAAAACCCATTCGCACTGTAATCCTAATGTGCATGTTTCATCATTATTATTATTATCATATTATCAAACATTGCAATCATACCTTTATTCAATTCCTTCATTATTCCCTAAATCTAAATACATGTAAAGGTTCTGGAACTGTTAATAACTTCGGTAAACTTCGACACTCGGCATAATCCGATTTTGCCCGAAAAACTGTCGTCGTCAAGTTTCGTAATTGCTATTTTTAGTAATTTTCACCTCGCGACCCGGTTTTTTCATGACGTCGTAGCGTAACACATTTTCCGAAAAAGGCAAAACCAGAATCTAGACAGCGTGATCGTCGAGGTCGTTATTAATGACATTAATAATGTAAAAGTAATGGTTTATTGACATAACAATGTTACATCGTATAGGATCATAACTATTGGGTTAATTCTGTGTGGGCAGGTGTAAAATGTACTGTTTGATCTTGTATTTGCGATTTAAATTCGCCATCACAACTGCTTGAAGATATCATCTCAAAGTTAAATACAAATACTATGACGCACAGCACATCGCCATATTTAGCAATTTGGTATGCGGTAGAATACAGTGATGCTGGGGCGGATCCAGGATTTTTTCTAGGGGTCCGAACTTGTCTAAGGGGCCCGGTTTTTTCTATGGGGGAGGGTCCAAACCTCGAACCACAACCACATTTTTCACATTTTGCAGAAAAAATGCAACATATTGATAATAAAAACTACATAACCATTAAATATACGTTAAACACCGAGGAAAATTGTTTCATACTACTTAAAAATTACTTTCAAGCAAGAAATGCACTACTGGACATGAACATTTTCTAAATTTTAGGGGGGGGGGTAGACGCCCCTGACCCCCCCCCTCCCGCCGGATCCGCCCATTTGTGGCATATGAATGCATATGAAGACAATATCGTTGTACTTTTCTGTCTTTTTAAAAAGTAATTGTTACAATAATCAGCATTACGTGAAAGCTAAGGCTAAAAATATGTCAACATTACTTAGTCTGGTGTCAAAATGTGTATGCAAAACTATCACAGAAAACACGACATGATAAGGTTTAACACGCCTGCTCAACTTCCTCTGGTATTTTCTGGCTGGTCAGAATAGACTTTTAAATGTGTTTATGAGTCAAAACTGTGATAGTCAACCAAGAGTCTCTAAAACAAAAAGTGTTTGACTCCGTTATTCCTAACTTGTCAGAATGTTTTACGAAAAACGTGTGAAGTTGAAAGTTTCTAATATTTCCCTCAAACCAGCCAAAATCAGTAAAGAGAAGATTTTCATATGATAATGCAGATTTCTACATTCATATTTCTATATCCAGTACCAATTTAGATGATATATTTCAATAAAAAAGTATTATCTGTAATTTACCATTTTGACGTAATTTTTCGCTATAAATTCTCTTGCAGTTTCATTATAGTAATCTTATACAAATTCTTATAAACAATTTAGAAAGGTAAATTTCTTCAATATATCATATCATGGACAGAAAAGATTGCAAAAAAATTTAAAACTGATTGCATGTGTCTAACTAACTTTAAACTTGAGATATTAGCTTTTAAAGATTTTTAAACACTATCAAAATATCGGATTTTTGCTTGGGGTACATGTATACAAAGCATTATATCTTATAAGTAATTATCCAAAGTGTAATATGATTGTACTGGTTTATCATGACATGATTGTGTAACAGGAAAATTGATTAAAATGTTAATATAAAACTGCAGAATTTGAAAACAAATGTTTGGTTTTTTTTTCATTTTTTTGTCACAGCACAATTTACTGTCCCTTCGATAAACCAAGGGTCACGTTATAAAAATGCACATAACTTCAGTTACGAACAGTAAACTTCCAAAAAAAATCATCTTTCAATGTCTTTAATAATACAGATTCAAGAAACAATATCATAATAAAGATTGTGGAAGGTCACCATTACCGTTCCAGAACCTTAACTACGAGAGATATGACCTCGTTGACATTTTCACGAACATATTTGCACCAATATTCAGCAGTTTTGTTTACGAGGCATGACATAATAAGTATGCTAAATTCATTCGTGATGTCTTTATTTAAAATTCATGGCTTGTAGATTTTAACATTCTTTTGTAATATAAACAGTTAAATATTTTCAGATGCAAGTAATGAAAGTAGAACTATTTTAAACATAGATAATGTAAACGTTTCCAACCACCATACTCTTGCAAGACACGCAATGCATTTAAAAACACTATTCGGGCAAGCATTGAATGACAAACTTATTGTATGACTGTAAGAGAATGTCAAGCATATTGTAAGACGTACATAATTCGTCAATAGCCATTTTTAGCGATTTTCGAACAGTTTAATATAGAAATTGTTGTAAATTTACCAAATGGACTGATCCGTGCAATACAATTCAAGTAATGCTTTTGGACTTACACACCTTCAAAAAGTTGTTAACCAAATATTTGAGCAATGGGTACATACTTGTAATGCATTTGACATTCCATCTTATTTTTAAGTTAGCCAAAACGGGCATCATAGTTTTCAATGCAATTTTGCAGTTTTTTATTCAAATTAAATAACTCTCGTCTCCAAACTTTGATAACTGCCAAAAAGATATGAGATTTCGTGTATGAATCTCATAACTATACCCTAATACCCTCCACCAATTACCTACTTATCACTTATTATTAAATCTTTACCGATACACAATATTTCAATTTCGAAAAATACTTGACTTAAAGTACAACAATGAACGTAATTGTGCTTAATACATTGTAGAAAAAAATAAATGATTGACAATAATAAAAGAACGGACCAAAGGTGAAAATATCAGCATTTACGGTTTGAATTTATGCCAGACAAAAACAATGTTTCAAGCACAACTGTCTAGCCGTTTACGCTATAGAGTCTATCAATAAAACACGTTGGACATCTAGCACTCTTAGGTAATTTTGTTGGCTTAAGTTTGGGTCGCTTATATCAATCCTACATTTATACTTAAGTAAAAAAGGCTTCGTGAAATCCAGTTAAAATATTTCATGAGATACTTAGAGTTAATGCCATAATATTTAATACAATCTTTAATTTATTTAAGTTATGAGAGCGTTCGTGAAACCGGACTCTTATGTCGTTACATGTTAAAATAGTCCATACACATACATGTAGCTTATCTGAAAGTTTATTTATTTATTTTTTTTTCTTTAACGTCGCATTCATAGTTTCATATATATAGGTCATATACACGACGGCCAGCTCTTCCTACTATAGGTTTCCTGGACACTTTTTTATCACCAGTACTAACTTACCCTACCACGAGGCCGACAACTCATGTATAGGGTATGACCTGCCGCGACCGGGATTCGAACCCGGATCTCCAGATTCGAAGTCAGACATGCTAACCACTACGCCACGGCCGCGGCTACGTAGCTTATCTGAGGGTAAAATAAATGAGTATACGAATATTTATTGGATGTGTATATACAGCGGCGTATAATATCAAAATTGCGAGTATAGAAATTTAAACTTTTTACCCAAGTAGAGAAACATAAGTTCAGCAATCGTCATGACAAAAATAAACCTATATGATTTCAATGATTACGTTAATTTCAGAGTATATCCGAAGAACATCAACGTATCCGTACAAGAGAACAAGCAAAAATGGATAAGTATTTTAATGACGAAGAAAATAGAGAGCACATTAAAGCCATTTATAGCAATGACTACTGGGAAATGAAACCGGCAGGCAGAGTTACCGGTGAAAGAATAGATAAACCACTTAAACGTAGGATAATATTTTTAAAACTTTTATTATAACGACTATGAAAGGTTTCACAATTTACTAATGTTTCACACAAAAAAGAGATTCGAATCTAGCTGTATGACCACAAAAACAATAAGCATACGACTTTGTCTGATCCTCGGTGGGGCTGTGGGGACATGTTTTTTATTCCAACTATTTTACTGTACGAAAATCGTCCGTAAAATGATCCTACAGTCTCATAGATATTGTTAAAATTAATATATTAACTAGTAGCCACTCTAACCATACTGAATCTAAAACTCCGAACATTAAAGACCAAGGCTCCAGCCTTTACACCTACTTTCTTACACAGTAATACATTTCCAGACAGAAAAGCCACAATAAACCGAGTCAAATGAGCGAGTTAATTATATAGCACTTCATTGTACATTATTGCCTTCATTCTACGACTTTAATTTAATGTCAAACTCTTCTGATGGTGACTAACAGATGCTTGATAATATACCCTTTATAAAGCATCACTATAAAAGAATTATAAATATATATTTTTCAGAAACCATTAAAAAAGGAATGGAGCCAGTTTTAAACTGGAAACACTCAGGAACCAGGCTTAGTGAAAGAAATGGCTATCTACAAGCTGGAGTTCGGTATTATAAGGGACGGCTAGTAGTTCCCAATTCTGGGTCGTACTTTGTATATTCATTTATTGACTTTTATGAAAATTGTAAGCGTGAAACAGGGGAACCAGACATCGAAGACATTAACAATCAATTAATACACGGCATCTACAGATTTAACATACTTGATGGCCAGGAAACAGAAGTAGTTTCCGGTCACCATCCTCATAAATTATCATTGAATCGAAATTTCAACACATACAGTAGTTACATCAATTCATTAATTCATCTTGCAGCAGGAGACGAAATCTCGGTAAAAGTCAGTAACATATCGAGCATCCGATATTCGGAAGAGAATTATTTCGGGCTATTTCTTGTGTAAAGTTATAATTGGTGGTGACTAGTTTTAACACAGAAATAACACTACTCGTTTTTTAATACATACACCTATCGTTTGAGATATAAACAGACTACTTTTAGATGAAGTGTATTTATTCATTTATTTATTTTATTGGAGTTAACACCGTGTCAACACAATTTAGGTCATTTTACATCGTCCAGTGCACCTAACCTAGCTTTCCTAGGATCCTTGTCTATAACCAGTACTCACCTAACCTTCCACTAGACCGGAAACCACTGCATATTATATTATCAATGGTGGAAAATTGACATTATTGTCAACTTTTCATGAAAGGGTATAACCTCCCCGGTTGGGGTTCGAACATGCACCCCCTCGGGCACGAGATTCCAAATACCGGCGCGCTACCAACTGAGCTATCGATCCGGGTAAATGAAGTGTAAAAGACATTAAAAAGTGCACGAGAAAAAGTAACGTTTAGACTATGTCTGCTGTGAGTATCCGAGTACTCGGATATTCGCGATCTTGACCAGAAAATTGAGTACGATTATTCGTCGCGTCCGAAATCATCGGATCGCGAAATATTTTTGGAAAATATGAAGGAATATTTTTAGCTTAATCAACTCTAAAATTGAGCCTTAATTTTTATGAAAATGTTTTATTTATGTATGGATTTGATTATCATGTTTCAAACTTTAAATTGATGCACTTTAAACAAAAATCTTAGCACTGAAAATGCCCATTAATCGTCTGGTAATAGAAATGTTTGGAGTACATGGTTTTCCATACAGTAAAAGTTTCCGTTATTCTTCACTTGCATTTGTTGTATTTTCTTGTATGCTTCTCAATTAACAAGTCACTCGTGGTTCGATTCGATGATAACTACACATTATTTGTGGTTCGGATCGGATCGCCACTAGCTCAACGAACCATAGCCCTAAGTTAGACCATCGATGTTGTTTCCAAAAAGGCAAAACAGAAAACTAAAACTCTCCAATTCTCTAACACTCTAAACTAATGATTGACTGAGAACTTCTGTATGTCTGATGTGGGTGAAGACGCCTGGCTAGCTCAGTTGGTAACACGCAAGTCTACTGATTAAGGGGTCATGGGATCGATTCCCGGGCGGGGCATACTTTCGTGGAGCTTGAAATTATTTCTGCGGCCATTCTCCCTCCCAAAGATTTTTAATTATGTTGGGCAGTTGTCATTCACTGACGAAAGCATGCGCTTAGTAGTTTGTTAACAGCTACATCCAAAGATTTAGCCATTTCAGGAGCAGTGAATAGGTTGACTGACCGCCGTTATATGATCTATTCAATGTATTGCTACGGCGTTTAACCCTACAAGAACAAACTGATGTGGGTGAAATTTGTTAATGTCTATCAGATGCTACTAACTTGTTCATTTTTAACTTGGCAAAACTGGCCCCTTTACGTCTAAGCATCCAAATGACGCTTAGATCTTCAAATGATAGGATCAGTTTCATTTATACCCGAACTGGGCATCCTAAATGATGCTTGGATCTTTAAATGGTAGGATCAGTTCCATTTAAACCCGGACTGAGCATCCCAAATGACGCTTGGATCTTTCAATTGATTGGATCAGTTCAGTGAAACCCGGACTAAGCATTCCAAATGACGCTTAGATCTTCAAATGATAGGATCAGTTTCATTGAAACCCGGAATGAGCATCCCAAATAACACCTGGATAATTAAATGATAGGATCAGTTTCATTTAAACCCGGACTGAGCATCTCAAATGACGCTTAGATCTTCAAATGATAGGATCAGTTTCATTTATACCCGAACTGGGCATCCCAAATGACGCTTGGATCTTTCAATTGATTGGATCAGTTCAGTGAAACCCGGACTAAGCATTCCAAATGACGCTTGGATCTTCAAATGATAGGATCAGTTTCATTGAAACCCGGACTGAGCATCCCAAATAACACCTGGATAATTAAATGATAGGATCAGTTTCATTCAAACCCGGACTGAGCATCTCAAATGACGCTTAGATCTTCAAATGATAGGATCAGTTTCATTGAAACCCGGACTGAGCATCCCGAATAACACTTGGATAATTAAATGATAGGATCAGTTTCATTTAAACCCGGACTGAGCATCCCAAATGATGCTTAGATCTTCAAATGATAGGATCAGTTTTGTTGAAACCTGAACTGAGCATCCCAAATGACGCCTGGATCTTCAAATGATAGGATCAGTTTCATTGAAACTATAAGTGTAACAATACGGTAAAAACCGTAGTGCAATATACTGCAATATGCGAAACCCACATCGCAATATATTGCATTTAGTATCGGTTTTCTTGCGTAGACAATCGAAGCAGTAATAAAAACACATTAAATGTCCTGATTGAATCAGCATCACATACTGTATAGCGGGTTATTTCTGCGGGGCAAAATTTCGCGTAAACAAGAGAGTTTTGTATTGGCGATGCTAAATATTGGCGGAAATTACTCTGAGCGCCAATTTTAAACCACCCGGTGAAAGATGGTCAAAGGTGCATAACTCTGTCTTTTCCAATAAAAAGGTCAATTTACCTGTATAAGCGGTCACTACCGACCGCGACTTTTCAAATTTTTGAATTATTTAAGTGTCACCAATGTTGCATAATATGAGCGGACGTGTGAAAAACCTACGCTTACACAGTAGATTATTTATTTCTATGACGATGTATTGACGGGACAAGTTTAATCATGTGATAAGAATCGCCATTAAATGTGAATGTTTTTGTTACAAATATTACCTGGGTGCCGCTAAGTTTGATTGATCGTTCGACAAATTGCATAAGTAAGCCCAACTCGCGAGAGTCTTATAATAATAACAGTTTGTTGTAATGAACAATCAAAATTTTTGCATGTTCGTTAATAGTCGTTGATAACGCCTTTGATTTTGTTAAAAATTATTGGTATTAAAGTTTGCGGCCACACTCTCCTTAAAAATCACCAATTTACCTGAATCCATTGGTCAAAGTCCAACAAATTTTAAAATTAACAGCTTGTCACAAACAATGTCTAATCAACGCACCTAGTACAATACAATACAATACAGTCTAGTTTAGTCCTTAAACGGACAAAATCAATTATAAAGCGTTGTCACGTGACGAAATTTGACAATAATTTTCTTTTGAATATCAATAAATAATAAGCTACATAAACACTAACTCCGCTCTTTTACTCAATTTGTTAAATTATGTGATGAGAAGTTTGTCTTCGGTTTGCTAGCAAGCACTTAAATTAATTGCAATACTAAAGATGACTTTGTGTTTTACGACAATCATATAAGTGTTTGAGCTAAACTCGTGAAGATTCGGAAATGACCGACATACGGGTTTATAAAGTAAACAAAATGGCGGCAGCGTCGTCGAGTTTCGTAACCGAGTTTTTATGGAACCTGTCGTCTAATTGTTAGAATGACTGTGTTGTCTGTCTGTATTTTCGTTTGCTACATACATAACTTGAATCAATTCCTTTGTGATATTCAAAATACTAAATTTTGTTCATTTATATAATAAATCTCACCAAATTCACTACATAATTTTTTATTTTATGGGAAATAATACATGCACATTTTAATGAATACAACATTTTTTAAGAGTAATGTCCCTTAGTAAACAATATGGCGGCGACTTAATACTGCGGAGGTTTGTATTCGCGGTGTTTATATTTGGCGCATTTTCATTTTCCGCCAATAAAGCCAAAATTAAACCCCCGCAGATAATACCCGCTATACAGTATATATCGTTTATGTAATTTTTTATTCGTGTCTCTTTAACATACGTTTGAATGAGTTTTGTAAAATAGATTACATGTAAGTAAATACATAGCTTGAAACAGACTCTCGATCAATCTGATAAAAACCCGCTCTAAAATTTTCCGCTCGCATACTCGCTAATTTAGATCTGGCCTTTTCAAACGAAAGTCACGTTCAGGTTACCTTTTTTCTAATCATAATTTTCATAACGAAATTGTTATGATACGTAACTTGTTTACATCGTCTACGTCACGCAATTTGAAATGAGCCGCCCAATCGCAGGCTGTACATAATACCGCTGTTAAAATAGCATGCAAAACTTTGTCTAAAAATAGAAATTACGAAATCAAAATGTGATTAATAGTATTTTCGTCTAGATGAAAGCTACGCATTGATTGGTCGAAACAAAGCTCATCTCGACGTGACCTTCCATGGAGAAAGTAGAGATCCTGTACGACAACGCTCTGCAGGATATCTGTTTACGGAGATTGACTCTCGAAGAGAATTGTCCTTATTTGAAAAAAATGTTTTGCCTACAAAACTTCAAAAGCGCAAATAAATTTCTAGTTTTCAACTAATTTATTTGTTCAATCCTTTGCATTTAAGAGTCTTGTAAAAACAATCAGCATGAAAAATACCCGCGTATAAAAAACTGGTTCGGTGAAAATCGAACCGGTTAAAACCACCAGAATTAGTATTGCAATATTAACCGGTATATTGGTTAACCGTTACACCCCTAATCTAAACCATTATTAAGCATCCACATTGAAGCTTGGATATTTAAATTGTCGTACCAGTTTCATTTGACCCGGATTAAGGATCCCTAAATTCTTCTTTGTTTTATTTGTAAATGATATATTATTATATGCAATAAACAGATGATTTAATTGTGTTTTACTCACTTTTTTAAAATGTGTATGATAAGATCCTTGATCAAAGGAGCTACGGTATCTCCTGTCTCCTATTTTCTATTTAAAGAAATGCTTTAAAATAACCAATAGTTCCACTATACAACAATCTGTTTTGTTGATGCCGAGAGCCAGCAACTACAAATTGGTTGACAATACCGATAACCTATATAAATATAAATGTAGCCAGCATTCACAAAGCACTAACAATATTCACAGTCGTCCATTTAACTTGCCATTTTGAAAAGTGCAACCACATAAGCAAATACATTTTTTTCATCCTTATGTAATTCTGAACTCAATTAACACCTATTAGATTATTCCACCCGAACTGATGACGTATACATCTGTATACCTTATGTATATTTTATTCCTAAAATCACAAAACGCACAATCAATTCTATTGTTTAAAAACAGATCATTGAAACGGAACATGTTTGTATGAACCGCATGAAAAACTTCGTTAATACTAGTTCCGGTCGTAGTACGTCTTTAAATTATTTCACTCAGCGGAAGTCGTCAGCGTAACATGGTTAAGATTTGTAGAATGCAAAACCACCATAATGTTTCTTCCTATAATACAATTAAAGCACTAAAAAGAAGTTTAAACGCTTTGGGATATTGATGTCCAGGCGCATGCGCAGAAACGACGGCCATCTTGAATTTCGAAGTGGAAATCGTGCTTTTTCGTGAATGGTAGACCATGCAGGTCATCTGTGCCAAATTTGGTGCTTGTATCACCAAGTGAAAGATTGTTGCAGGTATCGACCCCACTATCTGGATCAATGTACTACCAAAGGAATGGTAAGTCTGTTACTTATACGAGTTGTGGACATGGAGCAGTTATAAAAAATATAATCTCAATCTTGAAAATCTCTGACTAAGTTCTTAGCCGCGATAAGTTATATACATGTATTGGAGCGTATTGGTAAAGAAAAGTATACTGAAGCAGAGAAAATGCGCAATGAAAGGTGTTAATAATCGACGTTCCATAAAGGAAATAAATACAACAATAAAAACGTAGAAACCAAAATGATACATATAGATACCAATATGCTTTACGCAATATGAAACATGTAACCTGCGATTTCTAAAAAAAACTTATCTAAGCTATATTGATGAAGTTTGTTATATGAATATGCTGCAATATGTACATTTTGCACACCCTATTGTCTTTTTTCTGGCCAAAGATATTCTATCTATCATGGATACCGACGTAGTCACAATTTCACAAAACACTTAAATTCCGGTGTAAAAAATGTATAAAGTCATTGTTTGTTCAGGTAGAAAACAAATATTATTTTAGCTCCACATATCATGTATTACATGGTTTATTTCAGAATGTTATGGTTGGGTAAGAGGTTTTGGTAATAAGAATTTAAGAATATATCAGAATGCTGTAGATCGTGACACAGCTCAGTCAATATGTGAACTTAATAACGGACAGTTGGTAAAAAATAGACGACGCTGCATTGATGATCCAACTTTCAGACGTGTTAACATCATGCCCAAGTGAGTGCAAATCTGATTTAATCTCGATCTGAACTTATGTGCGTTCAAAATTGCCAGTTTTTATCTGACAAACTCACGTTTAGTAAAAATATTAATGCAATTATACAACAATGTATATGGAGAAGCTACTGGCTTTGTGATAGGATAGTTAAACTAAACCAGGGGAGCAGCCACCGTAAAATGACCTTAATGTTTGTTGACCCCGGTGTCAAATCCAATGAAATTTATTCGTATCTGCATACAATTGCATCAAACAATCTTATTTTTACTTCTTAAATACAAAACTTCAATATGTATTAAATTCTTTCTTTCTACATGTTATCAGTATTCTGGTATTAGCTATTGGACGGACGGTAAATATGACGGTGACACTGGCATTTATCGTTTCTCTGACGGTACAGCCGTACCTATGGACTCACCGGAATACTGGGAAGAGACAGCACCGGATAATAACGACGAGTGTTTCAGACTAAGATTTATACCACAGTCTAATATGTACCGTTGATATGACATGGCATGTCAGAGAGAATTCCGCTTTATCTGTGAATTTAAGTCTTAGATATTATAAAGGAAAGGACGTGGCAAAGTGATTACGACGTTAAATTGGAAACAATCGATTAACAGTGTATTCAAGCGTTTATTCAAATCCCACCCTGAACGCACCACTTTTCTTGAGCAAGATCTAACTTAACTGATTCCAGAGCAACTGTTTACGGACTGTATAATAATTGGGTTGATTTACCACGTGACATGTCAGCGGGAAGGTTGAAATTTTTCGCTCTGGTAAAAATTTGGATAAAAATTGGATTTAAAACAACTAAATACTTAAACTGGTGAATTAAACTTGTATTTTATGGACAATTAATGACATATTTAGTGCTACATGTAATTTTGAGTGCATAATTTGTAGTAAGATGAATAATAAAACGGATTTTGTGAAACCGGGTGTGGCGGTGAAAAACAGGTTCGAAAGTTTGAATGAACAAAGTATGTGTAGTGAAACTGTGTCAACACGAATATCGAGATCGGATTTTGTAAATATTTCTTTGGATAATAAACTTGTTTGTATGTTTGATGAATTAAGATTCATTAGGAATGAACAGGTAAACAATAGCCTTCTGTTTAACAAATTGCACGATGATATGAACACTATGAATTCCAAGGTGAATCAAGTTATCAAGCAAACCAACTCCCAATCACATTTGATGAAAACTCTTGTATATAAATCTATTGATGTCGAAGCTAGATCTAGAAGAAACAATTTAATATTTCGTGGATTTATTGAACGTGTTGGTGAGAACTGTAGTCATGTTATCAGAGACTTTTTACAAAATAGGCTTGGTTTAGAAGCTAGAGATATTTATATAGCCCGAGCGCATAGGCTCGGCAGAGTCAATACAAGACGTAATAGACCAATAATTGTGAACTTTCGTGACTATACGGACACTGAACTGATTATGTCTAATGTTAGGTTCCTGAAAGGCACGCCATTTTCTGTGGATTTTGACTTCCCGCGTGAAATTCAGGAGGCCCGTGGTCGATTATGGCCTCAACTGAAAGAGCTCAGGAGGGACTATCCTCGATCGAGAGTACAAATTGTCTACCCAGCAAAATTACTTCAAGATGGTCGAGTGGTTTGCGATGCATTACCTGATTGGAACCAGTACACAAGTTCCAATAGACTAACACAGCTTGATGATATCACCACTATAAAACCATCCTTAATACGCAACAACGGTGACAGAAGCCAATCCATTGATATTGAGCACAATACATCAGATAACCACCAACAAACGACTTCTTGGTCCTCAGCTATGGAAGTTCAACATACATATACACAACCCATTTCATCATCTGAAGTTTTATCTAACAGTACAGATAAAAGACCAGAACCAGCAACATCATCAACAATCAGCATTACTGAATCGACTCAGAAAGCACCTGAATGTTCAGTGAATCAGTCGTTTGATAGTGATTTAAATTCGTGCATTAATAGTTTATATAATGATGTGTCTGCACAGAGCCAATCTTGTGATCAAAGTTCTGATCATAATACAAATAATAGTGAATTTGTGTTTGTTAAACCCAACCCCGCGCAACAGAAGGCAAATGTAAATATCGTCAATAATGTGCAATCTGATGAAACGAGTGTTAAGGTTTTGCAATGTGATGCAACCAATCCAAATATCAATCAAACAGATAGTGGACCAATACGTGGTCGTTCAAGATCTAACGTGAAAACGCGTAAACGATCTCAATCTACAGCACCATACAGCAGAAAATCTAGTAACAGTCGTGAAGATAGTTCTCGGGGTTTTCCCGCTTCTAAAAATAGAAATGTCAGCGTAGAAAGTGGGTTTTCCCCCACGTTAAATCCAAGTACACCGGATCAGCTGACCAAAGACAATAACATTTCTACATAGGAATACGATAGGAAGGTCACGCTACGTTGTGCACTACTTAATGTACAGGGTTTAGTTAGCAGACGCTCAAACAAACTTTTAACTCCAGAATTGAAAAGTATTTTTAAAAATCATGATATTATATTATTTACAGAAACTTGGACAAACGATCTAACAGACTTACATGTAGATAATTTTGAATATTTTGTGCTAAACAGAACTGAGAACAAGAGTTCAAGTAAAAGGTCCTCAGGAGGTTTAATTGTTTATTTAAGGGACACATATGTAACTAAGAATACATTGGTATTTACAAGCAATGATGATATTTTATGTATAAAAATTGATGGTACTATGCTTAGTCTTTCTAATGATCTATTTTTCTGTCTTTGCTATGTTATACCTGAAGGTAGTTCAAGACAAGATATGGTTGATACCCATACTTTTGACAGGTTATTAAATTTCATCACTGAATTAAACGTTAATAATGACAACGATTTTAACCTTGTATTATGTGGCGACATGAACGCACATACCTCTAACAGTCCAGATTTTGTATTGTATGATTCATTATGTAATATTGATGTTTTACCAATTGATTATTGTATCGATACAGATTTAAGTCGTTGTTCACGTGACCAGGGTAGAGTTGATACTCACGGTATTATGTTATTAGACTTATGTAAACAATCTGGCCTACGTATTTTAAATGGTCGTTGTGATAAAGATAAGTGTGGGAATTTTACTCATGTTGGTAGTCGTGGAAGTAGTGTAGTTGATTATGTTATTGTAACCCCACATTTAATGAACAATGTATCGTATTTTCAGGTGCACGAACCCAATATTTTATCTGACCACTGTGTAGTTGATTTTTCATTTGTTTTTAGTGCTCCTGTCCCTGTTTGTGATAAAAATAGCTCAAATTGTCATGATTTTGTACATGAAAAATATGTGTGGAACACTGATTTGAAAGACTATTTTATCAATGAGTTAAATTGTGACGATATTAACGTCAAACTTCAATATTTTAATGATCACGTAAGCTCGGCACAGTCTGAGGCAGACATTAATTCTTGTATCTCGGAGTTTTCTGAAATCATTGATAATGTTGCCTCACCTTTTAAACGTACTTTGAAAAATAGTATTTCTTCAAGTGATAGTTCTAAGAACAGTGATAGTTCTAATAACACAGTTCATCAACCCTGGTTTAATGAGGAATGTGTCATTAAAAGACAAATATTTTATGCTAAGCTCAACGTATACAGAGCGGATAAAAGTGATTTAAACCGATCAAGTATGGTTACTGCACGCTCGCATTTTAAAACATGTTTACGTAAATGTAAGTCCGACTATGATGATTTACAAACAAAAAAACTCGAGGCGGCCAGATTTAAAAACGCTAAAATGTATTGGAATATGCTAAAAAGTAACGCAAATGTAAAACAAACTAACGTTCCACTATATAATTTCGAAGAGTATTTTAAATCTATAAATAATCCGACTGATCCTTTTTTCACGCCTGACGAAGATATTTTACATTTTATAGAGAGATATGAAAAAAATGAATTTAATGTGATGTTTGATGAATTAAATGTTCCTTTTGAACATAACGAACTTATTAAAGCTATAAAACAATTAAACGGTAATAAATCAGGTGGTCCTGATATGTTTTTAAATGAATTTTTTATACACGGAAGGCATACTTTGTCTCAATACCTACTATCTCTTTTTAATAAAATTTTTGAAATTGGATATTTTCCTAAAAGTTGGTCGGAGGGTTTTGTTGTACCCCTCCACAAACGTGGTAGCCTAAATGACGTAAACAATTTTCGATGCGTGACGTTACTGAGTACTTTAGGCAAATTATTCACCAGGATTCTTAACAACCGCTTGACCGGCTGGGCAGAAAAATATAATGTATATATAGAGGCGCAAGCGGGGTTTCGATCACATTTGGGAACAGTGGATAATATCTTTGTTTTACATGGGATTATAAATCACGTACTTAATACAGGCAAACAGTTATTTTGTGCATTCATTGACTTCACAAAAGCTTTTGATTATGTAACAAGGGATAATCTATGGGCAAAATTAATTAAACTGGGTATAAGGGGTAGTATCTTAAACATTATGAAATCTATGTATTCATCTGTAAAATCTAGGGTAAAATTGAATAACGAACTGAGTGACGAATTCGATTGTATGTTAGGTGTTAGACAAGGGGAATGTATTTCGCCTTTCTTATTTGCTATGTTTTTGAATGATATTGAGGATTTGTTTATTAGTAATGGTCTTGCTGGTATTGAAGTCGATATGTTTAAAATATTCTTAATTTTATATGCTGATGATATAGTTATTTTCGCTAATAGTAGAGACGAGCTACAACAAAGTTTAAATGTTCTGGAAGATTACTGTAAAAGATGGAAATTAGTCGTTAATACTAGTAAAACTAAGGTTATGATCTTTAGAAAAGGGGGCAGGATTTCAGATAATACTAAGTTTTATTATAATGATACCGAATTAGATATTGTTGAACAATTTACATACCTTGGTGTAGTATTCTCATCAGGGGGATCATTCTCTAATGCTCAAAATGTTTTAGCTGGCCAAGCTTTAAAAGGTATTTTTAAAATGAACAAATATTTATACAAATATACAGACATTTCTATAAAACATAAATTAGATCTTTTCGATAAATTGATATCACCTATTCTTAACTATGCTAGCCAAGTTTGGGGGTTTGTACAGGGAAATTCAATAGAACGAGTTCATTTACAATTCTGTAAACGATTACTAGGGGTAAAAAAGAACACTCAAAACGATTTTATCTACGGAGAATTAGGGAGGTTAACTTTTCAAACAATCCGCTATTTTAACATTGTAAAATATTGGGTAAAATTATTACGAACAAATAGAAATAGATTTAATAGAAAAGTATATAACATGTTAAAATTGGATACAGATTTGTACCCCAATAAACCTAACTGGTGTTCTTTGTTAAAATCATTTTTGTGCAACCTTGGTTTTTATGATGCATGGTTTTTTCAAGATATTGGTAATGTTGATATATTTTTATGCTGTGTCAAACATAGACTTAATGATAATTTCATACAAAATTGGAACAATAGATTGGCTAATTCTAGTAGAGCGTTATTCTACAAGAATATATCAAATTTTAGATTTCAGCCATATCTTAACATTTTAAACATTACAAAATTTAGATATAGTATGGCTAGACTTAGATTGTCCTCCCATAGATTACACATTGAAACTGGTAGATGGAACAAACCAAGATCCACTCCAATTAATGAACGTCTCTGTACCAGTTGCCATGTATTAGAAGACGAGTTTCATTTCATTTTAGAATGTACATTTTATTCAGAATTAAGAAATATTTATATTCCTACATACTATCGTACTAACCCTAGCATGTTCAAACTGATTGAACTCATTAATACTGAAAATAAAGCTTTAATTATTAAGCTTGGTATATATATACATAAAGCTTTCGAAGTAAGAAATGCTCTTATATACGCTTAAGATGTCTAAAATATGTTATATTTTATAGAAAATAATTGTTTATAAATGAAAGATTGCACGATGTATGTTGTTTATGTGTGTGTGTGTGTGATACACATATATATTTGTGTGATTCTGCTTTGAATATGTATGCGTATATCTAAAATTAGATGGATACCCGAGAGTTAGTTTACAAAGATGATCGGGATTGCATTTATATATATATTTATCTATAAGCAATATTTATTGCTCTTTCTTTCAATAACGGGTCTTGAAAGAGGTGATTAATTTTTGTTTGTTTGTTTGTTTTGTAATTTGTTTCTTTTTGAAACACCTATAACTTATACATATATAATGATATGACTATATATTGCAATTCGGTAATATACTATCTAGCTATGATACTATGTATGATAAGTTAGATCTATTGTATTTTGTTCTGTTCTGTATTGATAATCCATTATGATCATCTAAATTGTACTGACATGTCAATATACTTGTATTTACCGCTTGGGTCTAAGACCTTCCGGTGTTTATATGAATAAACTTGTAAAACTTGTACCAAAAAGCCTTTTGAAAATTTGAGCCTTAATAAACTAGTACTTACTAGAATAAAATACATGTAGAATTAGATTAAATAGGTGGTTAAGGTCAATTCATAACTGAACGAGCTCAAGCAAAGAGGTCTCAATATTTTGTTATTTTCTAAAACACTATTGCAAGATGTCGTTTTATATAATGCAGATTACTCTGTCAACGTCTAGAATGTGGTTTCCAGTCATATGATTCGTGGTTGTTTTTAATTTATACAACAGCATGTTTGCCTAAAAATCAATAGCATAATAATCTATATTTTAATTAAATAGTCAACATACCCTGTGAACACAAAACACAATCACGTGACCATGACAAAATAAATATTAATCTAGGCCTACTGTTATGTAACCTTAAGAGATCACTCTATCACACTTGAAAATGTTACTTATTTACGGTTGGTTTTATATATAGCTTGCTTTATTTTAGAAAGAGAGACATTCAACTAAAAATAATGTAACTAGTTATCAGCGTCATTCGGAACACACAAGTACATACTCTTTACCGGTACAGTAAATTTCCGTAATTATGACTATGCATATACTTTTTCATAACTCGGTACATTAAATCATCTGCCTACCTGTTATTTTTCGTTAATTCTCAACTGTCAAAACATGAATAATTTCAAGGTGAATACGTTTGTTAAAATTATTGTCGTAATACATCCATGTTTTTCCGAAAGTGTGTATTATGATCGAGTAAAGCTTTTAATGCCGTATGATAAGATTTAGTCAAGATATTTTTATTAAAAATAAGGCCTCCAGTACAAAAACAATGCATTCAGTCACCGTGAAATTATTCAAGCTTTGACAGATGAGAAATAACGGACAATAGGTGCATAATTATATATGCAAAATCAATCACAATCACATTAAACGAATATATGCATTTTTTCCGATGAAGCAAAGTTAGACTATACCAATCAATGGTGTTAGTAGCAAATCAAAGCGCTAAAAGCACTGAAATTTAGCGCTTTTAAATTTGAGCTTAGCTGCATTTATATAATGTTAAATTTAAATAGTGATGAGAATCAATCGCTAGCAGGTATTTGTCTGCTTAGCTATATGTTCGTAGGACCCAACATGGAAATAACGAATAAGTATTTTAATAGAAATATATTTGGGTGGCTACATCACAACAGAAATGCAATAAATTCACATACAGAATGGGCAGTTCTCTTGCTTTAAATGTAAGCTTTGATTTGCAGCAAGATTGAACATACTAAAAACTGGATTCTTTATAAAGCAACAACATAAGCATTTATCACATGTTGATTATTTGGGAAGTTTGATTGAATGTTACATGTTTTTGGGGTTTAACGCCGTAGCAACACATTGTTTAGGTCAAACAACTGTAGTCAGTCAACCTATTCACTCCTTCTTGTGTTACAAATTATGAAGTATGATACAAATAGTCGTTGATAATAATGCTTCCTATACTGAATACAAAAAACTATATACTTCTTTCTATGACGATACTTTAACAGTCTTAATCTTCTAGTGTCTACATACAAGTCTAATGAATAGCCAGTAAATTATATACTTCATCTTTCAATTGTCACATATATTACATGCATATTCATTTGTTAGTTGTATGAAACAATGAGCTTTTTGAGTGTCAAAATTACAGTCTTTTACTCAACCTTTTCTTCTAACAATAGGTTAACAAGCCCTGCCTTGAATTCTTTGAATTTGTGTATGTAAATATCTTTAGAACATTTATTGCCCATAAACTCTGTCATGTCTGTTACAGTCAGTATGATAAAACATATGAGCCGCGTTATGGAAAAACCTGCCTTAATGACACAATTTTCGATTTTTATGTTTTTGCATTTTCATATAGGAAAAAGTTTGTAGTTTTAAGGCCGAAAACCGCTTTCGGAAATACAGCTTATTTTTGACGCTATAGTAATCTATAGTACCCATGGTATTCATCAGAATAATGTCAAAATTAATATAATGACGTAACGTCATGCTGTTCTTTAATAAAAGACCACTTATGAAATTTATACATGCATAGTTATATAGGTATTATATTTTACTGTGTTAATGATAATTTTTGTTGTTCCCTCAGCAACCAAAAATGCAATTAATTCTATAATCATATATAAAATTACCCGCTAAAGGTAGAATTTCAATAATAGCTGCTGTCAAACTTCGGGCGATATCGGGCCATGACCACAAATTTTGTGAGCAGTTTTCGTCGACGTCGTTAAAATTGATAAAGATCGGACGATCATTTTATTATGTAAATGCTTCCTTATTCAAAATTTGTGATTACGTTTTTTAAATAAACTAAAAAGATTATTAAATCTCACAATTATTTTAGATAATTGATAGAATTCGTGTTTAAATTCTAAACAGAAAGTTTATACATCCAATCTAATCGATAGAGGTATAGATTCGTCCCCTAAACTTCGTGCACAAACTAATTCTTAATCACGTAGTTGCTAGTGATGTAGACTGTAATTCTGGGGATAAAAATAACAAAAAGCTTATTCCTTGATATGTATATTATGGGAATTCTACACAAGAAAATGTCACACTTTCATACATTTACGCGTTATATTTATGTTGTCTACATCAATCAATCTTCAATCAGCCAGTCTCTGCAGCCAAAATTTTCCAGTTGAATTCAAAATACAAGCTTATTTTTATTTATTATCAGTACAATAACAAATTAGTTTTTTTTATTTATTATCGTCAACTAGCTAGGCGTGTGTACGACTGATATTTGATGACGTCAGCCTACCAAACAAAGCGCTCTTCATCTTAATTCGTTCATTGGCGGCATGGAAACCATGTGTCACTTGTTTATTTACCCCTGTTAGTCAAATGATTTGACAACATAACACCTTAGGGTTGTATTATAGCTTATTGTTAAAATCTTCAGGTCTAAGAAAATCATCGATGATTGATAAAAAAACCTTAGTGTCGCTGTATGGAAGGAAATTATGAACAAAGGAGATTTATCATAACGGCCGTTTACTGCTCTGCTGAGGAGTCTTTTGTTAAAGGTAAAACATAGAGCAAAATCAACGGGGGGGATTCTAATATGCCGCTCGTCGGAGGTTGTTGCTCGTTTTCTTTTTGTATCTTAATTATACAGATACATTCAGTGGTCGCAATAATGTGTAAACAACAATTTCCATGCTAAGTAAAGGATGTAAATGCTTAAAATTGGACCAGTTTTTACATTGTTCACGAAATGAAACTCTCTGTTATTCGGGGGATTTTTTTAGACCATGGAAGCGCAATGAAACAGGTTCAAAACTTTTGATGAGTCGCTTCTATGGGCATTATTAGCTAAACTAAGACGCAAAGCATTAACAAATAACATGTTTTTGTTTACAAACGTACATTTAAAATATTTCATGTGAATTTAAGATCTAGCTGGTTATAGACAATGGTCTAAGAAAGCTAGGTTAGGTGCGCTGGACGACGTAAAATGACCTAAATTGTGTTGGCATGAATTCAGAATAGAAATAACGCCAACAAACTTTTGAAACCACAAAAACATACTTGAAAATCACTGAAAGATTAAATAGAGACTATGGTACGTGTCAGCTATTAATGTATGACTCAGAATGAAATATCTGTTTAATTCTCCGAGTACACTCCGAGGACAGAGAATTTACAATAAGTAAGTCCCTCGAGTTTTTACTTGGTTTATTTTCAAAGATTGTTGTCCACATGATTTTTCTTTTTAACTGGCAATGTTCATAGAAATTTGAACCTGCAATAAAATGTGTTTAACAAAAAAAATGTCGAATCAACTAGCCTTGTAAATGGATGGTATTAGAAAATTGATTCTATGTCTGGTCACTGCAATACTTAAAAGTACATTTATAGCACAATGTCATACAAAATATGGATAACTCTATTATTGGAGAACTTCGTAAACGCGCATAAAGATTCGTATAGGACTTTTATAAACTACATACATGTTTTTAAAACTTTAAACATTATTCATGTATGGATTAAACATACGAGCCTGAAACTAACGGACAAAACAGTATATGACGTGTAGGATAAGTTTTGACTAGACAACGAGGATAGGCCGTTTTATAAAAAAATCGTCCATGCCCAGAGCTATTTAAACATAAATAGCTCAGAGTGAAGTTTTATATCGTAGTACACTCTGGACTGTGAATGCTTATTAAGTTAACAATTATAAACAGTTTAGCTGTTTTTTTTAAATTGTTGATTTTTGGCATACGTTAAGCATACACATAAATATTTTAATATATCAGATATGGATTATTTAAAGACATTAACACTAGTAACACTTATTGTTATACTGGTGTCTTTAGCAATTGTTTTCATAACAGTTTGGACAATGGTGGATCTGCAGTCTGTTTCAATAACGGACATTTGCCTGAAGAGAAAAAATGGAAACTTGGATTGCAAACCTTTCATGTCTGTGTTGCCTGGATATTTGAGCATGGTTCGTATTTAAGGATTGTGAACAAGTTTAGATTTTACAAAAAAGTGGACATAAGTGATTTCTCGTCCGCTTGTCGGTTTGAAAGCATATTTTGATTAATTTAACATGAAACATTTACTATCATAGTTTGGGTCGCTTATATCAATTCTAAATTTATAATTATGTAAAAAAAAGGCTTCGTGAAATCCACTTAAATATTTTATAAAATACACATAGTTAAGGCCGAAATATTTAAGACAATCTTAAATTTATTTCAGTTATGAGAGCGTTCGTGAAACCGGACCAAGGTGTTGTTACGACAGGTTTAGATAGTCCATATACACATTGCTTATCTAAGGGTAAAATAAATGAGTATACGAATATTTATTGGGGTATAAAATGCAGGTATAGAAATTTAAACTTCTTACCCAAGTAAAGAAACATGAGTTCAGCAATCGTCATGACAAAAATAAACCTATATAATTATAATGATTACGTTAATTTCAGAGTATATCCGAAGAACATCAACGTATCCGTACAAGAGAACAAGCAAAAATGGATAAGTATTTTAATGACGAAGAAAAAAGAGAACACATAGACGCCATTTATAGCAATGACTACAGGAAAATGAAGCCTGCAGGCAAAGTTATGGGTGAAAGAATAGACAAACCACCTAAACGTAAGATAATATTTTTAAAACTTTTATTATAACGACAATGTAAGGCTTCACAATTTACTAATGTTTCACACAAAAAAAGAGATTCGAATCTAGCTGTATGATCACAAACAATAATCATACGATTTTGTCTTATCCTCTGTGTGGCTGTTGGGACAAGTTAATTTTTCAAACTATTTTACTGTACGTAAATCTTCCGTAAAATGATCCTACTTTCTCATAGATATTGTTAAAATTTACTCAGAATTCCATAAACAAAGTTAAGTACTATATAACACAGTGATACTTTAAAATAAAACCAAGGCACTCAATTAATATATCAACTAGTAGCCGCACTAACTATACTGAATCTAAAATTCCGAACATTAAAGACCCAAGCTCCGGCCTTTACACCTACTTTCTTACACAGCTATACATTTCCAAACAGAAAAGCCACAATAAACCGAATCAATTGAGCGAGTTAATTATGTAGCACTTCATTGAACAGTATTGCCTTCATTCTACGACATTAATTTAATGTCAAACTGTTCTGATGGTGACTAACAGATGCTTGGTAATATACTCTTTATAAAGCATCACTATAAAAGAATTATAAATATATATTTTTCAGAAACCATTAAAAAGGGAATGGAACCAGTTCGAAATTGGAAACTTTCAGGAACCAGGCTCAGTGAAAGGAATGGCTATCTACAAGCGGGCGTTAGGTATTATAAGGGACGGCTAGTAGTTCCCACTTCTGGGTCGTACTTAGTATATTCATTTATTGACTTTTATGAAAATTGTAAGCGTGAAACAGGGGAACCAGACATCGAAGACATTAACAATCAATTAATACACGGCATCTACAGATTTAACATACTTGATGGTCAGGAAACAGAAGTAGTTTCCGGTCACCATCCTCATAAATTATCATTGAATCGAAATTTCAACACATACAGTAGTTACATCAATTTATTAATTCATCTTGCAGCAGGAGACGAAATCTCGGTAAAAGTCAGTAACATATCGAGCATCCGATATTCGGAAGAGAATTATTTCGGGCTATTTCTTGTGTGAAGTCATAATTAGTGGTGACTAGTTTTAACACAGAAATAACATAACTCGGATTTTTTTTAAATACATACACCTGAGATATAAACAGACTACTTTTAGATGAAGTGTACTTATTCATTATTTTTGTTGTAATTAACGCCGTGTCAACACAATTTTAGTCATTTTACGGCGTCCAGCGCACCTAACTTAGCTTTTCGGGACCCTTGTCTATAACCAGTACTAACCTACCCTTCCACAAGGCCGGAAACTTCTCCATATTATCTTATCAATGGAGGAAAATCGACATAATTGTCAAATTTTCATGGAAGGGTATAACCTCCCCGGGTGGGATTCGAACCCGCACCTCCTCGGGCACGAGATTCCAAATCCTGCCGCGCTACCAACTGAGCTATCGACCCGGGTAGAAGAAGTGTAAAAGACATTAAAAAGTGCACGAGAAGAAGAAACGTTTAGACTAAGTCTGCTGTGAGTATCCGAGTACTCGGATATTTGCGATCATGACCAGAAAATTGAGTACGAATAGTCGTCGCGTCCGAAATCGTCGGATCGCGAAATATTTTTGGAGAATATGAAGAAATATTTTAGCTTAATCAACTCTGAAATCGAGCCTTACTTTTTACGAAATTTTTTATTTATGTATGGATTTGATTATCATGTTTCAAACTTTAAATTGATGCACTTTAAACACAAATGTTAGCACTGAAAATGCCCATTAATCGTCCGGTAATAGAAATGTTTGGAGTACATGGTTTTCCATACAGTAACAGTTTCCGTTATTCTTCACTTGCATTTGTTGTATTTTCTTGTATGCTTCTCAATTAACAAGTCACTCGTGGTTCGATTCGATGATAACTACACATTATTTGTGGTTCGGATCGGATCGCCACTAGCTCAACGAACCATAGCCCTAAGTTAGACCATCGATGTTGTTTCCAAAAAGGCAAAACAGAAAACTAAAACTCTCCAATTCTCTAACACTCTAAACTAATGATTGACTGAGAACTTCTGTATGTCTGATGTGGGTGAAGACGCCTGGCTAGCTCAGTTGGTAACACGCAAGTCTACTGATCAAGGGGTCATGGGATCGATTCCCGGGCGGGGCATACTTTCGTGGAGCTTGAAATTATTTCTGCGGCCATTCTCCCTCCCAAAGATTTTTAATTATATTGGGCAGTTGTCATTCACTGACGAAAGCATGCGCTTAGTAGTTTGTTAACAGCTAAATCCAAAGATTTAGCCTTTTCAGAAGCAGTGAATAGGTTGACTGACCGCCGTTATATGATCTATTCAATGTATTGCTACGGCGTTTAACCCTACAAGAACAAACTGATGTGGGTGAAATTTGTTAATGTCTATCAGATGCTACTAACTTGTTCATTTTTAACTTGGCAAAACTGGCCCCTTTACGTCTAAGCATCCAAATGACGCTTAGATCTTCAAATGATAGGATCAGTTTCATTTATACCCGAACTGGGCATCCTAAATGATGCTTGGATCTTTAAATGGTAGGATCAGTTCCATTTAAACCCGGACTGAGCATCCCAAATGACGCTTGGATCTTTCAATTGATTGGATCAGTTCAGTGAAACCCGGACTAAGCATTCCAAATGACGCTTAGATCTTCAAATGATAGGATCAGTTTCATTGAAACCCGGAATGAGCATCCCAAATAACACTTGGATAATTAAATGATAGGATCAGTTTCATTCAAACCCGGACTGAGCATCTCAAATGACGCTTAGATCTTCAAATGAAAGGATCAGTTTCATTGAAACCCGGACTGAGCATCCTAAATGCCGCTTAGCTCTTCAAATGATATGATCAGTTTCATTGAAACTATGGGTGTAACAATACGGTAAAAACCGTAGTGCAATATACTGCAATATGCGAAACCCATATCGCAATATATTGCAATACGTATCGGTTTTCTTGCGTAGACAATCGAAGCAGTAATAAAAACACATTAAATGACTTCATTGAATCAGCATCACATATATATCGTTGATGTAAATTTTTATTTGTGTCTCTTTAACATACGTTTGAATGAGTTGTGTAAAATAGATTATATGTAAGTAAATACATAGCTTGAAACAGACTCTTTATCAATCTGATTAAAACCCGCTCTAAAATTTTCCGCTCGCATACTCGCTAATTTAGATCTGGCCTTTTTTAAACGAAAGTCACGTTCAGGTTACCTTTTTTCTCATCATAATATTCATGATGAAATTCTTATGATACGTAACTTGTTTACATCGTCTACGTCACGAAATTTGAAATGAGCCGCCCAATCGCAGACTGTACATAATACCGCTGTTAAATTAGCATACAAAACTTGGTCTAAAATAGAAATTACGGAATCAAAATGTGATTAATAGTGTTTTCGTCTAGATGAAAGCTACGCATTGATTGGTCGAAACAAAGTTCATCTCGACGTGACCTTCCATGGAGAAAGTAGAGATCCTGTACGACAACGCTCTGCAGGATATCTGTTTACGGAGATTGACTCTCGAAGAGAATAGTCCTTATTTGAAAAAAATGTTTTGCCTACATAACTTCAAAAGCGCAAATAAATTTCAAGTTTTCAACTAATTTATTTGTTCAATCCTTTGCATTCAGGAGATTTGTAAAAACAATCAGCATGAAAAATACCCGCGTATAAAAAACTGGTTCGGTGAATATCGAACCGGTTAAAACCACCAGAATTAATATTGCAATATTAACCGGTATATCGGTTAACCGTTACACCCCTAATCTAAACCATTACTGAGCATCCACAAGGAAGCTTGGATATTTAAATTGTCGTACCAGTTTCATTTGACCCGGATTAAGAATCCCTAAATTCTTCTTTGTTTTATTTGTAAATGATATATTAATCTATGTAATAAACAGATGATTTAATTGTGTTTTACTCACTTTTTAAAATGTGTATGATAAGATCCTTGATCAAAGGAGCTACGGTATCTCCTGTCTTGTATTTTCTATTTAAAGAAATGCTTTAAAATAACCAATAGTTCCACTATACAACAATCGGTTTTGTTGATGCCGAGAGCCAGAAACTACTAATTGGTTGACAATACCGATAACCTATATAAATATAAAAGTAGCCAGCATTCACAAAGCACTAACAATATTCACAGTCGTCCATTTAACTTGCCATTTTGAAAAGTGCAACCACATTAGCAAATACATTTTGTTCATGCTTATGTAATCCTGAACTCAATTAACACCTATTAGATTATTCCACCCGAACTGATGACGTATACAACTGTATACCTTATATATATTTTAGTCCTAAAATCACAAAACGCACAATCAATTCTATTGTTTAAAAACAGATCATTGAAACGGAACATGTTTGTATGAACCGCATGAAAAACTTCGTTAATACTAGTTCCGGTCGTAGTACGTTTTTAAATTATTTCACTCAGCGGAAGTCGTCAGCGTAACATGGTTAAGATTTGTAGAATGCAAAAACACTATAATGTATCATCCTATGATACAATAAAAGCAGTAAAAAGAAGTTTAGTCGCTTTGGGATACTGATGTCCGGGCGCATGCGCAGAAACGACGCCCATTTTGAATTTCGAAGTGGAAATCGTGCTTTTTCGTGAATGGTAGACCATGCAGGTCATCTGTGCCAAATTTGGTGCTTGTATCACCAAGTAAAAGATTGTTGCAGGTATCGACCCCACTATCTGGATCAATGTACTACCAAAGAAATGGTAAGTCTGTTACTTATACAAGTTTTAGACATGGTGCAGTTATAAAAATATAATTTCAATCTTGAAGATCTCTGACTAGGTTCTTAGCCGCGATAAGTTATATATTGGAGCGTATTGGTAAAGAAAAGTATACTGAAGCAGAGAAAATGCGCAATGAAATGTGTTAGTAATCGACGTTCCATAAAGGAAATAAATACAAAACACAAAAAACGTAGAAACCAAAATGATACATATAGATACCAATGTGTTTTACGCTATATGAAATATGTATCCTGCGATTTCTAAAAAAACTTATCTAAGCTATATTGATGAAGTGTGGTATATGAATATGCTGCAATATGTTCATTATGCACGAACTATTGTTTTTTTTCTGGCCAAAGATATTCAATCTATCATGGATACCGAAGTAGTCACAATTTCACAAAACACTGGTATTCCGGTGTAACTTTATTGATGTAATTTGATATGTAGATACATTGTAATGTGTACTATATGTCTTTTCCTTAGTCAAGTTCTGGTTGTTAAGATACAACCTATTGTCAAAATGTCGAAAACATGTGTAGTTAGTTTAAATTCATTTATGTTAGATTGATTAAAGTTGGTATCTACATGTAGATAGTTAATAAGTTGATGTTTATGTCCGTTATGTTCCTTAATTTACTGATTAAAAATTGATGGTATAATGGTAATAGAATTAGTAAAAAAGTAATTACAACTATTAGATATTGTGATAAGTCAATACAATTTAAAAACTAGTGAAGACAAATGGATAAAAGGCAAGGAGTACATTGTGTGTTTTTATCTCATGTCGAAATGGCACAAGTAACCATTGTAATAAGACGAGGATTAGAATTACGTTGTTTTTGGATATCGAGTTACCGGTCCTAAATTGATTAAAAGTGAGTCAAAAATTTCTGTAACTGTGTTTGCTTTTCTTTGCACATACCTAGAATATAGTTATTCATTGTAACATAACATAACTAGTGGACTCAAATTTTATGCGGGGAGTTTAGATCTGAAATTAATTAGATTTTTTTAGTAAATTAAGGTAATAATTTTTGTGAGTCTTTTTTTAAAATTCTTCAGCTATTTGACTGAAAAAACGAATTAGACGTAAAATGAATGTTACCCGTATTTGGGCCCGTTTCATCAACACATCGTTTGCCTGTTTTTCGGCGATATATCGCCACTCTTAAATGATCTCGCCAATTGCGTTTTATCAAATCGTAAATCGGCGATATCGCCATTTGGTCCTCGCCATCGCAAATCGCCGACTGCGTTTCTTCAAATTATCGCGCATCGGCCGTGCATCTGTTAGTGGCGATTATCGCCTAAAAATCGGCCAAAAACATATCGCAAGGCAGCATATATTATCAAAATATATATATACATTCGATCCTACAATGATTGTTAAATGAATCTCATCCTTTAACACTATAAATTGAACTTATTTTATTTTGGAAAGAAACATATTATTTTCTTCATGGTACACTTTTAATACTAGGTTAGAGTTTATGAATTTTTTTAATTGGGATATCTCCATTAATCTCCTCGGCTGCATGGTTTATTTACATTCATAAATAACTTCTACAGATACTGTCTGACATCATTCTTATATCGTCACTAGTCATGGAATAACATAGTGTAAATAGGTTGCTAAATCAATATTAATAAAACACTTGTGACGGTCCTGTACAAACGATTTTCTTTTACCTGTACAGTTCTCACACATGAAAATCTACAAAACTGCCAATCCCTATTTGTTTGTCTTTAGAATTTAACAGGAAAGGGTCGTGCAATACTTTTATCATGTATACTTGATCCACATCTGGGCAGCATATCATCGAAATTGGTTTTATAATTTAACAAAACAATAGAGAATAATTAAGGACAAAATCTTTATTAAATGCTTCATAATAAGGATCATTGTAGCGTAAACTTAAAACTTAATGATAATAGAAGACTTTATTATAAGCCATTATCTTTGTATCAAGTTGAGTTTAATGAAGAAGTAGAATTATAGGTTATTATACAGTTTACTGTACTACATGGAAATATATTTGGACGAGTACACAGCTTGAAAAGCCATATTGGACGAGCCGATAGGTGAGTCCAATATGGCTTTTCAAGCTGTGTACGAGTCTGTATAATATTGTATCACATCCATTCTTATCACCACCACCATCAACATAACCACCAAAAACACTATCACAACCACCATTTTCTATAAAAGCTCGGTCATTTTTAGAAGAAAATGTATTATTAATTCATGAATGTAGCGGCGAATTAATATCATTGCGTTTTGAGCGCTCGCATTGGTTGAATGCATTTATTGTATATTTTGTGATACCAATCTGTTTTAAGAATAACGCTGCTATATAGTTTTATGTATTAAAATTGACAAAAAGCGTCATACTAGCTGTTGTTTTAATTATTCAACTAATTCGTGTAGAGTTATTTTCACATAGATTTTTTGCAAAAAATAACTCATTTTTGTTCTATACACCCCTACTCCCGTCCCCCGACCAAAGTTTTTATTGCATTTTTGACGTTCCTTTTTTGCGATTTTCTGGACCAATGTGTACGCAGTTGCGTACTCTGCGTACTGGTAGCTACGTGCCTGCTTAGAATGGCTGAAAGAACACCCCTGCATTTTTCCATACTTTGCGAATAGTATAACGTATATGTTAACAACACAATAATCTAAAGAAATCTGACCCCCGATTACAAAAAACCGGAGTTTTTATAGTACTCTGAGCTCCGCCGGAGCACGGATTAAAGTAGGCTCCACCGGAGCGAAATTAATAGGACTCCGCCGGAGCAAAGTTAATGATTGTATTCATAACTATAGTTTTTTTAGCTCCGCTAACACAAAGCTCTACTAGAGCAAAGTTAGTGTTCATCGTGAATCCACGACAACATCAGATTTTCCGTGTCATTTATAGCATTAGCTCTTTTTTTAAAAGCCACTGCAACTTGTTGCAACTATTCATTATTAACACTGTCCTGTACTCTGATAAGGCCCCGTGCAAAACTGATGAAATACCTCCCTTACATTGTCGAAAACATACCAAGGTTTATCTCATTTTGAAGTTTTACACTAATAAAAATGTCCGCTGTATGCCCTCAAAACAAATAACGATGTCCTAACTACATGTAATTAATGCTGCATTTTCTAGTGACAGATCAATAATACTGAATATTCTGATTAAAACCCAGAACACATTAGCACATTAATGTGTAGTAGTTATGAGCAGGGTTTGTTTTCTCTAAAATAAAGTTTGTAAATTCATTTGTGATTCATTGTCATTAGTTTTCACGAACTCCAAACTTCAACCAATGTAGTTTCTTCTTTCCCATTATCTGCATTATATACCAAACTCCCCGCTGCGGTTAGTTCCCTTTACTTAATCAATAACCCCTACCACCACAAGTATATTCGTCCCCCAGAGAGCCCAATATTTTTTTTTTCATCTTTTCTTTTACATTTCAATATTTAGGCGAGTACTGGTTATAGACAATGGTCCAGGGAAGCTAGGTTAGGTGCGCTGGACGCCGTAAAATGACCTAAATTGTGTTGACACGGCGTTTACTCCAATAAATAAAATAAACAATTCAATATTATAAACATTAAGTCTTCTTATATAGTGCGTACAAAAAAACAAAACGTGTTTTGGTAAACATTAGAAATGAGACAATCCATTTCTGGGGTAGGCAGTAATGAAAATAAAATGTGTGTAATTCATTGTAACAAAATTAGCATGATGGATACCACCATTTGTTTGTAAATCGTGCTTGTGTTGGTAAAAATCTTTTCCATTACACTAACAACTAAGACAATCGTAAAACATATCTCATGTTTATGTTATTGTCATCCTGAGCGTCCCTCGTAGTGGATTAGTTTATTCTATTGTTATTATAAACAGTGTTTTGTTTTTTTGTACGCACTATAGTATGATGTTCGAAGAATATAAAGATAAATAAAAAGTTTTGATTTATAATTCCTAAAAATAACAAAGCGTGACGTAAGCACTGTAAAGATTCGGATGTTTTCACGGCAGTCGCAATTTTCGTCTCATGGTATTAATAGCGTCACGTGATTTACATGTAGGTAGTGGTTAAGTAGCAACGTATGACGTAAGCACTGTGTGAGGAGTTTGGTTACATAGACTATTTTGACATGAAATTATACTCACCATATTTACCAGATAAGCCTTAAAATTAATATCTTGGTATATCCCAGGCATGAATAACGCATTTTGGACATCGCCATTTGTTTTGTTAGCATTCGACCGACATTTTTTACATGGTTTTCCCCATGTTTAGTAGTGGACTGTGGCAAATCCACACCAAAATTTGTCACGGACGATTACATTCGGTTGTGCGCGCGCAAATAAAGGGATAATTACCACTGATATTAATGTAGTCCGCATTACGCGTTAACAAGCAGACGATAAGAAGCACGTGTGCATCTTATCTAGTTTATGTAAGGTAAAGGTCCCTTGTATCGCTTCCATGAGTTGTATACAGCCATATACGCAACCAAAACCCCATGTCTGACAGCGCTATCGGCGCTTTGATTATTAGTGTATAGTTATAAAGAGAGATAAATCTAGGTATATGTTTTAATCCATCCAGTTTATTACGATGCCCTATCAGAGTACCGGACAGAGTTAATAATGCGTAGTTTGAACAAGTTGCAGTGGCTCTTTAAAAATTGAGGTAGTGCTATAGAATGAAACTGAAAATTCTCACGTGGTTTACTTACAAGTTAAAAATGCAGGGGCGTTCTTTTAGCCATTTAAAGTATTTAATCTAAGTAGCTTCCCCGTACGTTTTTTAATGTTTGATCAGAACAAAGCCGATTTACTTGATTATTAATAACTTGGTAATTAAGATGGCTTGTGTCAATGGTCAATGCAAGAATAGTACCTAATTAAGATAGGACAGTCTGGTAATCACTATACTATTAAGAGTACAACAAACTTACCTATAACAATAAGTGTCAATCAATCGTCCAATGAGTTCTATATATAACTGAATACAAAATTATATAGTTTGTTTCTTTCTTGTGGAATATAAACTTTGTCAAATAGAAAATATATCCGTAAGCAATGTACCATAAAAGCAACTGCTCCCCGACTTAGCACTAAATACACAGCAACTTCGCCCGATTTAGCCTGAATTTTTATGTACAGTAAAGAAAAACGGCGATTTCTCGAAAATTATACAGTTTCAATGGCTACAAATTGACTTTATAATAGAAAAGGGACAGCTCTACAAGACAAACACAAAAGTTACACCGTTGGTTACAAAAATGTAGGTAAAAAATGACCTTGAATTTCAAAAAACGGGGTTTGGATGGTTTCTCTGTTTTTAACTCGCGTTTTCTTTCTTAATTTTTCATTTTTGGCTAAATATAAAGCAATGTGCTGAATAGCCCAGCCCAGCCCGACAGATCCGTGCCACTTTTATAGCATATTTATATAAAGAATAATTAACGAAAATCTTACACCGATTGTGATAAAAAATGTATCGTATTGGATACCGCCCTAATTAGCATCGCGCGCCCGATTTAGCGGGTTACCTGGTGTGGTTCTGTCAATTCTAACTAATAACCTTTTTTAGAGGGTTTAACATTATGATTCATGTTTTGAATGAAACTTCGTGATTTTTGTGTATGAAATCTACCATCACTGTTTACTCTTCTTCCCTCCAAACCCTACTAGCGGCTGCGCTACTCTCCGTTTTGTTTTCGTCTGCAGCTTGACATACAGGTGCGCGCTCTATGACGTCATTCAATATTGGACTGATTTTGATATTTTACATCGCCGATTTGCAAAATGTAGCGAAATTGTTAATGAAACGGGTCGTAAGGAAATATCGCCAAACGGCAAGTTGCGATCGGCGATGGCAATGAACACATGCGAGCGATTTTAATTTTTGATGAAACGGGCACTTAGTTGATTACGTAACTATAGATCATGACCAAGGGTCTATATTTTCTTTTGTACACAGACAAAAAAACATATTTTTGTCTGATTGAACTGATGCTTTGAATCATACGAACAATTGCTTTGAATAAATACAAAACCTTGCTATGACGTTTTCAGTATTACTATTGGTATTTCCCTGTCGAAAATAATTAATAACTGAGATTTGGAAGCAAATATTAAGTTCTAAGAACTGAACCAAAGTCTTGTTTTAATCCGGAAATGAACATGACTGTTCAATTTCATTCTAAATCCACTACCAATAGATACTGACAATCATCAGTGTTCAATATTAACTGTGATAGACCTTTTAATCTTTAGAAGTTAGAAAAACATCAGTGAATGATCAAAAGCAAAGAGCTAAACAAATATTCTACTTTTATTCTTTTGTATGATTTCCTGTGTTTTTCCCATACGAAACACAAGCTGGTTGCCTTTTATTGATTTTAAAGCTAATCACTAATATAATTGAATATTTTTGATAATTAAAAACCACCAATTAAAGTTTGTATGTGAGTTTAGAAAATGAGTTATAAGACAAGTTTTTAGAAATATAAAATATAATCGGTCACAAAATCGCTCTAACATAATTAACATCTTTAATCATAGGGAATGTTTACAATTAAACTCTCAATTCGTTACATACGTATGTATAATTGCACTTAAACTGTTATAACCAGAGCACTGCTTCACTTCACAAAATGTTTCTGTTGGATTTTAATTATAAGATTAAACTGATTAGATGAAATCTTTGAACGAGATTACACTAAAATTGCCATTATCAGAACACTTCTAAACGAACGCTAAACGTTTCTAAAGAATTGTGAGTGTTTTATAAAAGTTCATAATCAAGAATAAATCAGTAAACATGAAGCTTTAATTGATATTGATTATTGATGAACGCATTAACAATGTTTATTTAGTTCTGTTTTTATTGTGAACAGGATAGACCAGATTGAATGATCTAATTCTGGGTTCTTTGAAATATGTGGTTTTTCAAGTGAAACATTAAAAGTCATTCAAGAGACTTTTGATTTACAGTAATATTGACGTGTTGATGTTTTGATCTTACAATTTGTTCGCTTGTTGTTACTTCATTAGATTTATTTTTTGTGGATTACGTCACTGCTTTTCATTCTGTATTTTGTTTTGTGAGGTTCAATCGACTTGTATCTTGTATAACATGTTCAACCAGTAGCCAGGTATCATATCAAATTGTTTAATGATCTCGGTGTGTTATATCATGTAATTGTGTGCTAAGAGTAAAAAAACTGTATTACTGTACTTGCCCCATTTTCGTTGATCTCTCAGAATTTATAATATTGGAGTTTTACAACGACCGAAAAGGTACAAACAACGTACTCGTGAAAATCATGAGTAGCAAAAAAATCCAATTGTTCTATGCACTCAATAATTTCATTAGAACGAAATAGGTATATTGTTTAAGGTCAAATTGAATTCGGAATTCAACTTTATGACTAATTATTGTTAAATCAACCGTGAGAACAGAATTACTATAGCGAGTATTTTAATCAGCAGGGTTAATGTATGCGCCACTCACAGTTGAATAAATTGGCAAATACCAGCCATATAAATTAACGTACTGTCATAATGTAGCAAAGCTCACCTAAAACTAAGCAGCATTTTGAAAATTCGTAAAGTAGGAGCAGTAGTCCAGTAGTAGGGCGCGCGCTAAGGGATCGAGAGGTACTGGTTTCGAATCCCACTAGGGCACTGCTAATTTCCTAAAGCAAGAAACTTACATGCGATTGCTTCACTCCATCCAGGTGTAAATAGTTACCTGCAAGGATGGTATAATTTCGTTGCGCAAAATTTTCGGCTGCACTTATAAGCGGAGTAAAAATACTCCCCAGGGAGATTGATACCATTTGTCCAATGACCAGGGGTAATAGCTTTAAAGTAAGTGAACGTGCGTAAGCATAGAACGCAGACTATGAAGTGACATTACATTTTTTTACATTTTTAATTTCAGCAAAAATTGTTAATGTCAGTGTTTGTTCAGGTAGAAAACAAATATTATTTTAGCTCCACATATCATGTATTACATGGTTTATTTCAGAATGTAATGGTTGGGTAAGAGGTTTTGGTAATAAGAATTTAAGAATATATCAGAATGCTGTAGATCGTGACACAGCTCAGTCAATATGTGAACTTAATAATGGACAGTTGGTGAAAATAGACGACGCTGCTTTGATGATCCAACTTTCAGACGTATTAACATCATGTCCAAGTGAGTACAAATCTGATTTGATCTCGATCTGAACTTGTCTGCGGTCAACATTCCCTACCTTTTTTTATCTAACAAACTTACGTTTAGTTACAATATTAATGTAACCGTACAATAAAGCATATGGAGAAGCTACTGGCTTTGTGATAGGATAGTTCAATACTGTTTATAGACAAAGATCCAGGAAAACAAAGCTAGCATAGCAGCCACATTAAAATGGCCCTAGTTTTTGTTGACATGGTGTCAAATCCAATGAAATTTATTCATGTCTGCATACAATTGCTTTAAACAACCTTATCTTTCTTTCTTCAATACAATACATTCAAAGTAGATTAAATTCTGTCTTACTTCAGGTTATCAGTACTCTGGTAATAGCTATTGGACGGATGGTAAATATGACGGTGACACTAGAATTTATCGTTTCTCTGACGGTACAGCCGTACCTATGGACTCAACGGAATACTGGGAAGAGACAGCACCGGATGATAACGACGAGTGTTTCAGACTAAGATTCATACCACAGTCAAATATGTACCGTTGAATGACATGGCATGTCAGAGAGAATTCCGCTTTATTTGTGAATTTTAGTCCTATATATTATAAAGGAAAGGACGTGTTTTTGGCTAAGTGTTTTTGACGTTAAATTGGAAAAAATAGAATAACAGTGTATTCCAGCGTTAGTTCAAATCCCACCCTGAACACACCACGTTGTTTCCTTGAGCAAGATCTGACTAAACTTATTCCAGAGCAACAGTAAACGGACTGTATAATAATTGGGTTGATTTACTAAAACGTTTTGAAAATTTGAGCCTTAATAAACAAGTACTTACTAGAATAAAATACATGTAGTATTAGATTAAATAGGTGGTTAAGGTAAATACATAACTGAACGAGCTCAAGCAAAGAGGTCTCAGCATTTTGTTCTATTTTCCAAACACTTTTGCAAGTTGTCGTTTTATATACTGCAGATTGCTCTGTCAACGTCTAGAATGTGGTTTCCAGTCATATGACTCATAGTTCTTTTGGATTTATTCAAAAGCATATTTGCCTAATCTTAAAAATCAATAGCATAATAATCTATATTTTAATTAAATGGTCAACATACCCTGTGAACACACCACACAATCACGTGACCATGACAAAATGCATATTCATAAATAATAACATAGGCCTACTGTTATGTAACCTTAGGAGATCACTCTATCAAACTTGAAAATATTACTTATTTAAGATGTTTGGTGTTATATACAGTTTAATTTAGTTTAGTAAGAGAGACATTTAACTAAAAATAATGTAACAAGTTATCAGCGTCGAAACACACAAGTACATACTCTCTAACCGGTACAGTAAAGTTCCGTAGTTATGACCATGCATATACTTTTTTATAACTCGGCACATTAAATCATCTGCCTATTTGTTATTGTTCGTTTATTCTCAACTTTCAAAACATGAATTATTTCACGGTGAATGCGTTTGTTAAAATTATTGTCGTAATACACTCTGAGTTTCCGAAAGTGTGTATTATGATTGAGTAAAGCTTCTTATGCCGTATGATAAGTTTTAGTCAAGATATTTTTATTAAAAAATAGGCCGCCAGTACAAAAACAATGCATTCAGTCACTGTAAAATTATTCAAGCTTTGACAGTTGAGAAAAAACGGGACAATAGATGCATATTTATATACGCAAAATCAATCACATCAAACAAATATAAGCATTTATTCCGATGAAGCAAAGTTTGACTATACCAATCAATAGTTTTAGAAGCAAAAAAAGTACTACTACAGAAATACCTCATTCCTAAAATTCAGCATTACAGAATCTTACAAATTCATAACTTGTATTATTACGCAATTTTTTCTTATTTCGTAAATAACGTATGTAATTTTCATTATCCTAGCTTACTGTACTATACTGCACTGCACTGCACTGTACTGTACTGTACTGTACTGTACTGTACTATTGTATACTCTACTGTACTAGCTTACCATTCTGTAAATATCCGACAACTATTTCATCTTTAGAGGAAAATCTATATAAATTAGCATCTGTTCCATAAAAGGATATAATATGCCTCGGCTGAATATCAAACTCGAGACCTACAGATTTAACTGCTGAAATCAACAATGGGGTAATGTTCGCGGTTTTCTATAATAAACGAATTGTGTTGAGAGAATTATAATAAGCTGTTAACATGTAAACAAGGTACTTGTAAACTATATATTTATAACAATGAAATAAAGAATGTAAAGTTTTAAGTTATACTTAAGATATCGAGTCAAGTATCATTATTGTACGAGTACCATAGAAATATGAAGAGCTTGATATACTAAAACACTTTATTTGTATCAGTTACGTAGCTTGGTTTATACTACAGTATTCCCTTACGTCGCATAAAAGATTCCTGTTCCATAGAAAATGGACACAAATGTAAACCTGGACCTCCTAAACATATTGAAAATGAAACAAGTTAAGTTGATACAAGTTACACATTTAAGGGTGATAAAGTCATACAAGTTGTTTTTGACACAAAAACAAAGATTGAACAATAAATCTGGAAAACCTCATTTTCGACTTACATTTCAAAATGTTCTAGAGAGGTTCCCTAAATCCCTATTTATATGAAAACTTATAGCTGAGCGTAACGTTCAATAAATTCAGTAAGTGTATGTTGAAGCTATGTTTAATAAAATTTATAGCTTAGACTTCTATTAAATGCTAAAGTGTATAAATCTATAACTCACATTTTAAGTCAAATACTTATCAAAAAATATTATTATTTATTGGTGATGCATCCATAGTGCAAAAAGAAATTCGTAAAATACATACGATGGGTGTTCTAAAATTAATATAACTTTTTGTGATTCTACTGTGATAGATTCCTTCTGATTATTTCAACTTGTCCTGCTTCTCTTAACCCGAATACACGTTTTACGCCGACAAATCCACTTTTGGAAACAGGTTTTTGTACTCTTGGAAACTTCACATTTTGAAAGTCTTTATGTTGAAACCATCACTAAAATTACGTCGACAAAAGCTTTCATTACAAAACGCAACTCGAATATCTTCTTACAAAAGAAACCCGGCGCGAAAAGTTGTTTTCAAACTAAAATACATCAATAAATTCGACAACAAAAAAACCCAGAATTATACCATTGGGCAAGCGCGTTAAAAACAACTTAGAAATGCTTAATTTTAACACTTTGTCCGTGTTACAAAACGTATATGAAAATGTCCCTTCTTAGACCTACAACATATCAGTCGTTAATATCGACTAATAAACTTTTCGTAAATATTTTACTAACCCAGAAGCCTTTAAATCTGAATTCGTAAACGTTGTTGACAAATACAAATATTGTACACAGTTACTTACTGACGGTTTCAAAGATGGAAACTAAGTTGGTTGCGCTGCATATGGGAATTCTTTTGTAGCAAGAATGCGACTGCCCGACTAGGCATCTACTTTTACTGCCGAAGTCAAAGCAACAGATCTAGCTTCAACATACATATCAAATAGTATAAATAACAAGTTTATTATTTTCTCAGATTCTCTATCTGTACTTCTGGCCATAAAAATCGTAGTTCAGACAATTAACATATTAAAAGTATCGAATTAAAATTACATGATATAAAAATCTAAAACAGTACACCTCTGCTGGATACGAAATCATAATAGTATACATGGAAATAAAAAGTAGACATTTTGAATCTTCAACCAGTAGATATCCTATTACCAAGCAGTGACTTCAAATGATCAATCAATACGTTAACTAAGTCAAAATGGCAAAGCATGTGTAATAATGCTATATTTAATAAGTTACATGATATAAAGCCACCCTTGATTCGTCTTCCTGACTAACTGTTCTCTATAAGGAGTGGGCGCGACCAAGTGGTTACAATGTTGGATTGTTAATCATTGGTTATCCAGTTCTGCATTGGTTTGAATCCCATCAAAAACCTACTCCATTGTTTCCTTGAGCAAGAAACTATCCTACTGGCTTAGTACTGGGGGACCAGGAAGCGGACTTGAAAGAGATAAATGTTAAGTTGTAAGAACTTCTTTCACAATCGAGCTAAATTAAACTAGTGTACCAACTGTTCTCTAAATAGATCATTGGATTTGAGCTGGTTGAATCTGAGCTATTGATTTTCAGATGGTTTGATTTAAGATGTTATAATAATGTTATTTGTAGAGTTCTTACTAGTTACTAGTACCTGCTAATGATTTTAAGTATGTTAAATGCTTCTGATATCTCTGTTTAGATCTATGGATTTCTTATTGGATTATTATAAAATCTTGAGGCCATTTTATGAACTCATACGCAAGTTATTGAAGAAGATAGCTAGCTAATGCTGCAACATTATTTTGTGTGCAGTAGTATATTACTATGTCGCTCCAGTAATTTCTAGTCTGGATTACCGGCCCTTACCACTATCGTTATCGGGTCAGGCAAGCCGTGGCGGCCTCCTAAGTTATTATTCAGGTATTACGTTTACATGATCTTGCATGATCATTTGCTGACGATACTTACTTTAGGAGTAATAGGTCATTCGATTTCAATTTTTCTTATTACACGTATATTGAGCGTATATGTGCAACTGTTTCCACCATAGGAACCCAATTAAGATGATCCATGATCCATGGACTGTTTTGGTAAAGCTAGAGAGAGGCTATGCAAATCATTTTTGTGTAAGTGGGAGGTTGATATCCCTGACTTTGAATCGTTATAACCTCTTACAAGGTTTATACCTTATGGCAAGGAGGCAGTAACAAAATCGGTGAAAGTTTTCAGAATTGGAGATTTGCAAAGGTGATAGTCGTCGTCATTGATGCTGAAATGATTAAATTCAAGACTTCTGAAAGTTTTATACATTTGCTCTTTGAATATTCTTCGAAAACATAAGATGAAAGATCGACTTGTTATAACCAGCTGAGAAACATGCGTATACCTTGTACCATAGAACAGATGGTTACACGCTGGGACTTTTTCCTTAATGGGGATACATATTTAAATCACACCCAAGATGGTCAGTAAACCCTTCCTTGAAAATTTTACTAATCAATAGTCAAATTTCCTTAAAGGTTTATGAAGTTTCCGGACTTGTGGAATGGTAAAGTCTATCTCTGAACTGTTATTGAATTGTTTCACCGTGATTGAATACACAATATCACAAGTGTTAGACAAAGAACATGAAGTCATCGTGAACTTATTCATGTTTTGATAGTGGAGAAAAAATGAACTATAAGAACTGGTTATAGACAAGGGTCGAAAGCTGTTTAGGTGCACTGGCCTTTTTAGAATACATTATATTAGGGATGAGATTCATCAACCTCTCAGCTTATTTGAGATATTTTTTACCATGTTTGAGTTCATAAAATGTTGCAGACTAAGTCTGAAGTGTTCAAATCTGAACACTGTTTTTAGGGTGTGTGAGATTTTTCAGTGAATGTAAATCTCATCCCTGATTCTATACATAGACACGTATACATTTCTGTACTACATGTCATTCATGTGAGACGCACGAATCGGTTACTTTGGCTACGCAATGGAAAAAGTTTGGTGTTTGAACTACAAATCATTGTTCACCTCTTTAAAACTTTGAGTCGTGTCGAATTGTTCACTATTTTTCTTCTTCAATCCGTAGCATTTGTGGGCCCTTGTTAGTATGAAGGTAAAACACAACTTGAATATGATAGGACCAGTATTAGCGTTTTGCCTACTTGTCTGTTAAGTAGTAAAGCGTTAAAAATATTTCTGTGTTTTCAGTGCTTTGATTGAAAATGAATTAATGGTATAGTTTACCTTGGTGCAGTGGAACAACCGTACCAGGTAAATTTCTTACTGCAGATAGCTACAATTTTATGTCGTAACAAGTTTTCCTAGTAGGGTTTGAACCCGGGACCTATCGATTCCAAAGCGCGCATCCTATCACTGTATCGTTACTCTTAATGTTACTTAATCTGTTAACAGCATTTGTCAAGAAATTATCACAACAATGTAGCTTGTAAATCGCTGATCGACTGGACATGTCGTGCCCTTATAAAATATCCAAATTCTTAGATATTTTTGAACCCGGGTCGGTAGTTTAGTTGGAAGCGTTCCAGGGTTTTGAATCAAGTCTCCATAAGGAGTACTTGTTATTTCAGGGCAGGTTATGCCAACCCATAAAAATTTTACAAGTATGTCAATTTAATTCCATTAATGAATGGAAACGTTTTCATTAGAACTTTTCTTTTCTTACAACATTTATTATTTCTATAATACACATGTTTTAACATCTAAAGTAAACATGTAAGCAACATCAATATACATGAAAATATGGAAAAAATATGAAGTATGAAGCGAAGGTCCTTGATATACATACTACAGTGCCGTCCAAAAGTTATTAGATGATGAAATTTTGAAAAAAAAATATCATACCCACTGCTTGGTACATGTAGTTTTAATGCAATGTAGATTGTTCATGTAGTATACATGTAGTTTGAAACATACGTTTATAAATTTATTTATGTTATATTTATAATTAATTTTGTTCAGATGACGTTTTTTATCATTGGTTAATGTAAATCCATTAATCCTCAAACAAAATTTTGGTCCAAGAACCTTTGGAGGGTACTGTAACGCTCCCTTTAGAACAATTATTTTAAATGAACAAGTTTTTCACTTAAACTGGAGTCAAAGCGACGACATCAGAAACGCTCGATCTTGACACAGTTGTTCGTCCTAATACAAAATCCATAACATATATAAACGTATTCTTGAAAACCAGACGTATTGTACTTAGTGTTAGACACACGACTGGTAGCACAAAATGAAATGATAATGTAATATGAAGTACGATAACTGACGTTGTATGTGGAGTAATGTGTAGCATGATAACTAACACATTTATAACACTAAGTACTATTTGAAGTAAATTCCATAAAACAAACAAAACAAATAATTCCATTTTAAACATTTGACTATCTTGACTTTCTACAACATTTTGATAATTGCCTAAATTACGTTTAGATCTCAAAAATATAAACAAACCGATACAAAGGCATCCTAACATGATAATACACGGTAACCATGGTGATATCGAGGATAATATATAATGAGTGCCTTCAGAAGTATAAAAACATATCGATTCAATATTGCTTTTATTACCAAATGTTGATATCACGATAGCTATCCACATACTTATAATCCATGTTAAACCAGAGGACAGAAGAAATCTAATTGGGCAATTAGCTACGGGTCTCCCAGTGTGAGCAAGAATACGAATGATTTCAATATCCATGAAAATGATGGTATAAAAATACACAGGATTTATAGCAATTTCTATGAGATGCAGAAACTTACATAGGTTATGATAACCAGGCATGTTGTAATGGAGAAATGATGTATTTATTGCTTGACAAATTGTGATGACAAGTAGGTGATAAATGTACCAATGTATTGCACGTGACCTTGTGTTCTTAGAAATTATTGTCAGAAAAAGTACAGTATTTATGACAGCTGTAATAACTGATACAGCTTTTCTAAACTTTTCCAACTTCTCAAAAAGATCTTCAAAATCGAAGTCGTAGATGTGATACGATGTATCTGGGCTCATGTAGTAGTTGTCATAATCAACAAATGAATAATAGTCATAGTTATAGCGATAGTATGGTGGCAACGAAGTCGTATTCTGAAATGTCAACAAAACAAAAGTAAACATTCAGATATTAACTACACATTTCTACGTATTTCCTACATAACTTTACAGTGCATTACTACGGAGACCAAAAAGTGCTTAATGCCTTTTTATGGATCCTCTAAATGGCTTTAGAGCGCATTTTAAAGAGTCACTAAACTACCTTTCCAATGCATTTATACAAAGCCCCTACGTTGCTTAACAGTGCATTTCTATTAACCCTAAAATGCTAAAACGGCGCATTTCTGCGGAGCCCCTAAAATGCTTTAAATGCTTTAAATGCTTTACAAGGCATTGATATGTCCACCCTAAAATTTTTAACAGTGCATCTCTACGGAGCCCCTGAATTGCTTTACGAGGCTTTTCACAGTCCTTATAGTACCTTATAGTGGATTTCCACGGAGCCCCAAAATTGCTTTACAGCTCATTTCTGCGAAGCCCCTAAAGAGACATTGTGATATACATTGCCACAGATACGATGAAGTCATTAAGCTAACTCGTAGTTTTACGTACAATAATAATATCAGTTGTTTGTATATGTTAATATAACAGTTACAGTATCAAAATAAGAAATATATCAGTTATATACAATAACTAAAACTTACGTGAAATAAGTCCATTTTTGTAATTATAATATGTTATCTACGTAGCTTTATGCGTTCTTTCAACAGTGACTTAACATGTATTTAACATAACCACATTCCTTATATTCCACATACAGAGTCTTATAAAACTAGTTCAAGTGTCTCTCTTAAGTACTTTAAGCATCCACAGTTCTCTACAAAAGTTCTTGGACAAATTATATTTTTGAGAATACCACAAGTTATTTTACGACATTTATCATGTTAAATTGTTTGAATTATATGTTGATAAATGTTGATTTAACAATGTTCACAGATGACTCTTGTGTTTTTTTAATGGATAAATGTCATTTGGAACACCTTGCCAATTTAGCGGAATAATTAAATCGGAAAAATTCGAGGGGTCCACCAATAATACTGGTTTTTAATAATTCAACGTCAGTTAAAGTATTTTGTTTTGGCATGTGACGCAAATGTAGTAAATATGTCCGAGGTTATTCCTAGTGAATAGTCAAGGAATGCCGCGTACGATAAATGTCATTAAACGTGTCCTTAAAAGCAGGTTAGCTCTATATGTAAAATGACTTAAGAGGGGCACTGTATTTTCATTAGTGTTCTTGTTATCGAAATGTGAACATGTGTTTCGTATTACTTTGCGGTCTCAATATAAACACATCATTTCAAGTATGAGTATACCCGTCTGGCTAGCTCTGTTGGTAGCACGCTAGTCTACTGATCGAGAGGTCGAGGGTTTGATTCCCACCCGGGTGATAATTTCGTAGAGCTGGGTCATGAAATTATTTCTACTGCCATACTCCATCCTACTAATGATTCTTAATAATGTAGGACAGTTGTCAGTCACTGACAAAAATATGCGCCAATTAGTTGGCTAACGGCTAAATCCAGAGATTTAGTCTTTCCAGGAACAGTGAGTAGGTTGATTGACCGCCGTTTTTTGACCTATACAATGTGTTGCTGTGGCGTTAAACCCAACAAAAACCAACAAACGTATGAGTACACACTTCACAAACAACTTGTTTTCCAAACTTAGTATGGTGGCCTGGGGTCCACCGTGCACACCCTCTAGACGTTTTGCAACTCCCTTTGAATTGTTCCTTAGGGTCCACTGAATCAGAATCGGTAATAAACTAAAAAAATAAACTCTTACGCACTTCCTATAATTTCACAGTTTCCATGGCAACCCCTTGAATATATGCATTTTTTGCTAAATTAGGGTTTTGAAATCAATAGATTTGTGTATAATTGGAAACCAAAATCAACATGTTTCTGGTTTTGTTTATGTTTTGTGGTTATTTTCATCAATTTACCTCAATTTTAGTTTTACATATATTACTAAGGTTAGTGTCTCAGCTTTCATTTGACACTAATTTATTGTTCTAGTTTTTTTTTTGAAGTTTTTTATACAGACTTAACAGATGCTGATAATTTCGTCAAAACTCAAGGAGTTGCCATAGAAACTGTGAAATTACAGAGAGTTTCAAGCCAAGTTATTTAGAATTCTGATGTACAAAATAACAAATCAAAGTAGTTGTGTTATTTTTTCCTTTATTATTTAAGATAATGAATATTTATAAGGCATAAATATAATATAAAATAAGCCATGCACAAATGCTATACATATATACGTCAATTACAAGTACAGTACACATATTATATATGACAACTATTTAAGGATATATATTAATAACTGATTGGTAATGTTACATAAACGTTTTGTTTTTATCAACGTCTTGGATATTTGAAATGACTAATTTTTATTTTTAGTTGTTTGTTATTCAATCTATATTTAATCAGACATTGATGTTTACACCTTAATTAGGATAATGACGAACTAAAAATTATAATTAACACAAAATAAAAGTTGTAAATGAAGCAATTTACAGAAAGAAGTTTATGTCAGTTAAATGGAAATTTCACTGAACAAAAAGCGTATACAAATACAATAATACGTTCTTCAATTACCGTTATGTAATTGTATTTAAATAATCGCGCATCTGAAAATGCAAGCTGTAAAATCCGTTGTCCTTGTGAAATCAGTTATGTTAACATATTTACAAATGCATGTCATCATAGTAAAGAAATATGACAACTATAAACACAAGGTATTATCCATGAAGTAGAACACCTGAGAATGTGTTTTGATAATGACTACCTTCAGCAATCTGAACACTAGATGAACCAGAAGCACATTTCACCCAAACTCTTTGATCTTTCTCTAATTTTGTTAAGGTAACAACAGAAGCACAGTCGTGCTGTACTTTGTCATATTTAGTACTTTTAGCTATACTATTGTTGTCAACAACTATGTAATAATAAAACGCTCTACCATGCCAGTTACATGCATGCATTGAAAACATGTACAGTCCACCAACAGGAGTTGTGAAAACTCCATCGACGGTATCATAGCCATTACCTTCATTTAGGTAGGTGTTCTTTAATACTAGTATTTGGTTGGTATCCAAACTGTAGTCAGCCAATCCATATGCATTGAAGGCTATCATTGGAAGACTTACTCTTTCTGAAACATTGTAAGAAATACTTTGTTTGGTGATATATATATTCAGTGCAACCATATAAACCTAGAAGAAATGTCTTTTTGTAGGGTCGTCAGTTTAAATTCAGATTATTAAAGTAGATTCCCGTAATACTCATATCAAGGAATAAGCTTTTTGTAATTATTTTTATCATTTGATTTACAATCCAGATTCACAAGCAAAATATTTTAACTTTTCTTCCACAAGTAATTTTATAACATTTCATTTAAATGGATTTATGTGTAAGATTCACATTAACTATTCACAAGTGTGGTTTTATTAATTGGATATTTTTACAAATATTACAAATTAATAATTAGTAGTCCAAACCACTGGCACTTGAGTCCCTATATTGGACATAATATTCATACTTATGTAAAACAAATAGTGAAGAAACATAGAAAAAACGGCACATGTTTACCTATCGCTTTAGAGTCGTGCCACAGTTTATTATAATACATGGTAGTGAACCGTTTTTTTGCGGTGATTCTCGGTCGAACTGAATTTTTACATTTCGGAATATAAATAGGCATTACGAAAAGCAGTTTCTGACAACACACTGGTACTAAACTGGTAATAAGCTAACACTACAATGATATTTAACTGACTAAAAAAAGCTTTGTCTGCCAACACACTGTGTTCAATAGTTTTCACACTGGTTTGAAAAAAAATAATCTGGTTACATACTGACAGATAGTATCAGCCTATTACCAGATCTGACATTAGACTGTTGGTCAACTGGTTACAAACGGGCAAGATTGTGTCTTTAATGGATGTATGACTACACACTGTCAATGATCTGACAATAGTCTGATATTAACATGTGAAGAAAAACAGACTTGACATTAGACTGTCAATATAAAACTGTTATAAAAAGCAACTGCTAAGCAACGTAATTTGAATTTTAACATGCAAGGTGGTCTGACAATAGACTGACATTAAATTCCCCCCAAAACAATTTCAACAAATCTTAATATTGATAATGCACTGGAAAGTAAAAATCTTGACAAAAATGACCTTAAACAAGAGTCATGAATGATATTAAACAGCCTGGTCTATAATTACAATTAGTATTGTGATCCTTTAATTCTTTAAATCTGTGTATTTACTTAATAGAGACAATCTGTTATGTTTTGTTTTTATCGTTCTCATGAGGAACTTAACATGCGGTCAATAACAAAATATCTTTTTCCCGCTCAACAAGCTTTGGAAAAGATTTTACTAATAGTAATTTGTAATTATTTAACACTATTCAAATGATATGCAGTCTGTGTTTAATTTGTTTCGTCAAATACTTCTTATATAAAATGATGCTTCTATGCCAGTGTGTCATCAGTTTAGTGCCAGTGATATGTCAGTTAGAAACCAGTGTATATACCTCTAAATATGTCAGTGTGTTGTCAGTTACTATATTATTTATTGCCAGTCAAATATCAGATCTGAGGTTTGACTGGTTATACACTAGCAATAGACTGAAAAGGCCAAACTCACTGCTATTGTCAGTGTCATGTCATTATGTTGCCAGTTGTAATTATTGTCAGTTAAATGTCAGTGAGGTATCAGTAAAAAGTCAGCTAAAACTTGTTAGGGTACATTAGAATTAAAAAAAACAAGTAGATTGCCTCAATTTTAATCTTTCACTAAGCCAATTTGTGCTTTATATGACTAAAAAATAAAATGCCTTGTGCTGGTCTTAGATTGACTACATGTCTGACAATAATGTGATAACCAACTGTCATTAGACTGGGTCAGTGTATTGCCAGGTCTGGTAACAGACTGATAATTGGCTGACAAGGAGCTTGAGTCTGTCTGGCAAGAATATGGCAGTAAACGGATAGCACACTGACAATGTTGCCAATTTTCGTAAGGGTAAATTTAAAGCAGACATATGGTTTTACGAAATTGGAAAGTATAGACTTAATAACTTATAAAATTATAGTTAGCATAGAATTTAGCGTTTTTTAGTAATTTCACTTTTCAGCGATTGACAGACACTGCATACTTCCGGTATGATTAACAGTTTTGTAACATACGTTCTAAATGGTCTAAAACTCCGCGAACTTTTCCCGTTTTCTCGTAATCTCTCATTAAAACATCTCGTACACAGAGTCTACAAGGATTCTGGATACTTAGATCGAGAATCTTTATACTTTCGGGGTACGAGAATGTCATTGAAACGAAGCCAGTGCAAACATCCACAAAACGTCATGCTGATTTTCATAAATCTGTGGCTGTAAGGTCCGCTGCATATAAAAAAATATGTTTTTCATTTGTGGTCAAACAGGCACAGGCAAGACACTGAAATATATTTTGAAGAAATAACAGACAGAAATGTTGTGTTTACAATACCAAGATCTAAACGCGAAGGCATTACACAGGCAATTTCTTTTCAACTCGCGTTATCGTTTGACCGTCAATACCTCAATCATGTAACTTATTAAATGTCTGTGTAATTAAGAGACCAATAGATTACGAATTGTTGATTTTCTTTTTGTAATTTAGTCAATCGCAACGTTACGGTGACAGATCACGGGGCATGTTTTGCGGAGTTTTAGACCGGAAATTAGCAGTGTCTTTCAACCGCTGAAAAGTAAAATTACTGAAATAACGCTTAATTCTATGATAACTGTATAAGATATGAAGGTGATACTTTCCAGTTTTGTAAAAAAATTGTGACAGCTTTAAATCAGAACCGGTTTTTATGTCTAGTCATATTTCGAAATATAAAAGATTCAGTTCGTCCTTGGATCACTCCAAAAACGAATCAATACCATATACATGTATACGTTTTAATAAGCTGTGGCATGACTCAAAAGCGAAAGTTCAAAGAGACCGTTTTTGGGGTTTCTTTTTCAACAACGTTAGGTTTTTTTATAAGGATGAATATTGTATCGAATGTAGGGACTTCAGTGCCAGTGGTCATAACAAAAAAAATGTTACGATTATCGCCCCCTTAAAAATGTCCGTTTCCTTATCTTGTGACTATGAAAACTATTGTAGGACTCCAAGTTACCCATTTCTAATTAAGCTTACACCATATGACAATGAAAAAAGAAAGAAAAATAAACTACAATGATAGTTCGTTAATGAAATAAATTCATCTTTACGGTAATATCATAACATAAACTCAATTATTGACTAGCATTTAAAGATTGAATAAGGATATTTTACTACTTTATTGTATAAATCACCAGTATACTAATTAATTACGAATTTGTTTGGAGTCGAATCATTCGTCCATTGTTTAAATTACATTTATTTCACCTTTAATCACATCTAAAAGTTTGTCCGATCTTAATCGATTTTTAACAACTATTTGAGCTTACTTAATTTTTCGACATGACTTGATATCATCCGAAGTTTGACAGAAGTTGTTGCGGGAGCTCTACTTTATTGACTTCTGCAAAACGAAATGTATTCAAATATTTAAAAGGCAGCTGTCGATAATAAAGACAACATGTACAAACAAATAACAAAGAATTGTAATCGTGATTAAATGAAAATTACATCAGATTCCCGATATATCGACGAAGTCACAAATAGTAAGTATATAATTTATTTGAATATAAAGGTAAAACCTAGATTAATCCTGTTGGGCCATACATGTTTGAATATAATAACTTATTTTCTTAGTGAAAAATCGTGTAAAATTACCAGTGTTTATTGTCACGTGATCGTCTAAATGAAACTAAACACGTGTGCTTTGTTACAGTTTTAACAACCAAAAGACAGGAAATATTTTGATACTGTATACATGTAAAATACGTATCAAATGTCCTTATCCGAAAATAGTATAATCAGCCTGTAAGCTGTTAGTTTACTTTGAAACCTCTTCATGAATTGTTTTGCACATGAATAAGTTTACAAATCGCTTCATGCAAAGACTTTGAAGTTAACTAGTAAACCTGACGGAATAAATTGGCAATTTTCTATGGACGTAAGATACAGTATAACCTCTACAGAGAGAATCCTTTGCACAACAACAACTTTTGATATTTCTCATAGGCATAAATTAATTAAATTTAAATTCTGCATAGCAAAATCTCTGAACAAAAGTCATTTAAGTACGTAGCCCCTAAAGTGACATTTTGAAATACTTTTTTATTATCACAATTATTTCGTTTAAACGTAATATTATTTCTTTTTTACGAAATATTATTTCGTTTATTCGAAATATTATTTCGATTTAACGAAAAAATATTACGTTTTTTTCGAAATAATTATTTCGATTTAACGAAATATTATTTCGAAAACGAAACATTATTTCGTTTAATCGAAATAATATTACGTTTAAACGAAATAATTATTTCGAAAAAACGAAATAATTATTTCGAGTTAATGAAATATTATTTCGTTTTTTCAAAATAATTCTTACGTTTTTTCGAAATGAATATTTCGTTTTATTGAAATATTATTTCGAAAACGAAATATTATTTCGTTTAATCGAAATAATATTACGTTTAAACGAAATAATTATTTCGAAAAAACGAAATAATTATTTCGAGTTAATGAAATATTATTTCGTTTTTTCAAAATAATTCTTAAGTTTTTTCGAAATGAATATTTCGTTTTATTGAAATATTATTTCGAAAACGAAATATTATTTCGTTTAATCGAAATAATATTACGTTTAAACGAAATAATTATTTCGAAAAAACGAAATAATATTTCCAAAAAACGAAATAATATTATTTCAAAAAAAGGAATAATTATTTCGAAAAATCGAAATAATTATTTCGATTTAACGAAATAATATACGTTTAAACGAAATAATATTTCGTATAAACGAAATAATAATATTTCGTAAAAACGAAATAATATTTTTTCGATTTTTCGAAATAATTAACTCGAAAAAACGAAATAATATTTCGTAAAAACGAAATAATATTACGTTTAAACGAAATAGTTGTGAAAATAAAAAAAGTATTTCAAAATGTCACTTGAGGGGCTCCGTATTTAAGTCCCTCTCAGTGGAGGTTTTTCAAAAAGTTTGTACTATAACAGTTACTTTTGAATTATATACGGAGCCCCTAAAAGGACATTGTGAAATACTTTTTTTATTTTCACAACTATTTCGTTTTAACATAATATTATTTCGTTTAATCGAAATAATTATTTCGTTTTTTCGAAATAATATTATTTCGTTTTTCCGAAATAATCATTTCTTTTTTTCGAAATAATAATTTCGTTTTTTCGAAATATTATTTCGTTTAAACGTAATATTATTTCGTTTTAACGAAATATTATTTCGTTTAATCGAAATAATTTTTTCGTTTTTTTGAAATAATTATTTCGTTTTTTCAAAATAATATTATTACGTTTTTCGAAATAATTATTTTGTTTTTTTGAAATATTATTTCGATTTAACGAAATAATATTTCGTTTTTTCGAAATAATTATTTCAATTTAACGAAATAATATCACGTTTAAACGAAATAATATTTCGTATAAACGAAATAATATTTCGTATAAACGAAATAATATTTTGTATAAACGAAATAATATTTCGAAAAAACGAAATAATTATTTCGAAAAAAACAAAATAATTATTTCGAAAAAACGAAATGATATTATTTCGAAAAAAAAAACGAAATATCATTTCGAAAAAACGAAATAATTATTTCGAAAAAACGAAATAATATTATATCGAAAAAACGAAATAATTAATTCATTTAAACGTAATATTATTTCGTTTAATCGAAATAATATTTCGAATAAACGAAATAATATTTCGTTAAAACGAAATAATATTACGTTGAAACGAAATAGTTGTGAAAATAAAAAAAGTATTTCAAAATGACCTTTTTGGGGCTCCGTAATTATATGATCTCATCCAATAGTTGCAATTGAAGAAGACATTGGTGAACATCATTTTTCTTTAGTTGTTGATCACGTGATGTAGACGCTTATTACATAAAATATCATGAAATGATCATTCACATGGTTATATACAATTTGAGCAGACATACATTTTTAGAATTACAGAAAAAGCATCATTACAGCTCACTAAAGCTACTTGCTTATGAATTTTAATATTTTAAAATTCAAATTTAAAAGTTCTATAATATTAAGAAAATGAATTCTAAGTAATTAACGAAAAGACTGACTTTTGAATTTTGCAAAATAAAAAATCACTAAAATACACTTAAACCAAATTTTTTTTTCGTTAAAAGCGGGATATGTTTAATTATTAAACTCAACGTACTTTACAGTCGTATGTTATTTTGCACTTTAATTTTCAGAATAATATTAGAATGGTTCTATGCCATTCTAAGTGTTTCAGAATTTTTTTACGTAAGTTTAAGTATTCGAATGAGCTGCTTTAAGTAATTTCAAACATGTTACTAATAAATATTATAGTTTGCATATTTTTTATTATCAACTACTAATCTAAGGCTTTATATAGTCACAATAAGCATAACTACACGGTATTTTATTTATATTATCAATATAAAATTCAAGGACTGATTTGTACAAAAAAATCCCCATATTGCATAACGTGAAATAAATTATTTGCATAAGAATGCGTATAAAAATAACTGACTAAGCTGAAATTAGTACCATGTGATAAAAAGACCATGTATATGGAAACATTTGTTGAACTTTATCTTTAAACGATTAACATTACAGTTGGTAATTGTGTTATTAGGGAAAAAAATAATTTGCATATTATGCAAACTGCTCATAAAATGACAGGAAGTCATCAGACGGGTTCTTATTCGATGTCGTTCAATAATAATAAAACTGCACGGTTCACCTTATATACTGCCTTTAAACTAGATCTACGTCTGAAATTTATCTGAAAACTCGAGTATGTCAAGTGTTGCATAACAAGGGCCCTGCATTGTGTAATATATTATAATACACTATAACATAATCGTTTTTGCAAATTCCTATATAATATCAACTTATTAGTTCATGACAAAAGTGTACGTACCCTCAACCAATTTGAGTTCAGCTATTTTATTTTCTACCTCCAATGTCAACTTGTCGAGATTAGTTTTCACATGTTCGTGCGTCTGTGACATTTCAGCTATTTTATTTTCTGTCTCCAATGTCAAGCTGCCGAGCGTGTTTTTCACATTTTCGTGTGTCTGTGACATTTCAGCTATTTTATTTTCTGTCTCCAATGTCAAGTTGCCGAGCGTGATTTTCACATTTTCATGCGTCTGTGACATTTCAGCTATTTTATTTTCCGTCGCCATTGTCAAGTTGTCGAGATTAGTTTTCATCTTGTCGTGCGTCTGAGACATTTCAGCTATTTTATTTTCTGTCGCCAATGTCAAGTTGTCGAGATTAGTGTTCATCTTGTCGTGCGTCTGAGACATTTCAGCTATTTTATTTTCTACCTCCAATGTCAGCTGTTCGAGAGTTTTTCTCTGTGACATTTCACGTTCCATTTGCTCCATCCATACTTCCATTCTTATAACTTTTTTCAAAAGTTGTTCCTCATAAACGAATCGTTCAGATGTTAACGGTTCATTAAGAGCATTTAATCTACCGAACAACAAACACACCAAAATCATTAATCTCGCTAATTTAAAAGACATTGTTTTAATCTCTTAACAGTCTTACTATTTCGTATAAGCTATGATAGAGCACATAGAACACATAGAGCACATAGAGCACATATGAAGCGATGATGTTGCGCGCTCTTTATTATTTATGTTCACTCAACTCAAACTTGTATTCTAGCTCACCTATTCATCTGATTCATTTTTTTGGTCCGTGCCCCATGCGATAAGTAAATTATTCTTAATATTATGAATATATTATTAAATCGGCTTCAACTCTTACAACATAGTCTTAGACCTATACATATTTAATTATATTCAACTAAGAACAAACTTTTACATGGCATTTTGAAATAATTGTACTCCAGTATTCCAGTCATTTTCTTTTATTTCATGAATTTTTCATGAAATTTTTATGATATTAAAACATTGACATTTTTGTAACTATAATTTGTATTCTAAATTAACATTACTTGCGCTTGTAAAGACATCATTGTTTTCCTAATCAACTGATATAGGGTTATGAAAACAAATTAAGCGTATAAACCTTTATATGACAATTCTGATACACCCTCTTTGTTTGACACTGGCACCTAAGTCCATAACTTATAATCATAAATGAATGCGTATAGTTATTTTTTTTCAACTGTCAAAGTTTGAATAATTACACGGTGAATGATTGCACACTATCTCGATATCACGAATGTTAGGCCGGTATTCCATCTATACGGAAATGTGCAGCGTGAACATTAAGCGCGAACGTGAAAAATCAAACATACGATTTGATTTTCTATGAATGTATTCCTTATCAGCGCATGCACGTTAGCATGAAATATAATTTATGACATGTGACCGTGTAACGCTAGCGTTTGACCGATCGCTACATGTTGTGATTTTTCACGTTCACGCATAGCATTCACAGACGAGAAGCCACCATGAAAGGTTTTCTTTCTATCCCAGATGCAACCGAAGCAATAAGAAAATATCGTATTCCGTACGACCAGTCCTAAAAGGACAATAGGGACACAGAAATCAAAGGCCGGATGTTGCAGACAATTGCTGGCTCTCTCAACATTCCAGGTTTGAAAGGTACCCATAATGCCTCAGTCCCAAGAAATCGTGGCTTATTGCGGACCCGTATGTGCAGACAGTCGTACGCCGTGGGAAGCCTAGCGTATTAAAGTGACGGTGCGCACATGGCACAAATCAACACACCCGAACGGAGCCTTAGCTGGAAGATGTGCATGTTTAATCCATACTCGGTCACGATTTTGTTCACGATTTAACTTTGAAACTGATACGTGTATCATTGGCTTCCAATAATGTCGTCGCTTCAATCTAACAATGCTCTAACTACCAAATTTTTATTTTTGGGAAATCGACTTCAAAAGTTCAAAAGGTTATATCTTCGTTGTTTCAGTCTGTCTAGACATGAGATTTGGTAGGCACATTTACAATGTTATTCAACACATATTTGAAGAATATGATTGAAAAATTATGGATAATAATGCTGAAAATTGCAAAAATGTGTTTGGAGATAGATCAAAATTCGCTTATTTTGGTTGATGCATCTCGTTCTAACATTGCGCTATCTCCAAGAAGACATTATAATGGTATTTGAGCACATTTTCTATAATTTTGAGTTTGTAACACTGCCTATGTTGCAGCATACATATTTATTTTGGTATACACCGAAAATATAATATCACTGGAGTGGAATAACACGATAATCATGTTGTGTACTCTGACTGGGCGAAAGGAGATAGAGCAATGTTCGAACAAGCTTCTATGGACTTAGAGCATTGTTAGAGTCAATTAGGACATAAAACGAGTGACGAAGATTTCATTTTGATCGGATAACAGTATTTTCAGCCCAAACATTGATCTATGTCCGGGACATAGAGCAATGTTTACGCTGTGAGCAGAGAAAATGTGTGGAGATAGGATAATGTACGATTGACGAATTGGGCTGTTTGACATGATAGAGTCTCGAAACATTTTTTAGAATATAGAACAAGGTCATACAAGTCACTTGGGATGTTTTTCTCATTTTTTTTCAAAAATGGAGATAGGACATTGTTAGATTGAGGCAACGAATTAGTAATCGCGCAGCTTTTTTACCTTGTTCGTTTACTCAACTGTCAAAACATTAATAATTTCTTAGTGACTTCGTGTTCTTTGTTCAACACTAGTGACATTGTATTCAATTAACATGAGAAAAAATGTGCTATAACCATGCCCCGATATTTTCATAATACGTATTTAGAAGAAGAAAACCGGAGACTACTAATTCGATGTGCGAACAACCGTAAAATGATAAGGACTTTTGAACTTTTGATATTATAGTTTACACTATAATTAAAAACAATAAAACGATATTATTACTTATCGACAAACAGGCCAACAGTTTATTAATGCGTTTAATAGCAAACGCAATGGTACACACATTACTCTAAAAAACCAAAGTTCCCAAAGACAAAATTATTAATGCAGTAGAGCTTTACTGTGTATAATACCTCTAGTTATTACAGTTTATCTTTCCGTTTCTTACCTCATTTCTTCATATCTTATTTAAATTAAATCTCGTTCCGCTTACTTGTTTTTACACTGATAAAGTATCAAAACATTAAATGGGTATCATTATTTGATAAGATGTTTATAGGAAATAAGTATTTTAACAGCTGTAAGGGCTGTATTAAAGAATATTGAAAAATGTTTTTTCCTGGTCATGTTTCAGCTACTTACGAGCAATTATATTTAAAAGTCCTATTGCTTCCAAGTGCTCTTAGTACATGTAACTGATCCAGGTCATTGAAAGTTCACAAACTGATACTTGACATTATTTTCTGAGGCACCGCTAAACGTCGCAACGCCGCTAAATGTTGCAATTGACGCTAAACGTCACAACACAAGCGCTTAATGTCGCAAGTAACACTAAACTTCGCAATTCCCCTGACACTTAACGTAGCTGTGATGACGCTAAATGTCGCAAAAAATGTCTAACGCTAAACCTTGACGCTTAAAAACGTTCCACTTGATGAGGATGCTTAGTATCGAACCTTAATAACTAATATGATGTTATTATTACAAAGGACATACATGTATGTGACGTCAAAGCAACCTCTCTTTGGCTTAAAGCAACTATTCACATATCCTTCGCAACTCAGAGAAACTCTCACGCCCTCAGCAAGCAATTTCATGGTATATAAAATCCAGTAAACATCATTTATGCCACAGGTGCCCATCGCATTAAAAGACTCCAAATAATTGTTAATTTTTACTTAAACATGCTCCAATTATCATAGAAACACCAAATACAAAAGTTCCAGCCAAATTTTGTTTTATAAAAAATTTTAAGGTATTAAACTCGATGAAATCGTTCTGAATTTTACTCTGAAGAGATGTGCCAGATCACCTTTCAAAAACTAAACATCCCTTTTCTAATGGTTTAGCGCTAAAGTCGAATACTGACATGTTAGATAATTTAAAAATGGACTTCCATCATCAATGTCAAACTTCTCGTTCCCTTCCTAAGATTGTACCGATCATTTTACTTGAATCGGTTTTGTGTATCTCCCGAGTCGACCATTTTAGTGAATGAGGATGTGCGCGAATCCCGTTGGACCATAATTTGGTTACGAGTCATTTTATTGGACAGAATAAAGACGACGTCCAATGAAATGACTGGTAACAAACGTGATGCGCGAGCATCACCATTCACAAAATGGTCGAGACGGCAGGTAAACAATAGCAATTCGAGTAAACTGTTCGAAATACAGTCTTACGAAACATGGCGAGAAGTTTGATATTTACGCTAATAATCCATTTTTATTTGTCTAGTTAACACATCCTTATTAGATTTTAGCGATAAACCGTTTGGGAATGTCTTGAAAAGCAGATCTGTCACATCTCTTTCGAGTAAAATTCTGAAGGATTTCATGGAGTTGGATACCTTATATTTTTTATTAAACACATGTTTGCCTCTTGGATGCGTCGGGCACCTTTAATGTATGCAATATGCTAAATACATATGCAACAGCACGAATAACATCTCCTTGCAACTATAGTGGATCAGATTTTACATCTGGCTCGCTCCTGGCAACTATAGTAGACAAGTAAAAAATTGCTGCGAAATGCAGCAAATTGATTGTCACGGTAAACAAAAAAGAATAATTAAGTATAATCTAAAGGTAACTCAAAAATCATTATATTGAATGTCATGTAAAGGTTTTTCAGTAATAAAAGAGTAATATGTTATAAAATGTTTTCCTGTTCATATGTAACATTATCGTTCCCAGAGGCTAATAAAATTTTCGTTACTAGTTAGATCGAGAATCTTGATAACCTTGGGGTACGAGAATGGTCTGGATCCAGACACCATCTTTATGCCGACAGGATGTTTGGTTTCTGTTGGATTTATTTTCAGTAATTCATATTTGCATGATGCTTAATTAGATCGACAAAAGGGAAAACATAGTCTTTCAGAACTGAAGCTATTTACATGACTTATCGCTTCTGTTCAGTCAAGTGCTCCTTACATTGGGGATCTGTCCGTACCAAATCCGTGTGACTATTGGTTCCATAAAGTTATCTGTATAATAAGGGGCGATCGTTGGTCTCCGGGAAAATTGAAAATCCAAGTACATGTACATAAAAAGAGGCCTTTTAAACACAGCAGCTACTTCCCAAGAACAAAACACGACGTTACCGGTTTAAGACGTTTGCGTAAAGGTGTGTCATAATATTAAATAGTTCGTCCACAGATAATCCAATACGGAACTGTCCAGAAGCAGTAGGATGTCGATTTGCTGTACAAAATAGTTATCTCTTTATACTGCCAGCCCCTATCTTGAGTGTTACATGCAGGATTAAGTGCACGTCGGAAAATGATTAATAAAGAAAAGGTTATAAGATCCTGACAAATAGTTTTGGCAGGAATATTAAGTAACATATATCAAACGATTTGCATACCAGAATTTTGAATTGTACAAAAACATAACTGTCTTGATCGATATTTTGTTAGATACGGAAACGATCGATCCGATATATCTATAGAACCTGCAATACCAGTATTCGATGTATATCGTATACTACTGTAAAGCCCTTGTACTAGGTGATACCTTACGCTCCCCTCGCAGCTCTGTGAACACATTACATTCAGTCGCTGCTTAAGAACTTGTTGAATTACAAGTATAAGCATTTCAAAAAATGCTTGAACCATCGTTTAGCCGTGTATACTCCTTAGAGTAAAACATTCAAGCAATATGCGCTAGCGTCGTATACCGTCTTAAGTATATTTATCTTAGGAATACAATAATTAACGTGCCCAGCAGCGTGTTCAGTTACCTTGAACACTCTGTAACGGTAGAATCGGAACAACTGAACCTATTGACAGCTCAACCCGAGACAACTCAATATCATACTAACGGATTGAGTTGTCCCAGCTTTGTGTTGAGTATTGCACAGGTTGAGTTGGCTGCGGGCTGATTTCTCCCGTATCCGTAACGTTGGCTAACAATAGATACTGAACACGGGGCTGGTAAAGAAATGTAAGGTATTAACCATAAAAATACAAAGGGAAATAATCCATATTTGAGCCAGGTAGAGTAACCATTACTGTCTAATTCTTTCAACAGATGGTGTGTAATCATTGTATGAAATTTCATAAACATGCAACCATCAATAGCAGAGATATCCAACAATTTGAAAACTTTAACACAAAAAAACCAAAGTGAAATACATGTAGTCCATTAATAGGCCAGGTAGAGTTGTAGTAACTGTCTTATTCTTTTCAATAGATGCTATGTAATAATTGTATGAAAATTCATAAACATTTAACCATAAATGGCAGAGATATTCAAAAATAAAAAAATTGACGCAAAAATAACAAAATGAAATAATCCATTAATAGGCCAGGTAGAGTTGTAGTTACTGTGTAATTCTTTTCAACAGATAGCATGTAATCTTTGCAAGAAATTTCATAAACATCTAACCAGAAATGGCAGAGATATCTAACAATTTGAAAACTTTAACGTAAAATTAACAAAGTGAAATAATCAATTTTTAAGCCGAATATAGATTCGGTTAATATCTTATTCTTGGCAACAGATGGTAATTAATTATTTTATCTATTTTATAAACTTCTAACCATAAATGGCAGAGATATCCAACAATTTGAAAACTTAAACACAAAACAATAAAAAATGGGAAATAATCCATTATTTAGCCAGCTAGAGTTGTGGGTACTGTCTTAATCCGTTCATCACATGGTATGTTATCATTGCATGAAGTTTTGTAAAGATCTTACAAAAATGGCAGAAAAACTCCCCGCAGCGGTTATCTTCTTTATCAAATCAATTAAAGTAGCAACGCGTGACGTAACCGCTGTGATGAGTTTGAATGTTACTCGGCATTTTTAAAGAAAGAAACATTTTTATTTTAAAAATTAAATGTTTTATCGTGATTTTTTATATATTTTCATTTGAATAAATATTAAATGTAATTTCCAAAAACTCTATCTATTTTATCGTTTCTAATAAAATATTGGCAAATCTCTACTATTCACACATAAAAATGCGCATATTTGTTTTACTGCATCCGTATACTAAACTGGTCCGCTGGTCCGGAAAATACACCTACTCTTTTTCATGTGAGTCGAAAGGGTTTGCGGAAATGGTTGATATAAAACGCTGATTTTACGTGTGTTGCACTTTTGATAGAAATATTGTATATATGGTTTCCCCCAAATATAAGTTTCCTATGTCACTTTTGATGGAAATGGGTTGTACTATGACTGCATTAAAAAAAAACAATAAACTGTCGGCAGTAGAAATCGAAAGGATTTATGTCACGCGACTTTTGCCCATTGCTATCAAAATATACCCATCACAATATCACGTGAAATCAAATTTGACATCTGATTTGGACACATTATTGCAATTAGTAACCAATTTGTTATAAATTATACTAGTTATTGGTCGATAGATACTGTATATTGACAGAGTAGATTTTCTACCCTTATAAGCATTAGACTTCTTTTACCCCCTTACTAATATAAGACTAAATGTATCACATGTGTTGGGATATCTTCACTAAAGATTAAACACTGAAACAGTCCAAATTAAGTTCATGCGCCGCATGGACAAAATCCACTATGTCTCTATCGACCAATAACTAATATAATGAACTAGAATAGAAATTTTGTTCATGCGCCCCATGAACAAAATTTGAAAACTTCAATAACTCCCATGTACGAATAGGCTACATATAGTCTATCAAGTTGAACAAAATAGACTGTAGAGTGAGTATAGTGAATTCCATGTTTTATGATACATTCCATATTTAGATAAGACAGTGTTCTCAGAAGATTTCTATCATATCTGCATTATCAAAAACACTTTTTTAATTGTTCTTACACGAACTTGATAACAAAAATACTGTAACGTAAATTACGGCGTACATTTTCAATAGACTGAAACAAAATTGCACTTATTACATGCATGTTTTATTTTGGTAGTCAGAATGATTCGTCTGAGATCGATTTTATCAACACAGCAAAACTTATGTAACATAACATGAAAATGATAAATTAGGTTACGGTAATGTACATCTTTGAGCTCAGATTGAGGGAAAACGCCTACCTCGCCAGTTTTAAGACTTGCATTTTCAAATTCCTCAGGCAAAACAACATCTGAATCTCTCATCAAACCTTTTGGGCGCGATATCCCAATTAAAACCCTGCCAGCTCTCGGACTATTATAGTTATCATCATAAAAAAGCCCAGCCGTAACCGTTTGTAATCACAGTCGAGAACTGGAGATGGTGATCATTATAAAAATATCATCAAGACGATTAATAATCAACACTCTAAAGAAAGGAGATCAGCACGGGGAAACTTTCTTCCGATGAAATGTCCCTACTGGAGACATATGGTTTGCTTAAGTTTCTTGCCTGGGTCTGCACATTATACACAATTAGAAACGGACTGACTCTGGTTGAAAAAACTAAACGCCAAACAATTTCAAACATTATGTAATGACACAACATAACAAAATAATTCCATTGTCATTGTTTAGTACTACTATCAGTTTAACATGTTAAAACAAATTCTTTCACACTCTGCGAAATTGTTATCAGTATGAAATTTATTGGGCGGCAAACTTAATAAAGATAACTAGATAAATTATAAAGTGGAGTTTGTTATATCAAATTCAACTTCCATATCACTTAATTTAAGAACCATCATCGTTCCAAGAATCTAGTAGGATTCTCAATACTAGCTCGAGATTAGACCGAGAATCTTGATAACCTCGAGGTACGAGAATGTTTAAGAACTTGATACAATTAATCATTGCTTATCAAAATGAAAGGTACGTCTTGTACTTAGTAATAACATGGATAAAAGATTGAAACAAACAGTTTACTCATTTGATAACATTGTCGTATCTGTTGTTTTTTTTCTTTATTTTGGTTGAATGAACACCGTATGTAGCAATACATTGTAAAGGCATAGAAACATGACATTATGTGCCGAAGTTAGAAAAATAATCCCTCCTTTGTATCATAATTATACAGTGGTCAGTCATCCTACACTGTTACTGGAAATACTTAGTCTCTGGATCTAGCAATTAACCAGTTACTAGGCACATTATATATATACTTCCATTTGGCAATAGTCCTACATGATTTAGAATAACGGGTATGAAGGAGAATGGCTGAATAATTTGATTATTGAACTTTAATTTATCTTATGTGAATTAGAACCATCGGTAATAACAACAAGTGTGTATATTTCTTCGTACCGTAACTACATTCGAGTGTAGTTTCACTCCGCGTCGAATTTATCAAAGCACCATTTAGTTACTAAAGATACAACCAATCAGATAGCATGCTTATAATAACATGTATTACTAGCAGGAGACTTCCGGTAGGAATTAATATTGTCCTGTGATATGACGATTTAGACTTACGGTTATGCAAAACATGGGGTAATTAGCCTGTGATTCTTTTTTAAAAATCAAGCTACTTAAAATCAAAATTATCCAAAGAAATTTCACATAGATTTTGTTAATAACTGGATAAAATGATATTTTGATAAACACATGTAATAATTATTAAACACGGCAATATGAATGTTCACATCAACTCGTATTTAAACAAATAGTAAATTTTACCACATTGTCAAAATAATGTTATCATTTATCCTCATTTTTGTTATGTTTAAAGATTGTCAAATTTGGCAATCAATGATGTCTACATACTTCTTACTGATAATATTTATAACTCCAAGATATACGATATATCTGTAGTAGTATTTTTATTGGACATTGGACATCCATGGTCATAGTTTGGTATAAAGGTACATTACAGGGACGGTTCCAGCGGGGGGGGTGGAGGGTTGGATGTTAGCATGTCCAAAATGTCTTAATGTTTTAAGTACCAAACTATTCGTTTAATAAAATTTGCAATATCTGACTTACAGGTCGTTCTTGTAACCTGTTAGTATATAAACATAGCGAGTTTTTTAGAAACCAATATATTGTGGTAATATATTTTAACAGTTTAATAATTTGATTATTCTATGTTATCCTAATGACATGTCATCATATCAACTTTATGATATGCGTTACCTACATTAATGTTTGATATCAAAGGATTTTGTTTTAGTCATTAAAATTGGCTTATAATATGATTTGTACTTGTGATTATTTTACGTACATGGTAACAAGTGTAAACAATTAAATGAGAAATTTATTATAACTATTTGACTTTTACGACTTAGTTTCATCATAAAATGATTGTAATTGTCGACTGTCAGAAAGAAAGAAAAAGGCACGTCTAAACATACCATGTTTTGGTCTTGAACTACAATTTTATAATTTGTGGCTGAAGTGAAACTGCAATGACACTTGGAGCCAAATTTTAGGTATTTGATTGTGCTTTTGTTTATAACAATTTTCGGGTCGGGTCATCTGATCGCCAGCCACCACTGTATTAAGATAATTTGAGCCCACTGCTTGTACATGTACAACTAGTGTATTCATGTCATTGACTTTTATTACTTCAATTACATTTTAATGTAATGACGACTCACCATGCTTTCAGCTTCCCGACTAAAATGTATCCAGTTATCCTAACTGCTCAATATTACTGACCTTCAGTCTTAAATATGGCCCATGTATATTCAGTTATGTAGGTCGAGCTTTGGTTAATATTTTTGGACAAAGCATTAGAATTAATATTTCACGTAAAAGGCATTTATATACATTGTAATACTTTAGTAATAATCAATTACTTTTTGTAAACATAGAGTAAGCATAATGAATACTGATACAGAAAATATATAAGAGTACGAATTCAACGATTGCTTGATAAATACATTTACCGAACAGAATCCATTATTCTGTTAAGTACAAGATATAAAATATAAAACATAATATGCAGTTAGAGTACGTTTTAACAACGATAACTGATCACTTCCAATGATAAAATGTTCGGGCACATTTCACTAGAAAATGAGATACTGAAAGTTAGTCTGATCACGAAAATCTTCCTTGCAGAATACGTAATATAAATCTGTAGAAACAATGACAATCCCCAGTAGTTTCAGCGCTTTGATTTCTTACTAACGACGAAACGTATATCTAGTATCAACTATTCTGTTCATTATCCATGTTAACCCATAATTGAATCAGCACATTTGTTTATTAGATGTTTTATATTTAGTTCATGTATTATGTCGCAAGTTATAAGAGTGAAATAAATATCATACATTTTATACAGTATTTGTTAGATTATCAGCTAATAATGAAAAAGTAATTACCTTTCATCAATTTGAGTTCAGTTTCTTTTTTCTTTCTTCATGTGTTTACTCTGTCGCGAGTCTGCCACACATTTGCTTCCATATTTTCAAAACTTTTTTCCATTTAAATTACTTTCCTAAGAAGGAGTGCTTCGTGAACTAATCATTCTGATTTTAACGATTCAATAAAATCATTACACTTACCAAATTTTTACAAAACAACATTCCAATATCAACAGTCTCGTAGTCTCCTACAATTATTTAACATTATTAACAAGGTATACTAAAACATTTACTGCTAACTTATATCTGTTAAATTGTAACTGTTACGGTATTTGCAGGAATAATTTTAAAATTGGTTTGATTTACATCCAACGAGACTGGGAAATTCACTTGTGCATTTCCCAACGGACAAATTTGTTTTACAAAACAAAATTAGCCCCCCTTCCTTTAGAAAGTGCTTCCTACACTACTGGTCATTAGTGATTCTGTTTTACGATTGTGTTTTTACATGTGAGTGTTCTAATAAAATTACTATCACACACTTGTCGAAATATGAATAGTTCAATCCTGTTTTCCTTAACAGACATTTCTTTTTCTATTCTCGCGCAATGAATATATCAATAGTCTCAGTTTAAAACAATAGATAGAGCAATTTGTTGCTACGGAAAACATTTTAGGATTCAAAATAGTCGCCTATTTTTACGACGTTCATGAAACAAGTCTCCAAAAACTTTCGATACAAATAATAGCATATTTACACATGCAACTGTAAATATCTCTTATTATGTATATATATCTTGTTTAGGATCATGTCGCCTGTACTAAAACATTAACAATTAATTTTAAAATAAATTCTCGGACCAATTGAATAGTATCAGAGAAAACGTTTTTAAATATTAAACCAATAAATCATTAACTGACACTTACCATTATTTCTTCTCTACTTGTATAATTACACACAAAAATCAATTCTATATTTCGAGGTTTTAATAAAAGGGAAGTAACTATAAACGAGATAAAAAATAAAACATGACTGGATTACCTTACCTGAAATGTTAATATCAACATTAATTGAATTGTGTGTTCAGTTGAAGCAACATAGTTATATTACTTGCTACTAGCTTTATGGTCAGTGAAGATAATTTTTGACTAGAGTTTTTTTGTTCCAACCTGTTAGTCAATACGTACCTTCCAATTGATGTAAGTCTGACAATGTGCTTTAATGGTAAAGGGCAGGATCTCGAATGCGGGGGTCCTAAATTGTTAAGAGATTAACACATCAACGAAAATTATTATTATTCTATTAAATATCAACGATCTTCTATTTAAGGAGACGTCGTGGTATTCTTGTAGAAAAGTTAGAAAATATTTGATAAAGATGTGAACTGGTTGTTAGATATTTTGTTTACAATTGACAATCTTATTGATATGTTAAACTAAGATCAAAGAACAAGAATTGTGTGAGAAGTACGTTGAAACACATGGGGTAAAATGCATCATGCCTGAGTATTTTAAAGCTAGATATTGTAAGTTAAATAGTATCATTCTCAAAGGAAACGCAGTTCAGTGCTAAGCAAATAGTCTGTGATATTGAGCGAGGAAACCTGTAGAAACAGACCCTGTTTATTTTGCTTCCTGAGAAGTTATGTTCATCGAATATGTCGATATAACTCGTTACTGGTCTCATTAATTGCTCCTGAAATCATTGGATTTCGTCTAGATTTACTACTGCAAGCAAGTGTCAGCTGGATAGAAAACCATTTTAAACACACGTTTAAAATAAAATAGTATCGTGACATTGCAGAGTGTATGTTTCATAATTTTTGGTGTCAAATGTCTTATAAATTGTGTTGTCAAATGCACTGGCACTAGAGTCCTCTCACATATATAATATTTTATCAACAATCACAATTAAGAATCGGTCCCGTAAACATTACCATGTACGAGTTATAACTATACTTTTATCATACTATAAATGTATATGATATTGTGTACATGTATGTATGCACAGGGATCTATATGTAGGGACGTACGTATTATTTAATGATCATAATATATGGACTCTGTTGTCAGTGGTCAAATGGTTTAAAATCAAACGTTCACACCTATGGCGTTAAGAATATAATCCCGGACTATTGATGTTGTGTAGTTATCCAATGTTACACCTGCAGTATTTAAATTGTGCAACAATAATTTCCTCATTGTATCATTCTGACAAAATCACTAAATATTACTGAACACAGATAGATCTAGAAACATTTCAGTCCTTGTCAGATTGTATTTACATTTGTCAATCAGAGCACTCTCGAAACACTAAAAATAAGTATTTGGTTTCATCCGAGACCTAGCAAAATAATGTTAAAACTAAATTTGAAGTCAGAATATTATGTCTCTAGATCTACATGTGATAAGGAATATTTTATTTTTTCTGCTGTCCTTTAAAATGAGTATATTTAGAGGATCATACACGACAGAGGCGGTCACGATGGTATTGATCTTTCCACTTGTATCAGTAATGACTCCGAAACTTTCAGCTCAAAAAGATTTCTAATCCGAGACTAGTATCAGTTTCTTCGCCAAACGGCGTTGTATATTAACGTCTTAATATACTGAATCATCAACGAAACAGACATTGTATTATATATAAATGCTTTTTGAAATAGTCTTCATGTAAATAAAAGTATGTTTTTACAACGTGTGACTTAAGGTGGGTCGGTACCTTACTCGGAGGGAAAAACGAAAAAAATATTTTGTTCACTGATTATTATAAAAGTTGGCAGGCAGATACCTTCATGCTTCTTGTTTGTTTTTCTGGTAACCTTAGCGACGTTGTCGTTTTTTTCACGACGTCATGGACGTCACAATGGTTCGCGCTAAAAACAGGCATGCAAGTACATTAAACCCACGTATTTGAGATATTGAATGTCCGAGGTCAATGATTATTATACCAAAATGTTGCTGAAATATTGTTGCATACAATCATTTTGTTCCGATTATCCAAATATCACGTCATTTATAAAGGTTTTACATTTCATCTCTGAATTTAGGGTTTTCACGTCTAAAAGGTTTCACCAATTGCCGAGTTATAATGGTTATTTTCATATTAAAGCAGAACGGTGGTCAAATTCTTATCGCGATTTTTGAAATCTACGCACTTTTTTTGTCATTTTAATGAAATAAAAAAGGAAAGTGAACGTTCTCAGTTTTTCACAATATCGCTTTCAAAGTAAAATTACCTTCAAAACAACAACGTTACGCTGACGTTGTGATTAAAGCATTTGTCGTAAAAATAAGTAGAAGCGGATTTTGATTGACTAATGTTAAATTAATTTTGAACAGGTCAGATGCTGAGTGTCACAAAAAATTAATTAAGAACTGGAAAGAAACTACAAAATTGAATTTACAAGAAAATTACATACATAACTCAAAATTACAACGTCAGCGCAACGTAATATTAACGTCGTTGTTTTGAAGGTAATTTTACTTTGAAAGCGATATTGTGAAAAACTGAGAACGTTCACTTTCCTTTTTTATTTCATTTAAATGACACAAAAAGTGTGTAGTTTTCAAAAATCGCGATAAGAATTTGACCACCGTTCTGCTTTAATTTGAAAATAAACGTTATAACTCGGGAATTGGTGAAACCTTTTAGACGTGAAAACCCTAAATTTAGTGATGAAATGTACAATCTTTACAAATGACGTGATATTTAGATAATCGGAACAAAATATTTGTATGCAACAACATTTCAGTAACATTTTGGTATAATTATCTTTGTCCTCGGACATTCAATACTTTAAATATATGGGTTTAATGTACTTGCATGCCTGTTTTTAGCGCGAACCATTGTGACGTCCGTGACGTCGTGAAAAAAACGACAACGTCGCTAAGGTTATCAGAAAAACAAACAAGAAGCATAAAGGTATCTGCCTGCCAACTTTTATCATAATCGGTGAACATAATATTTTTTTCGTTTTTCCCTCCGAGTAAGGTACCGACCCACCTTAACACGTTTATGACATCATAGAATTTCATGACGAAAAATTAGGAAATTTTCATTTTTGCTTGCAAAATATATTAGTTATAAGATTATCAAATATATCCACTATCTTAGACTAAACTGAAATCAACAAATATGTCACGTGACTATGATATCAGAGTGAAAAATGTTCAAAATATGTTACAATATAATGTAACAAGTTTAGTATTCAATATAATGATAAAATGTCTGTCACATTGTGTAAACTAATTCCTGGTCAATCTCTGACCTTATCCTTGACTTATTCAAATTAATAATATTCATTCATTCTAAGTGTATTCTTAGACAGTTGATATCTTCTCTCTATCCGTCTGTGCTGAAATTACTATGGATGCCAAATACTCTGATCAACAGTAGAAATACGTTCTCAATTTCATGGAAATTTTGACAAGTATTTCGTTTTCATTAGCAAAGAATGAAGCAAAGAAATTCCCTTGCGATGTTACAAACCAAAGGCGTTCTACACAGTTCCTAACCAATGACACTATATAGTTATATTACATTAACCTGTCACAACTTGAATAATTACACACTCACTGAATGTGTTATTATTTAACCTCTTTTAAAACATTGAGCCACCAATCAATATAAATCATAGATAATCTAACAATGTATGCGGCGATTTTGAATATCGGGGTTATAACAAGTTTGAAAGGGGTTAAAAATAACAGATTTATTGACCGTGTACTTATTTAAGTTGTGGCAGGTTAATGTAATAGAACTATATAAACATTGTTTTGGTGTGGTTTAAGTCTGTAGCAATATATACCCAAAAAGATTTAAACAGTATCTTTAGTTATGGACAGTGTTGTGCGCCTTTATGACTAACTGAGTAAACTATTAGTTTAATACACGTTCAACTTCTTGGTGAGCTTCAATATATGTTATGTTTTATCTAGGATCCTGGAGCACGTATAACCAAGCATCTTGCGACTGATTTAGTCGTAAATCCGTTTATATTGTATTGTTTAATAATCGTAAGATGTTTGATAATATTTTGCCCCCGTTGAACAAATTAACAAATAAAAGGAGTTTGTTCTTATTATATTGTTTTATTTATTATAGAATATGAACAATGATCAACCATAATACAGAATATAAAATAAGTAAAACACAAACAATATATTATGTCAGTTTCAAATATACGAGTTTATAGCCGTTGCGCAGACTTTAAAATGTATATTTCATACAAGTATATACTATTCTGTCCTTTGCTGATTTAAAAGAATGCCATTCTGTATTTTACTGATTTGAAAACATACTGTTTATACATGTAGTTGTGTCTCTTCATATGTACAATTACTTTTAATTCAAGAGAATGAAACAATTATGGCAGAATTGCATGCGCAGCAGATAAAATATTTGAAATAAAAGGGTAAAAACAATCGCTCCTTTATCTAACGTATGAAGATTGAACTGTTAATAAATGAAGTCATTTTACAACGTGATATTAGACACAGATGATGATTTTGCGTGATGTAAACATAATTGCATGTCACCATCGTAAATAATCGTAACACCTATAAACACACGTTATTATCCATGAAGTAGAACTCCTGAAAATGTGGATTGTCTATGACTATTATCAGTAAGCTGACTAGAACTAGATGAACCAGAAGCACATTTCACCCAAACTCTTTGATCTTTCTCCAACTTTGTTAAGGTAACAACAGAAGCACAGTCGTGTGTTGCACTGTTATACTTAGTACTCCTAGCTATAATGTTGTTGTCAACAACTATGTAATAATAAAAATATTGACTACTGTAGGAACATGCATGCATTGAAAACATGTAAAGTCCTCCAACAGGAGCGGTGAATAATCCCAAAACAGTATCATATCCATTGCCTTCATTTAGATAGGTGTTCTGAAAAATCAGTATTTGATTGGTGTCCAAACTGTAGTCAGTCAAGCCATACGCATTAAAGGCCACCATTGGAAGACTAACTCTTTCTGAAATATTGTAATTAATATACAATGCATAAAGTATAAAAATATATTTTTGAGTCCAAAACATTTTAAACTCGTTATCTCGATTCCAGATATTTTATTTTTTATTTTTTCAAGGCTCAAAAATCGGCTGTAATTACACATTACTTCTGTACCACATAAGTATTTACAGTGTAATAAATGAATTAAACGTATATAACAACTGTAACAAATATAGAGTTGTGATATATATTTCGATAATTCGGGATTTGTTGACGACACCAAAAACAGAGAGTAAACTCAGAGTATAATACATTAATTTATATTGGTCTTGTTGATATTGGTGGATGATACATATACATGTAAAAAATAAATATTTTATGATTATTCAAAAAGAGCTTGCGCCAAAAAGTACTTGCGTTACATTGTTAAATGTTCAATTTTTCTTACGTTTAATATTGCAAGCACTATAGTCCGTCTATTGTGGTGGAGTTTGATGAAATGAATCCTTGGTCATACAAAACACAGAAAATGAGTTTTAATATAATTATATGAAAAATGTTGATTAAATCCACAGATAATTTATTCTTAAAAACTAGAATCTGAATATAAGAAGTCCAGACATTAAGATAAAAAATAACATAAAATCCGCATGTATTAAGCAGTAATGACGACTAGGTGGCAACAATTGGCCTAAGCAGCTATCTTATATATAGTGAGGCGTCCCGCCAAATTACCGGGTACTTGTGAATTAATAATGAAATACGTGTGAACCGGAGCATTAAAATAACTTAATAAAGACACAACTGTGCGTACACTAAGTAATTATACGTAACACATGCAAACTGGGCTAATAAAAAACTTTACATAAAATACAGGATAAATCGTTCTCCGTGCCACCTTTAACGTGATTTTATATGGATTATTTTCTAGTTTTCAGCTAATAATAAATACCAAACTTACCTTCCACCAACTTGAGTTCAGCTGTTTTATTTTCTATCTCCATTGTCAAGTTGTGGAGAGTATTCTTCATTTGGTTTTGTGTTTGTGACATTTCGCGTTTCATTTGTTCCATACTTAATTCCATTTGTATCATTTTCCTTAGCAGTTGCTCCTCGTAAGCAAATCGTTCTGATTTCAACGGTTCATTAGCAGCATTTAATCTACCAAACACCAAACATATCAAAGTCATTAGTCTCGCTAGTTTAAAAGACATTGTCTAAATCTCTAAACAATCTTATTCCTTCGTATAAACTAAAATAGAGCACTTAAAGTTGCCTAACGTTGTAAGGGAAATGTTGCGCGTTCCTTATTATTTATACTTACCAAACACATACTTGTATTCTAGCTCACCTGTTCATCTGATGTAGATTTGAAGTGTAGCTCAAGCATTACAATTATATTATGCATATTCTAAATACTCCAAATACTTAAAAACCTAAGCAAACATAGTGATTTATATTTAATTACACACAAAAGTTTGAAGGGCGCTATTGAGTACAGTTAATTTCTTTTTCACTTAATAACTCGCATATCGAATTAACATCATCTTATAAGTATGCGGTACGAAATGTCCAAGTATATGATTGTGCGTGTACGCCACTAAACCTAAATAATTATAAATTACACAATCAAACAATATCGTCAAACATGATAATGGTAATCACTTTTGCTATTTTATGTTGACAATTCCCTGTGACTGAACTAATATTTCACATAACACATAAAACGTAATTTATTATATTGCATAATTGTTCAATAATATCTTCATGAACAAGAAATACCAACGTAGTTACTGCTTATTTGTCAGGTTTAATAGTTACTGTTATAGTACTTGCAGTATAACAAAAACAACACCAGCAATCAGTCTAATAACAAGAGACAGTAGAGCTTTGATGTGTTTAATTTTTCTTGTAATTCCATTAAATCTTCCTCGTTGTTTTGATTGGGTTTCAAATGTATTGTGTTACTCCAATCAAATCTTGCATGCTCATAATGTATCACAATGTCTTGACAAAATCCTTTTTGCAATTCTAAGTGATTCGTATGATATAAGTACTTCAATATGTTTTATGTATAAATTCTTAAATGATACAATGACAACTTGACAAAACAATAGGCAAACAAATAGTACATAAGTTGTATAATTCAAAATGTCATTAGTGTCCTGAACTTGACTCTCAAAAGGTCAAGATTTTTCACATTAGTGAAAATTGCATTTTATTGTAAAAACTTCCGTGTCGCGTTGATGTAACATTATAACAATATATTTATGGATTCAACTATAACATTATATTTTTATAGTTAGTTTAAAGTAATGCCTTTCAAGCATCAAACATATTTTATGTAGATCTATATAGCAACACACCTTATTACAAATAATATCATTCCAAGCATTATGCAATGGTATAATATAAAAGACATATTAATCTATTTAGTCATTTACTTTCAATCAGCAAATGTACAAAAATCACCAAAAACTGACAAATGTGGTACTTGGTAAAGTGGTATAGTGAAATAAATTTGTTGCGTCGATGTCTTGACTGTATATATGTCGTGTAACCAATTACCAGAACACTGCTAGAATACCAGTGGCTTGATAACCAGACGTAATGTTATGTTGTAATATTGATAAGCATGTCAACGTAAACTTAGACTTTAATGTAAAATCATTATATAAAGTATTTATTCATTATAAAAACTGATTATTGCTTATGTATGTTAATGTTAATCACATTGCTATTGGTTACTGAATCTTTAACAATTATATATCAATGTTTTATATGAAAAATGACTAATATTTATTTTGAAAAATTAAGATTTAAGTGTTTTATCATGATCTGTTTTCTATACTACAACAAACTATTTACATACAAAATCCGTAATCAAATTGAAGGACATCACAATCAAATTTTAACAAAGATATTGCTAATGATGAGAGATTTTACAATTATAGACAAAAATATTGCCAAATATAAGTTTGATAGTTTATCATTATGTAGCGCTGTAATCATTGTAGTTCATGTATACATGTTTATTCTCATTCCTAACTGTTTAACTGTTAACAACATTTATATATTCTAATATAAGGGCTTGTATAACAGTATGTAATATATTATAATTTAAAATTTACTGTTCATACTAACGATCAGTATAAAGTATATTATAGACAACCTCAATATTGACAAGGAAAAAGTTTCAATCACTTATGTCTTTATATTTTTATTGTGTGAGATGTACATTACACAATAACTTATATTAAATAATAAAAGAAATATTCAAAATTACGCCAGCTATCAATTCCACAATCAAACTTCAAACGCTGACAAAATGAATGAAATCTTTATTTGCGCCATAGTCCATACTTAAGCACACACTTAAATCTATATCAAAATACATCAATACAAAATTGCACAAATACATTTCGGAAACTACAGTAACAAAGAATAAAAAGGCAAAATTTAGTAAATGGCGAATGGTATTTAATTAACTCTTAATATATGTATTTATACAGTATCTGATAAGTGAACCTAATGGAGATTTTTCACAAATTTGTTAAAAAAAACGTCTATTGTTATTTGTCATTAGTTTATACAATCTTAAGTATCTTTGAAATATGTCTATAGTAACGCAATAGAGAGTGCCAAACAGGGGTATGAAGCTTAGTTCACAATGTAATCTAACGAACAATTGACTGTAGAATTTACTTTGTATTTTTTTTAAATAACACAAGTGTTTACGATAGTGTTCTTATAAAACTTCATTCACATTGTTGTGGAAATCGGAAAAGTTCATTCGTCAATTTAACGCAGCGGTGCTCGAGTTTCACACTGGAGTCATTCATATTAAATTAGATATTTAACTATACTGAACATGGTTTGTTTGTGGGTTGTTTAAAACGTTCTTATTTCGTTACACTAAGGCAGGATGGTTAGAGATGACTTATAAATGAAATGGTCACTGTTGTATTTATCAACCCTAGTTCAGCACTGTGCATATTGTGACGGCAATTTACTTACGGGATACATTGCCTAAACTATTGGGGATACAACAGTGGTCGTTTATAACCCTTCTTTAACCAATAGGGAACTAAAGGAGATGCTGTTGCATAATGTCAAAAAAACTTATTTTGAAAGCTAAAATGTTGTATTGTCGACATATCTTTCATATATCGCTTTCACAATGATTGATACATATTATTTTAATATCACAAGTGTTAGACAAAGAACACTAAGTAATCGTGTAATTATTCATGTTTGGACAGTTGAGAAAAACAAACCGTAACGCACAAAAAAAAATCTGTTTTTTTATATTTTATTTTCTAGGGAAGTAACTGCGACCCAAATAAAAAAAGCAAGGAAGGATTACTAAGCCTGAAATATTGATATCGAAATTTTCAGATAAAGACACCGTGTTCTACCGCTTGCTACTAACGCTACGGTCATTGAAGTAAGGGATTGACTTAAACTTTGTAGTCTCTACCTGTAGGTCATTACAAACCTTCCAGTTGACTTAAACTATGTTGTTTCTACCTGTAGGTCAGTACAAACCTTTCAGTTGACTTAAACTATGTTGTTTCTACATGTAGGTCAGTACAAACCTTTCAGTTGACTTAAACTATGTTGTTTCTACCTGTAGGTTAGTACAAACCTTCCAGTTGACATAAACTATGTTGTTTCTACCTGTAGGTCAGTACAAACCTTCCAGTTGACATAAACTATGTTGGTTCTACCTGTAGGTCAGTACAAACCTTCCAGTTGACTGGCTATTGGTACTTTGCGAAACGGAACGAAACGGAACGGAACGAGAGGCACCACATGCAGGAAATTAAGAAATGAAATGTAAATTATTAAAATCAATATACAGTTATCATAATAGTAAATTATATGAACTCTTTTAATCTTAGTCTATCCTATGTAACTCATTTACACAAACAATTAAGTATGAACTATAGTTTTGTCTAGTTCCGTTTCGTTGTCTAGTACCATTACCTTCACGGGTATTGGTATTTTGCTAAACGGAACGAAACGAGAAAAAATAATTCATTCATTTACATGAAATGTTTTTTTTTTTAAATCTGATAATCGTTTATGCTTCCATGTACAATAATGATCACAACTAATTACTGGTACCATACAACACTTTACTAAAAGTAAAGTTAGAGTTTCTTATTTAACGTCGCTAGTCGACAAAAGCCTAGTACATGGCAGGCGTCATTATCCTCCCCCGCATCTAGTTTAGGCCGATACTCCCAGACACAACACCCATTTAAGTAAATCACCGACCATTGAACACTAGTCTTGATATCAGCTGCGGGCTGAAATCGAAACCGGATCGCTGGTGTTGTAGTATAACCTGCTAACACCTGCGCTACTGACTTCCTATGTATCAAACTCATAGATACATGTATCTACATAAATAACCTCGACATGGAATTTTGCCGGGTATATCAAATAAAAGTGAAGGGAAGGCTTTTTGCATATTCTCTTGTATGTGCACGCGTGATTATTCTTCAAACTACTATGTTTGCACTGTTGTTGTCATTATACCAATTAAGCCCATTCTTTCTTGTTTTGTTCCGTTTCGCAAAGTACCAATTACCACACAGGTATTGGTACTTTGCAAAACGGAACGAAACGAGACAAAATATATTTATATCAATACATGTATCTTCATAAATAACCTCGACATTGAATTTTGCCGTGTACATCAAATAATCATTAATCAAGCGTGCATATACAAGGAAATAGGCAAAAAGCCTTCCCTCTAAAAAAACTTTTACCAGCCAAGTTACATGCATGCATTGAAAACATATACAGTCCACCAACAGGAGCCGTGAATAAACCATCACTGGTATCATAGCCATTGCATTCATTTAGATAGGTGTTTTGAAATATCAGTATATGGTTGGTGTCCAAACTTGTGTCAGCTAATCCATATGCATTGAAGGCTATCATTGGAAGACTTACTCTTTCTGAAATAGAAGAAACAGTTTACATCGTGAGGAGATATTAACATACAGATAAATGATATAAACCTGAGTTTGAAATACATGTAGTTATTTTTTCTGAAATATAAAATCAAAGTGCTGATAGCACACGATCTAGACTGAAATGATTTTTATTCATTAAGTTTGTCTGTCTGTTAGATCTGAACATTTTTCTTTTCTCAACACAGGCTTCAATATCGTTGTGTACAATAAATACCATTCTGAACGGCGTGAGAAGTAAAAACTTCTATGAGACTTTAATCACCACGAATGTCTAAATCGTTACATATTTACCTAGGGACCTACATAAAACCTAAAGTTATTAAAATCATAAACTATTCAAGTATAACTACAGTTATTGAATACAGCAAAATTATTTGTAATCAATTGTTCAAGCTTATAATTATTAGGAGTGTAACATTACGGTAAAAACCGTATGACCAATATACTGTAATGCGTAATGCTTTTTACCATAGAAATGCGAACATACATTAACGCACATTGATAAATATAACACACATTCGTATTTTCAAATGATCCCACACACACATTTATGAATCACTTGTGTACAATGGAATATATGCATATTTTGAAATGAGCTTTCGATAAAAATAATTCTCTCATTTGACGAACACTTTCATCTTATAAATCACAAATATTATAAGTTGTCAACAAATTTTAATATTTTAAAACTTCCAGGTTCATATAAAACAATTCTGATTCCACGTTAACATAGAAATTACTGTGGCAGGAACCGGTTTGAAACCACTAGAAATTAGAATGTGTATTGCAATGTTTACCAGCACACATAACAACTATGCTATCGATATCAGAGCTTACAATCAACAAATAAACACATACCTAAAATGTTTTTATCCTACCGCAAACTGATCGTTTAGAAGGAAAACCTTTCGCCTTGTAAACTTATCCTGTACGGCACCGCATTTTCGTACCCAGGGTCTAGTAGGATTCTCAATAATAGCTTTTTAGATACTAACTAGTTAGATCGAAAATATTGATAACCTCGGGGTACGAGAATAACGGCACCGTTGCTTTCATTCGTAACTCCTTTGCAAGTCACTACGAATAACCTCGGACATATTTAGGCCCCATTTTGAAACAACCGGTGATGAAGTAAACAAATGCTCGATCGTTAGTTAGGCGATGAGTGATGTATCGTTTTTAGTTAGTAAATTTGAAATAACACAGTTCAATGATATCGCTGAACAATATTTGGTTCAATATATAACATTGGCATGTTTGGCCAAGATCTGTGTGTATACTACAAGAACTATTTTGCATAACCGTAACGTGCTTTGCCTCCATAGGAATCAAAAGCCCAAGCCGCCAGGGTAGACCCCAACAAATCCTTTCCAGCGTCGAAAAATTCTCTTGTGATTTATTCGTCCCAAAATAAATCGTTCTTGGTTTATTTAAAAATCAATTAATTTTAGTTAATACTTCGTTCCATTGTTTAAAATATTGCCGTTACTGAATTATATAGGAGTCAATCGTTGATGATGGATGACAAGCAAACACTTACTAGACCGATTAGCAAAATCACTGCGCATTTAATTCGGCTGTCTAAACTTAAAGCAGGTTAAACGCATATTTAAAATAAGTCAATCAAGTAAATGCGGTTAGGATAATTAAAATATTAGGCTAGTGTCAATCGGTACTTAGTAAATCCGGCTCGTCCCCAAAAGTATTATTCGACCCGGTAAGCCTCGCCGAATAAACCTTTCTCTAACTTGCTGGATAAACTAAGTACATATTGACACTAACCCAATATTCTCTATTTAATAAACAATGTATTAAAAAATGAGACAAAAAATTGTGTATAATATTCAAGACGATCAATAATCATTACGGATACGTAGCCCATAATAATAAAACTATACTTACCTTCCACCAATTTGAGTTCAGCTGTCTTATTTTCTATATCCAATGTCAATGTGCTTAGCGTATTTTTCACCTTGTCGTGCGTCTGTGACATTTCAGCTATTTTATTTTCTGTCTCCAATGTCAAGTTGCCGAGCGTATTTTTCACATTTTCGTGCGTCTGTGACATTTCAGCTATTTTATTTTCTGTCGCTAATGTCAAGTTGTTGAGCGTTTTCTTCACATGTTCGTGCGTATGTGACATTTCAGCTATATTATTTTCCGTCGCCAATGTCAAGTTGCCGAGCGTGTTTTTCACATTTTCGTGCGTCTTCGACATTTCAGCTATATTATTTTCCGTCGCCAATGTCAAGTTGTCGAGATTAGCTTTCATCTTGTCGTGCGTCTGTGACATCTCAGCTATTTTATTTTCTACTTCCAATGTCAATTGTTCGAGAGTTTTCCTCTGTGACATCTCACGTTCCATTTGTTCCATCCATACTTCCATTCTTATAACTTTTTTCAAAAGCTGTTCCTCATAAACGAATCGTTCAGATGTCAACGGTTCAATTAGAGCATTTAATCTACCAAACAACAAACACATCAAAATCATTAATCTCGCTAATCTAAAATACATTGTTTAAATCTATTTAACAGTCTTACTTTTTCGTATAAGCTAAGATAGAGCACATAGGACGAGCGCATATGATCGACTAACGTTATATTGAGAATGTTGCGCGCTCATCATTATTTATGTTCACCCAACTCAAGCTTGTATTCTAGCTCACCTATTCATCTGATTCAGTTTTGAACGTAGCTCATGCACTTCAATAATTAAACAAGACATGGACATTCTACGAAGACCAGATTTTCCATAGACTTTTCAACCTAGCGCCCTATAGGTCACGGGTTTGAATCCCGGGTGGGCATCACTTACGTTTGCACAGTTTGAGCATGGAATTATTTCGATGGCAATTTTATCAGAGGTCCACATGGAAGATTTGATTATCCAATCGTGTTGCATCGAAAAATAAAGTGTTTATTATTGATCGGAAAGAGTCAAATTTTGTCTCTACAGTTTAGAGTATTCAAAGTAAAAGGTTTGTAATTCACGTTAAAAAACCTTATGTAAAACGCTATTTTATTTAGTACAGCACATTATTATGTTTTACTTACGCATTTATGTCATGACTTATAAGAAAAACAGTTTCAAACCGATGAAAAAATGGCGGACATAAGTTATGAATGATGAATTTATGTTAACCAACTGTGTATTACTGCGCATTTGCCATATATGAAAGTGTCGTACACATGAACTAGTTCTTGGCGATCACGCTGTTTTGGGGTGTTCTTCAGCAAAATCAATAATAAAATGTTGTAATTTTTAAACATTAATTCCTATGAACCGTCGAAAAAAGGAACGTTAATTTACTGACTTTCAACTTTAACATAATCCATCTGATATTGATGCGTTCATTATTTGGAATGTGGTGTATTTTTAGCCAATCATCGACGAGATGGCTCAGGTAGTATATGAATTTTTTTTGAGAGGATACCCGAGGAGACATGGTGTATATGAACTCACATCCGGTGTATATGGGTTTTGTGGCGGACCCTATCAGCCAATCAAAAGCCGGCAAATTTATTTTATAGATTATTGTATTGTTATTTATATTAAAATTCATCAACAAGTAACTCCAACATATTTACTGTTTAACCATACGAGTTTAGTGGAAACTGTTATAGTACAATTACAAAATTAACCAACAAAACCAATCAGTCTAATAACAAGAAGCAGTAGAGCTTTATTGTTTACACTATATCTTGTAACTCCATTTAATATTCCTCTTTATTTTAATTGGGTTTTATATGTATTGTAATACTCCAATCAAATCTTGCATGTTCGTACTTGAACATGCACACTTATGTGTAAATGTATCACGACATCTTGATTCTAAGTGATTCTGATCACATACTTACTTTAAGATGTATTGTGTATATATTCTCAAGTACTTAAAGATGTTTTTGTATAAATCTTTATGTGATACAATGACAACTAAACAATCAATCGGCCAACAGATGGTAGATACTTGTATAATGTATGATACCATAAGTGTCAGGAATTTGACTCATAAACGAACACGATTATAACATTAGGTAGAAAAATGGAATAGTAGTAAAACTATCCGCGTCGCATTTGTGTAACATCATACGAATATCTTAATAGATATAAATGCAACATTACATTTAACATGTCAAGGAAAAGTTGAAGTGATGCCTTTAAAGCATTGAAACTTATATTTCGATGTTTTATAAGAATTGACCAATATAAATACAAAAACGATGTATTAAGAAATCTACTTTATTTAATGAAAAGTTTGTTATACTACAACACACAGTTTACATCACAGTACGTAAACAAATTGAAGAACACTACCATCAACTGCAAACATAAATATTGCTTATAATGAGAGCATAAACACTTGTAGACAAATATTGCCAAATATATTTTGAAATTTTAGTGGTTAATTATTATATACCGTATTTGTATAGCGCTCTTTTCATATTGAATATATGTTCAAAAGCGCTTCACAATCATATGCATAATTAGGTTAAACGAGCTAAAATAAAAACGAAAATGATAAAGATATAAAAACATAAACTGAAAAATAATAATAAACTAAAATTTGTGATCAATAAAGTGCTCATAGTAGTTTAAAAACAACAACAACAACAAAACAAGTGAATTTTCAATTTTAAAAATAGTGAAAGAGAGGTAATGGATTGTTGGTAGAACGGCAGCTACGTAGTCGATGAGGAATCAGGCCAAATGCCCCGAAAATCCATGATTGCAAGGTGCAAAGTTGGATTCCAATCCACGGATCCCACCCAAACATCCATCAGCATCAGCGCCGCACGTCTCCCAACCATACATTGTATAGTGATAAAGTAAAAGTGATAATAGTTATGATTAGAGTATGAGAAAAGGCAGCCACCGACCAATAGGGAATCCAGCCAGATGCCTTGAAAAATCCATGATTGCAAGGTGCAAAGTCGGATTCCAATCCAAGGATCCCTCCGGAACATCCATCAGCGTCAGCGCCTAAATTGGTTAGATAAGGTTTAATCTTCAATGTAATGAGTATATAATTGGTGGAAAGGCAACCCCTAGCCAATGGGGAATCTGGCCAAATGCCCTAGAAAATCCATAATTGCAAGGTGCAAAGTCGGATTCCAATCCAAGGATCCTGCCAGAACATCCATCAGAATCAGTGCCGCACATCCCCCGACCATGCATTTTATAGTGATAAAGTAAAAGTGATAATAGTTAAGATTAGAGTATGAGAGAAGGCAGCCACCGACCAATAGGGAATCCAGCCAGATGCCTTGAAAAATCCATGATTGCAAGGTGCAAAGTCGGATTCCAATCCAAGGATCCCTCAGGAACATCCATCAGCGTCATCGCCTAAATTGGATTAATAAGGAATTAATCCTAAAGGTAATGAGTATATAATCAGTGGAAAGGCAACCCCTAGCCAATGGGGAATCTGGCCAGATGCCCTAGAAAATCCATAATTGCAAGGTGCAAAGTCGGATTCTAATCCAAGGATCCTGCCAGAACATCCATCAGTGTCAGCGCCTAAATTGGATTAATAAGGTATTAATCCTAAAGGTAATGAATATATAATCAGTGGAAAGGCAACCCCCAGCCAATGGGGGAAACTGGCTTGTTGCCCTGTAAAATCCATAATTGCAAGGTGCAAAGTTGGATTCGAATCCAAGGATCCCACCAGTACATCCATCATTTGGTCGCATATTATTTTGTAATACACCTAGTGCATAATTATTATTATCCTTTCTTTTTTTAAACTATGGTGTTATATGTTTGTAATTTGGGTATATTTTAAGATCATTCAGCCAGATAGTTTCTATTGATTAAAAGAAATTTCACTGTAGTATTATTAGACGTACTAATGAACAATTTTAAGTAGTCTAAGATTGGTTCATATTAATACTGATATATTCCAAAACCAAAGTTTTTTTGTCCCAGGGTGATTGATTTAGTGACCATAGTAATTGACAAACAGGTAAGTCTTTAACTTTCTCTTAAAAGTATTTAGAGACTGAGCACACTTGACAGAGTCTGGAAGCGAATTCCACAATTTTGGCGCAGCATGGCTGAAACTACGATTACCAAAAGTAACTGTCATAGACCGTGGGACTGTAATAGATAATGAGTTGCTAGATCGGAGGTCTCTGTTGGGTTTATAGACATGTATTAGGTCTTGGATATATATGGGACATTGGTTGCTAAGTGCTTTATATGTATATATCAAGAGCTTGAATGTGATCCGCTGACAAACAGGAAGCCAATGAAGTTCCTTGAGCACTGGTGTTATATGGTCATGACGACGGGTTCTGGTAATGATTCTTGCTGCTGTATTTTGTAGACGTTGATGGTTATTCAGATTTGACTTTGAAGTATTTGCAAGAAGGGCATTGCAGTAGTCCAATCTTGATGTAACCAGGGAATTTACTAACGTCCTTGTAGCATCCAAAGTAAGAAACTTTCTTATGCGACCGATATTTCTTAGCTGATAATAAGAAGATCTGCATACAATATTGACATGCTTCTCCATATCCATGTGGGGTGTGAAGTAAGCACCAAGATTTCTAATACAGTCTTTAGAGTTTATGATGGAATCACCAACTCTAATGGACACGTCATCAACATGTTTACGGTTATGTTTGGAAGAGAACAACATAACTTCCGTCTTGTCTGCATTCAATTTCAGCATGTTGGCATTCATCCATGAAATAATTTCAGTCAAACATTTTTCAATACGACTTAATGCTTCTGATCTTGAAATATTATCAATTGGTTTAAAGGATATGTAAAGTTGAGAATCATCAGCATAGAAATGATGTAACAATCCATGTTGCAAGCAGATGGCACCAACAGGCTTAGTGTACATGGTGAAATATTTAGGCCCTAAGACAGATCCTTGAGGAACACTGTATTTCATCAGCACAGGGTCAGAAAGTTCTCCACCAACACAGACTGTTTGGTATCGATCACTCAGATATGACTTTATCCAATTTAGAGCACCATCAGCAAGACCATAGTGATCATGCAGTCTGCTTAACAATGTATGATGGTCTATGGTGTCGAAAGCAGCCGATAGGTCTAGTAACACCAATATTGTTACACAATTATTGTCTAAAGACTGAAGAATGTCATTTTGCACCTTAAGAAGAGCCGTTTCCGTGGAATGAAATTCTCTATAGGCAGATTGATAAGGTTCATGCAGATTGTTCTCTTTAAGATGGTTCTCAAGTCTAACATTGACAACTTTTTCTAAAATCTTTGACAGAAATGGAAGATTTGAAACCGGTCTGTAATTCTTAAGTATGTTTGAATCCAAATCTGACTTTTTCAGCAATGGTCTAATAATAGCACTTTTAAATGCTTTTGGTACACTCCCAGCGTTAAGTGATGAATTGATTAGAATTGTGATTACAGGCAATAGTTCGGGTAAGCATGATTTAAGAAGCCATGTTGGAATAGGATCTAACTCGCAAGATTTATTTGGTGACTTCTCAATGATTTTCTTTACTTCTTCTTGTGAAGCACAAGCTAGACTTTTGAGTTTATTGCCTTGGAATTGCTCGGTCACAGATTCAGTGGGTGTATCAGCTTGACTGTTTATAATGTCATTTCTTATGCCTTCAATTTTTGATGAGAAAAACTTGCTAAAGTTCTGAGCAGTGTCTTTCGGTGTGGTTCCAGATGGTAAAAGAGGACCACACTTCAACTTTGTCTGAGTAATAGTCTTTACGGGCTTCAATCAGCAGTTTGTTATACACAGCACATTGATTTCTGTAAATCTGATGATGGATCAAAAGTTTTGTTTCCCTCCATTTGCGTTCTAATTTACGTTTCAAATGTTTAGCAGAATGTAGCTCCTCATTAAACCATGGGGATTGAGGACGAACTGTAATTGTCTTTGTGTGTAAAGGAGCATGTTTATCTATTAATTTGGTTAGCTCACTATTATAAAAATCAAGCAATTCTACAGCATCCAAATTTTGAGAATTTATTTTATTGAAGATGATCAAGTCTTGTTTGAACAACCCAATGTCAATAGCTCTTAACTTTCTGTATGTAACAGTTTTGTTTATTGGCTTTGGTTTAGTTGTATTAATGTTGAAAGTAATAGCAAAATGGTCCTGTTTCATATTCCCCTGATGATCACATAGTCCAGGGTCGGTAACCACAATATCAGAAACAATCGAGCAATTGTCACGTGTTATTACAACATCAAGTGTGTGACCCTTCACATGAGTTGGTTCATTTACCCATTGCTTCATACCACAAGAGTCAAGTATATTGGAGAAAATAATAGTATCTCTGTTTGTTCTAGTATCAAGATGAAAGTTCAAATCACCAACAATTAAAATTTCATTTTCTTCTGTGGCATATTCACTCAAGAAAGAAGGCCATTCACATTCAAGAAATTTTGAAATTTTTAAACCGTTTGCTTTTGATGGGGGTGGCCTATAGACAATAGCGGTGTAATCACTGTAGTATTTATATACATATGTAATCTGATGTGATTCTTTGCCCTACGTAGGGACTGTTAAGCTGCACATAGTATAAAAGTATTTGTCTCTTTACGTACAATGTATTGCCATAAGATACAAATTAACCGTCTTTATGTAAATTCAACTCTTAGACTAATTTCATTGATTATTGCTGTTTAAAGTGAAACATACGTCAAAACTGTTTCAATTAGTATCAACTACTATTTCTATTCAAATTATACCAGAGACGACGTATACATAATTATCATTCTTTAGTTTTAACAACTATAAAAGTATCGATGGAATGATGTATCCTGTGTAGTCCCATACTTAGCATATTTGTTAAAAATGTTAAGCTATTGATTTAGTTGACTTATAAGGGCTTATATAACAACATTAATCATGCGTTGTGTGATTGTTTTAGTATGGTTGATTAGATTATTTCTAGATAACGATCAGTTAAAATCAAATCTACATCAAGACAAAACGACTATCAACAACTGACCGTAATTCGGCGTTACGAGCAATAACAAGAACACATATGGGTGTACTTAACCGTTCCACGCGACTGAAAAATATTTTCAAACAACCGCCTCTAGTTGCATTTAGAAGGGACAGAAATTTGAACGATTCATTGGTCCACGGAAAGATGAACTCTTTATGTAGAGCTACTCAAACATTTTGTAAAGAAGGTTGTAGATTATGTGACATGATATACAAAAGTAAGATATGTGACACTAAAAGTTCAGTGCTATTTGACTTGGTTGATAACATTACTTGCCGATGCCAATCTCCTGTATATGTCGGGGAAACGGAAAGGGAGTTAGGCACGAGGATGACGGAACATCTAAGGGACGTAAGACTTAAGAAAAATCGACCTATAAATGCGCATTTTGGATTGTTGGGACATACGGAGAAGGATATTGCATTTGGTGTTCTACAGAAAATGTATGCAGCCGAAAGAACCGAACGGCAACTAGCGGAGGGCGTATGGATTGAGAAACTTCATACAATAAAACCATATGGTTGTAATGTTAAAGACACCTTCAAATGCATACCCACAGTGTTTAAATAAACATTTTGGCGCCAAATGACGTTACAACGACAAACGACGTCGCAACGTCAATGACGACATTATGTCATTATTAAATAAACAATATGGCGTCTATGTTCAAAATGTCATGAGAGTCATTAAATAATTTCTTGATAAAGGCTTCGGCCGAAATATTGAAAACAGAGTTTGCTATTTTTTATAAAAAATATTATTCTTTAGTTATAACACTTAAGATATTAATTATTGAAAAAACTTCATCTGTGTAACCCAGTCCTTATTTGTTTAACGGCTGTAAAAATAACGACGGGAAGATGTTTCCTGCTTAGCATATTTGTTAAAAATGTTTAGGCCAATGATTTAGTTTGCTTATAAGGGCTTGTAGGAAAGACAGACGTAGATAGATAAAATATAGAGAAACATAAAACGCTTTGATTTACAGCTTTCCGACCAGGCCTCTTCGGCTACCGTAAGTGAATTCACCAAATAATTAAAGCCCTAACCTTCATTCGTACCTGTACTGACTGTCGATCCGTGCATTTTTACGTGATAAATGATAGCTACTGTCTGAAAGATGACAGACCTGGAACCTCAACAACAGGCGCTGGTAGGTCATTCCAGACTGTAGCTGTTCGAGGGAAAAATGCTGTAAGACTTGTGTATGAGCTACGACTTGTATGTGCTATAAACGGATTCTTTCTGGTTCTCCCACTAAATGGAAAAGCACTCGGCTTAGCATAAAATCCAAGGAATTTGGCAACTTTTAGTACAAATTTGAGCTACTCTTTTTTAAATCGCTGGTTTTATCTTGCTTTAAAAGTGAAATGCTCATGGTCAATAAGCCATGAAAAAGGCACTGTTTCAGGAATGCCAGTAAAGTGACAACAAAGCCTTTCTGTATTAACATGATAAAGCTTCACTAGTCCATTATAAAACATCCATTTTGTCTAACAATTGATCACTTTAGTAAAGTTACAAATTACTAAGCAAGGAAGTGGTACATAAAATTCCACTTAAACATAGTTAATTAATAACGATTGTTAATTGACTACCAGTGATTATAACGGACCGTTAACGTTCCTCTCATTGTATGTTAGATAATGTTCATTAATAAAACAAAACTATTATTGTATCATGCTTTTACCAAGTATGTTTTTTAATACAATACACCATTATTTAAACAAAGCTGTTGTATTCTATTCTATCAGTACCTGACATTGATAAACAACCCAATGACCACGCTCCCCTCGATGCTCAGTGAATATATTACATTCACAGTGAACATGTGAAACTTTTAAGAAGTAAAAAGGATATAACTCATTGACGATTAAACGAACGATATGATAATTGTATGTTTTTTTTATTGGACAAGCGTTTTTAACAATGGTAACTTTTGTCTATTTATATTTAACTCACTTTAAACTTTAAGAAGATTGAGATAGTTGTAATAGTGATACAATTGTTTATAATCTCTACGCATAATATATAATAATGTCCACAAACATTGGCAAATATGTCAAATTTCACCCATTAGTAATTTCATTTTATATATTTCGGCTGTTGCAAGACATTGACGAAGTTGTTTTTTTTAATTATTTTCTGAAGATCACGTGATTATTACTTTAATTTTCTAAAACTGTTTTAAATAAATCGATGTAAGATACCTTCACTGTCACTGACGGAACTTTCAGCTTTTAGAACAAAGTTAATCGACCAGAAATCATAGCTATTGTAACTGCTGCAACATGAGAAAATGACCAATAAATAATCCAAGTTTAGAATGATCTATTTGTATAGGTTTAAGTGAGTTATTTCTATGACAAATCTCTCGTGGATGTTATATTCAATAAAAGCTTGATTAAAAGCGTTACTATAAATAGTGATCTGTTTTATTCCCTAACAGTGAAACATGATTAACTTCACAGTGACTTCTTGTGTTTAAATGTTCGTCGCCTAACAACTGTGATAATGTAACAGACAAGAGGTTAAACTATTTTATGACAGTTTTTCTAAGACATCGTCGCCTTCTGTTATGTATTTAAAACAGTCACTTTTAAATTATTTATTTGTCAGTTGAAGAAAAACGGATCGGACGTGTATATAAAAAATCGAAAATTTAAGTTACTATCTTTACGAATAAAAACAAAATATTTAAGTGTTTTCATTCATTTTTGTTTAAACATCCAGATTCTTATTTTGAAATTAAATATTTTTTATCATATGGAATTATGGTTCGTGAAACAACATTAATATTGTCGACAAGGATGTTTGTGGTAGTTTTATTAGCGGTCAGTATTGCTATAAACTGTGTTAGTACGGACAATGAAAATGTTTACAACAAAGAAACTTCACTATTAGACAATGTGTGTATAAGTAGTCATTCTATAAATCTACCAGGTGGAATGATAGCCAAGACAATACCTTCATGCGCAAGGTTATGTTCAGAACAAAATGAATGTGTTGGATTTTTCTACCAATCAACGGATGGTCATTGTGTGTTATGTAATCATTCCTTTGTACCAACAGACCCTACAAGTCTTACCGTGATGACTGGATCAATGTATTACCAAAGAAGTGGTAAGTATTTGTCATTTATAAATTTTTTGGACATGGTGCAGTTATAAAGAACATTATTTCAAATCTTGAAGATCTCTGGCTAGGTTCTTAGCTGCGATAAGTTATATTGTAGCGTATTGGTTCAGAAAAGTGCATTTTGTCTGGTCAAAGATATTGTATCTATGGATGTCGAAGAAGCCACAATTTCACAAAACACTTGTATTCCGGTGTAACTCAAAATTTATCCAAACCTCATTGATATGTAGATACATTGTAATGTGTACGATATGTCTTTTCCTTAGTCAAGTTCTGGTTGTTAAGATACAACCTATTGTCAAAATGTCACAAAACATGTGTAGTTAGTTTAAATTCTATTTATGTAAGATTGATTTAAGTTGGTATCTACATGTAAATAGTCAATAAGTTGGTGTTTATGTCCGTTATGTTCCTTAATTTGATGATTAAAAGTTGATGGTATAATGGTAATAGAATTAGGAAAAAATGTAATTAGAACTATTAGATATTGTGATGAGTCAATACAATTTAAAACTAGAGGGACAATTGGATAAAAAGCAAGGAGTACATTGTGTGTTTTTATGTCATGTCAAACTGGCGCAAGTAACAATTGCAATAGTACGAGGATTAGATTTACGTTGTTTTTGGAATTCGAGTAACCTGTCCTAAATTGAATAAAAGTGAGGCAAAGTTTCTGTAAGTGTATTTGCTATTCTTTGCATATACAAATGTACCTATAATATAGTTATTCATTGTAACATAACATAACTAGTGGACTCAAATTTTATGCGGGGCGTTTAGATCTGAAATTAATTAAATTTAAGGGAAATTAAAGTAATAATTTTTGTTAGCTCTTTTTTAAATTTCTTCAGCTATTTGAATGAAAAAAAGGAAATAGACATAAAATAAATGTTACCCGTATTAGTTGATTACGTAACTATGTATCATGATTAAGGGTCTTTGTTTTATTTTATACACAAAAACATATTTTTCTCTGAATGAACTGATCGTGATTATAATATGTGCTTTGAAGCATACGAATAATTGTTTTTATAAATACAAACCCTTGCAATGACGTTTTCAGTATAACTATTGGTATTTCCCTGTCGAAAATAAATAATTACTGAGATTTGAAAGCAAATATTAAATTCTAAGAACTGAACCAAAGTCTTGTTTTAATCCGGAAATGAGCATTACTACTCAATTACATTCTAAATCCACTACTAATAGATACTGACAAACATCAGTGTTCAATATTAACTGTGATAGCCGTTCTATTCCTTAGAAGTTAGAAAAACATCAGTGAATGGTCAAAAGCAAAGAGCTAAATAAATATTTTATTTTTTATTGTATGATTTCCTGTGTTTCCACATAAAGAACACACGCTTGGTGCCTTTTATTGATTGTAAAGCTTATCATTCATGTAATTGAATATATATAACCACCTATTAAAGTCTGTACTTGAGTTTAAAAATGAGTATTTGAATTTAGAAAAATAAAATATAATCGGTCAATAAATCGCTCTGACATAGTTTACATATTTTATTATAGGGAATAATTTTTACAATTAAACTCACAATCCGTTACATACGTATGTATAATTTCACTTAAATTGTCATAACCAGAACACTGCTTCACTTCACAAAATGTTTCTGTTGAATTTTGATTATAAGATTGAAAAAAATCAGATAAATCTGTGAACGAGATTACCCTAAAATTACTATTATCAGAACACTTCTGAACAAACGCTAAACGATTCAATAGGATTTTGAATATTTTATAAAAGTTGATATTCAAGATTAAATCGGTGAACAAGAAGCTTTAACTGATATTGATTATTGATAAACGCATTAACAATGTTTATTTAGTTCTGTTTTTATTATGATCAGGATGGACAAGATTGAATGATCTCAATTTGGGTTCTTTGAAATATGTGTTTTTTAAGTGAGACATTAAAAGTCATTCATGACGCTTTTGATTTACAGTAATATTGACATGTTCATGTTTTTAACTTACAATCTGTTCGCTTGTTGTTATCGCATTAGATTTATATGTTTGTGGTTTACCTCACTGCTTTTCATTCTGTATTTGTTTTGTGAGGTTCAATCGACTTGTATCTTGTATAACATGTTCAACGAGTAGCCTGGGATTATATCAAATTGTTTAATAATCTCGGTGTATTATATCATGTAATTGTGTGCTAAGAGTAAACGATAAACATGTATTCATGATACTAGGCCTCCGGCCCATACACATTAACATATAATATACAGTGCAATGACAGTTAAAACAAAATAGATGGCAAACATGTACTAAGATACAGAAGTATCGCATGTAAACATATATAATACAACTTGTACAGTAAACTCACAGTAACTTTACATGACGAAATATCAATAGAGTACATGAATATCAAGTTATAATGAATATCCTAGAATAAGGTACATGGATGATAACATATTTATCCAAACTCTCATTACAAATTACATGTATACAGTTTAAAATAACTGAGAATCAAGTATATATTGAGGTATGCTCGTTCCTGATTTTAGTCGCTTTATATAAATATATAGCAAGGTATCGACAATATCGCTGCCCAGACATGAGCATATAATAAGACTGAATAGTAGGATGGTCGATAAAAAACTTTGGTATAAATTCCGATCTGAGAGTGGCATAAAGCGGACATACCAGTACAAAATGCAACTCATCCTCATTATAAAAAACAACTGTATTACTGTAATTGCCTCCTTTTCGCTGATCTCTCAGAATTTAGAATATTAGCAACGTATTCGTGATAATCATGAGTGGCAAAAAATCCAATTGTTCTATGAACTCAATAATTTCATTAGAACGAAATAGGTTTGTATTAAAATGTATATTGTTTAAGGTCAAAATGAAATCGGATTTCAACTTTATGACTAAATATTGTGAAATCAACCATGAGAACAGAATTGCTTAGCGAGTATTTTAATCAGTAGGGTGAATGTATGCGCCACTCACAGTTGAATAAATTGGCAAATACCAGCCATATAAATTAACGTACTGTCATAATGTAGCAATGCTCACCTAAAACTAAGCAGCATTTTGAAAATTAAAGTAGGAGCAGTAGTCCAGTAGTAGGGCGCCCGCTAAGGGATCGAGAGGTACTGGTTTCGAATCCCACTAGGGGCACTGCTATTTTCCTTGAGCAAGAAACTTACATGCGATTGCATCCAGGTGTAAATAGTTACCTGCAAGGATGGTATAATTCCGTTGCGCAAAATTGTCGACTGCACTAATAAGCAGAGTAAAAATACTCCCCAGGGAGATAGATACCAGTAGTCCGATGACCAGGGGTAATAGCTTTAAAGTCAGTGAACGTGCGTAAGCATAGAACTCAGACTATTTGTTTGTTTGGATTTTACGGCGCACCAACACAAAAAGGTCATATCGCGCCAAAAGCAATCAATGATACTATTGATTCAAACGAAATTAAAGATGTAAAGCTCTATATCTTATTATAAACATTTACAAAATCATTGTTTGTTCAGGTAGAAAACAAACATTATTTTAGCTCCACATATCATGTATTACATGCTTTATTTCAGAATGTAATGGTTGGGTAAGAGGTTTTGGTATTAAGAATTTAAGAATATATCAGAATGCTGTAGATCCCGACACAGCTCAGTTAATATGTGAACTAAATAATGGACAGTTGGTGAAAATAGACGACGCTGAATTGATGATTCAACTTTCAGACGTATTAACATCATGTCCAAGTGAGTACAAATCTGATTTAATCTCGATCTGAACTTATCTACGGTCAACATTCCCTGGCTTTTTTATCTAACAAACTTACGTGTAGTTACAATATTAATGTTATTGTACAATAAAAAGCATATGGAGAAGCTGATGGCTTTGTGATAGGATAGTTATGTACTGTTTATAGAATTGGTCCAGGAAAACTAAGCTAGTATGACAGCCACAACAAAATGGCCTTGGTGTTTGTTGACACGGTGTCAAATCCAATGAAATTTACTCGTGTCTGCATACAATTGCATTAAACAACCGTATCTTTTTTCTTCAATACAATACATTCAAAGTAGATTAAATTCTTTCTTACTTCAGGTTATCAGTACTCTGGTAATAGCTATTGGACGGATGGTAAATATGACGGCGAAACTGGTATTTATCGTTTCTCTGACGGTACAGCCGTACCTATGGACTCACCAGAATTCTGGGAAGAATCAGCACCGGATAATAACGACGAGTGTTTTAGACTTAGATTTATACCACAGTCTAATATGTACCGTTGGAATGACATGGCATGTCAGAGAGAATTCCGCTGTGAATTTTAGTCCTCGATATCATATATGACAGGACGTGGCTGAGTGTTTTTGACGTTAAAATGGAAACAATAGATTAACAGTGTATTCCAGCGTTAGTTCAAATCCCACCCTGAACGCACCATGTTGTTTCCTTGAGCAAGATCTAAATTAACTGATTCCAGAGCAACTGTTAACAGACTGTATAATAATTAGATTGATTTACCAAAACGTTTTGAAAATTTGAGTCTTAATAAACTAGTACTTACTAAAATAAAATTCATGTAGTATTAGATTAAATAGGTGGTTAAGGTCAATTCATAACTCAACGAGCTCAAGCAAAGAGGTCTCAATATTTTGTTCATTTTTAAAACACAAGATTGCAAGATATCGTTTTATATGATGCCGATTGCTCTGTCAACGTCTAGAATGTGGTTTCCAATCATATGACTCGTAGTTGTTTTCATTTTATTCAATAGCATCTTTGCCTAGTCTTGAAAATCAATAGCATAATAATCTATATTTTAATGAAATGGTCAACATACCAAGTGAACACAAAACACAATCACGTGACCTAGACAAAATAAATATTTATATAAAATAACATTAGCCTACTGTTCTATCAAACTTGAAAATATTACTTATTTAAGAAGTTTGGTGGTATATACAGTTTCATTTACTTTAGTCAGAGACATATTTAACTAAAATTAATGTATCAAGTTATCTGCGTCATTCGGAACACACAAGTACATACTCTTTACCGGTACAGTAAAGTTCCGTAGTTATGACCATGCATATACTTTTTATAACTCGGCACATCAAATCATCTGCCTATCTGTTATTGTTCGTTATTTCTCAACTGTCAAAACATGAATAATATCAAGGTGAGTGCGTTTGTTAAAATCATTGTCGTAATACACCCATGAGTTTCCGAAAGTGTGTGTTATGATTGAGTAAAGCTTCTTATGCTGTATGATAAGTTTTAGTCAAGACACATTTATTAAAAATTAGGCCGCCAGTACAAAAACAATGCATTCGGTCCACGTGAAATTATTCAGCTATGACAGTTGAGAAAAAACGGACAATAGATGCATAACTATATACGCAAAATCAATCACAATCACATTAAACAAATATAAGCATTTCTTTAGATGAAGTTAAGTTTGACTATACCAAGCAATGATGTTACTAGCAAAGAATTATAACTACAAGAATACCTTTTCTTCTCTAAGTCAGCATTAATGATCTAACAAGTTCATAACTTGCATTATTTCGCACATTCGCAAGAACGTTTGTTATTTTCATTATGATAGCGGAAGTTTACTGTACTAGCTAACCATTCCGTTAACATCCGACAACTTCTTAAATTAGAGAGAAAATTTATGTAAAGTAACCTTTGATACATAAAAGAATATAATATGCCGCGGCTGAATATCAAACCCGAGACCTAAAGATTTTAATGACATAATTCAACAATGGGATTATGTCCGCGGTTTTTCTATAAACGAATTGTTTTGATAGAATCACAAAAAACTGTTAACATGTAAACAAGGTACTTGTAAACTATATATTTATAACAATGAAATAAAGAATGTAAAGTTGTAAGTTATACTTAAGATATCAGGTCAAGTATCATTACTGTACGAGTACCTCAGAAATATGAAGAGCTTGATATACTAAAACACTTATATTAGATTTATATCAGTTACATAGCTTGGTTGAACTATATCAGTTACGTAGCTTGGTTGAACTATTTCAGTAACGTAGATTGGTTGAACTATTTCAGTAACGTAGATTGGTTGAACTATTTCAGTTACGTAGCTTGGTTGAACTATTTCAGTAACGTAGCTTGGTTCATACTACTATATTCCCTTGCGTCGCATAAGATTCCCGTTCTATAGAAAATGGACACAAATGTTAACATTTACTTCCAGAACTTCCGAACATGAAACAACTTAAGTTGATACGGGTGACAAATAAGGGTGATAAAGTGATGCCAGTTGTTTTTGATACAAAAATAAAGATTGAACTTTATATCTGGAAAACCTCATTTTCGACTTATGATTAAAAATGTTCAAAAAGGATCCCCAAATCCCTGTTTACATGAAAACTTTAAGCAGAGCGCAACGTTCAATAACTTCAAGCTATGTCAGTGTATGTTGAAGCAATGGTAAATAAAATTTATAGCTAAGACTTCCATTTAAATGCTTAAGTGTATAAATATATTACTCACATTTTAAGTCACATACTTATATTATTATTTATTGGTGATGCATCCAATAGCCAAAGTGCAAAAAGAAATTCGTAAAATACATACGAGGGGTGTTCTAAAATTAATATAACTTTTGTGATTCCACTGTGATAGATTCCTTCTGATTATTTCAACTTGTTCTGCTTCTCTTAACCCGAATACACAATTTACGCCAACCAATCCACTTTTGGAAACAGGTTTGTACTCTTGAAAACTTCACCTGTCGAAAGTATTTATGTTGAAACCATCACTAAAATTACGTCGACAAAAGCTTTCATAACAAAACGCAACTCAAATATCTTCTAACAAAAGAAACCCGGCGCGAAAAGTTGTTTTCAAACTTAAATACATCAATAAATTCGACAAAAAAAACAACAGAATTATACCATTGGTCAAGCGCGTTAAAAACGACTTAGAAATGCTTAATTTTAACACTTCGTCCGTGTTACAAAACGTAGATGAAAATGTCCCTTCATGGACCTACAACATATCAGTCGTTAATATCGACTTATCAACTTTTCGTAAATATTTTACTAACCCAGAAGCCTTTAAATCTGAATTCGTAAACGTTTTGGACAAATACAAATATTGTACACAGTTATTTACTGACGGTTTCAAAGATGGAAACGAAGTTGGTTGCGCTGCATATTGAAATTCTTTTGTAGCAAGAATGCGACTGCCTGACTAGGCATCTACTTTTACTGCCGAAGTCAAAGCAACAGATCTAGCTTCAACATACATATCAAATAGTATAAATAACAAGTTTATTATTTTCTCAGATTCTCTATCTGTACTTCTGGCCATAAAAATCGTAGTTCAGACAATTAACATACTAAAAGTATCGAATTAAAATTACATGATATAAAAATCTAAAATAGTACACCTCTGCTGGATACCAAGTTATAATAGTATACATGGAAATAAAAAGTAGACATTTTATATCTTCAACCAGTAGATATCCTTTTACCAAGCAGTGACTTCAAATGATCAATCAATACGTTAACTAAGTCAAAATGGCAAACATGTGGAATAATGCTATATTTGATAAGTTACATGATATAAAGCCACCCTTGATTCGTCTTCCTGAATAACTGTTCTCTATAAGGAGTGGGCGCGACCAAGTGGTTACAATGTTGGATTGTTAATCATTGGTTATCCAGTTCTGCATTGGTTTGAATCCCATCAAAAACCTACCCCATTGTTTCCTTGAGCAAGAAACTATCCTACTGGCTTAGTACTGGGGGACCAGGAAGCGGACTTGAAAGAGATAAATGTTAAGTTGTAAGAACTTCTTTCACAATCGAGCTAAATTAAACTAGTGTACCAACTGTTCTCTAAATATATCATTGGATTTGAGCTGGTTGAATCTAAGCTATTGATTTTCAGATGGTTTGATTTAAGATGTTATAATAATGTTATTTGTAGAGTTCTTACTAGTTACTAGTACCTGCTAATGATTTTAAGTATGTTAAATGCTTCTGATATCTTTGTTCAGATCTATGGCTTTCTTCTCCAGAAATTTTATTATAAAATCTTGAGGCTATTTTATGAACTCATACGCAAGTTATTGAAGAAGATAGCTAGCTAATGCTGCAACATTATTTTGTGTGCAGTAGTATATTACTATGTCGCTCCAGTAATTTCTAGTCTGGATTACCGGCCCTTACCGCTATCGTTATCGGGTCAGGCAAGCCGTGGCGGCCTCCTAAGTTATTATTCAGGTATAACGTTTACATGATCTTGCATGATCATTTGCTGACGATAGTTACTTTAGAAGGAGTAATAGGTCATTCGATTTCAATTTTTCTTATTACACGTATATTGGGCGTATATGTGCAACTGTTTCCACCATAGAAACCCAATTAAGATGATCCATGATACTATTTTGGTAAAGCTAGAGGGAGGCTAGGCAAATCATTGTTGTGTAAGTGGAAGGTTGATATCCCTGTCTTTAAATCGTTATAACCTTTTACAAGGGTTAGGGTAAGGAGGCAGTAACAAAATCGGTGAAAGTTTTCAGAATTGGAGATTTGCAAAGAAGGTGATAGTCGTCGTCATTGATGCTGAAATAATTAAATTCAAGACTTCTGAAAGTTTTATACATTTGCTCTTTGAATATTTTTCGAAAAAATAAGATGAAAGATCGACTTATTATAACATGCTGAGAAACATGTGTATACCTTGTACCATAGAACAGATGGTTACACGCTGGGACTTTTTCCTTAAGGGGGATACATATTTAAATCACACCCAAGATGGTCAGTAAACCCTTCCTTGAACATTTTACTAATCAATAGTCAACTTTCCTCAAAGGTTTATGGAGTTTCCAGACTTGTGGAATGGTAAAGTCTATTTCTGAACTGTTATTGAATTGTTTCACCGTGATTGAATACACAATATCACAAGTGTAAGACAAAGAACATGAAGTCATCGTGAAATTATTTATGTTTTGATAGTTGAGAAAAAACGCACTATAAGAACTTGTTATAGACAATGGTCGAAAGCTAGATTAGATACACTGGCCTCCATAAAATACATTATATTAGGGATGAGATTCATCAACCTCTCAAGCTGATTTTAGATATTTTTTACCATGTTTGAGTTTATAAAATGTTGCAGACTAAGTCTGAAGTGTTCAAAACTGAACAATGTTTTTAAGGGGGGGGGGGGGGTGATGACATTTTTCAGTGAATGTAAATCTCATCCCTGATTCTATACATAGACACGTAAACATTTCTGTACTACATGTTATTCATGTGAGACGCACAAATCGGTTACTTTGGCTACGCTCTTGAAAAAGTTAGGTGTTTAAACTACAAATCATTGTTCACCTCTTTAAAACTTTGAGTCGTGTCGAATTGTTTACTATTTTTCTTCTTCAATCCGTAGCATTTGTGGGCTCTTGTTATTATGAAGGAAAAACACAACTTGAATATGATAGGACCAGTTTTAGCGTTTTGCCTACTTTGGTCTGTTAAGTATTAAAGCGCCAAACATCTTTCTGTGTTTTCAATGCTTTGATAGAAAATGAATTAATGGTATAGTTTACCTTGGTGGAGTGGAACAACCGTACTAGGTAAATTTCTTGCTGCAGATAGTTACAATTTTATGTCGTAACAAGTTTTCCTAGTAGGGTTTAAACCCGGGACCTCTCGATTCCAAAGCGCGCGTCCTATCACTGTATCGTTACTCTTAATGTTACTTAATATGTTAACAGCGTTTGTCAAGAAATTATCACAACAAGGTAGCTTGTAAATCGCTGATCGACTGGACATGTCGTGCCCTTATAAAATATTCAAATTCTTAGATATTTTTTAACCCGGGTCGGTAGTGCAGTTGGAAGCGTTCCAGGGTTTTGAATCAAGTCTCCATAAGGAGTACTTGTTATTTCAGGGGAGGTTATGCCCACTCATAAAAATTTTACAAGTATATCAATTTTATTCCATTAATGAATGGAAACGTTTTCAGTAGAACATTTCTTTTCTTACAACATTTATTATTTCTATAATAAACATGTTTTAACATCTAAAGTAAACATGTAAGCAACAACAATATACATAAAAATAGGGAAAAACGTTGTAGTATGGAGCAAAGGTGTTTGATATACATATTATAGTGCCGTCCAAAAGTTATTAGATTATGAAATTTTGAGGAAAATAAATATCATACCCACTGCTGGGTACTTGTTATATTAATGCAGTGTAGTTTGATACTGTGGTATACAAGTAGTTTAAAACATACGTTAATAAATTTATTCATGTTGTATTATTAATTAATTTTGCTCAGATGATGTTTTTTATCATTGGTTAATATGAATCCATTCATCCTCAAGCAAAATTTTGGTCCAAGAACCTTTGGAGGGTACTGTAACGCTCCCTTTAGATCAATTATTGTAAATGAACACTTTTTACACTTAAACTGGAGTCGAAGCGACGACATCAGAAACGCTCGATCTTGACACAGTTGTTCGTCCTAATACAAAATTCATAACATATATAAACGTATTCTTAAAACCCTGACGTATTGTACTAAGTGTTAGACACACGACTGGTAGCACAAAATGTAATGATAATGTATTATGAAGTACGATAACTGACGTATGTGGAGTAATGTGTAGCATGACAACTAACACATTTATAACACTAAGTACTGTTTGAAGTAAATTCCATAAAACAAACATTACAAATAATTCCACTTTAAATATTTGACTATCTTGACTTTCTACAACATTTTGATAATTGCCTAAATTACGTTTAGATCTCAAAAATATAAACGAACCGATACAAAGGCATCCAAACATGATAATACACGGTAACTATGGTGATATCGAGGATAATATATAATGAGTGCCTTCAGAAATATAAAAACACATCGATTCAATATCGCTTTTATTACCAAATGTTGATATCACGATAGCTATCCACATACTTATAATCCATGTTAAACCCGAAAACAGAAGGAATCTTATTGGCGAATTAGCAAAGGGACTCCCAGTGTGAGCAAAAATACGGTACTAATATGTTAAATGACTTGAGAAGGGCACTGTGTTTTCATTAGAGTTCTTGTTATCGAAATGTGAATATGTCTCTCGTATAACTTTCCGGTCTCAATATTAACACATCATTTCAAGTATGAGTATACCCGTCCGGCTAGCTCAGTTGGAAGCACGCAAGTCTACTGATCGAGAGGTCGTGGATGGCGGGGCCATATCTTCAGGGAGCTTGGTCATGAACTTATTTCGACTGCCATTCTCCTTCCTACCAATGATTCTTAATTATGTAGGGCAGTTGTAAGTCACTGACGAAAGCATGCGCTTAGTAGTTGGTTAACGGCTAAATCCAGAGATTTAGTCTTTTAAGGAAGAGTGAGTAGGTTGACTGGCCGCCGTTATATGACCTATTCAATATGTTACTGCGGCCAATAAAACAAACAAACGTTTGAGTACACACTTTACAAACAAATTGCTTTTAAGCTTAGTTCGAGGGCCTGGGGTCCATCCTCTATATTTTGCAATTCCTTTTAAAAAATGTTAGGGTCAACTGAATCAGAATCGGCAATAAACTAAAAACTAAACTCTTACGCACTACCTGAAATTTCACAGTTTCCATGGCAACCCCATGACGAGATCATTACTTCACCAAATATTTTGTAATCAAATAAATGCATTTCTTGTAAAATTAGAGTTTTTAAATCAAAAGAGATGCCTGTTGTTGGAAAAGAAATCAACATTTTTCTGCTTGTTAGTGATATTTTCGTCGAAATTCAAATAGTTGCCACAAAAACTGTGAAATTTCATAGGGCTCCAAGACAAGTTATTTAGAATTATGATGTACAAAATAACAAGTAGTTGTGTTTGTATTTCATTTATTATTAAAAGATTATAAATACATTGTAATGATCATGCATAAAAAGAAATATAAAATAAGCCACGCACAAATACTATACATATATACGTCAGTTCCAAGTAAAGTATACATATTATATATGCCAACTATTAAAGGATATATATTAATAACTGATTGGTAATGTTACAAAAACGTTTAGCTTTTTGTCGAAGTCTTGCACCTACGAAATGACTATATTTAGTATACGAGTAGTTTATTATTCAATCTATTGTTCATCAGATATTAATGTAAACACCTTAATTAAGATAACGACATACTAATAATTATAATTAATACAAAAAAATTGTCAATAAAACGGAAATAATTTTATGTCAAATAAATGGAAATTTCACTGAACAAAAAGCGTAGACAAATACTATAATAAGCTCTTCAATTACCGCTATGTAATTGTATTTAATTAAAAGCATACCTGAAAATGCAAGTTGTAAAATCCGTTGTCCTTGTGAAATTAGTGATGCTAACATATTTAGAATGCAAGGCATTATAGTAAAGTAATATGACAAATATAAACACAAGATATTATCCATGAAGTAGAACTCCTGAGAATGTGGGTTGAAAATAACTATGATCATACAGCTGCTGATAACCGGAACCAGCAGAACATTTCATCCAGACTCTTTGATCTTTCTTCAACTTTGTTAAGGTAACAATAGAAGCACAGTCAGTTGCTGCAGTGTTATACTTAGTACTTCTAGCTATAATGTTATTGTCAACAACTATGTCATAATGAAAAGCTTTACCACCTACGTTACATGTATGCACTGAAAACATATACAGTCCAGCAACATGAGCTGTAAATAATCCAAGAACAGTGTCATATCCATTGCCTTCATTTAGATAAGTGTTTTGAAATATCAATATTTGGTTGGTATCCAAACTGTTGTCAGCCAGTCCATATGCATTGAAGGCTATCATTGGAAGACTTACTCTTTCTGAAATATTAAAAAACAGTACTTAGCTTAGGAATGTATGTGTGAGGCACCATCATAAACCTGAAATATATGTCTTCAAAATGTTTAATTGAATTCGATGTTTAAGTGCTTTTTATAACTGTATAGTCCAACAAAATTAACATAGGCTTGACCTGTATGCAAAAATACACTTAACTAAGTATGTATTTTCTACTTTTGTCTTCGGCTGTAAATTGCGTTTAAACAGAAGCTTTCGGCAAAATACACGCATTGAACAATAAATTTTGTTTTCATTAGAATAAATACTTTGAAAAAGTGCCCCCATATTGCAGACTAACGTGTTCCTTCATGCACGAATGTGTCTAAAATTAAAAGTACAATAGCATACCACTTTTACCAAATTGATTTATAGTAAAATATGCTGTTATGAACACGTGCACAATTGTATACAAGCATACGGAAACCCACGATTGATTGTAAGTGAACCGAGTAATCATTATAATAAGGTAGTTTCAGGTTAAGCTCAGGTTAACATTGCTGCACTATACTTTTTAAATTTACCGTACATAAATGAGTGCAAATATAACAACTTAAAGAACTTTACATGTAACAAATTAATCATTGGCAGACTCAGCACAAAGTGTGACTATTTACGCCATCATTAAAGAGCCAGTACTTTTATATTCTAAGTATGGAAACATTTGCAGGACTTCATGTTACCCAAATATCAAATAATTTTAAACCAGATGACTATGAATATAAGAAAGATAATGAACTTTTAACACAGCTTACTAAAAACTGCAATTTGTATACATTTGAATAAAAATTTGAAAGAAACATGATATTTCTTTAATGTAAAAAAGCAACACCTTTTTAGAAATAGTTTTACCTTTAAACTGAATTATTAATTAGTATTTAAAGAAAGAATACTAGTATTTTACTAACTAATTGCATTAATTCCGAGTATTCTTATTAATAACGTATATGTTAGGCGACGAATCGTTTGTCCATTGTTTAAATTACATTTATTAATTCAAAAATAGTATGTCTGATCTTTATCGAATTTTAATGACTAAATGAGCTTACGTAATTTTCGACATGACCCGATATCACCCGAAGTTTGACAGTCGCTATAACGGGAGCTCTACCTTAACTGTTTGTAAAGAAGAAATCTATTTAGGTGAACTTTTAAATGATGTATCAAACATGACGTTTAACTTCATCACCAGTGGTAACGTGTACACCAATTACACTAACGTAGAGTTGTCATCGTGATTAAATGAAACTTTCTAAAAAATTACCGATATATCGACAAAGCCAAAACAAGACAGTAGCTATATTTGAATCAAATATATTGTAGGAGCAGTGATCCAGTGGTAAGATGCGCGCTAATGGGTCCAGAGGTCCCGGGTTCTATCCCCACTAGGGGCATACAATTGTTTCACTCAACCCAGGTGTAAATGGGTACTGTGAGAGATCGCCTGCCTGATGGTGATTTTGAACAGTGATCAGGAGTTATCGTACAAAATTGTAAAGTCGGCTGAACATGTATATGGAAGCAGTTTTAAACCGCACTTTGACTTTATATTTAACAAGACCATAATTTATTTAATCTAGTTGTTTGTCAATTATTCTTTGTAATTCTAAAATTTAGAAGTACTTAGTATGTATAAGTCAAATGATCGTCAAAGCAAATATGTAATGCAATTGCAAATTCTCATACTGTTTGATTTACAGTAGATCTTAATAAAACATATACTTACCTTCCACCAATTTGAGTTCAGCTGTTTTATTTTCTATCTCCAATGTCAAGTTGTGAAGAGTACTTTTCACCTTTTCGTGTGTTTGTGACATCTCGCGTTCCATTTGTTCCATCCGTATTTCCATTTTAATAACTTTCTGTAGAAGTTGTTCCTCGTAAACAAATCGTTCAGATCTTAACGGTTCAATAAGAGCATTTAACCTTGCAAACAACATACAGACCAATATAAAAACTCTTGCTAATTTAAAAGACATTGTTAAAATCTTAACAGTATAAACTAAGATAGATCACAGTGAATTGACTAACGTTATATGAGTAATGTTGCGCGTTTCTTATTATTTATGCATACCATACGCAGATTTGTATTCCAGCTCACCTGTTCGTCTGATTCATTTTTTATTATTCCTCAAGCAATTCTCTTTAACCGAATAAAGGATAAACACTTAAAATCAAGACCGGTTATGTCATACCATAAAACTAGTTTAATACCTATATTTTTATTCGACTACGAACGAACTGTCATGAAACGCAATGGCCCACCGCCAGAACAATAGTGATGTAGTTGTTATTGAGTGCGTGACTGATCACAACGTAATCATTTTAAGGTCTCATAGCTTACGCCATGCGTTAGTTCGAGAGAGTTGTGTTATAGCTTCTCTAGAGATCATAATTTATCTTTTATGTAACTTACAGTTATATATATTCATTTAAAAGATGATAAACTAGAAATGGGTTAGCCTTTCTGTTGGCATTTGAGAAATTGCCAATTGTGGTGCAGTGTATAGTAATTTTATTATCTTTCGTTACATATCGTCATCTTTGTCTAATCTAGTACGTAATTGCTAAGTGTGTAAATGCGTATGCATGTCGTAAAATCTATAAGCAAATATAATTAACACAATCACACAATATTTCTTATGCAATTATAGGAACTAGTTTTACTATAATTGTGTATTACTTGTGCGTGTATAGAACATTTTGTTTTCAGACTAAATCGATATATGCTTGTTTTGTGTTCTTTTACATTTGTCCAACTTTTTAAACGTATTTGGCAATTTTGGCATTTTCCTGTATTGTAATGATACTTTAACAAACTCCATGTATTTAAAGGATAAATGATCTTAACACCAAACGATAATATGTCATTCATAAACACACTTTGATCAACAGTCAATATGTAATAATCTTAAAAAATGTTTGTATAAGTACATGTTAATTATTGACAAATGAAGCAAACAGAGTTACTGCTTATACGATTGCTTTTGATAGAAATTGTATCGATGCTCACGTTAATATAAAAGAACCAAACTGTTTAACAACAAGTAACAGTAGAGCTTTACAGTTTTTAATATGTCTTGTTGGCGCCTTTAATATTGTTTTGAACTTGATTGAGTTTCATGCATCGTGTTACTTCAATTTAATTATTTTGCTTTTTCTTAATTGTTTCTCCACGAATAATGTATTAAAACATTAAAAGGGGATCATTATTTGATAAGTATTTCACATGACATAAGTAAATTAAGAGCTAATAAGTCTATACTCAAGAATAATGAGAAAGTGTTTGTTCCTGTTCATGTTTGAGCAATATAATTATGTCTGAAAGTCATATTGCTGTCAAGTGCTTTATATATGGTCTTGATCCAAAAGAACGCAGTTCGTGCACTGGTACTTGACATACTTTAAGATTTCATATAATTGGGAACATGCTGAATATCTTATAATTCAACTGAGTTATAAATGCGGTGAAGGTCTCTTTATTCCAACTGTTGTAACATCTGATTGATGGCAGTTATGAAAAAATATGCAGTGACAAAAACAAACATAGTTATTCTCGATATAAACAGTGGCTGTCTCATATAACAAGCTTTAATAATGGGCATAAATCTAAAAATTGTTTTTAGAATGTTACTTTAGAATGTTTAGATGTCATATTATAAAAATATACATAACATTAGAGTTATGAAGTAGAAAGACAAAAAATGCCAAGACTAAATAAGACAAAGTAAGGCTTGTTGATGTTGATGTTAAATAATTTACAAGATTTGTAGAATCGCTTACATGGACACCTACAATATAAATATACATCAGTTTTATAGGACTTTCGTTAAACCTAATAGGTCATTGCAAAACTAGAATTAACACCATGGACAAAAATCGGTTACTAGTTTTTCAGTGACCCACTGGCACCAGAGTGAACAAGAAACATAATAAAAATGTTAATAAATCAATTATGTAAGATTGTCATGCCAGGCTAACAATTGACACATTTTCTAAGGTTGGGTATTTACTAACAAATATTTTGTCAATATTATACAATACACAATCCTGTATTATCACCTATAGAGCCCAATAAGTGACTCGCCTAAAAAACAAAATAATCGTGAAAATAACAAAAATATTAAAAATATCAGCAGACAAACTACTACATAAAAACTAGTGTAAAGGCATTGAGTACTATTTCCAAATTAAACTATGAATCTGCTTAACTTGTGTCACTTCTCTCTAAGGTATGTACGATTGGATATAAGGTACACTGATATTATAATATGTGTATAATATTTGAATACATTACCTAAATATTCTAAATTATTGATGACAGATAGAACATTCTGTTGTATTACTGGAAGACTGGCATCTTTTATCATATGTACACCAAACCCTATATACAAAATAAACATGTATACCATTAACTACTGACATACTTTATAGCCACTTGAAAATACATCCGTCGCTTTTTCGTATAATATTGTATAAATCAAGCTGGTTTAACTATACATGTAGAGTAGTAGAGTATATTCTGTCTCAAAGAGTATGGCACTGGGTTGGCTTTTTACATTACAAAATTATTAAACTGTCGTAACCATAGACGTAGCAAGTTATAGTGTGCCTAGAAGGTTATGGCACTAAATTGACTTGTCAATGCCTTCCTATATTTAGACTGGTTTCTGTGTTTGCTAGGACTAAACAATGTTACATAATGAATGCTAAGTATGGAGGACAATTAAATATATATACAATGTATTTAAAATAATGTGTTTGAAATTATTGTGAGGTACAATAAAGTAGCTGAAATGTACACAAAAAGAATATGTTTTAAAATTCATTACTTTATGTTTAAAGGTTATTATTGCTAAGCATATTATAAACACGTAGGGTACAACTTCTCTGAAACAACACCCACTATTAAATGTTTGCTGTTTATAGATTGTTGCGCTAGAGAGGTTAAATTCAATTACAGATACTCATTATGGAAATATTAAGAGCTGTTGTTGTTTTTAGCGAGCCGCTCTGCAGCGGTTATACTGTACATTTAATAGGAGCTGAACGGAAAACTTTCATAACTCATTAGTCTTTACAGTTAACATGTTTGTGTTATACTTGTATTTCTTAAAACGTCTAAATACGACAGTATTGTATCAACCAAACACAACAACGCATTAAAGTCATGAAGCACTTTAAAATAGATCTACTCAGTGCATAAGTATAGTAACTGTCAAATATAATTGTGGTACTGAAATGTCAAACTCTAGAAGTAACCATTTAAGATAATTAGACGATTAGTACTTATGTAAGAAGATGAAATATTATATGTTAAGTGTTTCAATAGTTAACATCAAGACTACATTACTTTTTAGAAGTTAAGTGCATTGACCTTGTGAGGAACAGTGCAGTTATATGGTACTTGTATTAAGTTTAAGAGTCATTTTGGGATAAAACTAGAAACCTCTCCTTCTCGACCTAAAACACATCTCAAGCAAGAGAACTTAAAAAATCCTGGACCGCTCAAGTTGGGGTAATATAGACCATAAAGGCATACTTTGAATTGTATTTATTGGACACTTAGTGGTGATGCTTCATGAAAAATAATGAGTGCCTAGGTCTTTTCAAAGGAGAGAAAGTTTAATTGAATATTGGACGATGTAAGGTTAGCTACAAAGTCGGTGAACACAAAACTCAAACTATTTAATGTCATTACTTTACTTTTTTATGATAGATGTACACACATACCTTGGATAGACCTAACACAATAGCTCAACTTGTGCTAAGATGAGCTTAATAATAAACTATAAGAAAGTTACAAAGTGCTCGAGTTACGGCAGCTTAAAATTAAGTCATTAGTATGGACAATGTATTACCTAGTTTCCTGGCATCTTTAGATGTATAATACACACAGAAATCTAATGCCAGATCTGTAACTATAACAGTTGTTATATTGTGAGATCTAGGTATATCTTCTAATTCTGTTTTAGTGAATCCACCATTGTCAAAGAGTGCTGAATATTAATCTATCTGAAAATGTAAAACAAACATAGTCTACAATCTCATTATTCTTAATATAAAGAGATGCTGATAGGAGATGTATTCATAATGCATCAAAGCGCTGAAACACTCGGTATATTTGGTTTACATACTAGTAAGTAAACTATAGAATTGAAGCTTTTTAATTTTCATTAAAAATATAATGACCTTTGACTTTAACTCCTTGATAACCAATGGCCAACATAGTCAATCTTAAGTAGTACAATTCATTGTCCATAAGTCTAAAGTAACAATTTATAGACGTTTGTTTTTATCTAATATTTAGATGCCATTAGAGGGACATCAACAGTTTTGAATTTTTGATGTATAAATATTTTCATTGATATTAAACGCGATACGGACGGACCGTTAAAACTATTTCATACAAAGAAGATGTAAACATCAATATACCTAGACGCATAACGTATCTAATCAGAGACTTGACTATGTGCATGACATAGCAGTCTATATGTTGTTTGAATTTTTCCGAATTGTTGTTTATACGCTGTCGAAACATTTGCGAATTCTGTATATTATGTAATGATGCATTGTTCGTTTGACTGTCACCATTTACATCATTTACATTACTTCAAGTGGAACTATTTTAGAATGGCATTTTTATCGATATTGTCAATTGAGTCTGTGTTAGTGTCGCAAATTTATTTTGGAGTCATTGTACATGGCTTAGTCTTGACATAGAGGCATTAATTGACCAGCACACTCCCTACCGTATATACACAAATCAACAATCGACCAACCTACAAGAGGTCGAAAACTTATTCTACTGATCATCAAAATATTGTGTTACTAAAAATAAAACAATATACGTCACAATGGTATCCCTTCTGAACAATAACGTCATCAGCTTTGTGGTCTAGTGTCGGAACAAAGTTGACTCCTGTAGAGTTCAGGTCCTGTTGAGTCCTGTTGAGATCAGGTAATTTTGTTTGATTTAACAAATGTTCAACATGACGTTTTATGTTTAACATGACACGTTAATGGGTTGCTACATAGAGTACCTGTAAAAAAAAAAATTGTTCAAGGGATTTATTTCACATACATTTAAATAGTAGGCCGCACTCCACCCAAGGGAATAGCGAGTACTTTGTTTTGAGTATATCCCTGTTAGAGCAATCGAGGGATAAATACCCTCGGTAAATATTTGTGGCCCTTTTAGCCAAAATATATTATTGAAATATTTGATACATCAATATGAGAACATTACAAAAACACTATTCTGAAATACATAGTTATATAAAAAACAATTAAATAAAAAACAAATATTAAGCAACACTTTATACAGAGGATATTTTACGCCAGTTGCCACGCTTACCATTTCCTGTCTGAGACAAGTGCTCCTTGTAATAATACACTAATAATATAGACTTACAATTATGATCATATTCTAAGGTTATAGTTTCAAGTGGTTGTTTTCCTGCATGTTAAGAAGCTAATGACACGTGATTTGAATAATGCCAATCTTGGGATAGTACGGTGAGAGATATTTGAATATCGTAACATCGACGGATGTTGTTGATTACTGGAATCACGTGATCGCCATTTGTTACTGCCAATGATCCACCTGGTAGAAACAGTTTTGTACATCAATGATTAGAAGAGCAGTGTTAGAGAATACTTGTGAGTAACTGACAAAATGACCAATGTCCAAATCCTGAAACAAATAAACATTTTATCAATTGTAAACTAGTATACTGGTTTGAAGTCCAAACATTTGGACAACCCTGAATGGGGAATGACAAACAGGCTTTTTAAAGTTTTAAAAATATTGTTGTAAATTATTTGCACTTTTGCTTATTAACACAAAATGACAAGGACAATGTTTTAACCATTTCAAGTAGTTAAAAGTACAGTGTGAAGTCTGGTGGTTCTTCCTAATCCCGCAATATTGTAAATCGTTGTAATATCATTCTAAGTTGACTCTAATTGTCCATCGTAATGTTTCAACTATTATTACTTACATGTAAAACAAAGTTGGTTTATACTGTTCATTTTTACGCATGTTTAACTTTAATTATGTTTGTAATCATCACGTTTTGCTTTTTGGGGGGTTAATGCAATAGCAACACCGTGTTTTGATTATATTACGGCGATTAGTCAACCTATCAACTCCGTCCCTGAGAGGCTAGATCTCTGGATTAAGCTACTAACCAGTTACTAAGGACATACTTCCGTCTATAACTATTCTCCCTCCTACCACTGATTCTAACTATGTAGTTAGATTCAGTGGTAGGAGGGAGAATGGCCGTGGAAGTCATTATTATATACCAAATACGAAAGTAACTCCCGCCCGGAAACGAAACACACGACCTCAAGATTATTAGACTTGTGTGCTACCAACTGATCTAGCCGGGCGGCTTTTTATAGTGCATTTTATTGTAATATTAACACCAAAAAAATAAGTTCAAACTGACCTTATTCTAGATTACTATAGTGCCATTAAAGTTTCCTTAAGTCTAACATCTTTTACAACAATTCAAAACTATTTTTAGAAACATGTAATCTCGAGTACTATAACGTTAAAGAAAGTAAATACTAAGGCATTCTTAACTGAAATAAACTTTTTGTTTAAGGCTACTGGTTCACAGATTTCAAATTAAATATCAGCTTTTCTAAATCTCTCAGAATTGTGTAAAACAGGTTTTAAGACAGTTTTGATTATAATTATAATTGACATAATTCTAATTTTACATCATAAAGATAAACATTTTTAGCATACCGAGCTCGTTGATACCAACATGAATGATTACATTGTTTTATTGTGACTTTTATTTTATATTTATCACAATATATTGGTCAATTTTCCATAAAGTTTAAAGAACCAATTTTCTTGTCACAATTGAAGACACTGACTGTTAATATTAAAACATAAAAATAAATTAACAAAGTCTATGAATAAATAGCTTTAACAATACAGAGAACATTGTTATAGTTTCAAAGTTAATGTTTTACATTGTAATACGATCAGGTTTCAACTGGAAGAAATATTTCTGGCGTCTGAACGTAAAATCACTTGAGATATAAACTTAATGAATGTTTAACTTTTAGAAAAGTTTTAATAACATATGTTATGTTTTGAGTGTTACGGAAATGTTAATTTACAGAATAACTTAATATACAGTACCCTCCGAAAGGTCTATGGTAAATTAAATTTCGAGAGAAAAATATCGTGCGTATTACTAGATTTTATACTACATGTATAGTAAAGGCTCATTTCATGTGATATAGCTTGATTCACTTGTTGATAATTAATGATGATATTGGATTTAACTTGAAAACTCTTCTTTATTTCTTTTTTTCTCAATGGTTATTGTGAATCAATTTATCTTAAAAAACAGAATTTTGATAGAAAATACTTTAGGAAGCAATATACGTGTATGCAACTAGTCTTCAAAATATTCATAACAGGCATAAACAATGTTTTTATGGTGGCACCAGATAACTTTATATTAATGTTATTTAAGTGGTTAACTAATTAAGTTACAAGTTAACTAGATAATTAACTAGTTTACATTTTTATTGGATTTTTATAGTTCAAACTCTATAATATTTTATAGAGGAATTATTTAACTTTTCGTTTTATATTTTTTTGAATAAGTAATTTAAAACGAATTGTTTCAACCGCAACTATAACACTAAGTTAAATGTATTACATTAAAATAAAGTAACATAGTGTATGTGAGATGTTGTTGTGATGTGGTTGTCCATCAATATTGATTTTTAAACCAGCTGTCTGGAATGTGTGCGTCTTGTCATGCCTTGTATTTCTAATCAGTACACGAGTACTGGTAAAAGACGATTCGATGAGTCTTCGACATAAATAAACAGATAGTATCTTAAGAAACGTCATAAGATGTCAACGTGAAAAACAATATTGTGTGTTAAGTTAACACTTGATTTTCCGACACATAATACAATGTATAGGACCTACGTCGTGGTTTTTGTTTTCGCGTTTAAGATTAGTTATTACATAATTATTCAATATATTCACGGAAAAATTGCATACTGATACAGAAAATGTATCTTAAAAGCTAATATTATGTATTCAAATTGAATTAGCTTTCATTTACCGCATACGTCAAAATAAAAGTAAATCGCAATGACAGTTCTCTTTTTCGTGATTTCTTAGCTAAGGGAAATAACACTGTATGAGGTGAAAATAAAACATAACTGGATTATTTAACCTGATATGATAATTTCACCATCAACTTAATTGTGTGCATAGTTGAAGCAAACATGACCTACTGCCTGCTACTGACACTATGGTTCGTAAAGTGAATGATTGACTTGAAGAATTTATATGAACCAGTAATCACTTATCAGTACTGACCTTTCATTTTGTGGATTAACGAAATAGTTTAGTGTTGAATTTCCTAGCTTCAAATCCCAGCTTCGAGATATTATACCATTCAACGAAATGTATACATATTTGATTTTGAATTCATGCTTGGAGAACGTGTTGGCTTCTTGTAGAAGAGTAAGGAAGTACTTGCTCAAAATGCCAAGAACTGAATGTTTTATGATTCAGTTACAGTTACATTCCGATATCTTTATACATGTTCAACTGTTATCAAGGAACGATAATTTAGGGCGGAGTACGATTGCACATATGAGTGCCTTTAACGATAGAGTGTCGGTTACATTTTCGTATGCAAATTAGCTCATTCATTTTAAAAGTAATAAATATAAAGCAATAAGGACATGAACAATTTGACTGGTTGAACCTGTATTATTAATCAGTTTTTGACTTAGTATGCAATTAAGCACTTTTTAATTTCTTGAGTACATGTATTCCTTACAGCTCAAATATATCGATATATCTAGTTACTGCTCACATACATTGTTAATGCATTCATTGGAATCTGTCAACATTTACTAGGGAAAACAAGCTATTGCTGAAAAGAAGTCCGTTTCAATTACACACAATATCTTATTTCCACTGGCAAGTGAACGTATCAAATAATTTGGTGTCAAATATATGATAAATGGTATTGAAAAATGGCGTAAAATTCAATTTTACGCCTAGTGCTGTTGAGGTATAACCTCGGACTATTGGTGTCTGTGGTGAATTTCTCCAATTTTGCATTTGCAGTAAATCAAAATGTGCATCAATACTTTCATCTGTGCACCATTCTGACAAAATCACGTAATATTACTTAACGCATGTTAATCTAGAAAAATTTCAGGCATCTCCAGATTATTTTTTAACTTAGTAAATCAGGGTTCCTCTGACGCCTAATGAAATAATGTTTAAATCTAAATTTGTTGTTATGATATGCTGTTTCTAGATCTACATGTAATAAGAAATATTAAATGTTTCTGTTATAGTGTGAAAGGTGTTTATTCAGTGGATAATACACGTCAGAGACGGACAAGAATCACGGTGGTAAAAATCGGCCAGCTAGTATAAGTAGTGTCTCCGAAAGATTTAGCTCAAGGGCATTTTCAAGTCCATGTCGATTATCAATTTCCGATCCTACTGTGCCATGTATTAACGTCTAAATATGTGTGTGTATCAACGTAACGACATTGTACCCTATTTAAGTGCTTTCCAAATTAGTTTTGAGATACTTAAAGGTTTGATTTTCTTACTATGTGCGACTTAATCACTAGATGTCATGACTGACATTTATTTAAGTTGTTTGTTTTGCTTGTGCAATTTTTGTTAATAAGATTCTCAATCACCCTTTTAGAATGGACAGAAACAACAAATATGTCACGGGCCGTGATAACAGCCTGAAAAAGTTGATACTACACGTATTTCAAATATCAAGTTTAATATCTAATATAATGGTAACATGTCTTTCTTGTCATAAACAGTAGTTTCTGGCCAATCTCTGACCTTATCCTTGACTTAAAAATTTGATAATAAACTTTCAATCAAAGGACTTTCGTATAAAATTGATACTATCTCTCTATCCATCGGTACTGAAATTGCTATGGATGTGAAGTTATCTTACCAACAGTTGAATCACATTCATGTTTTTACATGGAAAACTCGACAATAATGTCGCTGTTCTGTTGTAATAAATAAGCAATACATTTCCATGGCATGGTAACAATCGAAGATGGCCAGCCTAGTCGACACGGTTTCTAACCAAAGACACTATATAAAAATTGTTTGGTTAGATATAACGCTAAACAACACATTGAAAAAATACCTCAATAGTATCTTACGTTGTGGACATTGTAGAACACCTTTGAGACAAACGGAAAAAACTCCAAATACACAAAATATTCAACTTCTTGGAGCATCAAGTAAATTCTGTATTATCTAAAATAATGATGTTCAAAATAAAAACTAAAAAATAATGTATTTCGTTTATATTTTTTTATTTATAAAATATTATGAATAAGGTACATTGTATACGTATTGACTATGGTATAAGCCATGCACAAATAATATATATGCAATTTTAAATATATAAGTTAATAGAGCTTTGCTTTCAGACAACTTTCCGTGTATACGAATCAATATATATGATGGATTTTAACACATCTACTTTACAATCACATTCAATTGACCTCGAGTGAAGATGTTTCGTAAATATTAAGTTTCTGTACTTGAACAAACACAGTTGATCGTGGCAACATATTTAAACATTGGCCAGCAGTAATTTATATATGTTTACTATGACATGATCTTTGCTAATTATTTTCAATAGGTTTGTGATTACGGTATGTCTAAAGTTATTCTCATATAAATATGGGCATTTGAAAATGATGACTATCATTATCTTAAAATTATTTGTCGATTCATATTTCATCAGATATAGATTTCTAATCTGTACTTTACAGATTTGAGATTTCCGGAATATATCACCAAAATAAAATATAAGTATTTCTTATAGGGTCACTTTGTATGTACTATAACTATTATTATTGTATAGTTACAATGCCTAGAAAAACAATGAAACAATTTATTGCAGAAACTGACTAGCAGCAGATAAAAATACATTTGGAATAAAAAAGTGAAATAAAACTGACACGTTCTTAAATTTATACCCATATAAATGTAGACCGAGCTGTCACTAAATTAGTTCATTTTACAAAATGTAGTTTTCAACAAAGGTAATTATAGAGTTATATCAACTTATTTAGAAAAACATGTCACCATCGTAAATAATCAGATATAATACAAGAAATTATCCATGAAGTAGAACTCCTGAAAATGTGGATTGTCTATAACTATTATCAGACAGCTGATTACTGGATGAACCAGAAGCACATTTCACCCAAACTCTTTGATCTTTCTCCAACTTTGTAAAGGTAACAACAGACGCACAGTCGTATTGTGCAGTGTTATATTTAGTACTCTTTGCAATAATACTATTGTCAACAACTATGTAATAAAAAAATCCCTGATTACTGTAGTTACATGCATGCATTGAAAACATGTATAGTCCAGCAACAGGAGCTGTAAATAATCCCAGAACAGTATCATAGCCATTGCCTTCATTCAGATAGGTGTTTTGAAATACCGCTATTTGGTTGGTGTCCAAACTGTAGTCAGCCAATCCATATGCATTGAAGGCCACCATTGGAAGACTTACTCTTTCTGAAATATTAAAAACAATATAAGTTTTCGAGAGATATTTACCGTAAAACTATATTTCTTTGAGCTTAATCCGATTAAAACCCGATATAAAATTTTACACTCACATACTCGCTTATTTAGATCTGGCCTTTTCCAAACGAAGGTCACGTTCAGGTGACATTTTCTCATTATAATATTCATGTCGAAATTGTTATGATACGTAACTTGTTAACGTCACGCAATTTAAAATGAGCCGCCCAATCGCAGACTGTGAATAATACCGCTGTTAAATTAGCATGCAAAACTTTGTATAAAAATAGAAATTACGAAATCGAAATGTGTTTAATAGTGTTTTCGTCTAGATGAAAGCTTCGCATTGATTGGTCGACACAAAGTTCAGGTCGACGTGACCTTCCACGGAGAAAGTAGAGAGCCTGTACGACAACGCTCTACATGATATTTGTTTACGGAGAGTGGTTAGCTTGCAAACCTCGGTCTAAAAATAGAAATTACGAAATCAAAATGTTATTAATAGTGATACGTCAAGATGAAAGCTACCCATTGATAAGTCGACATAAAAGTCATCGCGTCGTGACTCTCCATTGAGATAGTAGAGATCCTGTTCGACAATGCTTTTCATGATATCTGTTTACGGAGGTTGCTTTGAGTTTTATATATTCTATGGTAGTAAGCTCGAATCCAGATTATTTTTATTTTTCTCAAGAATGTGGAAACGTGTTTAGAAATGTTTGTTAAACTCATAAAAAACTTGTATTCTTACGCTTTACCCTGCGCCACAGATATCATAACACTACCTCGGAAAACATACCTTGTATATCAACTAAAACAAACATAAGAGTTTTCAACATCAATCAATGATACGTTTTGATAGGTCGTGGTTTGTGGACTAAACAAAAACGGACAATAAATTATGGATATGATGCGTTCATTGATGTAGGTCAAGTTCATATTGATATTGTTGTACATGTATAGAATAAAATTGATATTTCCTGATTATTCAACAAGCACATCAAGGCTTTGTTAAATGTTCATTGTTTCTAAAGTATGATAATGATAACGTAATGATAAAGCATACTTACCTTCCACCAATTTAAGTTCAGCTGTTTTATTTTCTATCTCCATTGTCAAATTGTGAAGAGTACTCTTCATTTGGCTTTGTGTCTGTGACATTTCGAGTTTCATTTGTTCCATACTTAATTCCATTTGTATCATTTTCGTTAGAAGTTGCTCCTCGTAAGCAAATCGTTCTGATTTTAACGGTTCAGCATTTAATTTACTAAACAACAAACATACTATGATCATAAATCTCGCTAATTTAATAGACATTTTTAATCTCTAAACAGACTTAATATTTAGTATAAGTTAATATAGAGCACTTAAAGTTGTCTCACGGTGTATGGGAAATGTTACGCGCTCCTTATTATTTATACTTACTAAACACATACATGTATTGTAGCTCACCTTTTCTTCTGATGCAGATTTGAAGTGAAGCTCAAGCATTTTAATAGCATGCTTATTCTTAATATTCCATATATAATAGTTTATGGCAAAAGATGAGTTAAAAAATCATACTATACTTTTTAAAACTACAGTATTTTTATTCATAATAGGCAACTTAATTGTTGTATTCTTAAATCGGTTTGTATACAAATGAATTATTATAGTAGTAAAATCATGTTTAGTATATTGTTTATAATATTATATTTTTGTAGGTATCCAACCCCTTTTTGCAATTCAAAATGGCCGCCAAGCCCTTATTTTGTCATGCTAATTCCCTTTTTTTAAATTTAGCGGGAAATTTTAAGTGATACGCATTTCTTTTGATATCTAAAATGTAATTAGTTAGATATAAAACAAATTAAGACCAAATACTTAATTGTTATCACCATTAAGCCATTTTCTGGTTGGGACATGGGTCAAACAAATTGTCAAATTTTATGCAACATAGCTATTTGCATACTAATTGAATAACAGATATTGCTGATATTCAATAAGATGGCACATTTAATGTTCCAAATGTTACTGAGTAAATACAAATATACTGTGAATTGAATTAGTATGCAAAAGTTGTATGATGTGTGTGAGCACATGGGACAAAATAATTTTTTGAAATATACATAAGTATGTGTTCATACTGATCTCATACATACCCCAAAATGTAGCATACGTTACTGTCGCCATCTCAATTTTCTACCTTTGAGTGCAGACTACGAAAATTAGGCACATAAAGTAGTCTTAATACGATTGTTTTTAACACATACAATGTTCCGGCATGTAAGACTAAGAATTTTATCTTGGTCCTCAGAAATATATACTTACACACAGCTCTTAAACTTTGTCGCCAAAAGTGTAGAAACATACATGACCATCAATAACATCCAGGTTTTTTTTTCAAATTCGAAAAGATATTATAATTGTAAAATATTTTAAGACATAACATCAAATATGAATCTATAAAAAGTAAAAACGATTGTCATTAAGTATTCAAAGGCATTTCATTAATCCTCACATTTTACCAAAATTTTCGAGTAGACTTTTAAGAATGAAATATACGTGACCATGGTTTTTCAACTAATGGTAAATATCTTAGTTTAATTCATGTTTACTAATGGGTCACTCTAATAACTATTCATTTTATGATAACTACTTTTGCCTTCCTCAGGATCGTCTACAGATACTGCTGTCTAAAGTATCAAATGTAACATACGTGATGTAACATACGTTGCCGTTAAAATAATATACCTATCTTACAATATGGCAAAGGGTTAAACGATGATTTTCTCATTGCAAAATATATATAATCTTCAACCAGGCTGAAAAATAACTTGAAATTGAGTGCGTCTCAATCGCGTTGACAAATTAACGAGTCTGAAGAGATTTTAACCATTGCATGCAATGTAAGCATAAAATCCTACATAGCAATACTCAAATTTATGTTTTTTGCAATTCATTTGCCACTTCAATACTTGTAGATGTAAACAAATCTGATTCATTCGTCCTTTGTTCGCTTTTTATTGAATAAGACATGGTTTTATGAATTGAAACATACGTTACGCTTGGTAACGTATGTTTCATATGAAACATATCATAGTTGATTTGTAACATGTCAAAGTTATTCCCTGGGTGATTGTCCTTCAATAAAAACTATTTTGCACCCTGAATCTATTTACCATGACAACAATGAGACAGAGCAAAATTGGCAAGAATGCAATTTTGCTCTTTTTAGCTGTAAATTTGCATTTGCATTCCATTCAGATACATTTTCCCAAAATGAGGTCTAAAATGCTAGTTATTTTCAGTAAATATAATTGTGTCATCTTGTCACCATTTGCATCATTATTCTGCCTTAAATGTCCCCAATATACAATGAGATATACCTTTATATAATGAACAAACTACTTAATATAATACTATCTTAACACGACAACGTACATAGGCTTTCCTTACAGGCCTTCATTACTTATTTGATTGAATAATAACAACACTCATAGAGATGGAAGATGAAATGCATGTTTTAAAGTATTTACAAATATACCATTAGTGTGTGACATGCAAAAATTGCTTGACATACGTGTCATTAGCACTGAAGATATGTTCAAATGTTGCTTTTAAATGTATGTGCACCCTAACTGCACAATATTGAAAAATGTTATTCCATAGAATGTTTAGTATGATGATTACGATATGACTAAGAAATTGACTGTGTAAATATTCTGTTACATCTAAACAATTAAAATGAACACTTTCATACAATATCGTCAAACATGATAATGGTAATCACTATTATTAGTTCATGTTATTTGTCTTGGGAAACACATTTTGCCATACTCATAATACACAACTATGTTGAAGTCTTCTGCCAATGGTCTAATTGTGACTTAAATGATATTAGTATTTCATTATTATGTATATGATAATTGGCAATCATTCGTTACTTCATACATTATTTTGCATTCTTTCTTTAATAACAACAGGATAAAAAGTTATTTCATAAATTGAAACAAATAGATATATTAAAACTTGTTAATATATACCATAACATTAACAAGTAAAACAAACATAGTTACTGCTTTTTTGTTGGGTTTAATAGTAACTGTTATGGTACTACTGGATTACGAAAATAATATCAACAACCAGTCCATTAACAAGAGACAGTAGAGCTTTATTGTAATTAATATATCTTGTAATTTCATTTTATATTCATGTGTGTTCTGATTGGGTTTAATATTTTTTCTTACTCCAATCAGAGCTTGCATTTCGTACTTAAAGATGCACAGTTATAATGTTTCATAACTTTTTGGGAAATTCCATTCAATTCTAAGTGCTTCTTATTACATAGTTCTTCAAGATGCATTGAGTAAATATACTTAAGTTATAAAAATGTGTTTTTCCTTTTAGACCTTTATTTATAAGTCCTAATAATGGCACTTATCATTTTATAGATAAAGAATGTGTATGACCATTACAACTTGACAAAACAATCAGAAAACAAATAATAGGAACGTTGTATAATCCATAGTGCCATTAGTGTCAGGAATTTGACTCTCAAACGTATACGACTGATCACATTAGGAAAAAAAATGCATTTATGGTAAATACTCCAAGGTCACATTGGTACAGTATCATAACAAAATCTTAATCTACTCAAATGTTGCATAATATTTACAAAGACCAAATATTTTATTGGCTTCAACTATATTCATCGCCGAGAAAAAAACAAGTAAATGTAAGTAACAAACATCTTTTATGTATTATATATACTTAAAGCATCACCCATTATCACAAATAATATCACTTCAAACATTAGTTTTATACTATATTACGAAAGGAATACTTATCCCTCCAGTCATTTACTTTCAATCAGTAAATGTACAAACATACATTTACCAGAAACTGACAACTGTCGTGTTTGGCAAAGTGGTATGGTAAACCAATTTTGCTGTGTCGATGTGTTGACTGCATATATGTCGTGTAACAAATTCCTTTAATGCAGAATGCACTATAGTACAAGTTGCATACATCACATTTTTTATTTTGTGAAATTCCTTGTAATTGATTCAAACTGTAAACAAACTGGGAAATGCATTTTATACAAATGGTGTACTTGCATTTACTAGTCCTTATCGTTTGGACTACATTTTTACCTTCATGGGTGATGAAAATACATATCGCTTTTTAATTTCTGCCAGTAATACAGCATCATGTTTTTTATTGTTTTAAACTCGGAAATGTCTTTGATCTATTATTTACTAATTAATGTTGCAGATATTTTCAAATTGATTCAGTATTAGGTGTTACATTATTATAACATGATAGTATGATAATACACAGTTTGTAACAATGGGTGTAAATAAGGAGTAATATTTGTTTTTATTAAGAAAACTGGCTTAATGTATACACGATGTTTCTTCATATTCTTGTACAGAACAATACGTATCTTCTATACATTTACCATCACAATTGTATGGTAAACAAATGTCTGTTTCGAAATAAGGGTGTAATTAAATACTTGTTGTATATATCTTTTCGTATGTACACCAAATGTCCATATGCAGAATGATAAATTTCATCGACGATAACTTCTTTGATCTTAATTACAATACCAACGTTAGAGCTGTTTCGAGGTATGTTTGTTAAGAATTTCAAAGTCTTTACTGATTTAAGTTTTCTACGGGTTTATGTTATGTAATAGGGACAATACATCATACTTTAGAAGATAAATATTACACTTGTATCATTATTTACTGCTTTATATAACAACAAACATTAAAATCAAAGCGCTAAAGGCACTGGAGTTGTTCGACATAGAAAACATGTTGTGCTTCGGTCCCTTAATGTGCTCAAAACGTGAAAAATGTAGAATTAGATTTCGTTTCTTGAAACATAGACTGTAGAGCTTTCTTTGTATAAAATCTTCAAAATTATGCCATTTGTACTTGTATAGTGTACATGAAAATCCCATTTTCATTAAATTATCCCAAAAAACGACATCCCAATGTTCAGGTAAAACTAATTTAGAAATTGATTAAATTGCATACTCCTATAATTGCACAGGTATAATAACCATAGAGGAGTACAGGGAAATACAATTGAATGTTCATACAAATCAATTGGATATGTGACTAATATGTAACAGAAACACCTGTATACTTTCAATAGTGTCACACACGGCGTAGAAATCTACAACTTGTATTAATATTTATTGCATTTAACTTATAATAAGTAATTATCAAGTATTGATAAGTGTTTTTAAATTTGCAATAGAACTTTTAACTTCAATTCATTACCATATCGGAGCTATGAGAAAAATACAACGTGGAACAATTTGACCAATAATCCTAATAATCTGTTTAATTTCCCATCCATTGATCTATATAAGAGTTCAACATAAACTAACTGGTCAGTACGATATTACATTAAGCATCATTAGTAAAAATGTCTAAATACCTGAAACCACGTGACATTTTTTACATGAACTGAATAAATGAAATATGTTTTTGAGATTTCGAAATATGATATTGCTATCCATAAAAGTAATATGCACGTTAAATTAAACTTTTATACTGGTCATTTAAAGTCCATGAGAAAGTGTTTTCATCTTCTGTCAATCATGATACAGACCTTTGAAAACGAAATTATGATACGCTACGGATAATATACCCACTGAGGTATGAAAACACCTTGTATCTACGGATATGTATTCCTATAGTTATTAGCCAGCATTTTTTACAATTTTATCATCATGATTATATCTTTCAAAAAATGAAAAAAAAACATTATATTCATGTATACACCACACTACTTTCTGTGCGTTGTTGTCGTGCGATATGAGTTAAGCTTAAAAAAACTATTACAATATTAATTATTAAAACCTCTCTCAGTAATACGCATGCTTGAAGAGTTGATTTCCTTTATGTACCTCAAAAAGTAGATTTTGTAGTAAGCTTGCTATACTAATTTATAAAAATGTTTGAGAACTCTGTATATCATAGGTTTGAAGAGTTGAGCCCCGTCGTGTACCTCAAAAAAGTAGAATCCGTAGTAAGGTTGCTACACCGATTTCTCAATTTGGCGTATATAGTTGTTCCACAAGCGAACAACTAATAAAAACCAGGTACACAATGCAACATGAGGTTTTTGTATTCATTGTTTTTAACAATGAATACTCTGTTACCAATAGATTAATAGCGGTATTCCGATCGGAATCCTATACTGACCTATTGACCTATATATTAATCAACGAAACCGAACAGCATCCGGAAAATTCCGCTACACAAAATAGTTCGCAAATAGTTCTTTTGTTTCATCGATCATCTGTGTATTCCTACGCGTCAATTTAATTACGCGTTTAACTCGATCTACATCAAACCTTTCTTCAAAGTGAAACCGAGTATTGACAAATTTGTTACTGACAATCGCGGATGTATACATCGATTTCATTCATGAAAAATTATGAATGAAACTACGTTCCCGTATCAAGCACTATAGTCACGTGACGACCATCCTAATTTAACCAGGGGCCGTATTCCCATCCTTACTTAAGTATAATATATTATCCTCAAATCGACAGATTTTCCTCAAAATAGACCAAAATTTTCTTAAGTTTGAGGAAATATTTTAAGTGGTATTCCCATCCTAACTCCACTCTGAGATTTTCCACAACATCGGTCTTTTTTTCTTTATCTTTTGAGGAACGTTCGACTTACCTTATCTTTGAAAAAAATTCCTCAACTTGTATTTTGGACGCCAATTTTTCTCTCGACTAAAACATATTTTTTTTGTTTTTTTTCACCAATAAACAGAGAAGTTTATGTACAGGTAAGTTGTTTTTAACCATTTTTTTGTTTCTACCTTACTCTTAGGTGATCATTCGCAAGAAAAAGTATTCGTAAGCGTTTTAACCTTTGTTTACTATTTCGTCTGTATCGGCCTTGTCAAGGTGTGCGTTCATTTTTTGAAACAATAATTTTGATTAGATTTCGGTGAGTTAAAACTATATTTGTGCTTGAATCATTGAAATTCATTGTTAATGTAACATCTCGTAAGAGTTTATGGCCATTTAAGCTTCTTTTCGTGTAAAAATGCGCTGCTGAAGAAGTCGCGTTTTCGTCCCAAGGACATTCGTACTTACGTCACGATGAAAAATATCACACAGAACAAATATTTTACGTTATAAAGTCGAATTAGAGTTTGACAAGTGCAGGGGTAAAAACTTACCAAAGCCATTTTTGTATAGTCTGTTTAACAGGGCAGTATACGAAATACTGGTGTTATGAATTCGAGTGGGATGTGCCCATAGGACCCCTTGGTTGTTTAAAAGAATATAAAAACATGTTGTAATAATTATAATACCATTATACCTGCATATTGTTAACTGATAATTACAATGATCAATATCATAGAAATTTTATATATTATTAACCTGTTATTTTTTTGCAAAAACTTAGATTTATTTAATTTAAACATGAGATCTATTTAAATTTAATTGTATTTTCAGGTTTAACAAAAAATGTCATGCTCCATTAATACTGAGATGTTCTTGCCCAATGTGACTGGGTTTCCACCTGGGCAAGTGAAAATAACATTTGATGGGCCCAAGTGGTGTGTATATTTAGAATACTTGGCTTCTCTAAATCTTAGCTACTGCATCAGTGAAAGCCTTGAAAAGTATATTTTAAAACAGCTAACTTAATTGAAATTTAGTTGTGTTGTATTCATTGGTTAAGTTTGAGGTGACCTTTAAGCTTCAATGCTGGGCCTGTAAAATCCATCTCTCAGAAATAATATTTAAGCAATATATCAGTAGCCTTGTCATCTAAATGTGCAAATTGACCTAAAAAAGATTATGAATTAAATAACATTTTCATACATTTAACCAGTTAGCTGTAGCTTACTGCATTTATTATTTGCTCTTGATTCTTCTCAATATTTCAGCCAAAGGCCTCTATCCAGGGACACTTTTCTCAAATTTACATTCTTTTGTTTTTATTTTTAAAACAGAAACAATTGAATTAAGTTTGTTTGTTTAAGTGTTTTACGGCGCACCAACACAGAAAGGTGACATCGCGCCGAAATTGAATTAAGAATAAAAAGCAAATTAATGTTGCATTAAGAAAAATCTGTCAGGATTTTTTTATATATCTGACAGTTGTAGTTAAGTTAATGAAGAGTGTATGTTTAATGTATTAATGTGCCTAGGATCTCTGTTTACATTCCTACTAAAATAATGAAAGGGCTCAAACGTGGGTTGGTATTAGCTTTTAGCCAGTAATTTAAAGCCACATGTCTAATCCAGTGTTTTGCAACTTGAATCATGATGAAAGAATATCAAAAAATACTGAACAAATTATTTCTTGACAAGTATCCTAAATGGTTTACAAGTTTGGCCAAAAACTGCTACTTCCACTCCTAGTTTGACTGTCAAAAAACCTACCTAGGCTACTGAACTAAATTTGGTCATAATTGACTTTGTAAAAAATGTAAAATAAACATTGTGAATAATTTCACTTCTGTTTTTTTGCAGACCTCAGCTGTGAAGATATATGAATATGACTTGAAGAGTTTTAAATATGTATGAAAAAATGTAACTAGTTTTTTAGAAAGATGAGGCTAGAACAAGCTGTGATAAGTAAGTAAATGTCCTTTAATAGTTCCAATTCCTGGAATTCATCCGAAAGATTTTGTGCTATGGCTTAAGCACATAGAATATCACTAAACATTGTTGATATAATATCGCAGTCAAGTGTGAATGTCATGACAAACCCTGTTCATATATAAACTGCAAAAATGAAGGTCAGAGTTGTGACCCCATTTGTTAAATATCAATTAAAATCACCCTGCTGAAAAAGGGTTTGCAATTCTTTTCAGTTTTTTTATGTCAAAACAAAAATATATCCAATAAAAAGTGATTTAAAAGTTGTTTTAATTATGAAATTTATATCAGCCTGTTTATGGTTGATCTTCACATACTTGATCCTTATTTTAACATATTTTTATTTCTAGGTTAAGTGTTAAGATATAAAAGAAGTGATATAGATTAAACTATGGTTCAGCCAGACCTGTCACCTGTGACTAAGAATGTTGTCATATAATAAACACTACTACAACAACTGCTTATGAAATCCATTGTACTCATATTGGATCCCTTGAGAATGTGATAACAATACTACTCATTTTAGCTTCATCTACTACTCGATGTTTTAATTCAACTAGCAATTTGACTTAGATGTTCTTGAAATATTAGTTTCCATGGGTTTTGCGCTTCAATCAATAAAAGCTAGTCATTAAGTACTTGTCGACAGAGCTCTCAAACTGTACATCTTGTAATATGACTATATTTTTAGTTTATATGTAAATCTATTAATCATTTGATTGTTGAGATACAAGTTATGTGTTAATAAAATGTGTTTTATATAATAAACTATTCAGTTTTTTTCTTTAAATGTCTTAGGCTTGTAAAATATAAGCTTACATGTACAATGCAGGTAAAAGCAAGTATGTGTGAGTAGATTACAAATAGTTTTATAGAATATTCAGTTAATATTGAAGCCTAAGCCGTAGATTCTACCTTTGGCTGGAAAGTTGTTTTATGGAGGTGTTGTTTTAAATAATGACGATGAAACCATGGCACTATCCATTATATAAATTCTGTCAATGTGACACCAACTTGTAGCCAGATTGCACATCCCATGTATGAAGGATAAAGTAAATGTAATACCAAGCTGATGATAGGCCAACAGTATTTGCTGGGGTATGATAAAGTTAACTTTTAACGCCTGTTAACTCATTTCCAGTTATAAGTTAATTATCGGCTGTAACCCTCTTAATGGTACTACAAATTACTTGCAAACTCATGTACAAACACGCACATTCAAATTTAAACGGTTGTAAGCCCTACAATGATGGTAAATTATAATTTGATATTTTCAAAATACAGAAAATGATGAGTCAAAACTGCATTATGTGTTGTTTCTTGATAAAAATAATTTCCAAAGAGATTATTAACTTAACCAGAATTCTGGTTAAGTTTGACAGCTCTTGTAAGTCGGTGAATGATCTAAGTCATGTAGGACAGTCGTCAGTCACTGACGAAGTATGCACCCAGTAGTTTGTTAACAGCTAAATCCTGAGATAAAGCTTCTTCAGGAACAGTGAGTAGGTGGACTGACCGCTGTGATATAATCTATATAAAGTGTTGCCACAGCATAAAACCCAACAAAAATTGAATAAGTCTAAAAACAATGAATACTCCAGTACTTTCAGTGCTTTGATTAATTTATGTTACGATTGTGGAACTATACTGATAATAAAAAACAATATTAAATTGAAAACAAACCACATATTTATTTCATTTAAGATCAGTACACTGTACTAATCTTGTTAACGTGATCAAAATGAACATTGTGAATTCCAATACAATTACTAGCGTATATTTATACATGTATATATACACACATAAATATGAAGTTACTTGAAAACTATAATGCATTATATAAACCATACACATTTGAGTATAATAAGTTAATTATACACAAAACTATGGAATGTCATAGGTTATTATATACAGCTTGAAAGATGTTACACTTAACATATCCGCTAATGATACTGTTGTGATTATCAAACAAATATTTGCTCAAAATATTCAAGTGGTCACGTGTAAGTTGTGAAGGCTAAAACACAATCTACTTGTAGCTTACAGTTAGATAAATCTACTATTTTAAAATATGAGATATTATTGTAGAACATTGCGAAACACTGGTGAACAGCGTAGTTAATAGCGCGCCGGGATTTGGAATCTCGTGCCTGAGGGGGTGCGGGTTCGAATCCCACCCGGGGAGGTTATACCCTTCCATGAAAATTGGTCAATAATGTCGATTTTCCCCCATTGATTAGATGATATAGAGAAGTTTCCGGCCTTGTGGAAGGGTAGTTGAGTACTGGTTATAGACAATGGTCCAGGAAAGCTAGGTTAGGTGCGCTGGACGCCATAAAATGACCTAAATTGTGTTGGCACGGCGTTAAATTCCGGAAAAAAGTTGAACATTGCTGTAAACATTGAGTTAAAAACAAATATAATATCATTGTATTTAATCTTTCTATAATATTACAAATAAATCAAATAAATTAAGGTTTGATAAACGCAAGTATACTAAAAATAATGTTAATCATTTAATATTCAATTGTGACTGGGAACTTTTGTTCATAATTCAACTGTACTTATAAGAAATACCATTAACGACTATGGATAAACAACTCGACATTTTACGTTTTGAAACGACAGACTATATGCATTTAAAGATTAAGTTAAGTACTTGTACTTAAGACAGCATTTTCTTAGAAATTAAGATGTTTTCAACCAAGCATTATATTAAATAGAGCGCAACATTTAAATCTTATTTTGCCTTTTTTGTTCTCTTTTCATCATTGAAAATGTATTAGTTCAACTGTGGTCGACATTTCTGAACAAAGGATTTTCTCTGACTTTCTTAGAACAACACCTCATATATTTTCAAACATATTCTTTGCAGTATTTTTAACACGTTTTTTTCACTGAATGTAACTGCAAACCTGTTTTCCATATATAAATATATACATTCATGAGAAGGCTTCGAGTCCTGTTTTGTTATAAATAAGTGATTAATAGTAAAATCTCTAAAATGCCCAACGTCAATAATACGGAAAATTGTTTTAGGAATGCCAGATCCAACAAAGGGACAACAAAGCATTTTTGTGTTAACATGAATAACCCCCATGATTTCATTATAAGACATCTTATGTACATGCTAAAACCATAGCTTGAAATTTTCACACCGGCATTATTTCGATTGATCACAGTGGTAAATCTAATATTAGAAAGCAATGAATTGGTACATAAAATTCCACTTAAACATAATTAATTAATCACGATTGTTAATTGACTACCAGTGATTATAACGGACAGTAAACTTTCATCTCATTGTATGTTAGATAATGTTCATTAATAAAACAAAACTATACTTAGCAAAATTGAAAACTTTATACACTTTATGACAGGTTATTCTTCTGATAGATTTACTTTCACTACATATAGTCCGGCCAACACCAAGGATGACCTTACACGAAATGATGTAGAAAATGTTATTCAATTTATTGGTAGACATGGTCTTACTGGTTGCAAATCCGATTGATGCCACTTTGTCATCCTTGGGCAACTCCCAGAATCCAAGATGGCGACCAAGATGGCGGCTAGAGGCTAAATTATACATATAAAATGTATTTTTACACATCATGTTCTCAAAATGAAGGACAAAAGTGATTTCAACATTTGTAGATCCAGTTTGTTAAATTTTGTTATTCATATACAAATTTTTAAATTCAAAATGGCGGTCAAAATGGCGGTCAAAATGGCGGACAAAGGCTTTTAGCCCAGTATATAAAGAACAAACTGGCAGAAAGAGACTGAGTGGTGTAGAAATTTATTTACTTATAGAATAGTTCATGTCATTAAAGAAACCGATTAATTTCACTAAGCTAAAAGTTATTATAAACAATTATAAATCCAAAATCGCGGCTAAAATGGCGGATATGATCTAATAGTGTAGTATATAATATACATATATGGACGGAAACAAACACGTGTGGGTTTAAGTTTCAATGTTTTCTTGTTTTGTTTTTTTTTTAATCTTAAACTCTCTAGTTTGTAAAACTACCCACCTGATCATCTACTAGCAACTCAAGATTCAAGGTGAAGTCCAAGATTACGGTTACGAAGCAAATTCAACCAGTTCTATCTTTTAGCAATAATGTATTGCAAATAATGAAGTCGATGGTCTCACTATAAAAACCCGGAGCTGATAAATGACAACTTTTCAGGAGAAGAAAAAAACGTTTTTTTTCTCAAAAACTAAAACTTGCATAAGAATGTAATATACACATAACTGTTTTCAAATGTTGTTGATTTCTTTTATATTTATCATTAATAGGCTACATCTTTGCATTATGAAGAAAATGTAAGTTCGGCAAATTATAAATGGAGAAAGTGTAACTTCGGCATATTAATTGTAGATTAGGTATTTTATAAACATGAAATTGCCAGTTCGGCATTTTATAATCAGGATTCAAAATAATTATGTCATGATTCTAAGTGTTCTAAAACAACTTTTCTTACATGTATTAACGACATAATTACATAACTTTGGTATGGCTTGAGTGGGAAACTATACCACATCTCGGATATCAAAGTGACAGTCAATATCTGACATCAGGAATGACTTTGGCTAGTAATGACAGGCTCTATGGCCAATATTCGTATAAGTTCAATAAAACACTGCCAACAAATTTAAATGTACATACTAAACAGACCCAGGTCAGTGGTGAAGTAGGTTGAGTACAAGATTTCCGATCAAGTATCTAAAGGGGTCGCTGATTTTAGCCTCACCATGGCTGGTTATATCCTTAAATGTTAATGAGAGACTGTTGATTTTCCTACATATAAGTTATATGTATAAGTTGTCGGTCTTATGGATTGAAAGGCGAGAACTAGGCATGGACAAAGTCCAGGAAATATAGGTTAGGGGCACTGGTTGTCGTAAATGACAATACTAAGAGTTGACGTGAAGAAAACCACCACATAACAGCCATTTTCCAAAAAATTATGACATTTTTAACTAAACGTGTCTCCAAATCATACATGACCATAACGAGTCACAATAATTGTTAATAATAAACACTTGGAAATGTCAAAGTGTTGTAGCTCAATTAGTACCGAAGAAACACTGCAAACTAACGCCTTATGGTAAGATTTTGCGAAGCAAAACCTTCAATATCTCGATAAATGCCAAGTCTCCAGCACAATTTATAATACTTGATTTGAAAAATAGTTTATCTACGGTTGGTTATTGCTTAAGATTGTGCATTTATTTTAAAAAGATGTACAAAGCGCTGTATATTTTGCAAATGTTCTTTTTTGGAATAACCCTGTATCAACACATTGTATAGGTCATATAACGGCGGTCAGTCAACCTACTCACTCCTCCTGGAAAGGCTAAATCTCTGGATTTAGCTGTTAACCAACTACTAAGCGCACACTTTCGTCAGTGACTGACAACTGCCCTACATAATTAAAATCATTTGTAGGAGGGAGAAAGGCCGTAGAAATGATTTCATGACCAAGCTCAGGGAATCGAACCAAAGACCCTTCGATCAGTTGATTTGCGTGCAACCAACTGAGCTAGTCAGGTGGCTGAAATGATCTTAATATACGGAAAAGAAATTGTTATATCATTTTATAGTTGTCTCCAAAGCAATCCAGGAACAATTTTCAAATGGTTAAATTTCTTACCAAAAGCTGATGTTTCTTAATTGTTAAACCATTAATTAACACTGCAATGAATCGTGTAAAGCAAATGTTGAAACTTATCTATTAGAACTCCTTACTCAAATTCTTAAACATTGTTTTAAAGAAACAGTGCTTCTACAACGAGCGTACAGCTCAGTTGCTTATGACAATGTAGAAATTTATACATAAAATTGTTATTTGTCATTGTGTATCGGTGTAATCAAGTGCAAGTTACTTGTACATTTTCTGTTACTTCTATTTTTATTAAAGGAAACTCTTTCGAGACAATTGTGTGTCCTTAAAGACTAGTTTCCGGAACAAGTATTTGACATGCCATATGCTATACTTTACAGAAGATACAAACAACGGCTATTGTTTTTAATATTCTTCCGTTTATCATTTGCGCATGTTAAAAGCAAAAATTGTATTAGCACGTACATTTACGGTACATATGAAGCTGAAAAATATCTGAGTTTAAGGTAGAGGATGGAACATAAAGAATCTGAAACCTGTTTAATAGATGACTTAAATGTATTTAATTTTAAAGTGATTTTAAACCATTTTCATGTTTGCTGTAAACGAATATATCTTCATAAAGGGGCTTTAATAAATATTTTTCACTTAAATACTGCAATCTGTTTATAATATATTAATGTGTATTTTACCTCTTGATATAAGTGATTAAAGTAATAATATTATTTATTAATAATAACTTGAATGGATGCTATTTGTTGTTCAGCAAATAGAGTCTGTGCAGACATTTAATTTGATTTCCAATCTTTCTACGTTCTGAGATTCCTAGCTATTATGGGATGTTGAGATCATGGCAAATGGCAAAGGTGAGAGGCGTTTCAAAAGAAGTAGTCTTGTTGCAACGTCTTTAATATATGCGCATGTTGGTGCTAGGCATCAGTGGTAAAGGAATTCTTTTATCACACTGACCAGAAATTTCAACGAATTAAGCGCAAAATAAAATGAAACTTTGGAATGATATTAGCATCCACAAATTCTAGGACATGATGGTTTAGTAGGTCATTGTTTATACTGCCATGGTGGGAATCATTGTTAAGCCTATTTAGACATTGCCAATCTGTTTAAGATTGTCTAATCTTTTATGAACATTATTTTGTATTGATTGAAAACACAACATTGTTTTGTTGTGAATTCGAGACTCATTCAGGATTGACTTATATGGAAATCTTTTTGGAAGCAACGATATTCTTAATATAAGAACGGGAAACTTTATGTTGCAATGATTACGTTGTATCAATGCACATGATACTGTAAAAAAATATATTTGATTTTATTAATTTTGTGCTTGTTAACATAATTTGGTACCCAGTAGAATTTTGAATCGATTGTCCATATGGATAGCAGTTTCAAGCCTCGTCCGTTCTGGTTATACCCTTTTACAAGATGTAAGACAATGTTCTTCCATCAGTAAGGTATATGGAGAAATTCTCAGTCTTGGGGAAGGTTATATTAGAATTTTTTAAACACAAGAGTCCATGAAAGCTGGATTAGGAGAGCTTGTCTCCGTAATTTTTTGTGTGTTTACAATCAGGCACGTATGAAGAATTTTCAGATTTGGGGAGGTTGGCTAATTTATTCAGATTTATTTCAAGGAAAAGAAAACAGTACTTAATTATCATAAACGTCAAGTTTTGTCCTACAAAAAACCCTCGCCTTTTTCTCAGGCTTGAGACTGACTGAGACCTTTGGTTTTCTTAATCAATTTTAGTTAAATATATCGTGAAATTTTTATTTAGCTGAAAAGCACGAATATATCAATTAATTGAGTGTGACAGATTAAATAAAGATTCTCAATCACTATAACTGATAAAAAAATTGGGGAGGGGGCTAAGCCCTCCTAGCCCCCCCCCCCCCCTGTTCCTACGGGCCTGTACATTGTGTTTAACAAAACCTACAACACTGACATTGTATAAATAGCATATAAGATTAAGGTGACATTACGTGACTAGTGAAAACTTTTAAAGTACTTTCATTTACAATATCAAACAATATTTAATATCAAACTTTAAAAGCAAGGTTAAAACTGTAGGCTAAAAATTTACCAGTTGATATGTATATATACTCATTATGACATCACAATGTCACTAGGCCCAATGGTGTACATCATATTGGTTAAAAATTTAGTGCAGATGACGTCACATTTGATTCATGATAAAAATAAAAAGCCGAAATTACATTGAACTTCTTGTGATTCAACCGTCGTAAATAATATAAAAGTCCGAACCTGCAACTTCGGCAATTTATATAGGAATAATAAAAACCAATGAAGCTACGGCATTTTACCACATGACTGTACCAACACTTCTGAGTGGGTGATTAGGACAGGTACCAGATGAAAAAAAGCGGGAAATCTTGTAGCTTCGGAAAATTGAAAATAATTTTTGATGAAAAACTGTAACTTCGGGTTTTTATAGTGAGACCATCGAAGTGTTTTCATAATGATAAAGTTATTTGGTTGAAGACAGTCATATTAGCCTTCGGCTTGCGGCCTCAGACTATAATGACTGTCTTCAGCCAAATAACAGGCAAATATGAAAACACTTAATTCACCATCTAGTCCGGCCAACACCAAGGATGACCTTGCACGAAATGATGTAGAAAATGTTATTCAATTTATTGGTAGACATGGTCTTACTGGTTCCAAATCCGATTGATGCCACTTTGTCATCCTTGGGCAACTCCCAGAATCCAAGATGGCGACCAAGATGGCGGCTAGAGGCTAAATTATACATACAAAATGTATTTTTACACATCATGTTCTCAAAATGAAGGACAAAAGTGATTTCAACATTTGTAGATCCAGTTTGTTAAATTTTGTTATTCATATACAAATTTTTAAATTCAAAATGGCGGTCAAAATGGCGGACAAAGGCTTTTAGCCCAGTATATAAAGAACAAACTGGCAGAAAGAGATTGAGTGGTGTAGAAATTTATTTACTTATAGAATAGTTCATGTCATTAAAGAAACCAATTAATTTCACTAAGTTAAAAGTTATTATAAACAATTATAAATCCAAAATCGCGGCTAAAATGGCGGATATGATCTAATAGTGTAGTATATAATATACATATATGGACGGAAACAAACACGTGTGGGTTTAAGTTTCAATGTTTTCTTGTTGTTTTTTTTTTTTAATCTTAAACTCTCTAGTTTGTAAAACTACCCACCTGATCATCTACTAGCAACTCAAGATTCAAGGTGAAGTCCAAGATTACGGTTACGAAGCAAATTCAACCAGTTCTATCTTTTAGCAATAATGTATTGCAAATAATGAAGTGTTTTCATAATGATAAAGTTATTTGGTTGAAGACAGTCATATTAGCCTTCGGCTTGCGGCCTCAGACTATAAAGACTGTCTTCAGCCAAACAACAGGCAAATATGAAAACACCATCGTCGCAGACAGGGTCCCTATCAAAACACACAGATTGTACCAACATTCAAAATGGCAGCATTTTTTTGTGGAAGAAAAACACTGCCTTCATGAGAAAACTTGGCCATTTTTACATTCGGATCCAATCAAAATGCATAAATCTCATATTATTTTGGAAAGGCCGTTTTTCCATGATGGCCGAGTATTTGGTTATAATGCCGTAGTGAACGCCGTATGTATCAGCCCTGTATTTGAAGTCCAATATCATACAATTAATTAATAATGTTACTTATTTACTGGATTTAATGAAAAAAATTTGATAAATAATTGGAATGGACAAACTAATTTAATTTCCAATATGTATGCCATTTAAATAAAGAAAAACGGAAAATTAAAATGGGGTTAATATACAGTTTACAAGACAATTTATTATAGGACCACTATGAAGGGTAATCATTTTGTTTAAGATTGCAATATGTGTGATTATTTGAAAAGCTTATAATCCTTTTAGTTGAAAATTTTTGATGCAGTAAAAATAAACTGAAACATACAAATTGCAAAATAAGCGTGTGCTAATTAAAAATAACGAGGAAGAAACTAATTGATTGAGCTCTATTATTATCATTACACAAACAATGATACAGTCTGTCTTGACTAAACTAGACTAAATTAGAATACCCCGAAGCACATCACATGCAATGGTAAACTTAACATATTAATGAGTATTATCTTTAGAAAGTATCCAAGTGGGTAATAACTTATGGCCAAAAGATAGCAAAACTTTCTTCACTTTTGATGTAGGATAATATTAGGTGAACCAGCTTTAAAAGCATATTTTACATCCATGCTAGCAATGTACTCTCTAAAGTCAATAACTGACTGACTTGTAACATTACTTTTTGAACGAATGTTAGTTGAACCCATTGTTATAGTGTCACTCTTACAAGATAGATATTTCAAAATGAGTATCAGCACACCAATGTCGTCAGATATTTTTGGTGCTCAGCAAATTGCAGCAACAAAGATAGATCATTTGTTGTACAATTTTGTTGTCTGTGCTTCTCGTACCAAGTCTTAAAGGTTAATGCGATTAAACATATTTGTAATTTTACCGAAAAAATGGAGAATCACCATATTTTGCAATGCATCGTCTATAATGTTTGGAGTGGAACATATTTGAATATAACGTACGAGATTGACAAATTGTCTCAGCGTACCATCCTTCTTTGGTAAGATTGATTACGTTGATAATAAATATACTCCGATTGTGTTTAGTTATCAGACCTGTTTGAACTTTTGACACTGATGCATCAGATCTGTTATGTGTTCTTTCAAGATATATAGACTTAAGTGAAACAAGACATTTCTAAGTTTTCTACTTGGCCATGTTTCGTAATTGGTGAATCCCTTAAAACCAACATCTTGCACAGGGTAAAATTATTTGCTAAATCATGAGCTGGACACTGAGTTCAAATAGCAGTGTATACGCTTACAGAATTGGCATCTACGCGACTTAATTTCTCTCTGTCCTTGTAGTTAAAAACAAATTATACTACAAACTTGTGATGAAAATTTGCTTTAGATATTTCCTCTTTTTGATCAATGGATAGATAGAGTCATTTACAGTGAAATAAAGAACACGTATGATACAGTTGTGATATCTAATGTCAAGATCGAACTTGAAATCCTATTGCAATTTCTCTTATTTACTATCAAAATGTGTTACAATGTCAACAGAATTTCTATCAATTGCTTTGGCATTAATATATTCTTAGAATACCTTGAAAGATAATAGTGGTCGTTACTCTAAGGATATCAAAACATCGTATTACAACCTATGTTGTTCAATGAATTAAATATTATAAGAATAGTGCCTCTAAATTGCTATCTTAGAAACAATTTGCTTCTAGAGTCAACTGACAAGCTATAGTATCAATGATTTAATATTCGCAAGACCAAGAGATATAAAGAACCTTAACATGTTGTTGTATACCCATTAGTGTAGAGTGATGTCTATTTATGTGACTTGAAATTAACTTTCCAGCTCTTATAATTCATTTTGACCACCATCTTGGTGGATTCTTGAAGTTATCAAAGAATACCAGCATGGCATCAAATGGTTACAAAACAAAAGTGGATTAACTACGAAATAAAATGCATTGAGATCATTTTGTATACCCCAGCCTATGACCTAGTTCATTGTGGTTGATATATACCCGACAGCTAGTTATTTACGCCATTCTAGCCGCCATCTTGGATTTTGGGAATTGCCAAATGATGCCAGTGTAGCATCAACCAGTTTTATAAACTAAACTAAAGAGTAATTACTACAAAAATGCATTAAACTTTTTTGATATGACTCAGTGTACGATTCTGCTCATTGTGTTTGATATTCCCGACAAATGTAGATTTAATCCGCCATTTTGTCCGCCATCTTGGATTGGAAAAAAATGAAGGGTTCCAAAATTGCATGAAATAAAATTGCAGGTAATGTGAGACAAATTTTAGCTCTTTAAATTATCAGACTATGATAAAGATGGACTTATTATACATTAATCAGCTCTAATCTGCCATTTTGCCCGCCATCTTGAATTTTAAGAGTTGCCCAAGAGTGCCGAAGTGGCATCATCCAGTTTCGTAAACTACAGTGTCTTAGCGTCAAGAAAATGCAAAAACATTTTCTACATCATTCCATGCACGGTTCAGTCGATTTTTGTAGTTTATATACCGGACTAATATATTGATTGGCCAGTCAATTCTCTCCCAGTTTTGATAATCCCATCCCGGCACGCCTGCATGCTTTGCACGATTTTACATTCCGGTTTTTAACATTAACCACGTGTTCTCACCTCATTATGTATTTCAAGAAATATCACTTACAGAGAAACATTAACGGTTGCTAAAACAAGAAATAATAACTGGACCGCTTCTAACGGCTTGTAATAGGGCTCAAAGATTGGCCTGGTATAGACAGCATCACCTTTGGAGGCGAGCCCATTGGAACAATGTGATTTTCTCAGATGAGTCAGGCTTAAGGTTTATTTTTGCAGACGTTAGGGTGAGAATTTACCGTCTCAAAAATTAAAGATTTGCCCAATGCTGCGTCAGGGAAGCGGACAGGTACAGTTGCGGTAGTTGCGTCATGGTCTAGGGAGGAATCATGGGTAACCAAAAGACAGAACTTGTTGTTGTTCAGTGACATGTCAATGCGCATGGCTATATCAATATTCTCTGCAATCATTTGCTTCCATTTATGCAGAACCATGGACCTCAGGCAATCTTTCAACATGATAATGCTAGACCCAATACAGCTCGAGTAACCGCAGCTTTATTGGCAAACAATTAAGTGAACGTCTTACTCGGGCCAGCACTCTCCCCGGATCTTAACCCCATTGAGCACATATGGGATGAACTCGGGCGCAGGGCACGAAACAATCACCAAAATCAACATCATTCATGACCTGAGACAGGCTTTGCTGTTAGAATGGCAGGCAAATCCGAATGATATCATGAGACATTTCGTCAACTCCATGAGAAGGAAAATATTGGCTTGCATCAACACTAATGGTAGTCATACACGCTACTGACAAGCTCCAGTCGACATTGTCTTTAAATCTCAAATTTAATACCGAAAATCACACAAGGTCCAAGTTTTACCACTTTCGATATTTTTTTTAAATTGACCCCTACCTCAGTTGACTTCACATTTCAAATTACTCTGTGGGGGAATAGTGATAAAATTCACAAAACTATCGGAAAATTTATCAAGGTAAAACGTGTTGTTAGTAGTTTCTTGGTGCATTTAACCAAAGTAAAAATATTTCATTTCAAATTCCATGTAAAATTTTCATTTTTGTCCGGTATATTATTGTAGTACGCTTCTACCACGTCTGTTTTAAATACAAAACACAATTATTTAAGAGCTTTTGTATTCTATTCTATCAGTAGCTGGCGTTGAAACAACCTATTGGCCAGGCTTACCTCACAGCTAAGTGAATATAAGTATGTTGTCAGAACAGAACAGAACATATTCTTTATTATATTGAACACAGGTTACATTATAAAAAGTAACAACATGTGAGATAATTGGTAATGGTTAACAGAATACAATATTGATATAGAGTTATAGAGTTACGGGGAATTACAATGTATAATAAGATAGAGTAGGTATATAAATATAAATATGACTATTATGTATAATAGAAATCAATTCATTTTTAAGTTCAAAAACGATAGGATAAACAATGTAATAAATGAATCAGTGAACATATGGAAAATTTGTGGAATGCAGAGAAGAGTACAATTAATCGAAACGATTAGTATGATCATTGTACGGTTGCTGTTATAGGATAAGTGTGCTAACTTTGGTATATGATTTTGACCATTTATATTAAAATCATCCTAGAGTTAAAAAGATTAGGATATTTGTTATAGCGATTACAGTGTTTGTTTAATCTCTTATACTCGTATTAATGCCCACACACATTGGCAATAATACAAACTTCATGTTAACGGTTTTAAGCTTGTTCATGGTCCTACTAACACTATCAAGAATGTGCTTGCTAATTTAAGTCTAGAATTGTTATAAATGTTAATCTACACATAACCAAAGGTTCCAACCGATCAATTTTTAAATTTTGATTATTTTACAACGGGCTAATGGATCCTTATCAAAATTTGCAGAGGTGATTTTTGAGTAATTTACTGCCCATTTGTGGAAAGAAAAATAATTTGATACGGCCCTATGCACTCAAGCGGGACACAGGGGATGGTTTACCCACTTTGGCCCGATATGTTCGTGTAGAGCGTGGTGAGTATCAAATAAAGTTCATCAATTAGTATTTTTATATGTGTTTTGGCTGCTGCAAGAAATTGACATATAAATTGTTTACATTCTGAATTGTTTTCAATTTATCAATGTAAGATTCCTTTACTGTCACTGATAGAACTTTTTAACTTTTAGAACAAAGTTTACCTACCAGAAATCATAGCTATGGTAAATGCTGCAACATTTTTCTTCCTCATATTAGTGGAAATGACCAATAAATAATCTAAGTTTAGAATGATCTATTTGTATAGGTTAAAGTGAGTTATGTCTACGACAAATCTCTCGTGGATTTTATGTTCAGCAATACCTCAATCAAAAGTGATACTGCAAGTAGCGTTTTAATTCATTCCGAAAATGTGAACCATGAATAATTTCACAGTGACATCGTGTGTTATAATGTTTGTCGTCAGAAAATGCGAAAGTGTAAAAGCATTTTTAAGATCGGAGAGAGCGGACAAGAGGTTAAGATATTTTATGTCATCTTGGAAAGACGACATCGCCTTCTTTCATGTATCTCAGAACGGCCACATTAAAAGGCTTCAATTGTTGGCAGTAAATAAAAAAGGATTGCACGTATATAAACAGTAAAATTAAATATTTGTGAATTTTTGTTCATTTGTGTTTCACGATTCTTCTTGTTTTATTTATTTTCAAACCTAAATATTTATTATTCGGCGCGATATGACCTTTTTGTGTTGGTGCGCCGTAAAACCCAAACAAACAAAATTATCAAATTGTATCATTTGGAACTATGATTCGTGTAACTACATTTACAATGGCAATTAAGTGGTTGATTTTCAGTTTTATTAGCGGTCATTGTTCGTGTAAAATGTGAAAGTTTGGACACAGAAGATGTTTACACCAAAGAAACTTCACTATTAGATTGTGTTTGTACAAGTAGTCATTCTATAAATCTACCAGATGGAATGTTTGCCAAGACAATACCTTTTGTGCAAGGTTATGTTCAGAACAAAACGAATGCGTTTGATTTTTCTACCAATCTAATGATGACCATTGTGTGTTATGTAATCATTCCTTTGTACCAACAGACCCTACATGTCTTACCGTGATGGCTGGATCAATGCATTACCAAAGAAGTGGTAAGTATTTGTTAATTATACAAATAAACGACGTGGTGAAGTTGTAAAGAACGCTATTTCAAATCAAAACATCATTGGTTAGACTCTTAGCCGTAACAAGTTATACCTACTCGAGAACATTCATACTTGGTATTAGTTTTCCCTGTAAATTGAGAAAGTGATTGTCGACTCTGTTTCTAACAGTTGGACCGAATTGGTAAAGAAAAATGTACAGGAAAACAGGCGATCGACAAACTTAATCTAATAAAATTTTTTGATACAGGGCATTCAATTATAAACAAAATAAACACATGTATTTTATATAGTAACCACAATATGGAACACGTCATGGTAACCACGGCTACTAGTACGTGTCATGTAGACAATACTGACTTAGACCTTAGTATATTATTCCTACTTATCAAACTTCTAGTCATTGCATGAATAACATCACACCACTATATAGAACAATATTATGTAATTAGTCCCCTACCGGTGCTTATATTGAAGTGGACTATAGGATTGCCCTCCGTTAGTCTGTCTGTCCGTCCGTCTGTATTTCGAATCAATCTAATATGTCCCTTCTATTTTTATCAAAGCATCCGAGCTATATGGATTAAATACGCTTTGTGAATACATTGCAAAGTTATGCGTATCACAGTCTTTTATTTTTTGTTAAATATCTGGTTTGTATAAATGCAAAAATAGCCAATATTTCGACAAAACACTTATACTCCGATGTAAGACGAAATATAATCAAGGTAGACTAATGAAAGTTTGTATCCTGATTATCAGCAATATTGAGTTTGTAAGTGTCATTTCCATTGATTTCTTACTTGAACAATGTTTTGTTGTTGTAATAGAACTTGTAAAAACATTATAACAATCCCTGGATCTGGACTTAACTAAAACACTTTTGAAGTTAGTATTTTAGAAAGATGTTAAGACAACTGGTTTTATGTGTTCAATGTATTTTTTATTTCATGTCAATATGATGCAAAATACCATAGTATTAGTGGTTAGTATTTGTTCAATATATAGTTTAATTATTTTTCCTGGTATTTCATATTTAATACAATTGTGTTTAATTAAAGTTGTTGTTATTGTAATTGTTTACTCCGAATCGTCTACACAAGTTTTTACGCATGACTAAGTTTACCAATGGATTCAATTTTTGTGCTGGACTTTTTAAACTTACTCTTTACTTTGAGAAATTGGGGAAAAAAGTAGTTTTCATAGTTTGGCTCTTTTGATTTGATTAAAACAGTTGATTACAAAAATGGGCATAAACTATGTTTACCGTATAAGTAAATCACGTGATAAGTTAACGGAAGGAACTGATCCCGAGAGATGGATTGAAGTTAAAGTGCATCACAGCAATTAATATTTTTTAAATTACATGTAAATGAATAGCAAACCTAACAACGGCGTTTACATTTTAACTATTAGTCTTTTCTCTATAAGTATTAATAAATTAATAAAACTGATTTGAAAGCAAATATTTTGTCCTTAGAACTGAACTAAAGTCTTGTATTAATCCGGAAATGAACATAATTGTTCAATTACATTCGAAATACACTACAAATAGACACTGACAATTAGCAGTGTTTAATATTCATTGTGATAATCATTTTAATCCTTAGACATTTAAAAATACCGGTGAATGATCAAAAGATAAAAGCCTAATAAATATTCCATTTTTTTTATTCTCTTGTATGATTTCCTGTGTGTTTTCCATAAGAAGCCTAGTCTGGTTGCCGTTAATTGATTTAAAGCTACTTACTTACACATTTTGATATATTTGTTAATTCAAAAGTACCTGCTAAAGTCTTTGTTTGTGTATAATTTTTTGTTGATATTATAAGACGAATGGCCAATACATTGTCAGAAGTATAAGGCAAAAGTCACAAAAAATCTCTAACACAACCATCTACATCGTTACTGATGGGAACATTTTTCATTACATACATCATAATTGAATAAAATCATTATCAGTTAGATACGCATGTCTAATTTCACAAACATTGTCATTGTCAGGACATTGCTTTACTTCATATGATGTTCTGTTGAATTTTGATTGTTAGATGAAAATGATTAAATGAAATATGTAAACGAGATTGCACTAAACGCATTTTACCAGATATCTGCTTAACTTATTCTTTGAACAGAACAAACCTTTATTTTCTCAAATCATGATACATGATACATGAGTAATATGTACATTTTATCAATATAAATATAAGAAAAGAAAAGAAAAAAAAATACATATATATAAATATAAGAAATATTAACATTTCTAGAGGGGAAAGAGAGAGGGAGGGGGGGGGGGAGCGATAAGAAAGTTAAACATTAGAGTGTCAAAGAACCACAACTTTTACATGTATTAGTATATTTACCGGAACTGTACCGGAAAATGGAATTTTTACACATAGACGCTTGATATATGGATTTTGTTGCGAGCGTCTTATGATTCTGATAATATAAACAAACCAAACATCGAATTTAGTAGAATGAGTACAATAATAATTTAAATTTTTATTCATTTATGAATGGTTAATGCGATGTAAGGATGCACTTCATTGATTTATATACTTCATACCGGTCATCATTTTCAGGATGTAATTATTAATTGGGTTAAATGTAAGCATGGTTATAAGGAGTGAAACTAGGAAACAGACTTAACAGTTCAAACATGAGGAGTATAAGGATGACGGACTGTTCATACAAGGTCTAGGATTCATACAGAGGATTAGGAATTAGAGTCAGCCCAATATATGCTTTTATCTATGTTTGGCTGTTCGATTTACACCAGTCAAACTAGGTATTTGATACATATTGGTTGACAAAGCAGCAAGTTTAACATAACCCAAGGATAACATGGTACCTAAGGAAATAAGTGATGGAAGATTTAAAAGCTAAGGTATGTCTATCATAATTAATACAATAGTATAAAACAACATTAGTGAATAATCTGTATAAGGCCATATCTACTTTGGGGTTATTGTTCCTTAATACACATAAATAATAAAGGGAAATGGAAAAAAGCAAATGTTGCATTAAGTGTTTGGTATCAGGATGCATATCAAATAGAGCTCATCCTGTATGGGTACACTTAATCATCAATGAGTGTACATAATACATTTGATCTGATAAAGAATCATGTCTTTATACTAGGCATATATAAACTTAGAGTATAACAGTTCCTATTATCATACATGTATAACTTTTATAGGTATATAAAAGTTAATATACACTGACAGATAATGATAGTTTACATTACAGTTAGTCGACATGATACAGTATATTGACATATCATAACGTCAAATGATAAAAGTGAAACAACAACAAACAAACAAAATAATAACAAAGAGAAAAAAATAAACTAAAAATAAGAAAGATAATAAGCTTATGCTTATCAATAAAATATGTAAATAGTTAGATTAGGGTGTAATGTATACCAAATGCTTAACACGTGAGTAAGTCATATTTTAATTTGCTTAACGTTTGAAAAAAGAGAGTATATGGGTTATGAATTTACATAATTTATCAAGTTCTGTTTTTGATGTAGTGCACAGTAGTTGTTTAAATTTTAGGATGTTGGGTCTAGATTGGTAATATCTTTTCACTAATTGTTTTCTTTGGTCTATAAAATGGGGACATTTCAGTAAGTAAAGGAATTCGTCTGCAATTTCGCTGTTAATATTACAAAGTGGACATTTCCGGTTATATATTTCGATTCCTTGCCATCTACCAGTTTCTATAGGGAGATAATGATTTCCTGTTCTGAACTTGATAAGTTGTATAGCATTACATTTTGTTAGTTTTGTCAGATACGGTTCAAATTTGATATCATCCTTAAATGTCGAGTAATTTTTTGCTTTGTTTGATGAGGTTAGATTGTTATGCCATTCTTGTAAATTTTGGTCTATTAGTATTTGTTTAATCGATTTTACCGCATTTATTGAGTTGATTTGTCGTTGGTTGTGCCATAAGTCTGGGGTGCGTTTCATAAAAATATACGATTTTTCTTAAATTTTACGTATACGAAGTTATTTACGAACTCGTTTAGTCATCGTTTCATAAACCGTTGCGTAAATTAGACCCATTTACGAAAGTTAAATCCGGTGAACCCGTCTATGTTTACGTCATCACACAGCGCGCCATCTGTCAAAAATGATGTCTGTAAATTGTAAACAGTGAGTATTTTACGTTTTATATTGAATTACGTGAATAGTGCCGATATTTAATTGCTTAACTAGTTTTTGGATGTACTGTACATTTACAGTTTGTGTGTGAACGATGACAGTTACTGAGTAGTCGCATAACTAATGGAATCTTACTGAATCATTAAGTGAATGCTGGATGTCCGGGTAACTCTAAAAAGTCTAATGACTAAACACATAGTCTACGAGTGATGTGTAGGCCTTACACTACCAGTATTTCAATGTATGCACTACATTGCTAATTTATAAACTCATTGACATAGTTGTACCTTATGTTTCGATGTTTTGTTTGTGCAAGTATGACAAAGTCGTGACAATGTGCCAAACTTTGTTGTCATTTTGTAACTTGTACAGTAGGGTCAAATGCAAGAACAGGGGGGGGACTATGGCACTTGCAAGTTGTCAATGCTTTAAAACCATCAATACAAACATGCACAGTTTAATCACTAGCTAGGTAATATGCATGTACACACTGAATGTGTAGGATTTTTGCAGACATTTTTTCAAAGAAATTATTAAGAAAGTTGAACCCTCACAAGCTGGCTAGTTCAGTAGAAAGCCCACCAGCCTTATATATGTTTTTTTGCAACTTTTATACAAAAAATTACATGTATATCCTGAAGTATTAAAGTGTTCCCTTTGTTTTCTGTTAACATTAGATGGGTTTATTACTTTCCCTAAACTTAACAGTCAAATTTTAAAACCTGTTTGGAGTAGTCTATAGGCAAAGTTCAATTATTGACTGAAATTATTCCTGCATAAAAATAATGGATTATACTTATTGTTGACTGTTTCATTTTTCAGACTAATAAGTTAAAGTATTCATTTAAATATTTGAAGAAATCAATTCACATGATGTGTGTATAGAAGTGTTACATTCTGCTTCAGTCCAGAAATGTGCATTTGTAAGTGGTGTTATTTTGTTTAATACTTAATACATTCTATTTCTTGCATATTATTATATTGCTACATTTGTACAATGCTTAGCTGAACACACATGCTATTAGAGCACCATATAATACAATAGAAAAATAATTTCAATTGAATTATGTAGCTAGTCAAGTAGCCTTATCAGTAAAATATGACCTAGGAATGCAATGTGAAATTTTCTTATACTTCATCTAGAGTATTTATTTATCTATATCAAGAGAAAATGTCATTATTCCTATTGTAATGTTGTATCATCAATAAAGTGATAAATACATTATGAGTGTTTGACACTTGTACATAATGAATATTATTTTGCCATAAGTTAATACCAAGTCATTGTTTCATTTTGTTTTATGCAGGATTCATCAGTGAGAGACTCAACATGTATGCTTGTAATGGATTGTGTAAAAAGCAAGAAATTCTGAAGCCATCTTGATAATATAAATATGGACAATCATAACTAATTAGCAATGTTACAATACATAAGAACATTAAAATGATTCAGACATACATGTATCATTTAAAACATACATTTGTGTGCATTGTAGTGGTAAAGCAGTGATATCTATGTAAAATTAAGAATTATAAAGAGAATTAGATCTAAAGACTTTCATACAGATCTTATGAGCATATTCTTTATGCATGCTCATTCAATTTTTCTCCTTACTTTATTAACTGTTCAATCTAAAGTTTTGAAATAGAACTTTCATTTAGTTTATTTTAATAAATACTGCTTGAATAATTTATTTTTAAAAGAAAATGATTGCATATTACCTCTTTATTACACTAAATACATTAATCATCTTCATTTGTATTAGCTTATTGTTTATATTATTTGAAAATAAAATATAGATTATTGACTCCATTCATAGTTAACTTTTATGTTCACTTGCAGTCAGCAATTTAGTTTTTGCTTACAGTTCACATAAAGGGTACTTTGTGTGGTATTTATCTGTGAGGGAATGTTCACAGTAAACAGCACACAGAAAACATACACTTGCATTATTTTGCAATACATAATTATGGGAACATTCTGAAATATGGTCATAATGGAACATAATAAGGGTTTTTAGTCAGTTATTTCCCCTTGTATACTCTTCAAATATGTAGGTCCAATGAGCTGGATTTTACCCTTCCTTTTCAATGTCAATTTGCATACATTGATCTTGCATAAATTTTTAATTAATTATAAAATTTGTTTGAACTTCAAGCTAAGTACTTTTAGGGTATTTTTTTATCTAAATTTCATCATTTCTGTTAATATCTTGATTAACAAGAAAGATATTAGATGAAATATTTTGTTTTCCTTCAATGACTACAATGAGAAAATCCAAGGACTCCAACTGTAAGGACCTACTTACCAATTTAATTGCATCAGATTTTATCAGGGAAAGATAGCTGACTTAAGTCCCTAATTAAATCACTTTACAAAACAAACTATTTTGAATGACTTTATTATGCATTGAATGTGTAAGTTCATATCAATTTAATTAAATAAAAAAATACATGAATAACTAAAAACATGATAGATCATCCTCCCAATTTATGTACATGTATCACTTTGTCTAATCTAGAAGCTCTCAATGATAAAATACATCCAATGTTGAGATAAAATATTGTTCACACTTTCTGTCTGAATTGCCTCACAGTGACCATGGCTGTACATATAAATGCATCTTCAAATCAGAAAACTTATTGAGGTTGATGTAATACCTTGGATTTCCTACAAAATAGACAATTAGTAACAAATAATTACATTATTAAAGAAAAACAGATATACTGAATGACCTGAATCACTCATAAAATTATATGTACATGTTTATATGCCATGTATAATAAATAACAAAATATAATTACAATTACTTTCATATTTAACCAAGAAACTCAGATATTAATACTTTCTCATCCATACAACAATCTATAATATCATAAACTTAAACTTAATTTTTCAACCTAGATCAACTGATTTTCTATAATGAAATTATGTTTTGTTACCCTTAATCTATATTTAGAGACCTCAAAATACCAGTTATATGTGCCTACTCATTAAACTATCTTTATTTATGTGTTTTTGATTGCATTTGCTTACTTAACTCCAAAATTATGCCTGTTAAAATATGTTCAATGAAATAATTATTGTCTATGTCATAGCAAATATTGGTAATGATACTTGTGTTTCATAAAAAGTGTCACAATCTTTCAACAGGAATACTATTCATGTATTGATTATTTTTGTTGCACAGTTTGCATGATAAAAGTCAAACAAAACAGTCACCTTATATAGTTGCAGGACACAATTTATAACTAGTGTATCATTGTCTTAAACATAATATATGTCAAGCAGTAATCCACAGTAGTTCAAAACCAGTAAAACTCTCAGCAAGTGTGATACTTCCTGAAACAAGAACAAACAAATAAATTAAATTTTGTACATTATAAATGTAGGTACAATGTATTAAGTCATTTACTGAACAAAGCCTTTATAGAATGTTAAGAAACTGTTTTGCATTTTAGTCCACAAATATCTTTAATTGCGAAGGTACCCACAATTATTGGAAACAGAATCAGGGAAATGAGCCCATGGCAAAATGTACTTTGGTGCCAAAGGACACTCCGCATGTACCAGCTATAAAATAAACACTGGATATGCACACTAATTACTAATTCCTAAAATTAAAATAATTCAACCATAGCACTCTAAGATAAGTGTCAAAGAAGTTTGGTAAAGAAATTGTGTGAGCAGATGTTCCACAAAACAGACTAACATCCGTGGAGGTTGACGTAATTAATGTTCGGCTCAATTTACCCAGTCACTAAAAACAACTGAAATATTGCATACACAATATGCATGCATTAGTTTCTTAGATGTTTATTGCAAGCTACATTACAACATATAAAAATTGCTATTACATTTTTACAATAGATATACAGTACTCAGTAGATGGAATAAATTTGCAATTACCAATTTACAGATTTTTTTTTACAAAATGGAGAAATTTCAAAATATTCCCTCCTTATAGACTTTTTTCTGCAAGTTTCTAAAATTCAATATGGGGAATTTTAATCATATATTTAAACTAATTACAGTCTAATGAAGTCATGACCGTTTTGTTGTTGTTTACTGTCTGGGAGAGGTTGGTTCAACTAGCCCCGTCTTCCCAAAGTATGCAAAGTATTGTCTGTTGATCTTTAAAGAAACTTAAGTTAGAAGTGCAACACAATGATACATGGCTTTTTTAGTCCATTTGGCATAGCATTTCTTATTATCTTTAAATTTAGTAGAATAAGAGACAGACCTTGTACAGATTGAGTGTTGCATCTAACATATTGAAAGGTGTTGAATAACAGAATAATCTGTCAGAAAGTGAAATAAGGAGACACATCATACTTCACTGTTTACAACATCATCAAAATTTTATGTGAGCGAGCATTAAATTCAATTTTTAAACGAACAAATAGATCTACTACATTGCTTATACTTTCCTTAACAATTTAAAAGTATGATACATGCACAGTGAATAAAAAAGAACATATGATATACTCACATTGTAAGACGCAAAACGATGTTGAAATCAATCACAATCAATTTATTTTCAGCGTCCTTGGAAACGGATGTGATGCATTAGACTCGGGTCACAGACATCTAAAAGTACCTGTAATATGGTATTGATTGCGTCCCCTATGGTATTTGTCAATACTCTCGTTGTCTGTTAAGTTGATTGTCTATTTAAGAATCATTCTTTGTTTATAAATTTCATTTTTACGAGCATTTACTTCTTTATCTTTGTAAAATACTGGCCATTTTTTCTCATTTACGATAGGGGTAATGCTATCGTAAATTTAAGTAGAAATTTACGAAAAACAGGTGCTTGCGTATTTTTATGAAACGCTCCAACTTCGTACATTTCGATATACGAAGATTCGTAGGATACGAAGTTCGTAAAACGTTTTATGAAACGCACCCCTGCTCTGCCTGTTTGGGATAATATTGTTTTTATATTTTTTATCCATTTAGATTCAAAGTTTGGAGTATTTAACATGCATTGGTAAAGTTTAAAAGCTAGTTTGTTTCTATTGCCTATAAGTAAATTATTCCAGAATTGTAGTATGCGGGTTTTTATTGTTATAGATAGTGGATATCTGCCTGTTTCTGCATAAATCATGTATAATGGTGTACTTTTTCTGAGTTTAAAGGTATATCTTAAAAAATCCTTATGTATTTGTTCTATCTGGGCGATGTCTTCATATCCCCATATTTCACATGAATATGTTAGTATTGGGACGATAGTGTTGTCAAATAATTTTATTGCTAGGTCAAAGGGCAAGTTTAAGTTATTAATACGTTTATATAATAGATGAAGGGCTTTATTTGCTTGACTCACAAGGTGATTTTTCATTAGTTTGAAATTGCAATTTCTGGAAAATAATGTACCTAGATATTTGTATGAGTCTACTATTTCAATATTTTTATTGCCTATTTTAAATGTCAGGTTGTTATTTGATCTAGAACCAAATATCATTACTTTAGTTTTATTTTCATTTATATGAAGTTTCCATTGAGTACAGTATGATGTAAAGTCGTCTATGATTTTTTGAAGTGAGTCTGCATTGTCAGAAAATAGTATTGTATCATCAGCATACAGTAGTACTATAATTTTAACAAAAGTGAAAATATTTTCGTCGAAGTTTTCAATTTCAACTCCTGTATGGCCCTTTTCTTCAAGGTATTGCTCTAGGTCATTTAGGTATAGAGCAAATAGAACAGGTGATAGGTTTTCACCTTGTCGCACTCCACAATTGGAGGAGAAAGTGTTAGAGAACATGCTTTTTGTAGGGTCCGCAACACAAGTTTTAATATTTTGGTACATGTTGAAAATAACTTTAAAAAATTTCCCATTTATGTTAGTACTTAACAGCTTTTGCCATAGCCCTACATGCCATATAGTATCAAAAGCGCGTGAAAAGTCTACAAAGGTACAGTACAGTTTCTTTTTGTAATGTCTTAGTATTTCTATGATCGAGTTCAGAGTAAATATATGGTCTAATGTGGAATAGTGTTTTCGGAAACCTGCTTGATTTTCTGATAATATTGAATTATTTTCTATAAAGTTATATAGTCGATTGTTCAATACAGATGTAAACAGTTTGCTTGTACAGCTAAGAAGCGTTATGGGCCTGAAGCTTGACGGTAGGTCTTTATTGCCTTTTCCTTTGTATATGGGAATTATGATACCTTCAGACCATTGTGATGGTAGGTTACCTGTCTCAAGTATTAAATTAAATGTTAATGTTTCCCTAAGCAAGATCCTACTTAACTGGTACCAGAGTACCAGTAAGAGGGCTCTAGAATAATAAAACTATTCTATTTAATAACGTTTAGTTATATTTCCCAATATCTATTTAAAGTTTTTGCTTCATCTCTTACAGGTTGCTCTGTCTTCGTATCGAATGTAGAACTCAATCATGATATCTGGGTTTAGGATAAAATACAATTCCTTCATAAGTCTCTTCAATTTACTCAATATGATTTTTTACATAATCTTATTAACAGCCATATTGTAACAACCGCATTTTTGTCTGTAAATGAATTGTGTTAAGATAATCTTTATAAGATGTAAACATGTCAACAAGGTACTTGACTTTATATTTATCAGTGTGGGGAATCACGTGACCTAAAATGGTTCTTTACACGGAAAAAATGGCGGCCATATCGTAAAATTTGGGCTAAAAGACAAGATAAATGACATTTATACTTCACCAATTTTTATCAAACCTAGCGCAGTCTAAGCAGCACAAAATTCTCTTTCTAACGGTAGTTCTGCCAAACCCACAACGGTTCTAGTTTTCTAGATTACCTCGAGGTTTTGAACGAGTTGAGAGTTTCTTGGAGAAAAAATGCCGTGGTGCCTAACACGTACATGCTATGATTTTTTGAAAAATAACATCTTTTAGCAAAAATACACCAAAATTTTGGCAATGTATGTTTATCTTATGCAGAAATGCATATCACCTGTCAATTACTCATTGTTACGTTTCCACTTGAAAAAGATATTACTGAAAAAGTAATAATGGTGCTTCACACGTACAATTTTTCTGTCATGAAATGACGGTGCTTTACACGTTCGATGAAGAACTGATAGTGATTTACAAAAGGTTATTAGTATTATCAGGTTGATATTTATGATAAAAGTTTAACTATGTTCTAGACCTTTTTAACTAGTTATTTCAAATCTCTCACACATTCTTGCGTTAGAGGGTTGCGGGTAGATGTACAAGCAGTTGAGTATATAGCTTGAATAGTTTTAAACACATTTCGTAGCATTGGGTCTAACAAATTTTCTCAAAAGTTTCAACAATCAACTATACATTTCTACGTCCTATTTATTCCAAATATTTAAATTCGTCATCTCTTAAAAGGGCAAAATACATCTAGCCGTTATTATTAATAGTGATGATGGAACTGGGTCATTATTATCTTAATTTATTATTTGCATAATAGATTTATTGATGTTTTATTGTTTTAGAGTGTAGATATATACGAATTAGATCGGTACCTTCCCTTACCGGACTGCCCGTCAGTCCGGTAATTTACCGGACTATACCGGACAGACCTAAATATTTCATTGTTTTGATAAAGATACATATTAAAATGGTACTTTTTGCATGTAGTATTGTTATACAACTCAATAAATAAAGTTTTAAATCATTTTTTAGCATTTTATTGTGTATATACCCATATAATAATAAAGTATATATCACCGCTGACTGAGGTCACATGGCTTATTCACAGTGATCGTCTGGATTGACAATGATCAATAACTTTATGGCCATGGAAAGTGCGTGGGATACATTTATTTATGCTATATATACTATATCACTCATCTAAGGATAGAATTTGGTAATAAATACTTAGTTCTGATAACAGATTCATCAACTATCTATACCGGACTGGCATTTTCAGCGATGGAAAGATTACTCTCCCTTTTCTCTACCGGACTGGCCTTGAAATATACATATTAAATCTTACAACTACCGGACTGGCGATATTTTCATAATTGAATAGCTTCACAAATAGCTAAGAATAGATACTTAAATCGTTTAAAAACATTTTATGCAATATAAGAAGAATTAAATGATGTTATTTGCCACCGAACTGGCATTTATCTATTAATTCTTAACTATTTGTGTTGGTATTCCATCATACAAATATCGCCAGTCCGGTAGTATTTAGATTTTATAAGTAGATATTAAGGCCAGTCCGGCAGTGAAAAGGGAGAGTAATCTTACACAATTTAGAAATGCCAGTCCGGTAGCAAATAACATTTTTTTCTTCTTATATTGCATAAAATGTTTTTAAAACATTTATTTTTTTAACTATTTATGTAGGTATTCCATCATGAAAATATCGCCAGTCCGGTAGGTTTACAATTTTATAAAGATAAATTAAGGCTAGTCCGTTTGTAAAAAGTGAGAATAATCTTACATATTCATTTCTTTGGCTCTAAGTCGGTTTAAAACGCTATTTTCACTGTTTGAAATCAATCGATTATCAAGATATGGCCTTTTAAAATAATAAAAAAGTCAAAACATGTAATTTTATTGTTAATCTTTATCAAAACAATGAAATATTTAGGCCAGTCCGGTATAGTCCGGTAAATTATCGGACTGACGGGCAGTCCGGTAAGGGAAGGTACCCCGAATTAGATAAATACATATATACGTCATTTCTAATGACGAATGCCCTATTTTCTGTTTCAGATTGAAAACACTATGCCATTATTAGATAAATCTTTTTCATCAAACATCGGCCTATAAAAATACCGAATTTGAGTTGAGTAATTACTCAATTTTATTTGCCATGCGGCACGTTATTTTATGTGACTGTGAAAAAACAATCGGCGAACAAAAGAATTAAAAATTTTAATATACAAATTTGACAAGTGACAATTGTTATATTCTTTGAAAACGATAACGTGTTTGAAGTTAATTCATATATAAGGTCAGGTTATTACATTTAATTAGCACCCTGCACTGTCGGTTTGAGTAAACCTTGTTGTGATTTTGGCATCGTATATATTTATAAATATCCAAAAATATCGTACTATTTACGGGCGTATGATTTTATTTTTATCTAAGTATGAACAATTACGTCAATAAAAATTGATTTATGTGAGTCGGCACCGAGTCCCTTTCACTGATAATCAAGGTATATCAACTTTTTTGATGATTACCGCCGATCAGTTTTTATAATGGCAGACGATGACGTCGTTATTAATTTGAGAGTTCAGTGGTTGCTATAAGTAAATTTACTCTCAATAAATAACTGATCGAATGATAACGGGAGTTGCATCGTAACGTTTTAGCTTCTTACACGACAGAGTGAAAATATGCGATCCTGTCAACGTTCGATATCGCCAAAAATCGGCTTTAAGATTTTTCTTTTTCGTTTTTGCCGAGGAAATCGGCCGATTTTTTTTGTGTTTTCGCCGAAAACTCGGCCCAATCTCTGGATTTCGCCGTATAAAATCGGCAGACTTTTCAGAGTTTGTTAATTTAAACCATTTATTTCAGGCTAAAGAGTAAATGTGATCGTGAAACATTTGTCTCATTAATTTCGTATCCAGGGGATATCGGCACATTTTGTGTAAGTGTATATGAAGCCAATCTAAATCAAGCCAAGTTGGATAATGTATACAGAAATGAAAATTCTAGTCATTAAATGAAAAGCAATATGCTAAAATTGATAAAAACTTCTCCATAACAGATTAAAACTCAGACTCAGTAATTATAAGAAATTATATTTTACCTTTCCAGTGAATCTACTACACTTACGTCCAAAGAGGTTTCTCTGTTCTGGATCGTTCATGGAGTTAATTTTCTTCAACTCAGAGCGAATATTTATTTACCTTGAAATTTTCGGTGACATCACATCACGTTCTTCAGCTGACTGATTTTTATCACATGACCGGTAGATTTGTATGTATGTTCAACATAATGGTACTCTAACAAACAGTTCATACAAAAGGCAGACAAACAGTTATTACAGGTAGACGAATAGTCCTAGCAAAGGCTAAATTTAAAAGTATTTCAAGTAATTGAAATGCTTAAATCACTGGAGCTTCAGAGGGCTTCGCCTCCAGTGACCCCACCATTGCGTTGCCCTGGACCCAAAATAGGACACAACGCGACCCCATTGATCCCCGGCCTTAATTTTCAGGTTTTTAAAACCAATATCATCCCTGAGCAATCATATAAAAAAGTCCTTTGTGTTTTTGTTTCAATACATACTTGATAAAATTGTACGGAGCCTTTAAAGTTACATTTGAATTTCTATTTTTATTACGCAATTATTTCGTAAAACGTTACATTTTATTAATTTACTTTAACGATTTTTCTTTTCGTTAAACGAAAACATATTTTGTTGAAACAAAATAACTGTGAAAATAAAAAGTACTTAAAGTGTCACTTTATTTGCCTTTTACATATCTTACATACCCAAGTTGACTCCCGACACTATGTATAATGCCTTGTCCACAAAAATCAGCAACCTTAGCTCAATTACATATAAGTGTGAAAATGAATATGCACGCATATATTTGATGACGTAGATGTATATAATAAAGCTACTAAAGTCCCATTTTCATTGTTTGAAACATTTTTGCCTCGTTCTTCCTCGCTTTCTCCCATCTGACATCTAATGCTCCTTTCTAGATCGCTTTTCTATTTACACTCACTGTTCACTCTTTTCGGCGACCTGGCAGCCGCGTACACTCCTTCAAATCGAACGTGTGAAGGGAAAATCTGATATGTCACATAAAATCAAATGCTATTTTTTGTAGATATGTGTATAGAAAAGCGTGCATTGGTATGAATTTGCAAACTTTATTTGGTAAAAGTCGACTTTGTTATCAGTTGGTGACAATGTACCGATATATGAATATCTCGTCAAACGGACGTGTGGGTGCTATAATGGATGTAAAAAAATTCCGTTAGAGATATGTAATGTACAATGAGTTCTTTATCGAACGTGTAAAGCACCATCATTTTATGACAGAAAAATTGTACGTGTGAAGCACCAATAGTCACTTAGCATGAATATCGTTCTTATTTAAAGACGTACCAGAAAATTATCGACATGTTATGAGTATTTCTGCATAAGGTTAACATACATTCGCAAAAGCTCGGTCAATTTCAGTTTAAATTTGTTAATTTTCAAAAAATCATAGCATGTACGTGTTAGGCACCACGGCATTTTTCCTCCAAGAAACTCTCAACTCGTTCAAAACCTCGAGGTAATCTAGAAAACTAGAACCGTTGTGGGTTTGGCAGAACTACCTTTAGAAAGAAAATTTTGTGCTGCTTAGACTGCGCTAGGTTTGATAAAAATTGGTTAAGTATAAATGTCATTTATCTTGTCTTTTAGCCCAAATTTTACGATATGGCCGCCATTTTTTCCGTGTAAAGAACCATTTTAGGTCACGTGATTCCCCACACTGTTTATGACAAGTTATAAATTATACTTAAAATATTCAGTCAAGTATCATATACTTAAATACTTGAACTATTTAGGTTACGTAACTCGATATATTCTACAGTATTACCTTACATGAAATCAAAAATGACTCTTCTTCAATAAAAATGGACACAAACTTGTTGTTAGATAACATATTGAATATGAAACCTCAAAAATTGATAGGATGATTTAATCCTTACAAATTGTTACTTTGGTACAAAAATTAGATGTAAAAGTGATTTTATGTTTTAGATATCAGTAAGAATTGTACTTTATAAATCAATAAAACATCATCCAGGAGGTCATTGTACATGTTTAAAATCAAAGCACTGAAAGCAATCATGAATGAACAATTATTATTGAAAGTTTTTGTATTCAAACTACAAAGTAGGATATATTTTTAGATGTTGGAGGCTTGTTATATAGACAATAGTTCAGTTCATGTATAATATTGATAAAAAATCCTTCTACCATACCAGAATTACCCAATTCTAAACTTTGGGATGTTTAATAACTGATATCACAAAATTTGTTTACCATGATATTGCATGTAGCTTCATTGTAATACAAAATTATTATTATTTCTTGCTATGTAATTGTCATGAAATTAGGAATGGAAGGATACTCTTATGATGATAATTTCAAAAGTATTTTTTTCTCGGAAATATACAGAACAAACTGAGTATACAATACTGAAAATTTCCAGAGAAGTTTGACTGTAACAATGTTTATATTTAAATGAATATAATAATCATTTCATCAGCTTACACTTAAAACGAAAAATAATTTTCAAGTGAACGAATGCAATACATGTATTTGATATCAATTACTGCTGATTAAATCCAAAATTCCTTTCTACAGTACTTTCAGTACTTTTATTTATATTGTAATGCATCCGGAAATGACCATCGTGTAAAAGGAAATATAAAAGAAACAAAGCTGTGATTTGTGTATTCTAATAGAATGCGAATTAGGAAACATCAGGCAAATGTGGTGTAAAAGGAACACAGACCTGTCACAAAGTAAAAAGTCGACGAGCAAAATTGTTTTGAATTTTATTATTTGTTAGAGTAGAACATAGACACAAAAACAAATAACTAGAACAACAACCTAAAGTCTTCTTGCTTGTGTCAAGTCATAAATATGGATACTAATGACCATTTAATATCAAACATAGCTTAAGACATAAGACCTCGACCTAATTTAAACCCAATCGAAACGCACCGCCTAGGTAAACCTTAACATGTTCCATATTCTATTTATAGAATATATACATAGTTATGTTATGTAGATTTTTTTTCTACGGCGGGGGTCGAACTTTTTCTAGGGGGTCCAAACTTTTGCACCACTACCACATTATACACATTTTGCAGAATAATGCAACATATTTATAAAAAAACACATAACCATTAAATCTATGTTTAGCACCGAGGAAAAATACTTCGTGCTGCTTAAAAATGACTTACAGTCAAGAAATACACTAATGGAGAGGTACATTTTGGAAATTCTATGGGTGTCCGGACCCCCTGACCCTCCCCGTTAGACCCGCTTATGAACCAGGTTACGGTAAACAAGAAGTCAGTAGTGTCATTAAATCGCTGCAAACTAGTAATACTGAAATAAATATAAATTTTATGAAAACGGTATAAGCTGCACACTTGAAACTTAGCATGATGTTATAGGACTATTAATAATTACATCTAGACCAATATTATCACTCACATTTAAGAAAAAAGGTTAGGACCTTACGCACTGTAGAAAACGTTCAATACTATGTATAATATATATACGGTTGTGCACATGTATGTACGCATTTTTTTATAATTATAAGTTATGGACTCTGGTGTCAGTGCATTGTAATTCATTTAATGATTTTCTGTTGTTTTTTTATAAAAAACCCAATGATAGCTTTCCATTTAGCGCATCTTATTGTTAATTTTATTCAACTGTAAGTGGCGCATACATTCTCATGCTGATTTAGACATTCATTAAATTACAATAGTTCTGCACTCATTCTCGATAATCAGGTATATTAATTAACGATGTTATTGTATGCAATACTGATTGCTTTATTATATTAAACAATAACAGTAACGTAATATTAATTAGAATTCATATTAACATGCTTTTTACATCCCCATTATGTACCTGAATGTGCATACATATGCTTGCATCAAAATCAGCCTTTGTTATGATCTTAAAACCATACAAATCTTATCTAAATACCTATATTTGTATTAGACACTACACTATTTATTGAACCACAAAAACAATTACGTAGCATAACAATAAGTTAACGAATTAAAGGTACACGCAAACAGTGGCAAACATAAATACACATTACAGTACACTAATGATGGACAGACAAAAGTGAGAACTAACTAATGACCATTAGTACACACAGTATTCATTAATAAGTGATTTAGATTCAACGTAAATAATCGTATTTAAATCCACTATAAGAAGCTTTATTCATTCATAGAAAACATGAACATTTCCTACAACTGTAAAGTTATCAAAATGTAACATGCATAAGAGACACAATAAACATTTACACAATTTTGCCTTCCTAGTTTATGTCTGACAAAGTTAAAATTTCTTTACAAATGGGGTCCTTTTATGTGAGTACAGAATAGTTATTGTTATATATGATTCAAACTCATAGCGCTTAACAACGTAAGACATCGAATAGCTACGAGAGAAGACTAGTTTTACATTTAAGGACACCTACCTTTTACGTAAGACTTCAACTTACACTTACTATATAGCAGCATAGTGGCCCGGCTTACAGTTTTAAAACAATACGTAATATGTATAGGTCGTTTGCGTTAATGCTGGACCCCTATTTGCCGTAAATATCTTTTAAACTCTAACAGCGATTTTGTTAAAAACTTAAATACAATTTCATTTCAATTTTTCCTTCTAGGATTTAAATTTTCAGAATTTTTAATAGATAAATAAAAAAGTTTTCCATAAGGTATAATGCAAAATATTTGGATTTTTTTATCAAAAATCCGGCGGGAGGTAAAATAAGCTGTTCTGATTATATTATTGTCATACTTCCAGTGTATTTATACAAAGTCCCGTGCGTTTACTGTACATTTGTCGCTTAAATAAACACTCGACGGTCTACTGAATTGTAAAACAGAGGCCCGTATTTAAAATCGTACGTGTAGAATTTGTATAGATTTTGACGATACAGACGACAGTGATGATGATATTTGAGTTTGTATATATTGTTATACTTTGTTATCAAATAAAATTTCTAACCGGGCCTCATATTTAGCTATTATTATATATCTACTGTTACGTGGCTGTTCTGATTATGGCACATACCCATTTAACAAAAGTCTCTTTTTGGCTTCAAAATTTGCATTGCATGTCTATGGGAAGTGTGTTATGTATTAAAAGAAAAATTCCGAATTTTGGATTTGAAAAGGAAAATGCTAGTTTTGATCACATACAAAATTTGAGTTAATTCCATCCGATAGTTATTGGGATATTTCATGATTTTAGGGGTCCAGCTTTGACGCAAACGACCTATACAATGTATTGTTCGTTTTTTTCTAAACTGTCAAAACATGAAAAAATTCACGGTGAATGCGTTTGTTAAAATTATTGTCGTATTACACATTATGGGTTTCCGAAAGTGTATATTAGGATCGAGTAAAGCTTCTTATGCCGTATGATAAGTTTTAGTCAAGATATTTTAAAAAAAAATTAGGCCGCCAGTACAAAAACAATGCATCCAGTCACCGTGAAATTATTCAAGCTTTGACAGTTGAGAAAAAACGGACAATAATAAGCTCTAGTTTATTTACTAGTTAGTAAAACAAAAACGGCTACTAAAGGGGGATAAATCCTGTCGATTGTGTCATAATTGACCAGATTTATATTTCTTGACATGATCAAAACTAACCTGACTAATTCATATAACAAAATGATGCGGTCGCATAATTCCCATGATTTTTACAAAACATTCGTAAATATCAAATTAAATATTTCGCTAGACTGATCATGATTTGTTTGAGGAATGTTTATAAAGTTCGTAGTTCATTACAGTAAGGGACGTTGTAAAGGGCTGACAAATGACCGTTTCTGTATAAATTGATGATAGTTCAACGTTTAACAAATTATGACGGCATTTATCCTGAGCTTGCATTGCCTAAAAAATTTGGGATCAAGTAATTTCGTGACTGAAACAATGGAAATGCTGTAGCATACAATCAGAGAAAAATTATTTTATCAACTGAGCTTTCACTTGTCGCTTACCTAAATGTAACTCGCAAAAGCGTTTTCTGTTTCGTGATTTTCAATACTAAGGGAAGTAACTGTGACTGAAATGAAAATAAAACAACACTGAATTACCTAACCTGAAATGTTAATTTTCAGATATAGTAACAGTCATCTAAGCCTGAGCTCTGTTGTCAATACTATGCTCATATATTTCAACTCACTGTACTAACATTCCAGTGGATGTAATTGTGACAGTGGTTGAATATCGAATATCGAATAATGAGGTCCTACGTTTAAATCCCAGCTTTGAGATGTTATGCAATTCAACCATAATTCCTTTCTTTAATATTGAAAATTTTCCATGTAGAACAATTTGGTATTTAAGGGAGTACTTATTACAATGGTTGTTAGGTGGTTTAGTTACAATTCATTATATTTTATGTATGTAACACTAATATCAATGAACGAAGAGTTATGTCGTAATGCGATGAATATCCTGGGGAAAAGGTGCCATAAGTGGTTGCCCATTCTGACAAAAGCACTTAATACAACTTATCATAGGTAGATCTAGAAAAGGTTCAATCATTTTCATATTGTCTTTACGTTTGTCAATCAGGGCAGTGCTAAGGCCGCACAAATTAGTGTTTAAAACAAAGTTTTCATCTCTATACCTACATGTGACGAGGAGTATTAAGTATTTCTTCAATACAATTTTTATCTAGGATCTTGGGGCACGTATTATCAAACCTCTTACGACTGATTTTAGTCGTAAATCCTTCTAGATTTTATTGTTTAATTGCCGAAAGATTTTTGATAATACGAGAGGTGTTCAACTTATATTTGAACATATCTGAACTCTGATTCTGAAGCCTATGACCGGATTGTTTCCTCTAAAAATTGCTTTTTATATGTATTGTTATGTAAATAATAATGTTCTATGAAACAAAATTATTTAAACTTATTTTATCGAACAAATTTATAGCATGTTAGTTGACCACCCCAAAACATAAATTTTTAGAGTTTTACCACATTTTTTGCTCTTAGATATGGCCTGTTGGATGTGTTATAAATGTTATAATTACCTTTTTGTATCCCAATAGCATGTGTAATTTAATAAAACAAAATTACGTCTTTTAACAAAAAAAATTGCATTTTGTCATTTTAGACTTTAGTCTGAAATCAGTGTTTGAGAGCATATATCCTGCATTCATTAATTTTACATAATAGATTTTAAAATTATTTAATTAAACATATCCTTATTAACACTTTGATGTCCTAAGTGTGTAAATTGAAAGGAATGCAATAATTAATGATGTTTTAAGGGGTAAAAAAGTGAACCTTTATAGGGTAATTCAAAGACAAGTAAGAGAAAGTCGTCACGTTTTGGTCAAATTTAGTAACGTATAAAATACTATATTTTCACTTTTTATAATTGAAGTTGCTAAATAATATAGTCATACACCAATTTCATAGACAAGATTTGCTTAATAGTTGTAGTTACTTTGATATGACCATGTTTAGAAGTATTTACTTTAGCTTTCATTGCTTGATATGACGTCACATAACATAAATATAAAAGCCTCATTCAAAGCCTGTGTAGAGGTTTCGAAGTAGAACTATGGGAATGTGTGTCTTTATCACATTAACTAGACATATACATATATCAAATGAATTAGTAGTTGCAGAAACATTTATAAATAATGTTATTTATCATGTACTTGATCCAGCTCATCGTTCATTTAGATAATGTTGTTGTCAGACAAATAAAATGCAATTTTACGCACATTTCGAACTGCAAAGAACACGAAGAAGTAGAAATATACACGAACAAATTGTGAAAGAAAAGATTTTGCAAAATCTTATTGGATAAAGATGAATAACAACTTCTAAAGTGATCGTTTACTTTAGATTTGTCTATGTTCAAAACGCCAAAACTACGGTCCCTTCATTTATGTTTAATAACAGCCTTATTTTGTTTCAAATGTTTAATTGTAATATGCCAGTCGATTATAGACAATCCAATTGTAACATATTCAAGTAAAATGTGGATATTTATAGTCAGAAATTGATTTTTATCCCATCAAAAAAGTGTTCAAATATAAGTTGAACACCTCTCGTATGTTGCCCAAATTGTACCAAATGACAAATAAAAAAGGAGTTTTTTTCGATTACATTGTTTTATTTATTACAGAATATGAAAAACGATCAGCCATAAAATTGAATATTAAATAAGCCATGCACAAATAATATTCAAGTAAGTTTCAAATATACGCGTTTATATACATGTATAGTTGCAGTAAAACTTTAATAATAACATAAAGACTTTACAAATTACTATTCATTATAATATTACAATCAATTGGCTACCACGTATAGAGTTTTGTACACACAGTGTCCGTGTTATAATACTAATTAAAATGGCAAACTTATTGTGAGGAATAATTATAAGCATCAGCCAACAGACATTTAAACATGACATAATATATGATAAATGCTTTAAATGATAAAATCTGTGTACAAGGTGAATATTAAATTAGTTTTGTCCGAATTGTTCCTAGAATAATGAATATGATTGTATGAATTTTTCTTTTGTCATTTCATATTTCAATCGATATAGATTTATACTCTTAAAACATACTATGCTGTCTTTCAAAGAGTAATGTCATTACACGTATGTTATTTATCAACAATAAGTAATGTGTAAATGCGTAATTAAACAAACATGTGCGAGAAAATATATATAGTACAAGTGTGTTCATTCTTATTAAAATAATAAAATATTGGAATATATTACCAAAGAAAAGGATGTACAAAACTTGCTAGTAAAATCAATTAAACGATTTATTTTAGAATGTCATGTGAAGCAAATAAGAATACATTTGAAATAAAAACGTGGAAAATTAGAATTACATTCTTTAATTGACATTATGCAGACCCATCTCTCAGTAAATAAGTTCATTTTCTACGATATAATATGCAACCGAAGTTGTTCTTACGTAAGACCAACATGTTTACAAATATATGTCATCGTCGTCAATAATTATGAATTATATAAACACAAGACATTATCCATGAAGTAGAACTCCTGAGAATGTGGATTGATAATAACCATGATCATACAGCTGCTGACTACTGGATGAACAAGAAGCACATTTCACCCAAACTCTTTGATCTTTCTCCAACTTCGCAAAGGTAACAACAGAAGCGCAGTCGTTTGTTGCAGTGTTATATTTAGTACTACCTGCTATATTAATGTTGTCAACAACTATGTAATAATGAAAACTTTTACCAACCACGATACATGCATGCATTGAAAACATATACAGTCCTCCTACAGGAGCAGTAAATAATCCCAAGACAGTGTCATAGCCGTTACCTTCATTTAGATAAGTGTTCTGAAATATCAATATTTGGTTGGTGTCCAAACTTTTGTCAGCCAGTCCATATGCATTGAAGGCTATCATTGGAAGACTTACTCTGTCTGAAATATAAAACCAATACTTGGTTTGGGAATATATGCGTGAGGCAACAATATAAACCTGAAATGGACATTCTTTTTGGGGTTCTCAAATAGATTTCAGTTCATTTTAAGGTAGAACTCTACTAATACACATATAAATGTGTTACCGCTTGTTATTAATTTATCATCAGAATAACAGTCCATATTTAAAAGATTTTTATCCACAAATAGTATTTGTAACATTGTACATAACAGAGCTAGACTGGAATAAATTAAATGACTCTCAAGTGTATTCATCGTCCGTGCAACAATAAAAAAAACTATATAAAACTGTGTGATTAAAGCGCACTCCCTCCTCCGTCATGTTAAAGCCAGACCTTGATTACTACGACGTACCCTAACAGATACAGAAGATTTTCTGTAAATTGGAAGAGATATATGTCTTCAAAATGTTTAAGTGAATTCAATGTTCAAGTATTTTTTTTATAACTGTATAATCCAACAAAATTAACATGAGCTTGACCTTTTTGCAAGAATACATTAAACTAAGTATTTATTTTCGTTTTTGTCTACGGCTGTAAATCGCGTTTTATCGGAAGCTTTCGGCAAAATACACACATTGAACATTTCATTTCGTTTTCATTAGAATAAATACTTTGAAAAAGTGCCTCAATATTGCAGACTTACGTGTTCCGTCATGAACTAATGTGTCCAAAATTAAAAGAACAATATTGTACCATTTTTACCAAATTGATTAGTAGTCACAAATGCTGTTATTAACACTTGTACAATCGTATACACGCATACAGAAACTGACGATTGATTGTAAGTGAAACCTGTAATTATTATAATAAGGCAGTTCAAGCTTAGAATAATATTGTCGCACTATACTTTTTAAATTTACTGCACTTCAATGAGTGCCAATATAACAACTTAAAGAACTTTACATGTAACAAATTAATCATTGGTCAATACTTTTATATTTTAAGTACGGAAACATTTGCAGGACTTCATGTTACCCAAATATTAAATAATCTTATACAAGATGACTATGAATATAAGAAAGATAATGAACTTTTAACACAGCTTACTAAAAACTGCAATTTGTATACATTTGAATAAAAAATTGAAACAAAAATGATATTTCTTAAATGTAAAAAAACAACACCTTTTTAGAAATAGTTTTACCTTTAAACTGAATTATTAATTAGTATTTAAAGAAAGAATAATAATATTTTACTAACTAATTGCATTGATTCCGAGTATTCTTATTAATAACGTATTTGTTTTAATCGTTTGTCCATTGTTTAAATTACATTTATAAATACAAAAAGTGTATGTCTGATCTTTATCGAATTTTAACGGCTAAATGACCTTACGTAATTTTTGACATGACCCGATATCACCCGAAGTTTGACAACAGCTATTACGGGAGCTCTACCTTTACTGTTTTCTGCAAAGACGAAATCTATTTGGGTGAATTTTTTAATGACGTATCAAACATGACGTTTAACCTCATCACTATTGGTAACGTGTACGAGCGTACAACAATATAACTAACATAAAGTTGTCATCGTGATTAAATGAAACTTTCTAAAAATTCCTGATATATCGACAAAGCCAAAACAAGACAGTAGCTATATTTGTATCGAATATATTGTAGGAGCAGTGGTCCAGTGGTAAGATGCGCGATAAGGGATCGAGAGGTCCCGGGTTCTATCCCCACTAGGGGAACTGCTAATTTCCTTTAGCAATAAATTAACCTACAATTGTTTCACTCAACCCAGGTGTAAATGGGTACTGTTAGAGATCGCCTGTCTAATGGTGATTTCAGTGATCAGGAGTTATCCTACAAAATTGTAAAGTCGGCTGAACATGTTTATGGAAGCAGACTTTAAAACGCACTTTAACTTTATGTCTAACATGACCATATTTTATTAAATCAAGTTGTTTGGCAATTATTCTTTGTATTTCTTAAATACAGAGGTATTTATTATGTATAAGTCAAATGATGTCAAAGCAAATATGTAATGCAAATTCTCATACTGTTTGATTTACATTAGCTCTTAATAAAATATATACTTACCTTCCACCAATTTGAGTTCAGCTGTTTTATTTTCTATCTCCAATGTCAAGTTGTGAAGAGTACTTTTCACCTTTTCGTGTGTCTGTGACATTTCACGTTCCATTTGTTCCATCCGTATTTCCATTTTAATAACTTTTTTTAGTAGTTGTTCCTCGTACACAAAGCGTTCTGATCTTAACGGTTCAATAAGAGCATTTAACCTTCCAAACAGCATACAGACCACTATAAAAACTCTTGCTAATTTAAAAGACATTGTTAAAATCTCTTAAAAGTTTATCTATTTGTATAAGCTAAGATAGATCCCAATGAATTGACTAACGTTATATGGAGAATTTTGCGCGCGTCTTATTATTTATACACGCCGCCAAACGCAGATTTGTATTCCAGCTCACCTGTTCATCTGATTCATTTTTGGATTATGCCTCAAGCAATACTCTTTAACCGAATAAATGATAAACACTTAAAACCAAGACCGGTTATGTCATGCCATAAAACTAGTTTAATACCTATATTTTTATTCGACTACGAACGAACTGTCATGAAACGCAATGGCCCACCGCCAGAACAATTGTGATGTAGTAGTTATTGAGTGCGTGACTGATCACAACGTAATCATTTTTAAGGTCTCATAGCCTACACCATGCCTTAGTTCGAGAAAGTTTTGTTATAGCTTCTCTAGAGATCATAATTTATCTTTTATGTAACTTACAGTTATGTATATTCATTCAAAACATGATAAACTAGAAATTGGTTAGCCTTTCTACTGTGCCCAGTAAGTTGGCATTTGAGAAATTGCCAATTGTGGTGCAGTGTATAGTAATTTTATTATCTTTCGTTACATATCGTCATCTTTGTCTAATCTAGTACGAAATTGCTAAGTGTATAAATGTGTATGCATGTCGTAAAATCTATAAGCAAATATGATTAACACAATCACACAATATTTCTTATGCAATTATAGGAACTAGTTTTACTATAATTGTGCATTACTTGTGCGTGTATAGAACATTTTGTTTTCAGACTAAATCGATGTATGCTTGTTTTGTATTTTTTTACATTTGTCCAACTTTTCAAACGTATTTGGCAATTTTGGCATTTTCCTGTATTGTAATGATACTTCAACAAACTCCATGTATTTAAAGTTTACATGATTTTGACACCATACGATAATATGTCATTTATAAACACACTTTGATAAACAGACAATTTGTAATAATCTTAAAAAAGTAATTGTATAAGTACATGTTAATTATTTACAAATGATGCCAACAGAGTTACTGCTTATAAGATTGCGTTTGATAGAAATTGTAACGATGCTCACGTTAATATAAATAAACCAAATTGTTTAACAACAAGTAGCAGTAGAGCTTTACAGTTTTTAATATATCTTGTTGGCGCCTTTAATACTTTTGTACTTGATTGAGTTTCATGCATCGTGTTACCCCAATTAAATTGTTTTGCTTGTTTTTAATTGCTTCTACACTAATAACGCCTCAAAACATTAAACGGGATTATGTGATAAGCAGTTCTCATGACATAGGAATATTACGAGATAATAGGCCACTACTCCAGAATAATTAAGTGTTTGTTTCCTGTTTATGTTTTAGTAATATATAAATGTTCCAAAAATACGTAGTTTATGCTGGTACTTGACATACATTAATTATTGTTACATATAATTTGAAACATTCAAAATATCTTATAATTCAACTACATGTCATTATAAATTATAAAAACTGTTGAGGTCTCTGTATTCCAACTGTTGTAAAATATGATAACCAAAGTTATGGAAAAGTAGAAAAAACATTGTTAATTTACGAAATTATAAAACGGCTGTCTCGTATAACCAGCAGTGATAATGAATATAGCACAATGTAAACATTTAATTGCTACATAACAATGTTTTAAATGCCAAGCCACACTACTATACACAACAACAGAGTAAAGTAGTAGAAATACATGGTAAGACTGGTTGCTGTTGATGTTAAAAAATATACAAGATTTGTAGAATCTATCACATGGACACCTACAATATAAATATACATCAGTTTTATAGGACTTTACGCTAAACATAATTAAGATATTTCATTTCCAAAAGTCAGTGCCAAACTAGAATTAACACCATGGACAAAAATCGGTTACTAGTTTTTCAGTGACCCACTGGCACCAGAGTGAACAAGAAATATATGAAAATGTTAAAAAATCAATTATGTAAGATTGTCACGCCAGGCTAACAATTGACACATTTTCTAAGGTTGGGTATTTACTAACAAATATTTTGTCAATATTATACAATACACATTCCTGTATTTTTACCTATAGAGCCCAATAAGTGACTCTCGTAAAAAACAAAATAATCGTTAAAATAAAAAAAAATGATTACAATATCAGCAGACAAACTACTACACCAAACTAGTGTAAAGGCATTGAGTACTAGTTCCAAATTAAACTATGAATCAGCTTAACTTGTGTCACTTCTTTCTAAGGTGTGTATGATTGGATATTAGGTACACTGATATTATAATATACTCAAACGAAAAAGAAACGCAGGGTAAACTTCAGTGGTGATTTATGGTGAATTATAAGAATGATATTAAAATTGGGATATTGATGTATCAAGAACAAGAACTATCTTTCATGAACTAAATTTGGAAATTTTCGTTGGATTTTGACCTTTACTTTTTGTGTTTTACCCGAGGGGAATGTGCCGCTAACCAAATCATTCGACGCGCGCGACGTGGAGGAGTAAGAGGCAAACAAATGCATGGACGTCTACAACAAAGACCCGCCTCACGTAGTCGGTTCCTTACAGTTTGGGAGTGAATACGACGGTTATGATTGCCAATTGTATTGTTAAAAGTTTCAGTGGCAGTAACGTAACGATTACGCAGGTGTGCGAGACGTATAGCCCTGTCCTGACGTCGTGTCGTGACGCGCGGACGCCCTGTCCGAGGCCGGTCGGCAAGCCTTCCAGTTTCCCTAAGTCGACGAACAAGTCGCACTATGGTCGAAACTTTCACGCCAAACTGCATAGCCACCTGCTGTTGCGTTTGACCTTGCATTAGCAACGTAATAGCCTGACCCCGCTGAACGTCAGTAAGCCTTGCCATTAACGTAGAAAGTTAAATCATAGTTTAAATACGGAAAACAGTGTATAAATGTCTAGAGTATTGGATGATATGAAAAGATGTGTTGAAAAAATTATCAAATTTATTCTGCACGAAATTTTTGCATATCTTCGCTTGTATTACGTGACACTGAACGTTTCATGCTTCAGTAACTTTTCATTATGTGTTGAGTAAATAGATGCCTTGATAATAATCTGACCAATTTTCATCATCTTACACAAAGGCGATAAAAAGTTATTCAATATCATTTTACCCTGCGTTTCTTTTTCGTTTGGGTATATGTGTATAATATTTGAATACATTACCTAAATATTCTAAATTATTGATGGCAGATAGAACATTCTGTTGTATTACTGGAAGACTGGCATCTTTTATCATATGTACATTAAAACCTATATCCATATTAAACATGTATACAATTAACTACTGACATACATAATAGCCACTTGAAAATACATCAGTCGTTTTTACGTATAATGTTATATAAATCAAGCTGGTTTAACTATAGAGTAGTAGAGTATAGTGTGCCTCAGAGAGTATGGCACTGGGTTGGCTTTTTTACATTACAATTTTATAAAACTGTATTAACCATCGATGTAGCAAGTTATAGTGTGCCTAGAAGGTTATGGCACTTCGTTGACTAGTCAATGCCTTCCTGGATTTAGACTGGTTTCAGTGTTTTCTAGGACAAAACATAGTTACATACATAATGCTTCGTATGGAGGACAATTAAATATGAATACAATGTATTTAAAAAAATGTGTTTGAAATCATTGTGAGGTACAATAAAGTAACACAAATGTATACAATAAGAATATGTTTTAAAAATCAATACTTTATGTTTAAAGGTTATTAATGCTAAGCAAATTATATACACGTTCAGTACAACCTCTCTGAAACAACAACCACTATTAAATGTTTGCTGCCTATAGGTTGTTGCGCTAAAGAGGCTAAAATCAATTAAAGGTTCACATAATGGAAATATCGAAGCTGTTGTTATTCTTTAAAGGGCCGCTCTGCAGAGGTTATACTTTGCATTTAAAGGTGGCTAAAGTTTCAAAACTCATTAGTCTTTACAGATGTTTTTGTTATACTCGTATTTTTTAAACGTCTAAATACGACAGTATTGTATCAACCAAACAAAGTCACACATTAAATTCATAAAGCATTTAAATATAGATCTACTCAGTGCAAAAGTATAGTAACTGTCAAATATAATTGTGGAATTGAAGTGTCAAAGTTAAAAAGTCACTATTTAAGATAATTAGACGACTAGTACTTATGTAAGAAGATGAATTATTATATGTTCAGTGTTTCAATTGTTAACATCAAGACTACATTACTGTTTAGTAGATAAATACATTGACCTTGTGAGGAAATATCAGTGCAGTTGTATGATACATGTACTTGAATTTGAAGTTTTGGAATAACACTAGAAACCGCTCCTTCTCGACTTTAAACATATCTTAAGCAAGGAAAGATTGAAAACACTCGACCGCTCACATGCAAACAAGATCTTTATTATGTATGATGCAATAAAATATTTAGCTGTTTGAAAATTTGTGAGCTTTTAAGTTGGGGTATCATTGCCCCTAGGGGTTTACTTTGAATTGTATGTATAGGACATGTAGTGGGAATGCTTCGTAACAAATATTGAAAGTCTAGATCTTTTCAAAAGGGAGATTGTTATATTGATTATTGGACGATGAAAGCACACACAGACCCTATATGGACCTCACTCAATAGCTCAACTTGTGCCAAGGTGAGCTTAACAATAAACTATTAAAAAGTGACAATATGCTCGAGGTACGACAGCTTAAAATTAAGTCATTAGTATGAAGAATGTATTACCTATTTTCCTGGCATCTTTAGATGTATAATACACACAGACATCTTATGCCGGATCTGTAACTATAACAGTTGTTATATTGTGAGATCTAAGTATATCTTCTTATTATGTTTTAATGAATCCACCATTGTCAAAGAATGCTGAATATGAATCTATTTGAAAATATAAAACATCATAACCTTCAATTTTATAATTCTTAATATAAAGAAATACTGATAGGAGATGTTTTAATAATGCATCAAACCGCTGAAGGACTAGATTTTTTGTGTTAATTGTTCTAATCTATTGATTGTATGCTGACGAAACATTTTTTTTATATCAAGTTATAATGAATTTTGCGTTAGAACTGCTAGCAGTAACATGGAACTTATTTCCAGTGGAACTAACTTTAGAAGTGTATTTTTATCGATATTGTCAATTGAGTCAGTGTTAATGTTGCAATTTATTTGGAGTCATTGTTCATGGCTAAGTCTTGTCATAGAGGCATTAATTGACCAGCACACTCACTACCGTATATTCACAAAAAATCAAATAGACCAACAAGAGGTCGAATAACACATTCCTACCGATCAACAGAATATTAGGTAAGTACAAATTAAACAACTTACTTCAAAATGGTAACCCTTTCGAACAATGACCTCATCATCTTTGTGGTCTAGTGTAGGACTGAAGTTGGCTCCTGTTGAGTTGATAACACAATGATAAGTCTATAATGTTTGATTTAACGAATGTTCGACGTGACATGTTATTGTGTTGCTACAGAGATTTCCTGTAATAAAAATCATCAAAGCATTATCTAACGGTCATCTAGATGTAGGCCGCATCCCACCCCGGGGTAAACTTTGTTTTGAGTATAGCCCTGATGGGCCAATCGGGTGATAAAAAACCTCGGTAAATATTCGTGGCCTTTTTAACCAAAAGATATTTAAAATATTTTACACATCAACGTAATGACAATTTAATGTGTGGCTAAAATGATATAGACAAAAAACTCTTTTCTAAAATACACGTTTTAAAACAATTGAATAAAACAAATACATGTATTAAGCAACGCTATTTTCCAAGTATAGTCGCCACGTTTTCAATTTCCTGCACGAGACAAGTGGTTCTAGTAATAATACTCTTTGTTATAAAACACTTAAAATATAGCCTTACCAGCATGATCATATTCTAAGGTTAAAGTTTCAATTGGTTGTTTTCCCGCATGTTGAAAAGCAGAAGACACATGTTTTGCACAACGCTAATCGTGGGAAAGTACAGTGAGATATAATTAATAACTGTAATTTCGGTGGATGTTTAGAAGAGCAGTGTTGGAGAATACTTGTGGAGTAACTGACAAAGTGACCAATGCCCAATTCCTGGAACAAATAAACATTTTATCAATTGCAAACTAGTATTCTTGTTTAAAGCCCTATCATTCGAACAACCCTAAATTGGGATAGTCAACAAACAGGCTTTTTAAAGTTAAAACTATTTTTGTAAATTATTTACACTCTTGTTTATCAACACAAAATGACAAAGTGTTAACCATTTCATGTAGTTAAAAGCCTGTTGAAGCCTGGTGGTTCTTCCTTATCATGCAATATTGTAAATCGTTGTAATATCATCCTATATTGACTCTAATTGGCCACCGTACTATTTCAACTATTATTACTTATATGTAAAATAAACAAAAACTGTTGTTTTATACTGTTCATTGTTACGCATGTTTATCTTTAATTATGTTTGTACTGAGTGAAATAATCATTACGTATTGCTTTTTGGGGGTTAAATGCCGAAGCAACACGTTGTTTTGTCACATTACGGCAATCAGTCAACCTATCTACTCCGTTCCTGAGAGTCTAAATCTCTGGATTAAGCTACTAACCAGTTACTAAGGATATACTTCCGTCTATGACTTCATATTTAGAATCAGTGGTAGGAGGGAGAATGGCCTTGGAAATCATTTATATATACCAAATTCCACGAAAGTAACTCCCGCCCGGAAAACGAAACACACGACCTCTCGATTAGTAGACTTGCTTGCTACCAACTGAACTAGCCGGGCGGGTTACATGTAGTGAAGTTCTATGATAATACAAAAATGAAAAGATAAAGGTTCAAACTGACCTTATTCCTGAGTAATATAGTGCCATTAACGTTTCCTTAAGACTTACATCTTTTACAACAATTCAAAACTATTTTTAGAAACATGTAATCTCGAGTACTATAAAGTTAAAGAAAGTAAATACTAGGACATTCTTAACTGAAGTAAACTTGTTGTTTAAAGCTACTGGTTCACAGATTTTAACTTAAATATATTAGCTTTTCTAAATCTCTCAGAATTGTATAGAACATGTTTTAGACAGTTTTGAAGTAGTGTTCTAATGATGATAATTATTGTGTGAACTTATAATTGTACAACATGAAGATAAACATTTTCAATATACCGAGCTCATTGATATCGAAATGGATGATTTCATTGTAGTATTGTGACTTTTATTTTATGTTTATCACAATATATTAATCAGTTTTTCATAAAAAGTGGTCACTAACTGGTAATTTTAAAATATAAAAATAAATTAACAAAATCTATGAACAAGTAGCTTTAACAATCCAGAGTACATTGTTACAGTTTTGTAGTAAGTGTTCTACATTGTAATACGATCAGCTTTCAACTGGAAGAAAATTAATAGTTTCGGCGTCTGAATGTGAAAACACTTGATATATCAACTTAATGTATGTTTAGTACTCTATGTTCTTAATTAAATGAGTTTTGAGAGGAAAAAAATACTCTGCGTATTGTTTTATGTTTTATGAAAATCAAAGCGCTGAAATCACTGAACGAATGATAGTTTGAAAGGCATGGGAATTTTTATTTATTTTATGTGAATTATGTTTTTACTTTTTCATTTTAAGTTATTTTAACGTCGTAGACAACACATATTTAGGTCATATATACGATGGCCAGCTCTTCCTACTATAGGTTTCCTGGACACTTTTCTATCGCCAGCACTAACTTACCCTACCACGAGGCCGAAACTCATGTATAGGGTATTGGCTACCGCGACCGGGTTCAAACCCACGATCTCCAGATTCGAAGTCAGACATGCTTACCACTACGCCACGCCATTAGAACAATAAGTAATAACAACAAGGGTTTATATTTCTTCGAATTTATCACAGCACCATTTAGTTAATATCGATACAACCAATCAGATAGCATGTTTTTAATAACATGTATTACTAGCTGGAGACTTCCGGCAGGAATAAATATTGTCCTGTGATATGGCGATTTAGACTTACTGTTATGCAAAACATGGGGTTAAAATGCTCTTATTCATTTTTAAGAAATCATGCTACTTAAAATCCAAAATTCTGTATTCTCCAAATAAATTTCACTTAGATTATGTATGTTGATATATAACTGAATAAAATGATAATTTTGATAAACCCAAGTAATGATTATTAAACACGACAATATGAATGTTCACATCAACGCGTAATCGAACAAATTGCAAATCTTACCACATAGTCAAAATAATGTTATCATTTATCCTCATTTTTGTTATGTTTAAACGATTGTCAAATTTGACAAAACAATTATGTTTACATACTTCTTACTGGTAATATTTAGAACTCCAAGGTATATGAACCATCTGTAGTATTTTTATTGGACATTGAACATCCATGTTCATAGTTTGGTATACAGGTACATTACAGGGACGGTTGCAGCGGGGGGCGGAGGCGGAGGGTTGGATGTTAGCATTGCCAAAATGTCTTAGTTTTCTAAGTACCAAACTATTGGTTTAATAGTATTTGCAATCTCTGACTTACAGGTCGTTTTTGTAACCTGTTAGTATATAAACATAGCGAGTTTAATTATAAACCAAAATGTTTTGGTAAAATATTTTATCAGTTTGATACAATGATAATAATAATAATAAAACATATGCGTTACCTATATAAATGTTAAATGTCAAAGGGTTCTGTTTTAGTCGTTAAAATTGGTTTTTATTACGACTTGTACTTGTGATCACAAGTGTAAACAATTCAATGAGAAACTTATGCTAACTATTTGACTTTTACTACTTAGTTTCATCATAAATTGATTGTAAATGTCGACTTGATGCACAAGTAAAGGGCCACAGACTTACAATACATCTTCAACTATAAATAAAACAATATTGACCATCGTGATATAAGTGTAAAATTCATTCTTTTTATTATGACAATTATTCTGCATTCAGTATGTTCTATGATTCTTAAAATCATTCATCGTGAAATTTTAATGATAGTTTGCCTTAAATATTCAAATAGTCACATGATCTTTAAATTTATCCATAAACGCTTGCGTTTACATAGTTTGAAGTGTTCAAAGTCATAGGACTTCAAACTGAAATGTAAATAACACATGAAATACAAGATATATTATTTAGAGCCATATTGCTTTTCTACTTTTTAAATGAACGATAAAAATTCAAAATGTAAAAGTCCAGAGCAGCTGTTAATTAAAATAAACCCGAAACTTCTCTTTATATCCCAAGTGATCATTTTTTGCAGCTTGAACCACAGGTAGCTTTCAATCTAAGTAAATGTATGTAAGATATATCTACAAGTTCGTTTTGTTACTAACGCTTAACTAACAAGAAAGTGGGTGGCTAAGTTACCTCGCTGTTTTACCGTCGTAATATTATCTTTCACATGCGAAGCACCTAACTTTAATGATCACATATTCTCGTCGAAAACACCCAGGGCAATGTAAAATGAAATTATATGTTATATATGTGACTAGATATTGTTCAGCGATACCATAGTCCAAATTTATGTATTAAAAAGGGGGTCATTAATCATTGCATAAACTATCGTAAATTAGTTTACTTAATTTGCTTACTAGTTGAAGCATTTTGTTTCGGTGGGTGACGCAAAGGTAATTTCAAAACTGGGTCTTAATATATTCCAGCTTATTAGAAGGGAATGTCCAATGTGTTGCGAATATAGATTAATAGTAAGTTATTAATATAATAAAATCAATAATAAACGTTCACATTTATCAAATGTGCCAATAACAAAGTATCATAAACCGTGGGTAATAACTAGTGTGCTTATCAATCTGTAAGAGTCGTAAATTCCCAGTATGAATTCTTACTTTCCTTGCGTTGATATCTTAAGTGTTTTATTGTTCGTAGTCGTGTAAGTTTAGAATATGCTTCAACTATGCATGTGTTACGCTTTGTCGAGTTTTCGTTACTAATAACGTATCATTACATAAAGATAAGGCTCATGTATATTCATTTATATTTATTGATATAGGTCGAGTTGACAAAGAATATACGTATGAGTACAATTTTAACGATTGCTTGATAGATACATTTACCGAACAGAATCCAAATTTGTTTAAGTAAAACTAAAACATAATTTGCAGTTAGAGTACGTTTTAACTACGATACATTTTAAATACCACTTCGAATGATGAATCGGGCACATTTCACGAGAAAATGAGATATTGAAAGATGGTTTGATCATGAATATTGTCTATTTTTTTCTCAATTGTCAAAGTTTGAATAATGTCACGGTGATTGATTACACATTATCACGATACCATGGGTGTAAAATAAAGAGCACAAAGTCACCGTGAAATTATTCATGTTTTGACAGTTGAGAAAAAACGAACTATATTTTCCTCGCATAATACATACATGTACATCTAATACATGTAAACACAATGACAATCCCAAGTAGTTTCAGCGCTTTGATTTTTTACTAACAACGAGACGTATATCTAATATCAACTATTCTGTTCATTATCAATGTTAACCTAATATAATTATAGGCACGGCCTATTGATGGAAAAGACAATGTTTCTTGCATGCATTTTATTTATTTATGTTGTTGTTCTGCTTAATGATGGTAACATTGGTGACTTAACACAATCAGAAAGTCTCTGTCAGTTTAATACACCCTTGTTTATCTTAATTGTCTCTTCTACTTGAAGACAAAAAAATTCAAATCCTTTCTCATATGCAAGCTGTGCATACTTGATTGTCTCTTGTGCTTCAACTGGAAGGCTGGAAACTTCTCCATATACATATTTATGGAGGACACTTGACATTATTGTAAAATTTTCATGTAAGGGCTTAACCATCTTGGTTGGATTCAAACCAGTACCCGTCAGGACACAAGATTAACTAACTAGGCACTCTACCGTTGCACTCTTCTGCACAACCAACCCGGCTTAGGCCTGTCCTAAATATAAGACGCTACATATACTTTATATCATGTGGAACAGAAAAAATGTCCAAATGATAAAAAAGTTACACATGTATGGTCTTATTTTTAGGACTATGGTTAGGCCAGAATTCTAAACAGAAAAAATTCTTATAACTGAAGTGGAAAGAGAAGTAACTACATGTATGTTGTATACTTTGATTTATTTTTATTGCTCATATCTACATGTACATTTAAATGAATTTAAATGAAAAATGTTATTTTCACTGTAGGCCAATAACTGCCACACAAATTGCCATAGTTTACAGCTTCTTGAGCATCACCTGAAATATACAACACCATTGCTTGAAAAAAATGATATTAAAATACAAAATACTTTTAGTTAGGAAAGCAAACGCAATACTTGCAACTGCTTGTATGCATGATTTATAAATTCAGCATCTGGGTGAAGATTTTTTTATCTACGTCATAATTTTTGAAGTGTGAATTTAATGAAAGTTTTATAAATCATTTATATAACTATTTAGTTCTTAAGTAGTTTAAATGGATCTTATCCAATACTGTATATAATCAGGGGCAGATCCAGGATTTTTTTAGGGGGCTCCAAACTTTTCAAGTGGGGATCCGAAACCTCGAAACACTACCACATTATACACATTTTGCAGAAAAAGATGCAACGTAGATGATACTGACAATAAAAACTATATAACCATTTAATCAATGTTATGCTCCGAGAAAAATTGCTTCATACTACTTAAAAATGACTTACAGGCAAGAAGTATACTGACGGGCATGTAGATTTTCCAAATTCTAGGGGGGGGGGGGGCGCTTGATGCGCCCATGATAGTAATTGGAATGATTATTCAAATCTGAATGAAAACTTTTAAAAATTTACAGGAGCATACAGAGTATTTTATTTGGTGCATCATAATGTGTTTACACTTCAAAATAAGTTTATATGTATCTATAAGCAAGTAATAAAACAATAACAATGAAATAATTAAATCATCAAAAAAACAAAATCAACATACTCAGTATCTTTATCTCTTTATGGTTTAATGTCATTTTCATATCATCAAGTTTTTCCTCCATACAAATGTTCTTCATACCCCATCACAAATAACCTTCAAATAAAAAAAATAAGACAACTACTTTAAAAACTTATTGAACAAAAACATATACATATAATAACAACTTTCGTGCAGCATACTTATGATAATACAGATTTACAAAGGACATTCTTGATGCAAAAGGTCATTTCAGGATTCGTCCCCAAGTACGAATCGGTGAGTGTACGAATGTCATAAATAAATTTTAGTTCGTTCTCAATTATTACGAAACACGTCTTTTGCTACAAATTTGAGACTACAACATTTTTGCAACTTGTTTTTAATTCATAAATACTAATAATTTAACAATAAATCTGTGTTTTACGAAAATAATAAAGAATAAGAAAGGAAAAATGTCAACAGACGATGCGTTATGACGATGACTTAAGACTAGGATATTTATTACTTTGAAAATCGCATTTACGGTGAATAACTGCAGTGAATATACAACACAAAATGAAAGAAATCTTACCTTGAACGGGAATTGTAAGATTTAATCCAGCATTACAGATAATTTCTGTATTGAACTGAGTTGTCAACATCATGGCTCTCTGTGGTCTAAATGATGCAACATTTCACGTGGGATTACGTCATTCTAAGCTGAGTCATCTATCGGAAAAGTAGTATCGGTTACTTCCCTTACGTAAATTTAACCGTTGCTATTCTGATTTTAGGCCCCTTACAATATGAAATCAACAAAGTAAGTCTTTAACCGTCACTCCAAATCCTAACGAGATAACCACAGCTGTGACTAACAAGGCCTATTTACACCACGTGATTGTCGGTGCGCGCTAGAAATAGTCCCTCCTCTTTTGGTCTTGTTTTTTTTAGAACTGTTGATTACTTTCACACTGCTTAGGTGCGATATTTATTGATAAATTTAGAACTCTCTGGAATAAAAAGCGATAGGATATCTTCTGTTCTGATTTCGTAAACAATGTGTTGACTATGCAAAATACATAGAAGCTTCGAACGTGACCCACATTTAGAGAAAACGTCCCCTACATTGTTATTTTGATTTTACGCCTGTATCTGCAGTTATCGTAGAAAATAAAGCATTATACATGATTTATTAATAGAATTAAAGACGTAAAGCATTAATTTAGTGATGTAATTATTTGGTAGTAGAGACTATAATTGCTTAGGTTGTAGATGCTATAATGTCCCATAATCCAATACCGGAAGCAGAAGCGTTCCGAACGTGCGAATTTAGTCCAAAAAAACGGCAGTATGTTATTGTTCCTGCATATGAGTTGTGTGGAGCAAAGGAAAGTAATAAATAAACCGGAAGTGATAGACACAAAATTTAGTTTGGATAGTATATTGAAATTAATCCGCCAAAATCTCTCGCAATACCTTGAGTGGAAAAGACTTTCGTCTTTTCCATATAATTAAATTAGCACATTTGTTTGTTAGATGTTTTATATTTAGTTCATGTATTATGTCGCAAGTTATAAGAGTGAAATACATATTATACATTTTATACAGTATTTGTTAGGTTATCAGCTAATAATGATAAAGTAATTACCTTCCATCAATTTGAGTTCAGTTTCTTTTTTCTTTCTTCATGTGTTTACTCTGTCGCGAGTCTGCCACACTTTTGCTTCCATACTTTCAAAACTTATATCCATTTGAATTACTTTCCTAAGAAGGAGTGCTTCGTTAACTAATCATTCTGATTTTACCGATTCAATTACATCATTACATTTACCAACTTTTTACAACAAACATTCCAATATCAACAGTCTAGTAGTCTCCTATAATAATTCAACTTCATTAACAAGGTATACTAAAACATTTACTGCTAACTTATATCTGTTAAATTGTAACTGTTACGGTATTTGCAGGAATAATTTTAAAATTAATTTGATTTACATCCAACGAGACTGGGAAATTCACTTGTGCATTTCTCAACGGACAAATTTGTTTTACAAAACAATATTAGCCACCCTTCTTTAGAAAGTGTTTCCTACTCTACTGGTCATTAGTGATTCTGTTTTACGATTGTGGTTTTACATGTGAGTGTTCTAATAAAATTACTATCACACACTTGTCGAAATATGAATAGTTCAATCCTTTTTTCCTTAACAGACATTTCTTTTTGTATTCTCGCGCAATGAATATATCAATAGTCTCAGTTTAAAACAATAGATAGAGAAATTTGTTGCTACGAGAAAAAAAGGAAAACATTAAAGGATTCAAAATAGACGCCGATTTTTACGACGTTCATGAAACAAGTCTCTAAAAATTTGATACAAATAATAGCATATTTACACATGCAACTGTAAATATCTCTAGTTTAAGTTAAACTCACAAGATTGCTAAAGTTAGATAACTCTTGTCGATTTTGTTATTATTTATTAACTAGAGTTGTTTCCCTTAGATCATCAAAATCTGACCAGTTCATATAACAAAATGGTGATGTTGCATGAATTACCCAGAGTTTTACAATGACAATCGTTTATAATAATAATTAAGCTAGTCTGGTCATGGTTTGTTTGAGGGGTTGATTAAAAAGTTCTTATTTCATTACTCTAAGACTGATTGTAGATGGCTGTGAGCGCTGTTGCTCCTATCGAACATACTTCAGCATTGTACGTATTGTAATGTCATTCACCCAGAAGTTGTATTGCCTAAACAATCGGGGGATCATATAAGTGCTCGATTCTGGGACCACAATGGAAATAAGAGTTCGCTCTTTTTTGTGAAATCCCGGAATATTTGTGGCTTGACATGGCAATATTAAATATATAGACATATTTCCTTTAATATTTTAGTTGCCTTATTTTACCTTTCTTAATAACACAAAATTGATCATGTCAATTATTTATTGTTAATGTGCTATTTATATTTGCTATGTTAAAATGTATACTATGTGCAATGCTCTTTTATTCTGCATAAACTATATATATATATAACAAGAACGCCTTTCTCCTGATCTATAAAACACACTTAAATATGTATATATATCTTGTTTAGGGTCATGTCGCCTGTACTAAAATAATAATAAATTAATTCTAAAATAAATTCACGGACCAATTGAATAGTATCAGAGAAAACTTTTTTAAATATTAAACCAATAAATCATTAACTGACACTTACCATTATTTCTTCTCTACTTGTATAAGTAACACACAAATCAATTCTATATTTCGAGGTTTAAATGCAAGGGAAGTAACTATAAACGAGATAAAAAATAAAACATGACTGGATTACCTTACCTGAAATGTTGATATCAACATTAATTGAATTGTGTGTTCAGTTGAAGCAACATAGTTATATTACTTGCTACTAGCTTTATGGTCAGTGAAGATAATTTTTGACTAGAGCTTTTTTGTTCCAACATGTTAGTCAATACGTACCTTCCAATTGGTGTAAGTCTGACAATGTGTTTTAATGGTAAAGGGCAGGATCTCGAATGCGGGGTCCTAAATTGTTAAGAGATTAACACATCAGCGAAAATTATTATTATTCTATTAAATATCAACGATCTTCTATTTAAGGAGACGTCGTCGTATTCTTGTAGAAAAGTTAGAAAATATTTGATAAAGATGTGAACTGGCTGTTAGATATTTTGTTTACAATTGACAATCTTATTGATATGTTAAACTAAGATCAAAGAACAAGAATTGTGTGAGAAGTACGTTGAAACACATGGGGTAAAATGCATCATGCCTGAGTATTTTAAAGCTAGATATTGTAAGTTAAATAGTATCATTCTCAAAGGAAACGCAGCTCAGTGCTAAGCAAATAGTCTGTGGTATTGAGCGAGGAAACCAGGAGAAACAGACCCAGTTTATTTTTGCTTCCTGAGAAGTTATGTTCATCGAATATGTCGATATTACTCGTTACTGGTCTCATTCATTGCTCCTGAAATCATTGGATTTTGCTAGATTTACCACTGCAAGCAAGTGTTAGCTGGAGAGAAAACCATTTTAAACACACGTTTAAAATAAAATATTGTCATGACATTGCAGAGTGTATGTTTCATAATTTTTGGTGTAAATTGTCTTATAAATTGTGTTGTCAAATGCACTGGCACTAGAGTCCTCTCACATATATAATATTTTATCAACAAACACATTTAAGAATCGGTCCCGTAAACATTACCATGTACGAGTTATAACTATATTTTTATCATACTATAAATGTATATGATATTGTGTACATGTGTGTATGCACAGGGATCTATATTTAGAGACGCACGTATTATTTAATGATCATAAGATATGGATTATGTTGTCAGTAGTCAAATGGTTTAAAATCAAACGTTCACACCTATGGCGTTAATAATAAAATCCCGGACTATTGGTGTTGTGTAGTTATCCAATGTTACACCTGCAGTATTTAAATTGTGCATCAATACTTTCCTCATTGTATCATTCATACAAAATCACTTAATATTACTGAACACAGGTAGATCTAGAAACATTTCAGTCCTCGTCAGATTGTCTTTACATTTGTTAATCAGGGTACTCTCAAAGCACTAAAAATAAGTATTGAGTTACATCCGAGACCTAGTAAACAATGTTAGAATATATTGTCTCTAAATCTACATGTGATAAGGAATATTTTAGTGTTTCTGCTTACTTGTAAAATGAGTATATTTAGAGGATCATATACGACAGAGGCGGGCAAGATGGTATTTATCTTTCCACTTGTATCAGTAATGACTCCGAAACTTTCAGCTCAAAAAGATTTCTAATCCGAGACGAGTATCAGTTTCTTCACCAAACGGCGTTGTATATTAACGTCTCAATATACTTGATCATCAACGAAACAGACATTGTATTATATATAAATGCTTTTTGAAATAGTCTTCATGTAAATAAAAGTATGCTTTTACAACGTGTGACTTAACACGTTTATGACATCATAGAATTTCATGACGAAAGTTTAGGTAATTTTCATTTTTGCTTGCAAATTTTATTAGTTATAAGATTATCAAATATATCAACTATCTTAGACTAAACTGAAATCAACAAATATGTCACGTGACTATGATATCAGAGTGCAAAATGTTCAAAATATGTTACAATATAATGTAACAAGTTTAGTATTCAATATAATGATAAAATGTCTGTCACATTGTGTAAACTAATTCCTGGTCAATCTCTGACCTTATCCTTAACTTATTCAAATTAATAATATTCATTCATTCTAAGGGTATTCTTAGACAGTTGATATCTTCTCTCTATCCGCCTGTGCTGAAATTACTATGGATGTCAAATACTCTGATCAACAGTAGATATACGTTCTCAATTTCATGGAAATTTTGACAAGTATTTCGTTTTCATTAGCAAATAATGAAGCAAAGAAATTCCCTATCGATGTTACAAACCAAAGGCGTTCGACACAGTTCCTAACCAATGACACTATATAAACATTGTTTTGGTGTGGTTTAAGTCTGTAACAATATATACCCAAAAAGATTCAAACAGTATCTTTAGTTATGGACAGTGTTGTGCGACTTTATGACTTACTATTATAACTATAATAAACTATTTGTTTAATACACGTTCAACTTCTTGGTGAGCTTCAATATATATTATGTTTTATGTAGGATCCTGGAGCACGTATAACCAAGCCTCTTGAGACTGATTTAGTCGTAAATCCGTTTATATTGTATTGTATAATAATCGTAAGATGGTTGATAACATTCGCCCCCGTTGAACAAATTAACAAATAAAAGAAGATTGTTTTTTTATTATATTGTTTTATTTATAATAGAATATGAACAATGATCAACCATAATACAGAATATAGAATAAGTAAAGCACAAACAATATATAATGTCAGTTTTAAATATACGAGTTTATAGATGTTTGTAGATCTTTGCCTTACGACAAAATTTAAAGAGCATAAATCTATAACTGATTAGTTATAACACACATACTTTCATATATATATTTTATACTATTCTGTCTTTTACTGATTCGAAAACATACTGTTTATGCATTTAGTGGTGTCCCTGTTAATGTATGTCTATAAGGGTCACTTTATATGTACAATAACTTTTAATTAAAGAGAATGAAACTATTTATGGCAGAATTGCATGCGCAGCAGATAAAATATTTGAAATAAAAGGGTAAAAACAATCGCTCCTTTATCTAACGTATGAAGATTGAACTGTTAATAAATGAGGTCATTTTACAACGTGATATTTGACACAGATGATGATTTTGCGTGATGTCAACATAATTGTATGTCACCATCGTAAATAATTATAACACATATAAACACACGTTATTATCCATGAAGTAGAACTCCTGAAAATGTGGATTGTCTATAAGTATTATCAGTAAGCTGACTAGTACTGGAAGAACCAGAAGCACATTTCACCCAAACTCTTTGAGCTTTCTCCAACTTTGTAAAGGTAACAACAGAAGCACAGTCAGAAGTTGCACTGTTATACTTGGTACTTTTAGCTATTATAGTGTTGTCAACAACTATGTAATAATAGAAATATTGACTACTAGCTGCACATGCATGCATTGAAAACATGTAAAGTCCTCCAACAGGAGCGGTGAATAATCCCAAAACAGTATCATATCCATTGCCTTCATTTAGATAGGTGTTTTGAATTGTCAGTATTTGATTGGTGTCCAAACTGTAGTCAGTCAAGCCATACGCATTGAAGGCCACCATTGGAAGACTAACTCTTTCTGAAATATTATAAACAATATACAATGCCGAAAGTATAATAATATAATTTTGAGTTTGAAATATTTTAAACTCGTTATATCGATTCCAGACTATATTTTTCAAGCCTCATGAAATCGGCTATAATTACACATTACCTCTGTGCCACATAAGTATTTACAGTGTAATAAAAAAAATTAAACGTGTATAACAACTGTTACAAATATAGAATTGTGATGTATATATTTCGATAATTCGCGATTTGTTGACGACACCAAAAACAGAGAGTAAACTCAGAGAATAATACAATAATTGGTCTTGCTGATATTGGTGGAATATACATATACATGTAAAAAATAAATATTTAATGATTATACAAGAAGAGTTTGCGCCAACAAGTACTTGTGTTACATTGTTTAATGTTCATTTTTACGTCTAATATTGCAAGCTTTATAGTCCGCATATTGTTATGGAGTTCGATGAAACGAATTCGGTCATGCACCACACAGAAAAGGAGTTTTGATATATATGAAAATGTTGATTAAATCTACTGATGTTTTATTCTTTAAACACTAGAATTTAAATATAAGTAGTTCATAAAGTAAGATAAAAAATAACATTAAATCCACATGTGTTTCATGACGCAACAATTGGCCTAAGCAGCTAGTTTATGTACAGTGAGGCGTCCTGCCAAATTACCGAGTACTCGTGAATTAATAATGAAATACGTGTAAACTAAAGGAAATAAAAAAGACACAAGTGTGCGTACACTTAGTTAATATAAGTAACGCATGCACATCGGGGGGCAATAAATAACTTTACATAAAATACAGAATAAAGTGTTCTCCGTGACACCTTTAACGTGATTTTTTATGTATTATTTTCAAGTTTTCAGCTAATAATAAAACATAAACTTACCTTCCACCAATTTGAGTTCAGCTGTTTTATTTTCTATCTCCATAGTCAAGTTGTGGAGTGTATTCTTCATTTGGTTTTGTGTCTGTGACATTTCGCGTTTCATTTGTTCCATACTTAATTCCATTTGTATCATTTTCCTCAAAAGTTGCTCCTCGTAAGCAAATCGTTCTGATTTTAACGGTTCAGCATTTAATCTACTAAACAACAAACATATCAAAGTCATAAATTTCGCTAATTTAAAAGACATTGTTTAAATCTCTAAATAGACTAATTCCTTAGTATAAGTTAAAAAAGCACTTAAAGTTGCCTCACGATGTATGGGAATTGTTGCGCGTTACTAACTATTTATACTTACTAAACACATACTTGTGTTCTAGCTCACCTTTTCATCTGTTGCAGATTTGAAGTGTAGCTCAAACACAACAATTATATTATGATATTCTTAACAATCCCACTACTTAGAAACCCTTAGAAGGACACTGTACAGTACATTTAGTTTTTTTCGATCAATTAGTTTCATGTTGAATTGATGTAATTTAATATAAATCCGGTACGAACTGTCAAAGAAAAGAAACGCGTATGTATGTCAAAAAATCTAAACAATCATTATTTACCTAATTTAACAAAATCGTCCAAAATGATAACGGTAAAACATTTTAAGAGTGTATGTTATTTGTGAAACAATTATCTCATAATTCAATTATACAAAATATTTGTTGAAGTCATCTTCCATTGTTTTTATATAAAATAAATTAAGGTTTGTATGACAATTCTGACCATACCCAGTAACTGAAATAATACTGTACCTATACTCGTGCAATCAAACATTGTGTATATAATAATTGGCAGCCATTTTTTTCTTTCTTCAACAACAGAAAGTAACTATATACAACTCTATGTATTGAAAAATTGTTAAACTTCATCAACAAGCAAAAGAAACATACTTTTAATTGTATAGTTTAATTGTAACTGTTTTGGTATCAACACATATTCAATTAGTTCACTAACAAGAGACAGTAGAGCTCTTTTGTAATTAGTATACCATGTATGGGCACAATTTATTTCTCCATGCATTACTTAACAATCATATAAAAGTTAATAATGATATTGAAAATAATAAGAACTAAATAATTGTTAAACTTCATCAACAAGTAATAACAACATTGTTACTGCTTATTTGTACGATTTAAATGGTTACTGTTATGGTACTAGCAGTATTACAAAATCAACATCAATAATTAATTAACAAGAAACAGTAGAGCTTTATTGTTTACAATATATCTTGTAACTTCATTTAATCTTCCTGATTGCTTTGATTGGGTTTCATGCGTATTGTGTTATTCCAATCAAATATTTCATGCTCGTACTTGAAGATGCACACTTATAATGTATCACAACATCTTGGGAAGATTCTTTGTTAATTCTAAGTGATTCTTATGACAAAAGTACTTCAAGATGCATTTTGTATAAATCTTTAAGTGATACAATGACAACTAGACAAAACAATAGGCAAACAAATAGTACATAAATTGTATAATTCATAATGTTAGTAGTGTCTTGACCTTGACTCTCAAAAGTTCTACGACTTATCACATTAGGGAAAATTGCATTTATTGCAAAAACTTCCGCTTTTCATTGATGTAAAATTATAACAATATATTTATGGATTCAACTATAACATTAAATTTTTAAAGTCAGTTTAAAGAAATGCCTTTTGAGCATCAAACATATTTTATGTAGATCTAAATAGAAACACACATTATCACAAATATTATCATTTCAAGTAGTATGCAATGACGTAATAAAAATACATATTTATCTATCAAGTCATTTACTTCAATCAGCAAATGTACGATCATACATTTACTAGAAACTGACAATTGTGTTACTTGGTAAAGTTGTATGGTGATATAAATGTGCTGTGTCGATGTGTTGGCTGTATATATGTCGTGTAACAAATTCCCAGACTAAACTTTGACTTTGATGAAATATCATTATAAAGTATTCTTTAATTATCAAAACTGATTATTGCTTATCTACGTTAATGTTAACCACGTTGCTATAGGTTACTAAATCTCTAGCAATTATATATCAATGTTTTTAATGAAAAAAGATCAATATTTATTCATAGATTTAGAAAAAAAATAAGTTCTTTATCATGAACTGTTTACTATACTACAACAAAGATTTAACATCACAATTCGTAATCAAAGTGAAAAACACCATGAATATTTGCGAACATTAAAATTGCTAAAGATTGAAGTTTTTACAATTATAGACAAAAAATGTTGCTTAATTTAAGTTGTATAGTTTATCATACATGTACCGCTGTTATCACTGTAGTTCATATATACATATTTATTCTGACTCCGAACTGTGTAACAGTTAAACATTTACATATTCTACATATAAGTGCTTGTATAACAGTATGTAATGTATTATAATTAATAATTGAGTACTGTTAATACCAACGATTAGTATAAAGTATAATTAATAATTAAATACTGTTCATACTAACGATCAGTATATACAGTATATTTTTAGACATCCTTAATATTGACGAGGAAGAAGTTTAAACCACTTACGTCTTTATAATTTAATTGTATGAGATGTACATTCTGAAACCGCAGTACACATTAAATCATAATTGTAAATAGCAAATATTATACAACAAAAACATAATTTAAATTACGCCAGTTATCAATGCTGCTATCAAACTTCAAACGCGGACAAATCGAATGAAATCTTTATTTGCGCCAAAGTCCATAATTTAAGCACACAGTTAAATCTATATCGAAATGCATCAATACTAAATTGCGAAATATTTTTCGGAATCTACAGTAACAAATAATAAAAAGGCAAAATTCAGTAAATGGCGGATGGTATTTAACTCGCAAAAACAGTTTTCTGTTTTGTGATTTTCTATACTAAGGGAAGTTACTGTGACTGAGATGAAAAATAAACCAATCCTGGATTACTTCACCTGAAATGTTAATATCAACGTTTCAAATAAAGACACCGTGTTCTACCGCTTGCTACTGGGGCTGTGTTCAATGAAGCAGTTACTTAAAGACACAACTTATCATAAATTTTGACACATGTATTGCATGCTTTTTCGTGGCTAGATATAACGGTAGAATTTCAGTGAATCACGTAGAATGGATATAATAATTAAGGCCCTGCAATGAGTGCATGAACCTACCGGTAGTTCAAATGGAACGTTTATATAAATGGATCTTTGTATCGAACGGCAAAAAACTTATATGTCCCTAATTGACAACATTTTTTGCTGTTTTAGTTTAAGTTATTACCTCGATACAACTGAAATGATCAAAGCCTGCCGACACAAACGGTGGGACATTGGGTACCGACACCCGAGTGACAGTAATAAGCTCTCATTCTCTTTGAAAAGCCACATGTGACCCATATATGGACGACAAAGAGGATTTGGCACCCTTAGGCCCTTGGTGACAATACTTCTGTGATTTTTTTGTAGAATTCCATTGACAAATTTAGATGGAATTGTGAATAGAAAAATATTTACCTATGTATAACATATGTCTAACGTTGACCAGCTACGAAGAAAACTGACGTCTGCAAAATTAAATGGTGCCTGCTAAATTAATCCTTTATCCATTGTTTTAAAAAATGTGTGGAAATATTGTCTTGATGACAAACAAACAGTTTGGATCCAGGCGGCGCAAAACAATTTACTTACTCAATTTTGTCCGAGATATTCATAGATACAGTATTAGTAACATAACAATAACTATGCATGGGCCTCAATTTATTTCACTTGCTAGCAAACACGAAAAAGTCATGAAACATGTAATACTTAAAATTTTCACCTCTGTTATGATGTAACCACTATACTACAATTTTCTTTTGATGTCCAAGATTTAGAAGTTGTGTCTTTAAACTATGTTGTTTCTACCTGTTGATCAGTGCAAACCTTCCTGTTGATGTAATTGCCACAGTGGTGTAATTGTAGAGCGTTGAATTCAGAATAAAGATGTCCTACGTTTTTTTTCCAGCACCAAGAAAGTGTACTATTCAACGGAAATTAATATTTTCCTCCATGCAGGTGGAAGTTGTCGACGACTTGTAGTACAGTAAGGGGAATCTTGTTCCAAAGTGTCAATAACTGATTGTATGGTAATATAGCTACAGTTCATAATCTTATAGACACTTTTAACTGAGATCGAACAACGAAAATTGTAGGCGAAGTACGATAAAAATATGTGGGTAAAATGTGCCATAAGCGGATGCTTTTTTGCATAGATATTATCAATTACATTCTAGTTGGCAAAATAGCTCAGTGCATATAGGAGCAATTGATTAATCTGTAATATTGAGAAAGGAAGCCAGTAGGAACATTACCAATTGATATTGGACTATGTATGCAATTAAGCATATTTTCTTGTTTCTTGTATAATTATGTTCTATACGCCTCTTCTTTAAATTTGCCAATCAGAACATCGGCTAAGCTTAAACAATAACTGTTTACATCAAAATTTTAAGTTTGTTGTCTCTACATTTACATTTGATAACGAATATCAAGTGTGTCTAGGTAAGTGTGAAATGTGTAGTTTCTTTATTGTGTTATTTATGGCATCCGGCCCATACACAAAAACATATATACAATTTACAAATACATAAGTATTTAGAGGATAGTACACGGGAGGGACTGGCAAGATCGTAATGTCTTCCAACTTATATTAGTGATGCTCCAAATGGTTTAAGCTCAAATGCATTTTCCAAACCGGGACGATTATCGGTTCTTGCCCAACTGTTTCGTAATTTAACGTCTCAATATACTTGTCCATCAATGAAACATACACTGTATTCTATATAATTTATTTCCAAAATAGCTCTGAAATATATAGGTACAATTTTCTTACAATATATCACAGAACATAATAAGGGAAATTTAATAGACTTGTATTGTTGCTCGCACATTTTAAATATTATCAAGAAATGATTCAGGTTAAATTTTTCACCAGGTACGTCTGCTCCTTTTGGATACATTATATGCAGACCCAAGCTAGAACTTCATTCATAATTTAAAGGTCGAAAAGTAGACAATCTTGAAAATTCTTCTTTATTCTTCTGGCAGCGCTTCTACGGTAGTTGGTGCATTTCTCAACCTGGGGTAGCTGCATTTATTTTGATTATCATAATTAATCAAATGCTTATACCGGACAGAAAACAACAGATATGTCACATGACCATGATAATCGCTAAATGAGTTACTATACATGTATACCGTACCATGTTTGTTATTTGAAAAATACTGAAAAAATGTCTGTCACATTGTGTTAACTAGTCCCTGGTCAAACTCTAACCTGATCATTGACTGATGCAATGCGATTTGATTATAAGTTCCAACCTAAGAGTTGCATCCTCAAACAGTATCTTTACGGATATTGCTTAGGTATTATTGATTGTACATGTAGTTAGTATCCTTTCTTTTTCAGTCATTCTTGATATGACCATGTATTACCTCGGTCAACAGTTTATATACATTAGCTTTTTATTGTAAAGTTAAAGTGTGGTTTAAAGTCTGCTTTTATATATATGTTCAGCTGACTTTACAATATTTTACGATAACTCTTGATCATTGAAATTACCCTCAAGCAGGCGATCCGTCACAGTACCCATTTACACCTGGGTATAGTGGAACAATTGAAGGTTTAATATCTTGCTCAAGGAAATTAGCTGTGTCCCTAGTGGTAATTTAACACGGGACCCTTCGATCCAAAAGCGCGACCAGCCACTGCACCACTGCTTCTACTAATAAGCGACATAAGACAAAAGAATATTGTCTATATCAGGTAGTCCATGAACTCTGGTAAGGTAAAACCTAAACGCGTCTGGCACGTTTCTTGAATATACATACCACATATAACATACAATCGTATAGGCAGTGCATTTGTAATGTATTGTGTCGTACGATTTAAAACATATCCCAATTCTTGGGAAATAATTCAGACAAATTGTGTTTTATCTAGAATTATGATGTAACAAAAAAAACAAATAAAACATGAATGCAACAAAATAACAAATAAAACATGAATGTATTTTCGTTTATATTATGTTTATTATCTATAGTATTATTAATATCATTACAGCATAATATTGAATATGGCCGAAGCCATGCACAAATAACATACACGCCGGTTTTAAACATATGCCTTAATAGATAACAGTCTTTTAGACATCTTTAAAGGATATTCATCCATATTAGATGGATTATAAAATGTAGCATTCATTTTAATATTATCACATTCGATTGACCACCGAGTAAAGATATTTCATAAATAGTATGGCATGTATTTTAACAGACACATTTGATCGTTGCAAAAAAATTAAAACTCTAATAGAAAATTGATCTATGTCATGAATGATATAAATATCTTAAATATTTTCAATGTTTCCGTGAATGTGCATTTAATTGTTTTTGTATGCCTTCAAAATGACTATTAGCAGTATCAATATATTTATTTCATCAATTTACATTTCATCATTAATAAATGTATACTCTTGAAAACATAGTATTCTGTCTTTCATAAAAAATGATGTTTATTTAGATCACTGCATATATATCATTACTATTGTAATAGTAAACAATGAAGCGATTTATTGCAGATGTCTTGCAAATAAAAAATAGAAATAAAAACAGCTGAAAATTGAAATGAAAATTTCTTCAATATACATTTTGTAGACCCAGCTGTCAGTGATACATGACATCTTCGTAAAGATTTATGGTAAATATAGACAAGGAAAATTATCCATGAAGTAGAACTCCTGAAAATGTGGCTTGTCTATTACTATCTTCATACAGTTGCTGATCACTGGATGAAACAGCAGATTTCACCCAAACTCTTTGCTCTTTATCCAACTTTGTTAAGGTAACAACAGAAGCACAGTCGTATCCTCCACTGTCTTTCTTAGTACTTTTTGCTATAATATTGTTGTCAACAACTATGTAATAATGATATTGTTTATTATAGTAAGTACATACATGCACTGAAAACATATATAGTCCATTCACAGGAGTACTAAATAACCCCAGAACAGTATCATAGCCATTGCCTTCATTTAGATAGGTGTTTTGAAATATCACTATTTGGTTTTTGTCCAAACTGTAGTCAGTCAACCCATATGCATTGAAGGCTACCATCGGAAGACTAACTCTTTCTGAAATATAAGAAATACTTATGGTGTAGGTTCGGGTATAGTGCAAAAATATATACCTGATATTGAACGTCTTATTCTTCTTCATCGGCAGATCGAAATCAGATTATTTTTGTTTTTTCTGCAACGAGCACTATTATTTAAGTATTTAAGTGTTAGTATTTAGACGTATCAAAAATTACGCTTTACCTCTGCGCCAGTGGTAACAATGAATTATATAACATGTACAGACAATATAACTAACATAGAGTTATCATCGTGATTAATATATCGATAAAACTAATTTAGAAATCACATAATAGAATTATGTAAGTGTGCAGTGCAAACTTAGAACTTATTTTGCTAAACATATATGAATACAACACAAGCTCCTTATTACGAATTATAATTATTGCGTACATTAAACAGGATATATTTTCACGTAACTTTTCAAATGTACGCAAACACAACTGTTTCGTCGAATTCTTGCAAATAAGTAAAATTCTTTATCAAAAATACCCCCGTCAGCCTGTAAGTTGTATTGATTTATTTTAAATCATATTCACAATCTTTTTTTCGCATGACTTAGTTTACTACTTGTTTGAATTTTTAAGCAAAGGATTTTGAGTTATCTCTTCTAGCTTACGGAAAAATTGAATTTTCAAGTGGAAAGACAGACACAAAAATAGAGTTGACATCTTGTTATTTCAGTGTGCACTTATATATATAATTATATAACTGATGTCATTCAGTTTAATAATAAGTTGGGGAAAAAAATAATTTTTAGTTGTTGATCACGTGACTAAAGGCCCTTATTATATAAAAATAAACAATTTAAAGGAATGACCATTTACATTAGCCGAAACTATTGACAGACAGTTTTAGAATTGTAACAAATGCTTTCCAACAGATCTTTGAATGTACTTGCTCACATATTTTATAATTTTGAAATACCTTTTCTAAGTAATTAATGAAAAACTGACCTACGCATTTTGCGAAATATAAAAAACCCATTAAAATACTCTGAAATGATGTAATTTATTCCGTTAAAAGGGGATATGTTCAACTTTTATATCTTACTTTTAAGCAAAGGAAAATTATGAAACTTTGTATATTGTATAACTGAATTAATAATGATCATTGTTATGTTATGTTATGTTATGTTATGTTATGTTATGTTATGTTATGTTATGTTATGTTATGTTATGTTATGTTATGTTATGTTATGTTATGTTATGTTATGTTATGTTATGTTATGTTATGTTATGTTATGTTATGTTATGTTATGTTATGTTATGTTATGTTATGTTATGTTATGTTATGTTATGTTATGTTATGTTATGTTATGTTATGTTATGTTATGTTATGTTATGTTATGTTATGTTATGTTATGTTATGTTATGTTATGTTATGTTATGTTATGTTATGTTATGTTATGTTATGTTATGTTATGTTATGTTATGTTATGTTATGTTATGTTATGTTATGTTATGTTATGTTATGTTATGTTATGTTAATACTTAAAATAAACATATTCCACAGTTACATTCCAATATACACTAAAATTGTTATTGTTAGAACACTGCTTCTAAAATGTTTCTATGAAACTCTTAGTATTTTAGAAAAGTAGATATTAAAGTGGAAACATTCGAACAAGTAGCTTTAAAGTAATTTTAACATGGTAATAATACTTTGTATATTTGCATATTACTAATTAAATGCTATCATCTGCTATATTTGTACCTAATATAGTCAAAATTAGCTTAACATCACAAATTATTAAAATCAAAATATCAATATGAAATTCAAGGACTGGTTTGTATAAAAAATATCCGAATATTGCATTACGTAAAATACGATTTGCATACATTAAAATCGTCTGATCAAGCTATAATAAGTACAATAATATGCAATCGAGTTTTTATCGCAAATTCTTATATTGCTTGATGTATATCAACTCAGAATTAAACATATACTTACCTTCCACCAATTTGAGTTCAGCTGTTTTATTTTCTATCTCCAATGTCAAGTTATGAAGAGTACTTTTCACCTTGTCCTGTGTCTGTGACATTTCACGTTCCATTTGTTCCATCCGTATTTCCATTTTAATAACTTTTTTAAGAAGTTGTTCCTCGTACACAAATCGTTCTGATCTTAACGGTTCAATAAGAGCTTTTAACCTTCCAAATAACGACCACACCAATATAAAAACTTTCAGTAATATAAAAGACATTGTTTTAATCTATTTAACAGCCTCACTATTTCGTATAAGCTAAGACAGAGCACATAGACTGACAACCGTTATATTGAGAATGTTGCTCGCTCGTGTGTATTTATGTACACCCAACTCAGACTTGTATTCTAGCTTACCTGTTCACACGTTTCGGTTTTGAGTCATAACTGTTTTAAATTTAAACAATTTAGATTCAAATCGGCTTCGAGCATTGGAAAATAGTCCAATACCTTTATGTATAAATCAATTATATTCAACTACGAATGAACTTTTGGAGGGTACTGCGTAGTTAAGTCATTTTCTTTTATTTTATTAGATCTATAAATTAGTTATATTACAAGTGATAGCATTTCCAAAATGTAAACATAAATACTCCTACCAAGGCAACATTCTCATAAAGACATGAAATGAAACAAGTAGTTTTGCATTTTTGGTCTGATATTACTACTTTTCTTAAACTGGTACAAATTTCATATATTGATACAGGTATTTTCCAGTTATAAAAACAATAACCCGACGAAAACATAGCAAGTCCATTCACGCACCCATTTAGGACTTTTTGACGGCCATTTCTTAACATATGATGTAAAATAAATCGTTTTGATTAGCTAAAGACAACCGATGTCGACCATAAAAACATAGCAATGGCCACACCCGATTCAATGAATAAGGTATTGGATAGTGTTTTCCAATGATCATTTCTCACTACACAAGCTCTTAAAAAGTAAAGAAAATTGCAGTGGATACAATTTTTAGCTGTTCAGCTGCATGTATGCGTAATTAAGTATCCGAAATTCTAACGAGACTTATCCACGCCCGAAAATTTTGTGTTCACTTCGAAAAATGGTTTTTGGTTAATCCTTCGCTAAATATACGTGCACTCAGAAAAATCGACTTCGAATAACCTATAAAGTACTTAAACTCCTACACAAGTTACTATCGTCAACAAATAATCATGCAAAATTAAGAAAACGTTAACAAAATTTGTGTTACCTGAACAATAACTGAAGGGGCAGCAATTATTCTGCTTTGCCTGACCTGATAACGATATCGGTGAGGGGCAGGTAATCCAGACTAGCTCAAATCTTGATGATTGTAAATACGCCGTTCAGGAACAGCGAAAATAAAAAACTGACATATTTTACTTGGCAATAATTTCATATTTGTTTTATTATTTAGGTAATGGTATTCAAACACTGACAAACTATTTTAGTACTTTAGTACACCCTGGTTTTCAAATCAACTGATACAAGTCGATGCTGGAGTCTTCTACCATCCTCCAATTTAAAAATGGCTTGAAAATATATTCAGTGAATAAACCTTTATATGACAATTCGGACGTTTCTCCTTAATTTGACACTTTTTATAGTCCATAACCCACGATCGTAAATGAATACATACGTCCCTATATATAGACCCCGAGGACCAACGACATGCTGACGTTTATTGACATAAGAGTGAACGTACTTATTTACTTATTCTTTACCATATAAGGCATTTCAAAGGCGTCATGCATATATATATTTACTAAATTTTCATTTAAATTACAACCCGTTACATTCACATAAATCAATAAATAAATAAACTTGCTGGTGTTTAACGTTCGATGTTCATAGGGTGAAATGCACACATTACTCTAAAAGAAGCAAAGTTTCCAAAGACCAATACAGAAGAGCTTCACTGTGTTTAATACCTCTTGTTATTACAGTTTATCTTTCTGTTTTTGACTTCATTTCTTCATATCTTATTCCAATTAAATCTCGTTCCACATTCTTGTTTTTATATAGATAATGTATCAAAACATTAAATGGGTATCATTATTTGATAAGATGTTTAAAGGAAATAAGTATCTTAACAGCTGTAAGGACTGTATTAAAGAATATTGAAAAAATGTTTCTTCCTGGTCATGTTTCAGCTATATACGAGTAATTATATTTTAAAGTCCTATTGCTTCAAAGTGCTCATAGTACGAGTAACTGATCCAGATCATTGAAAGTTTGCAAACTGATACTTGACATAATTTTCTGTGGCACCGCTAAACGTCGCAACGCCGCTAAATGTTGCAATTGACGCCAAACGTCACAACACTAGCGCTAAATGTCGCAAGTAACACTAAAGTTCGCAATTCCCCTGACACTTAACGTAGCTGTGATGACGCTAAATGTCGCAAAAAATTACTAACGCTAAACCATAACGCTTATAAACGTTGCACTTGTTGAGGATGCTTAGTATCGAACCTAAATAACAAATACAATGTAATTATTACAAAGGACATATATGACGGCAAAGCAACCTCTCTTTGGCTTAAAGCAACTATTCACATATCCTTTGCAACTCAGTGAACTCTCATGTCCTCAGCAAGGAATTTCAAGGTATGTAGAATCCTCTAAGCTAAACATTATCTATGCTATAGTAGATCAAACTTTACATCTACATCGCTCCTATCAACTATAGTGGATCAAACTTGACATCTACCTCGCTCCTATCAACTATAGTGGATCAAACTTTACATCTACCTCGCTCCTATCAACTATAGTGGATCAAACTTGACATCTACCTCGTTCCTATCAACTATAGTAGATCAAACTTGACATCAACCTCGCTCGTATCAACTATAGTAGATCAAACTTGACATCTACCTCGCTCCTATCAACTAAAGTGGATCAAACTTTACATCTACATCGCTCCTATCAACTATAGTGGATCAAACTTGACATCTACCTCGCTCCTATCAACTATAGTGGATCAAACTTTACATCTACCTCGCTCCTATCAACTATAGTAGATCTATCTTGACATCTACCTCGCTCCTATCAACTATAGCAGATCAAACTTGACATCTGGTTAGGACCATGGCTGTCGATCGTTGACCAAGTGGCGATCCGTTCCGAACCACGATTCAAGTGTAGCGATTCACGAATCAAACCATGAATTACTTGTTTATTGAGACGCATACTGCAATTCTTGTTATAAAAAAGTAAAGAATTACAAAAGCTTTTACTATAAAGAAAACCATACACTTCAAACATTTTTATTAACTGACGTTTTATGGGCATTCTCAGTGATAACATTTTTATTCGATGTGTATGAAACGAATTTGTGACACAAGATAATTCGGTCCCTACATAAATTAATGTTTTCACAACTAGTGCGACTCGTTTTCAGTGGTAATTAAGCTGACAATGTTCTTTCAAGAATAGATCGCGATCCGACGATTTCGGACGTGACGAATATTCGTACTCGATTTTCTGGTCGGGATCGCGAATATCTGAGTACCGCCGCTCTAGTTTGGAAACATTACTGCAATCAGTAACCAATTTGTATGATAAAGTATGTGATCAAAATTTTATTTTAATCATCATCAAAATGTCCAGACGTAACCGTTTCTAATTACAGTCGAGAAATGGAGAGGATGATCATTATAAAAATATTATTATTAATAAAGACGATCAATAATCAACACTGCTGAAGAAAGGAGATCAGCACAGGGAGAACTTTCTTCCGATCAAATGTTCCTACTGGAGACATATGGTTTGCTTAAGTTTCTTGCCTGGGTCTGCACATAATGCATAATTAGAAGCGAACAGACCCTGGTTGAAAAACTAAACGCCAAACATTTTCAAACACTATGTAATGACACAACACAACAAATTAATTTCATTGTTTAGTAATACTATCAGTTTAACATGTTAAATTAAATTCTCTCACACTCTGAAATTTGTTATCAGTATGAAATTTATTGGGCAGTAAACTTAATAAAGATTACTAGATAAATTATAAGGTGGAGTTTGCTATATCAATTAACATCCATAACTCTTAATTTAAGAACTTAATATCATTAATTAATGCTAATTAAAATGTAGAGTCTTGCACTAGAAACAAAGATAACTATGTATCTGCTTGCACTTATTATACATGTACTTCAGTTGGGACAAACTCATTTGATAACATTGTTGTATTCTTTATTTTGGTTGGGTTTAACAGCGTACGTAGCAACACATTGTATAGGCATTATTCATCACTTAATGGACAAAGATGCTGAGATATACCTAACTCCAGCTAAAGTTTGCCAAGTTCGAACCACAGCGTCAGGTTCCTGCCTTAATCAACATCTACTGACAACTATAAATACATCTTCGATCCACGCAGTATCCCTCTATGGAATCTTCTACCAGCCACAGTTGCTGAATTGGTCTAGTATGGATGGAGGGGAAATGTAACTGTGAACCTCTTTTCTGCTTCTGTATTTTATCTGTTTAGGCACTATTTTTTGCCCGATCAATTTTCTTACTTTTACTATATTTTTTTCATATGTAACTTTATAATTTTTATTCTCTTTTCTTTGCGCACCATCAAAGATGTGTAAAGTCTAACAGTTTGATAAAAAGTATGTAGATGTAGAAACTTGACATTTGTATCGCAGTTAGAAAAATAATCCCCTCTCTGTATTATAAAATTATACAGTGGTCAGTCATCCTTCACTGTTCCTGGAAAGACTTAGTGTCTGGATTTAGCTTTTAACCAGTTACTAGGTACATATGCTTATACAGTCCAACTTGTGCTAACGGCCACCTCAGAATAGCGGGCACCTGCGGACAGCGGCCATGCCGATTTCCCCGACCGAAAACGCTCTTAAAAAAGCGGTGAATAACGGCCACCTGTCGACTGCGACCAGCGGCCAGTCAAAACCCTCCCCGCGGTCATTTTAGAACTGTGAACAACGGCCAGACGATTGTTTGAAGATAGTCTTTCGTATAAAGGCGATTTCAAAAGCAGGCCGCCATTTTTGTTAAAGTTAAGCTAAAAACCCGTAATCCGTTTTTTTTTGTTTTGTTTCGTAAACAAACCATCTCGAGTACAATTTTATTTGTTATTATCGAGCTGTAGACAATTTTCTCATCACCTTATTATAAAAATATGATAATGAATCCTTTTATTGTTAAATTTATTTGTAAATCGGGAGTAAATTACGTCATGTGATGACACTTTGTTAATTAGTTTTGAATGTTTGGGGACTTCACTAGGTTTGTTTTTCACACGTACGGCAGTAAGATAAATGTTTGTGACACGCTGTTAATCCCAAAATTCGTTCAACTGTGACCGCTGTATACAGGTAAATTGACAACTGGGATAAGATAGAAATGCTATACAAAATGTCAGAGTAATGAGAATTCGTAGAGTGCATTTGTTAATGTTGAGGGCAAAGCATAAAATGTAGCTGCAAACAAAAAATCACTGATTTCTTTGTTTGAGTCATTCTTTGTTCAAAGTTTTCTTTTATTCATTTATAGTCACAATTTCAATAATGATAATGTGAATAATGAATTAAGGTTGAAAACAAACTCATTTTTAATTTTTTATTATTAATTCATGTTAATTATGAACTCTGTCTCTCAAGTCTGACTAAACATGGCCCGTTTGTTCCTCCCTCCGAACAAAGGCCACCTGTAAACAAAGGCCACTTTTCTCTTTTCCCTTGGCCGGCCGTTGTTCACAGGTTGAACTGTATATACTTCCAATCTGATTAAAACCAGATTTAAAATTTTCCGCTCGCCTACTCGTTAATTTAGAGCGGGCCTTTTTTTAAACGAAGGTCACGTTCAGGTGACCTTTTCTCATCATAATATTAATAACGAATATTTTTTGATACGTAACTTGGTTACATCGTCTACGGCACGCAATTTGAAATGAGCCGTCCAATCGCAGACTGTGAATAATATCGCTGTTAAATTAGCTTGCAAACCTTGGTCTAAAAATAGAAATTACGGAATCAAAATGCTATTAATACTGTTTCGTCTTGATGAAAGCTACGCATTGATTGGTGGACACAAAGTTCAACTCGACGTAACCTTCCACGGAGACAGTAGAGATCAATGACAATGTTTTACAGGATATCTGTTTACGAAGATTGATAGACTTTAAACAGACAATTGAGGGTGTTGCTCTAAAATCATTCACAGTAAGTTTTATTTGACAATCATGATATAAAAGCACAACTCATACATTCTTTTATGTCACTCATCGTGTATTGATTTTATAAAGAGATTCAAATTATTTTCGTAAATAATATTCTTAAACGTTTAATGATTATCCCCCTTAGATATACAAGTAATACTTCTTGAAATTTTTAATAAAATCATGCGTTCACGTAGTTTAAAAAGTGAAAATACAGAGTTTGGATGTTCTATACTTACAATAACGTGGTATAACGTGGTTCAAGCTAGTAAACACACACACATTTATTATTTCATATAATGCTAATACTGACTCAGCTTATTTCATTGGTATTTTGTATATAGATCTTAGTTGTTTAACTATTGGTCATCTCACTGGCTGAATATTGGAATGTGACGCAAAGGTATTTCCGAAATGGCGTCTTAACATGTTCGTATTTGTTCGTATTGAATGCCGTAGCAGTTCCGAATGTAAAAAGTAAATTTCTGAAATAATAAGTACGATAATAAGCGTGCAAACTAATAAAGGATTAATGCAGATAAACATTTAGAACAAAATTTGTTTATCAGTGCAATTATAAAGTATCATTAGCCGTGGGTAACAACTGATATATATCAATTTTATTTGATACAAAAAGTAGCCAATATTGACATATAATCATGAACAAGTCTCCAAATTAAGTTTTAACTGGAAATATAATTTTGATATACTTAATTAGATACTTAAACGAACAATTAAAACACAGTCTGTAATAAGCTCTAGATTATATAAGTGAAACAAACAAACAAGATTGCTAAAGGAAGACAACTCTTGTCAATGTTGTTAAATATCATTAACCAGAGTTGTTTCCCTTAATATGGCCAAACTCTGACATGTTTATATTTCACTCAATGGCGATGTTGCATGATTACTACACGTTTCACATGAACTCTAGTTTATTTCAAGTTGAATATTTCGAAAGACTGGTAGTGGTTTATTTTAGGGTTGTTTAAAAACTTGTTATTTTCTTACACTAATGCAGGATAGTTGTAGATGGTTTATAAGTGACCTGCTGTTGTATCTATTGGTTATAGTTTATCATTGTACGTGTTATGACGGCATTGACTAAGGAGGTTCGGGTCCATGTTGCCTATTATTGAAATAGGGGAAACACAGAAAAGTCTCAATTATAATTTCACAGATCAATTGTATACTGACAAAAAACTTAATTTAAAATGACGTTTCAATAACTGAATTTTCATTCATTTAATATCTTAAGGTTAAAGTAGATCTAACTCAGAAAGATATATAAGATAACGGGATATAACTGTGAATGACATGAAAAATAAATCAACACTGGATTACCTTACCTGAATTGTAAATATTAATATTTATTAAATAGTTCGTTATGTTGAAGGAACCATACTCTACCTTTAACTACTGGCATTATGGTCTGTACAATAACTGACTTGAACTCTTTTGTTTCAAACTGTCATCAGTACTAACCTATGATTAAGTGGTTAAATGGTAGAGAGTGAAATTTCCTAGGTTCAAATTTTAAAGTTAAAAGTTAATGAGCGGTTTAAAATCTGCTTCCATATACATATTCAGCCGACTTTACAATCTTTTTTGATAACTCCTGATCTTTGAAATCTCCTTCAGAAGGGCGATCCTAAACAGTACCAATTTACTCCTGGGTGGAATGGAAACAACTGTAGGTTAATTTCTAGCTCAAGGAAATTAGAACATACCATTCTCAATGGAAAAACAGCTCTCAGTGCAATATTTCGGTAATATTGAATAGAAAGCCAGTAGAACAATGTACGGTTAAATCAAGATTGTTTATCACGTTATGCCTATATACGAAATTAGGCGTTGTTTTGTTTTCTAATTAAATATGTTATTCGTGCCTCGAGTATGTCGATATATCCCGTGACTAGTCTATACTACAAAAGCAACATATATCTTAACGTTTGTCAATCTGGGCTCATCCTACAGGAATAGTGTTTAAAACTAAATTCGTAGCTATAATATGTTGTCTCTAAATCTACATGTGAGACATTCATGACAACCTAGGGTAACGTATGAGTACCGTGGGTCACCGACGATGCATGTGAGAAGAAATTTTAAGTGGTTCTGCGTTTGTGTGAAATGTATATATTTAGAGGAAAATATACGACAGAGACAGACAAGGTGGTACTAGTCGGCCAGTTTGTATGAATAATAGCCACAAAGGCTTTAGCACAGAGGCATTTTCCAATTAAGGTCGACTATCAATTTCCGATCCTTCTGTGCCATGCATAAATGCCTGAATATGCTTGTTCATCAACGAAACATACAATTTATTGAAAATAGCTTTGTATAGATACATTCTTAAAACGTGCCACTTAATCAAGACGTCTAAATATTGAAATGATATTAATATCTTAATTGTTTTAATAATGCGATTATCGTAAATAACCATTAGTTTAGACCGGACAGGCAACAACAAATATATCACGTGACCATGATAACAGAGTAAAAATGTGTTACTATATAATCTATATCATGTTTATTAATGATAAAATGTCTGTCACATAATGTATACTAATTCCTGGTCAATCTCTGACCTGATCCTTTACTGATGAAATTAGATTATAAACTTTCAATCTAGGGATTTTCTTAGATAGTTGATATCCTTTATCTATCCGGCTGTACTGACATCCCCATGAATGTCAAATACTTTCATCAACAGTAAAAATACGTCCTCGTTTCCATGAAAATTTTAACAAGTATTTCGCTTTTCATAAACGAAGAATGAAGCAAAGAAATGCCATGGCGATTTGACAAACCAAAGGCGTTCGACACATTTCCTGACTAATGACACTATGTAAACATTGTTTGGGTGTGGTTCACAACTGTAGCAGCATATGAAACATTATGGTTTTAACAGTATCTTTGGTTATGGAAATTGTCGTATGTCTTTGTCACAAACTGAGTACTAAATATAAAACAGATTCAACTCCTTGGAGAGCTTCTTGATAAGCTTTGTTTTATCTTGAATCCTGATGGCAAAATATAAAATTCAAAGACAAATAATAGTTTTTGTTTTATTTATAAAAGACAATGGATAATGATAATACATAAAATGGAATATAAACCAAGCCATGCACAAATAATATACATACATGCGTCAGTTCTAAATACAGTATATGCACTATTTAAGACAACTATTTAGATATATTACTAATGGGTTATGGCTTATAAACTTTTTTTCTGTTTTATCCGAGTATTAAGCTTTATAATGACTAGCATTGAAATATAAGTACTTATTGTCAATATATATTTCATCAGATATAAATTATACACTTTAAAGCGTAACATTCTAAGTAATATATAGTATTGATGTGATGCAATGGGAAGCTTTATCTACTATTGTTTCTAATTAACACATTAACATTTCTTTACATGTACAGACAAATGTTTTGGTCTCATGTTTGTTTAAGTCAACGTTAATTAACAAAGTAAATACATACACACAATTCTACAAGAAAAACGACATATTAACCCCCATCAATACTACAAAACACAAGTTGTCAATGAAAGAGTATACAAAAGAAATTGATGTAAAGCATAGGAAAATTACGTTTAACAAAAACTTAGCAACAATCAAATAATACTTCCTTCAATTGACGTTAGCAATAACAATAAATGATTGTACACCTCCAAATGCAATTTGTAACATCCGCTGTCCTTGTGTACTAAGTGATGTCAATACATTTATAAATGTATGCATTATCCATGAAGTAGAACTCCTGAGAAAGACGATACCCCATTATGGTCATATATCTGGGTACTACTGGATGAACTATATGCACATTTCACCCAAACTCTTTGATCTTTCTCCAATTTTGTTACGGTACTAACAGAACCACAGTCATTTGTTCCAGTGTTAAATGTAGTACTTCTAGCTATATGATTGCCATCAACAACTATGAAATAATAAAAATACTGACCACTGTTGGTACATGATTGTGCCGAAAACATATATAGTCCTCCGACAGGAGCAGTGAATAATCCAAGGACAGTATCATAGCCATTACCTTCATTTAAATAGGTGTTTTGAAATATAAGTATTTGGTTGGTTTCCAAACTTCTGTCTTTAACGCCATATGCACTGAAAGCTATCGTTGGAAGACTTACTCTTTCTGAAATATTAAAATAATATAAAAATGTCGAGCAACAGTTATATAGTAACAATGTTACTTTGAGCTTAATATATTTTAGGATCATTAGGTCGAATCCATATTATGGGTTTTTTTTCTCAGGAATGTGGATATATTTTTTAGTTTAGGATGTAAGACTAATAACAAAAATACATGTTTTACACTCTACCTCTGCCACACATAAGTGATAACAGTATAACAGATAAATGGAATGTGTAAAACAGTTGGTATTTTGATTAAATGAGAAGTTTCGATATTTATCGCTTCTTGCACGACATTAAAACACACAGTAAATTCAGAGTTTATAACATTCACTCACAAAGGTCAATTTGATGTTGATACTGTTCGATTATAAAAATACATGAATGGAATAAATATTTCACAGTTATTCATGAAGAAATTAATATGACAATAAGCATATCAATGATTTGAAACATGTTCAATGTTTCTTACATATGCAAGCAATTTTTATCGCAAATTCTTATGTAGTATTGATAAAGTTATCAGCTAAAAAATACTTACCTTCCACCAATTTAAGTTCTGCTGTTTTATTTTCTATCTCCATTGTCAAGTTGTTGAGAGTATTCTTCACCTTGTCGTGTACCTGTGACGTTTCGCGTTCCATTTGTTCCATTTTTATTTCCATTTTTATTACTTTCTCTAGAAGTTGCTCCTCGTAAGCAAATCGTTCTGATTTTAACGGTTCAACAACTGCTTTTAATCTACCTAACAGTAAACATAACAAAATCATAAATCTCGCTACTTTGTAAGACATTGTTTTAATTTCTAAACAGTCTTATTCTTTAGTATAAGTTAATATAGAGCACTTAAAGATGCCTAACGTTGTATGGGAAATGTTGCGCGTTCCTTATTATTTATACTTACCAAACACATACTTGTATTCTAGCTCACCTGTTCGTCTGATGCAGATTTGAAGTGTAGCTCAAGCATAACAATTATATCATGCTTATTCTAAATTCTCCGAATACTTAGAAAAACTAAGCAAACTTATAATTTTATATTTAATTACACACACAATTTTGAAGGGTGCAATATAATACATATATTTTCTTCTACCCTTTATTAGGCCATATCGAATTAACATCATCTTATATGTATTCATTCCGAACTGTCCAAGTATATGATTGTGCGTGTACGTCATCAAATCTAATCAATCATAATTTACACAATCAAACAATATCGTCAAACATGATAATGGTAATCACTTTTGCTATGTTATGTTGATTGCGCTAGGAAATAATATCATAAATCCGCTTATTATGCTTTATGATTAAGTCTTCAACCAATGTTTAAACTTTAAAATATATTAAAGTTTTGTGTGGCAAGTCCGACAATTTCCTGTGACTAAACTAATATTTCACATAACACATAAAAAGTTATTTATTACATTGAATGATTGTTTAACTTCATGAACAAGAAATACCAACGTAGTTACTGCAAATTTGTACGAGTTTATTGGTAAATGTTATGGCACTAACAGGGTTACAATAACAACATAAGCAATCAATCTTATTACAAGAGGCAGTAGAGCTTTGATGTGTTTAATATATCTTGTAATTCCATTAAATCTTCCTCTTTATTTTGATTGGGTTTCAAAAGTATGTGTAAATCTAATCAGATCTTGAATGTTCGTACTTGAAGATGCACACTTATAATGTATCAGAACATCTTGGGAAGATTCTTTGTTAATTCTAAGTGATTCTTATGGCATAAGTACTTCAAGATGTTTTGTATATAAATCTTAAAGTGATACAATGACAACTTGACAAAACAATCGGCAAACAAATAGTACATAAGTTGTAGAATTTATAATGCCATAAGTGTCCTGAACTCTACTCTCAAAAGGTCTACGACTTATCACATTAGGGAAAATTGCATTTATTGTAAAAACTTCCGCTTTTCATTGATGTAACATTATAACAATATATTTATGGATTCAACTATAACATTATATAAATATAGTCAGTTTAAAGTAATGCCTTTCAAGCATTAAACATATTTCATGTAAATATATATAGCAACACACATTATCACAATGATGTCATTTAAAACATTGTGTAATGATATAATATAAAATACATATTTATCTCTCAACTCATTCGAAACATACATTCGCCCAAAACTGTCAACTGTATTACATCGCATAGTGGAATGTTCAATTTTGCTACACTGATGTGTCGGCTACACATGAGCCACGTAAAAAACTTGTCAGAACACTGCTATAATACTAGCGGCTCTTTAAGAAGGTATTATGTCATGCTGTAAAATTGAGGAGCATGTGTCAACATTAACCTCAGACTATAAAAGCGATATTATTATATATTGTATTTATCTTAAAACTAATTTGTTGCGATTCAAAGTTGATGTTATTCCTGCTGATTTAGGTTTTGGATTCTCTTACACTTGTATGTCAACGATTTATATGACAGTTCATAAGAATTTACATAATAAATAAAGAAAAAAATGTATGAACAAATCTATTTTTGTCATGAACTATTTGTTACACTACAACATTCAGTTATCATCACAATACTTAATTAAATTAATGAACCTTACGATCAAATGCAAACATAATTGTAGTTATTTCCTAGTTCGATCCTCTCAAACGGAAATTAATCATTTTCCCCTCATCAACAAACCATATAAATGAAAAACAACAACGAAACATATGCAGTTTGGAACAGCCTCGCATTGTGTATTATCTTAGATCACCAGAAATATTCTATGAAAATAAAGAATTCGTTCAAGACACCCCGGTCAACTACGCCTATGAATTTATTGATAGAATCTGTAACTCGTAATTTAATTTTCTAATAATCCAATTGAAGATCTATTAATATTTCCTTAAAGGGAAATACAGGCAAATGACTGTGCCAAAAGTATAGAACCAAGTTTAGTCTTTGAACAGTATTAAGAATGTAAGAATTCACTTAATGATAAAATTTGTCCCTGATAACTTTCAACTGAACATTAATATGTGGCATAATCATTATTGAAAACGAAAGTAAGATACGTTTTGTATAATTCAACAGGCAACTGTTGTGTTTAAAACACATGTGACTGTAGCGCGCTCAGTTACCGCGAACGTTACAAAACGTTCCGTAACGATACATTCGGATGTCCTCGGCCATTCGCTGCGAATAATTTCGTCCATATTTGGACGCTATTTTGAAACTACCGTAGTTGAAGTAAACAATTATATGATCGTTTAGGTATTGAGTGATGTTTCGTTTTTAGTCCGTAAATTTTGAAACATCACTCAGTGCCTTCATGATCGCATATTTGTGTATTAGATTAGATTATTCGCAGCGAATGACCGAGGAGTTCCGAATGTATCGTTATGTAACGTTCTGTAACGTTTAGTGTGATTTAACATGCTACTGATTTAGGAAAAACAGTTTCAATCAACATCAAACAATTTCACACGTGCAATTTAAATCGTCGGCAAGGTTGATTCACAAGTTAAGTAAATAGCCGTTAAATAATTTGCGATCTTATTTAGTATTTCACACATTTATTGAAAGGCTTCAGGAGTTCTTCAGCAAAGCAGTCGCATAAATTCGAAGTAGACAAACCATCTGTCATTTTGCCGAAGTTGAAGTTACAATATAAGTTCAATTTTCGGAAATAGTTGTAGATGTTGGATTTAATGCTGTAGCAACACATTGTATTACTATAGGTTATATCACGGCGCTCAGCTCACCTACTCACTGTTCCTGGAAAGGCTACATTTCTAGATTTAGTTGTTAACCGACGCATATTTCCGTCGATGAGTGACTTCAGTCGCACACGATTTAGGAGGGAGAATGGCCGAAGAAATTATTTCATGACCAGACTCCACAAAAGTTTGCTTCGTCCGGAAATCGAACCTACAACCCCTCGATCAATAGACTTAAGCGCTATCGACTAAGCTAGCTATCCATTCTTTAACACTCTGTCGAATATAATGAATTAACCACTATAATAATAAGTATAATAAAGCATAGAATGTATCATGTTTACCTTCCTTATTTCACTGTGAACTTTTGATAATACAATTAATCAAACCATTTATTTGACGCTGAAAAATAAAAGGAAATTGTTATTGAAACTTATCTATTCATTAAAACTTTCGTTTTCAATAATGTTCTCAATAATGTCCGATCGCATTTTTAAATCACATTTAAGATGCGATCTTAATCTAATCTAAGTGACAAAAATAAGTTGCCGATCTCACATCAGTTCGTATTCGTCACAAACACAAAGCGGCATCATAGTTTATGATTACGATTCTTGATTAACCATACTTTCACCTGAAATAGAAACACGATTAAGAAATTAAGCTTAAAGTCGTCGGAACAATTTGGAAAATATACCTGACATGTTTTTACACAAACTAATTTTACAGAAATATTGTTTGACATAAAAAAATATTTTCATAACCTCTCTTTACGGCACCTATAAAGAGCAACAGAATTCCGGTTTTGTGGTAATGGCCATGGAAATACACTTCCTCTTGCTGGTTACGTGTTTTCGAATGTCAATAATACTAATTTACTATTTTTACTAACCTAAACTATCCTCCTTCGCTAGACAGGTATAAAGGAAAATTTTGTGCGGAAAATGTGGCCTCCCATTCCCTTTCTTTTGTGAGGAATGAACCATATTGTAACGGATTTTAAAATTAGTACACTACAGGTACATATATTGAAACGTTTTATTCCCAGCGATCTGTGTACGTTAATTATTGTTAATTACGTTTTCACAACGAAATAGAGAACAGTCAGTGACAGTTTACCGTACCAAAGTTCGAGCGATGAAATAAGTCTACTTTAGCAGGATTTCGCTCAGCATATTAGTTCAAAGATTAATAAATATTTCCTTTATTGAGATTTTACAAAATCGCATTTTTTTTCATCGGTTTTTCACAATCTCATAAATCTAACTTCGATAGTTTAAATGTATTGTATTGAAATCTGACAGTTCAAAAGATGCTTTGTATTCACTGCACTGGTTACCAGTCAAAGCAAGAATCAACTTTAAAATGTGTACTTTCATGTACAACTGTTTTACTGAAACTGCACCTGCATATCTGACTGAAATTCTGAGAAAGCTTTTACAAAGCAGATCTGATCTTAGATCTGCAAAATCCAAAGACCTGAATTTTTTGGTTCCAACAAATAAGAAAAAAACATTCAGTGACAGAAGCTTTAGTACTGTTGGCCCCATGCTATGGAATAAGCTACCAGATGATATCAAATTATCACCTACTTTGGATGTTTTCAAAAAACGATTGAAAACTCACTATTTCTCTAATTTTTATGATCTATTCTAAAATTGATATGGTTAGTAAATGCCTCACCTTACAATTACGGCAAACATACTAAGTGATTGAGTGAGTGCATTATGACGTGAGAATGAGGATTGCCTCGCTCTCTGTCATGTTCTACCTTGTTTCACAAGACTGCAATGACAACCTAAATAAATTGTCCCTTTAAAGGTGATGTTTCGACACCTTTGGTGATGTATTAAGGGCCCTTTAAAGGTGATGTTTCGACACCTTTAGGGAAATGTCTAGTTAACAGTGGCATTATGTTACACTGTTCAGGACATGTCCGGTTAACAGTAGCATCATGTAATACTGTTCAGGACACCAACTTTTAATATGAAATAAAAAAAAAAATATGTAAAATTAGTGATAAAAATGTAAAATTAAGTAGGATCATGAACTTTGAATGATGTAGGTATAATAAAACATGTACACTTGCACACTATATTACATCATGTGTGATAAATTTTATTTTGTTTTGTGTTATTGTATATATATTATGTATTTATGGTAAAAGGTTTTTACTTATTAATTTTTTATAATCTATATTTTTGTACAACGCCATTGAATATGTTATGTAGAAATAGGCGTTTAATCAAATGAAAAAGTTTAAGTGTAAGTTTTATTGATAGTTGAGATATAGGTCATATTGATACTTCACTTGTAAAGAGCTAGATACGTTTTGTCTCAGTGATAATAAATTATATATGTAATATATTACGAAACACTTGTTAAAGATTGATATCCTTTATAGTTCGCCAAGTGCGGCTTAATGTGCATTCCACTCGCAACTCTGTGAATACATTACATTCATCCGCTGCCTTAAACGTGTCGATTTATGATATTGTCCTTTACTTTGAGACCAAATTTTATATAAATCAGAATTTGGTAATATTTCATTGGCCGTTCAGACCGAGGAATTATTACCAAATTCTGATTAATCGAAAATGACGTCATATATAATGTTGTTATACTTCGTGGCAATGAAACGAAAAAACCAAGATACGGCGAATGACTGCTCGTCCGTTTTATTTTGGACAATTTCCTCTTGCGTTTGAAACACAAAACTTAGAGTTCATTATCCATTTTCTTCATGTATGCATTTACTAAGCAGGGATCGAAATACAAGATCCAAAATTTTATTTGTTACATGAAAATAACAAAAATGTTATCACTGAAAATGTTAAAAAATGACCGGTAATAGGATTGTGAGGAGTACTTTAGTAATCCGATCAAATTATTTATTTTAACCATAACATATAACATTATATATTTGGATTATCTTAACGGCAAGTTCCTCTCCCATTTTAAAATCAATCCATCGAGTACAAGTAAACTGTAAACTATATGAAGGTAGAAATTCAAATCTACGCCGAGCAAAACCTGTCCGCTCGTAAACATGCGTGACGAAACATATTTGACGTTTAAGTGGATATTCCCGACAACGTCATCAACTTATATATAGTATTATGCGTTGCTATGGTAACAGAAAAAGATAATTTCCTATATGTTGTAGCAAACATCACTAAAAACAATGTCACTAACTTGCCATTAAAAGTAATGAACAATACACACATGATATTAACTAAAATTCAATGTACTAGCTGTCATAATTCAGATGTTATTTCTTTATTTTGTAAAAATTGACGGCCATTTTGAATTCCACTCCGCCAACCCAGCAACATACCCAAAATTTTGTAATGCATCAAAATGCATCATATTGCCTCGTTCTACAGCATCCAGAATATGTATACATTCAGGGGATTCGCATTTCTCACAATACCAAAAATTAAATTAATCATCATCTATAATATCATTTTTTTCTAATTTTGGTGCCTTTTTTCTGTTTATTTTATATAATAAAGATCTCCCTCATACAATGGTTCAAATGCCAATATGTAAAGGTCGGTAACTTCTAGACCCATCATGCTATCAAACTAGTTTATACCTCAAATAAAACCTCATTTCAATAGCTGTGTATTAAGAACTGTAACAAAATTATTTAAGCATGGAACAAAAAGGGCCTGAACCCCCTATTAATGCAGGTTTTGTCATGACGCACGTCGTATATATATATAATTATATATTATTATTATATTTATATTATATAAGATCTAATATATATACATTTATCTCAACTATTATCAAGTAATATGCTTACAAAAAATAATACGCCAATACCTTTCGATCTTCTAAACACTAACTTTCAACTTTTGCGTACTGCTTGAAAGGAAAGACAATTCCATGGATTTAAGGACACACTAAAACCCCGTCAGCGTTACACTACGTTTAGCGTCAATTGCGACGTTTAGCGGTGCCACAAATGTATAAAAACTAAAAGACGCAACCAATGCTGAACGTCGTAATTGCCCTGTCGAAATGTTTATAACGGTCCACGTAAGCTGAAAAGGGGAGTCGTCGATCGAAAAATACTTACTTATAATCGTTGATAACCTGCAAAAGCTCTAATATGGTTAAATCAGTTTAGTTCTCCGAGTACACATAATAATAGGACAAAGAATTTACAATAAGTAAGTCCCTTGAGTCTTTACTTGGTCCATTTTTAAAGACTGTTGTCCACATAATTTTTCTTTTTAACAGGCAATGTTCATAGAAATTTGAACCTGCAATAAAATGTGTATAACAATAAACTTGTCGAATCAACTAGCCCTGTAAATGGATGGTTTTGGAAAATTGATTCTGCAAGACTTGAAAGTACATTTATAGCACAATGTCATACAAAATATGGTAAACTCTATTATTGGAGAACTTCGTAAACGCGCGTAAAGATTCGTATAGGACTTTTATAAAATACATACATGTTTTTAAAACTTTAAACATCATCAATGTATGGATTAAACTTGCTTATCTGAAACGAGCTGAATAAACAGTATATGACGTGTAGGTAAAGTTTTGACTAGACATCAACGATTGGCGGTTTTATCCAAGAAACTTGTCCATGCCTAGAGCTATTTAAACATAAATAGCTCAGAGTGAAGTTTTATATCGTAGTACACTCTGGACTGTAAATGCTTATTAAGTTAACAATTATAAACAGTTTGGCTGGTTTTTTAAAATTGTTAATTTTAGGCATACGTCAAGCATACACATAAATATTTTAATATATCAGATATGGATTATTTAAAGACATTAACACTAGTAACACTTATTGTTATACTGGTGTCTTTAGCAATTGTTCTCATAACAGTTTGGACAATGGTGGATCTGCCGTCTGTTTCAATAACGGACATTTGCCTGAAGAAAAAAAATGGAAACTTGGATTGTAAACCGTCCATATCTGTGTTGCCTGAATATTTGAGCAAGGTTCGTATTTTGTTTTGCTAGTGAATAAAGGTATGTAAACAAGTTTGGAATTTCCAAAAAAAAATGGGCATAAGTGATTTTCTCGTTTGCTTGTCTCTTTGAAAGCAAATTTTGATAATAAAGGTGTTTATGACCTGATTTTCTTTTGAAAATTCTCAATTCTCAAATACAAATTGAAACAGTAAACGTAATGTAATTTGTAAAACCAAAATTCAACTAAAGGTATTAAGTTTACAAAAATTATCGAACTCTAAGTTGTATAAAAATTTAAATAAAATATTAATCCATTTTAAAACGCCATCTATGACTGGCCCCTATCTTAAATTTCTAGATTTACCTGTAATTTTCTATTTTAGCATTTTAAGTTAAAGTGTGTTTCACAAACATTTTACAATTTAATCCGTTTTTAAATAGTCTAAGTTATGAGTATTTAATCAAGTGAACCGGTAGATTAAACCTAGCGTAAATATGACTTAAATATAAACAAATGGTTATCGTTCGTCTAAATATTAATTTATATTTGACTGTCTATAGAGTACCCAGACGGCGGGAATTCCGACGAAGGGACACTTTGTGTGTAAGATAGAATATATCAGAGTTACAGATTTTTACCTGCTACGAGAGTACAATTCATTTCATCGTTGAAATTATTCGTCTCCTCACATACATGTATAAGACGGTGTATGACAGTTTCTGCACTACTTCAAGCCTTAGTGTTGGCGAAGTTGATTTTCTGTATTATAATACAATTAATAATAAAACTAGCAGATTAAAACGAATACATTTTTAACATCTAGATCTATGGTCATTCTGTTACGATTTCAGAGATGACAATTATTTCAACAGAAAATTGATTTATTAGTTTTAAGACAAATTTTGAAAAAGTACCTCAACACGCTTAAATCCGTGTAACATTTTGTAATATGAATATTTTGTGATAATAGTTCAATTCTAGACATAACAATATAATGATATTTCGTAAAACTTTTTTTATTAAAATCATATAAAGGAAAACGAGAAAATAATGCTTACCATTTTGAGTTTTGACATTTCGCGACGTTTTTTCATTAATTGTTACGCAAGGTTACAAATTATCTATTTTCATTCTATTTTATGATCTTTCGTCTAATCGTTGTTTCCAGTCGGTGCCGGATGTGACGACATGTATGGCACCTTGTAAAGCGTTTAGAGCAATACCTAGATGAATACTAGATGGCTGCATACTTTTTACTTGACGATCCTGGTGATTTGTGTTACAAAGTTACACGACGTTTTTGTCACATTCTGCCCCATTTTTCATATATTGAAAGAATGTATGCCTTCAAATGAGAATTAAAATCACAGCATCAGAAACCATCCGTTTCACAGATTCATGTTGTACTTAACATCACCGGTTTGTCTAATAAATATTCCGCCATTATGTAAAGAAAGGTCTAAAAAGTTGCAATTTTTTCCATTTCCGTCATTAGCGTGCGTTACGTCGGTGTCTTTATTTAAGATTTATAGCTTGTATATTTTAACAACAATATAGTGATATAAACAGTTCAATAATTTCAGATGCAAATGATGAAAGTCGGGCCATTTAAAAAAAATAGATAATGTAGACGTTTCTAACCACCATACTTTTGCAAGACAGGCAATGCATGTTAAACACACTGTCCAGCCAATCCGCGAATGTCAAACCCATTGTAAGACAGTGAGAGAATGTTAAGCATATTGTAAAGCAGATAACATTCTTTTAAAGCCATTTTAAGCGATTTTCGAACTGTTTAATGTAGGAATTGTTGTCATTCTACCAAACGGACAATAACTGACTGATCCGAGCCTTACAATTTAAGTAATACTTTTGTGTAACTGCCTGGAACATTTACATGCATTCAAAAAGTTGTAAACCAAATACATGTATTTAGCAAAGGGTACTTTTTCACATACTAGTTATACATTTGACATACCACCTTGTTTTTAAGGTAGCCAAGACGGGCATCATAGTCTGCATTGCAATTTTGCCGTTTTTTTTGTTTGTTTTTCAATTAAATATAAAGCTCGTATCCAATCTTTGACAATGGCCTAAAATATATGAGATTTCGTATGAACTTTATAGCTATACGCTGGTATCCTCCAGTAATTACCTACTTATAACATATTATTCAATCTTCGCTAATGCCCTCGGAAAATTTTAAACTCTACTAGTACAGCAATGATGTGAAGGTAAGGTAATTGTGCATAAGGAAATAAAAATACAAATGATTGACAAAAATAAAAAAAGAATGGACCAAAAGTGAAAAAGTTAACATTCACGGTTCGAACCTATGCCAGACAAAAACAATGTTTCAAACACAACAGTCTAGCTGTTTACGCTATAGAGTATATAAATAAAACACATTGGACATCTAGTACTCAACATGTAATTTTGTTGGCTTAAGTTTGGGTCGCTTAAATCAATCCTAAATTTATACTTAAGTAAAACAGGCTTCGTGAAATCCACTTAAGATATTTTATAAGGTACTCATAGTTAAGGCCAAAATATTTAAGACAATCTTAAATTTATCTAAGTTATGAGAGCGTTCGTGAAACCGGACCAAGGTGTTGTTACAACAGGTTTAAATAGTCCATACACATTGCTCATCTGAGGGTAAAATAAATGAGTATACGAATATTAATTGGGGTATAAAATGCGGGTATAGAAATTTAAACTTCTTTCCCAAGTAAAGAAACATGAGTTCAGCAATCGTCATGACGAAAATAAACATATATGATTTTAATGATTACGTATATTTCAGAGTATATCCGAAGAACATTATCGTATCCGTACAAGAGAACAAGCAAAAATGGATAAGTATTTTAATGACGAAGAAAAAAGAGAATACATAGACGCCATTTATAGCAATGGCTACAGGAAAATGAAACCTGCAGGCAGAGTTACCGGTGAAAGAATAGATAAACCACTTAAACGTAGGATACTATTTTAAAAACTTTTATTATAACGACAATTTAAGGCTTCACAATTCACTAATGTTTCATACAAAAAAGAGATTCGAATCTAGCTGTACGATCACAAAACAATAAGCATACGACTTTGTCTAATCCTCTGTGGGGCTGTGGGACAATTTATTTATTCCAACTATTTAATTGTACGTAAATCTTCCGTAAAATGATCCTACTTTCTCATAGATATTGTTAAAATTTACTCAGAATTCCATAAACAAAGTTAAGTACTATATAACATTGTGATACTTTAAAATAAAACCAAGGTACTCAATTAATATATTAACTAGTAGCCGCACTAACCATAATGAATCTAAAATTCCGAATATTAAAGACCCAAGATCTGGCCTTTACACCTACTTTCTTACACAGTTATACATTTCCAGACAGAAAAGCCACAATTAATCGAGTCAAATGAGCGAGTTAATTATGTAGCACTTCATTGAACATTATTGCCTTCATTCTACGACTTTAATATAATGTCAAACTTTTCTGATGGTGACTAACAGATGCTTGATAATATACCCTTTATAAAGCATCACTATAAAAGAATTATAAATATATATTTTTCAGAAACCATTAAAAAAGGAATGGAACCTGTCTTAAATTGGAAACTCTCGGGAACAAGGCTCAGTGAAAGGAATGGCTATCTACAAGCGGGAGTTAGGTATTATAAGGGACGGCTAGTAGTTCCCACTTCTGGGTCGTACTTTGTATATTCATTTATTGACTTTTACGAAAATTGTAAGCCTGAAACAGGGGAACCAGACATCGAAGACATTAACAATCAATTAATACACGGAATCTACAGATTTAACATACTTGATGGTCAGGAAACAGAAGTAGTTTCCGGTCACCATCCTCATAAATTATCATTGAATCGAAATTTCAACACATACAGTAGTTACATCAAATCATTAATTCATCTTGCAGCAGGAGACGAAATCTCGGTAAAAGTCAGTAACATATCGAGTATCCGATATTCGGAAGAGAATTATTTCGGGCTATTTCTTGTGTGAATTCATAATTGGTGGTGACTAGTTTTCACACAGAAATAACATTCCTCGTTTGTTTAATACATACACCTATTGTTTGAGATATAAACAGACTACTTTTAGATGAAGTGTATTTATTCATTTATTTATGTTATTTGAGTGAACGCCGTGTCTACACAATTTAGGTCAATTTACGGCGTCCAGCCAACTAACCTAGCTTTCCTAGGACCCTTGTCTATAACCAGTACTCAACTACCCTTCCACAAGGCCGGAAACTTCTCCATATGATCTTATCAATGGTGGAAAAATTTAGATTGATTCACTTTACACAAAAATGTTAGCACTGAAAATGCCAATTAATCGTCTGGTAAATGAAATGTTTGGAGTACATGGTTTTCCATACAGTAAAATATTTCCGCTATTCTTCACTTGCATTTGTTATAAGATTTTTTCTTGTATGCTTCTCAATTAACAAGTGACTCGTGGTTCGATTCGTGAATAGCTACACATGGATTGTGGTTCGGATCGGATCGCCACTAGCTCAACGATCCACAGTCCTAGTTTAGACTGTAATAAAGTTGGATTTAGGCTAGGCAATATAACATAATGGAAGCCATTTGTTGAGAAATAGTTATTAAAATATTGTATAATTTAGGGCGCAAATTATCTTTTAAGGTAGACCTATTTTATCAATTAGACAGAGATAGTTCAATTTGTAAATATCAATGGTTTCCATGGTAAAGCTTAGAGATTTACTATTATATGATCATTATGTATTATTTGAGTTTAAAACATACTGTATTATACTTTATTTGCATTTCATAGTAGTAATTAAGAGTTTTGAATACTTGAACTTGCCTTCTTGAGTCATACAGACTCTAGTAAGTACTAATAATTTACTCCTAACTTGACTTAATCTTTGTTAATAGGTCAGAGTCTTAGACCTAATCCTTTATCTGGGGTATACTGTAGTTTAAGGTCACTGTAACTGATATAAATCACTTCATAATTGTTTAATGACCTATTTACTTCATATCTATGTCAGAATATTCATATTTTAGGTTTATACCTTTATAACTTGTATTTTTTTGTATCATAGTTCATTTAATAGGGGTTAGAAAAATCACTATTCATTGATGGAACCGCCACTAGTAATTAGGGTATTTTGTTAGAGTTATCTCCCTTTTATATAGAACAAAGAAGACTTTCTTTGTTTAGGGGTTCATAACAGAGTTACCTCCCTTAAATAATTTTAGGGGTCTAGGCTTATAAATATCGATGCAAATCTGGAATTTCTTCAGTCTGAAAGTAGCATTGAATTGGAAGGAACTAAAAAATCTCTCTATTATTAATTAGTAATTAATTAATTATTTTTCATATTCATTCTTAAGTATTTTTGGAGCATTTTTGTACTTTAATTAATTGTCTAAGTAAGTTAAAGGTTTCGTTTAATTTTATATAGATTATTGTTTTAATTAGGTTTAATTGGTTTAATTAAGAGCTTTTGATTAGTTATAGTTAATTGGCAGCCATTTTGAATTCTATTTTTAGATCTTTTGTTTACATTTGGCTGTCATAATTTTTCCTAAGATCTCTCAGACTCATTTGATATTTAATATTTAGTTTAAGTACTATGTAGCTTTAATTAAATATTGAGTTCCATCTTATTTTGTATATATTATATACATAGTTTTGTGTTATTTAGTTAATTTTAGTTCATTTTGTCATACCATGTTATTAGACCTAGTTTAAGTTATTTTGCCTCAAATTTAGCTTTATTGTCATTGAGATCATTATATTTAGGCTATATTTGATAACATTATTTGATATTATTTCGGTATTATTTGATATCTTTGGAAACTTGTTTATTACTTTAAATACTTAAACTTTGTCACATCTTTTTAGTTACATATTAAACTTGAGTTTTGGTTTTACTAGATCTTTGTTCTTAATAGTTTTATTATATTCTTTTACTTATTTCATAAGTTCATAGTTCTGTATAACTTTAAATACAGTGGTGTCATCCTGACGACCGCATCATAATAGAGATGCGGTGATTTTGATCACTTAATACAACTACATGTACTAGATTTCTTCTTAAGCAGACTATCCCGACATTCGAACTTATACGTCACATTATGTGTATACATAAAGCAAGCAGACTTTAGTTTCACTTCAATGGTGTCAGAAGTGGGGATTGATTTGTTTTAGCTTTAGTATATCACACGTTCTTAGATAACAGAACTCTACGTTTTCACTTCAAGACCATCAATGTTGTATCTAAAAAGGCACACCAGAATCCTAAAACTTTCCAATTCTCTATTATTCAAAACTAATGATTGATTGAGAACATCTGATGTGGGTGAAGACGCCCGGCTAGCTCAGTTGGTAACACGCAAGTCTACTCATCAAGGGGTCATGGGTTCGATTCCCGGGCGGGGCATACTTTCGTGGAGCTTGAAATTATTTCTACGGTCATTCTCCCTCCCAAAGATTTTTAATTATGTTTGGCAGTTGTCAGTCACTGACGAAAGCATGCGCTTAGTAGTTTGTAAACAGCTAAATCCAAAGATTTAGCCATTTCAGGAGCAGTGAATAGGTTAACCGACCGCCGTTATATGATCTATTCAATGTATTGCTACAGCTTTTAACCCTACAAAAACATACTGATGTGGGTGAAAGTTTATTATGTCTATCAGATGCTACTAACTTGTTCATTTTCAACTTGGCAATACTGGCCCCTTTACGTCTACGCATCCAAATGACGCTTAAATCTTCTAACGATAGGATCAGTTTCATTAAAACCGGACTAGGCGTCCCAAATGACGCTTGGATCTTCAAATGATAGGATCAGTTTCATTGAAACCCAGACTTAGCATCCCAAATAACGCTTAGATCTTCAAATGATAGTATCAATTTCACTGAAACCCGGACTGAAGATTCCAAATGACAAAATACTGCAATATGCGAAACCCATATCGCAATATATTGCAATTAGTATCGGTTTTCTTGCGTAGACAATCGAAGCAGTAATAAAACCTATTAAATGTCCTCATTGAATCAGCATCACATATATATCGTTTATGTAAATTTTTATGTGTGTCCCTTTAACATACGTTTGAATGAGTTGTGTAAAATAGATTATATATATGTAAATACATAGCTTGAAACAGACTCTCGAGCAATCTGATTAAAACCCGCTCTAAAATTTTCTGCTTGCGTACTCGCTAATTTAGATCAGGCCTGTTTCAAACGAAGGTTACGTTCAGGCGACCTTTCCTTATCATAATGTTCATGACGAAATTGTTATGATACGTAACTTGTTTACATCGTCTACGTCACTTCATTTCAGCCTCCCAATCGCAGACTGTAAATAATACCGCTGTTATATTAGCATGCAAAACTTGGTCTAAAATAGAAATTACGAAATCAAAATGTGATTAATAGTGTTTTCGTCTAGATGAAAGCTACGCATTGATTGGTCGAAACAAAGTTCATCTCGACGTGACCTTCCATGAAGAAAGTAAAGATCCTGTACGACAACGCTCTGCAAGATATCTGTTTACGGAGATTGACTCTCAAAGAGAATTGTCCCTATTTGACAAAATGTTTTGTCTACAAAACTTCAAAAGCGCAAATTAATCATTTCAAGTTTTCAACTAATAAATTGTTAAATACTTTGCGTTTCAGTGTCTTGTAAAAACAATCAGCATGAAAAATACCCGCGTATAAAAAACCGGTTCTGTGAATATCGAACCGTTTAAAAACCACCAGAATTAGTATTGCAATTTTAACCGGTATATTGGTTAACCGTTACATCCCTAATTTAAACCACTACTGAGCATCCACAAGGAAGCTTGGATATTTAAATTGTCGTACCAGTTTCATTAGACCCTGATTAAGAATCCCTATTGTTCTTTGTTTTATTTGTAAATTTTATATTATTATTTGTAATAAACAGATGAGTTTATTGTGTTTTACTCACTTTTTAAAATGTGTATGATTAGATCCGTTGATCAAAGGAGCTACGGTATCTCCTGTCTCCTATTTTCAATGTATAGAAATGCTTTAAAATAACCAATAGTTCCACTATACAACAATCTGTTTTGTTGATGCCAAGAGCCAGAAACTACAACTTGGTTGACAATACCGATAACCTATATAAATATAAGTAGCCAGCATTCACAAAGCACAAAAAATATTCACAGTTGTCCATTTAAAGACACAACATATCATAAATTAATAAATAAATAACGGAATTTCAGTGAATCACTTAGGGTGGTTATAATAACTAAGGCCCTGCAATGAGTACATGAACCTAGTTCAAATGTAGCTCAATTAAATGTTGTCTGTTAAATTAATCTTTTATCCATTGTTAAAAACAAATGTGGAAATATTGTCTGAATGACAAACAGTTTGGAACCAGGTGCCGCAAAAGCAATTTACTTACTCATTTTTTCAGAGATATTCTTAAATTTATATTTTATACAGTACTTGTTACATAATCAATAACTGTGCATGGGCCTCAATTTATTTCACTTGCTAGCAAACACGAAAAAGTCATGAAACATGTAATACTTGAAATTTTCACCTCTATTATGATGTAACCACTATACTACAATTTTCTTTTGATGTCCAAGATTTATAAGTTGTGTCTTTAACTTGCCATTTTGAAAAGTGCAACCACAATAGCAAATACATTTTGTTCGTGTTTATGTAATCCTGAACTCAATTAACACCTATTAGATAATCCACCCGAACTGATGACGTATACAACTGTATATCTTATGTATATTTATTCCTAAAATCACATAACGCACAAGCAATTTGAATTGTTTTTATGTACAAACGGAGCATGTTTGTATGAACCGCATGAAAAACTTCGTTAATACTAGTTCCGTTTGTAGTACGTCTTTAAATTATTTCACTCAGCGGAAGTCGTCAGCGTAACATGGTTAGGATTTGTAGAATGCAAAACCATTAAAACGTATCATCTTATAATACAATTAAAGCAGTAACAATGAGTTTAGTCGTTTTGGGATACTGATTTCCAGGCGCATGCACAGACACGACGGCCATCTTGAATTTCGAAGTTGAAATCGTGCTTTTTGTGAATGGTAGACCATGCAGGTCATCTGTGCAATTTGCAATACGTCTCAAACACAATCATACCGGTACGGTCCCGAAATATATCGCGATATTTTTTATCTTAATCTAATAGACTAAAAGTGCATACTCGAACCTGTTTTGCATTATTTGTGGCCGAATTTGACCGGATTCTATTTCATTTTTTGGTTTTCTTTAATCTATTTTTAGCATAAACATCTAGAATAAAGTATTGACATATCTACTTGTAACGACTTTAACATTAAGTAAAAATGTTGGAACTGATGAATATTTTTTTATAATTGGACATTGAGTAAGATACGAAAATAAAAATATGTTTTCGTAAAATTTGGTTGGCATCATTAATATTTTATTTCAATCTTCACCTTTTCTTTTTTTGTACGCGTCCGCATTTTTACTCTTATCCTTTGTTGATATATGCATTTTTCCATCCAATCTATATCGTCTGCCTAACGCATCTGCCTTTTGGACTATGAAATTCTTTGAAATGTTTAAATTGTTTCAATAAGTTGTATAAGAAATTTATGACTAAACAGAAATTTTGTTTCCTAAATCTTTTGTCCTTATAAAAAAGCTTATGTTATAAACTCCCAATATATCGCAATACGTATTGTAATACGCTGTTTGATATCGCAATATATCGGAATACGAAATTTACGGCGATACCCATCCCTAACGAGGATGCCCTCACAAAGGCCACTATGGATCAAGATAATAGTTCATCTGAAAGCTTAAGTCTTGTTTGCCTTAAAGGTAGTTCAAGTTGCAGCGACTTGATTCATTTATAGATAAAGATAATTTGCTTCGTGTTGGTGGTCGTCTGCATAAGTCAGATATGCCTGAAAGGTTGAAACATCCAATTATTTTGCCTCAAAGGTGTCATGTGACTAATTTGCTAGTCAGATACTTTCATGAAAGAGTTCACCATCAGGGACGTGGTTTAACAATGAATGAAATAAGAAATAACGGTTATTGGATAATTGGGGCTAGTTCTGTTGTATCATCTGATATATATAAATGTGTAACATGTCGTAAGCTTCGAGGCATAGTTCAGGATCAAAAGATGTCAGATTAACCTACTGATAGGCTTGATACCACTCCCCCATTTACATATTGTGCAGTTGATTTCTTTGGTCCCTTATATATTAAGGAGGGACGTAGGGAGCTCAAAAGGTATGGTGTTTTGTTCAGGTGTTTAATGTGTAGAGCTGTTCTTGTGGAATCCTCAAATTCGCTTGATACTGATTCTTTTCCTAATTGTTTGCGTCGTTTCATAGTTATACGTGGTCCAGTCAGGCAGTTGAGGTCAGATAGGGGAACCAATTTTTGTTGGAGCTGAAAATGAGCTGAAAAAGGCCATTGCTGAGTTAGACCAAGACAATATTAAAGATTTTCTTCCAAAGGAAAATTGTGATTTTATTAGTTTCAAAATGAACATCCCTGCTGCCAGTCACATGGGTGGGGTCTGGGAGCGTCAGATCAGATCTGTTAGGAATATTTTGTCCTCACTTTTACTTAAGCATGGTTCTTGTTTAGATGATGAAAGCTTGAGGACCTTTTTGTATGAATCTGCTGCTATAGTAAATAGCAGGCCTCTTTCTACTGAAAATTTGCACGATCCATTGTCCCCAGTACCCTAAACTCCCAATCACCTGTTGACTATGAAGTCAAGTGTTGTATTACCGCCCCCAGGGAATTTTCAAAGTAGTGATCTTTACTCACGTAAGCGTTGGAGACGGGTGCAGTGCTTACTTAATCAGTTCTGGTCTCGATGGAAGATTGAATTTTTGCAAAATTTACAGGTTAGGAATAAATGGAAGTGTCCTAAGCGTAATATTCATATAGGTGATATAGTTCTGTTGAAAGATGATAATCTGCCTCGTAATCAGTGGCGGCTAGGTCGTGTGGTTGAAACAACTGCAGGTGATGATGGACTTGTACGCAAAGTTAAACATGCATTATCTGCATCTAAACTAGAAGGAGCAAATAATAAATGCTCAGTTATATATTTGGAACGTCCAGTTCATAAACTAATAGTTTTACTTGAGAACGAGAAATTCCCCGACAGGGAGCCTAAAGTATGAAATGTGTACAAGGACATATATTAGTTTTTATATATTGTAGATGTATTGTGTAAGTTGAAAGTATATAAACTTGAAAATACAAGGTATTGAATTGATGGTATGTTTATATAGTCATGCATTTATATTGATGTCACTAAGTAGTATTGTTGTTATTATATGCAAATGATCAGTTTAAGATTTTTGTACGTAATTACTACTTTCTTATAAAATTGTTGTGTCTTTCAATTAATAAATCAGTTATCAATTTTCTTTTGCAAATTTCATTTTTTGTTAATGACTTACATAATGATATGATCCGATAAATATTTATATACTGAATTCAGAAGTACTTTCAGTACTTTGATTTTTGTACCAGTGAAGTTACTTCCCTTTTTTGCATGGGTGATCCGTGCAGTTGTGTATACGTGGCAGGACGGCCATTATGACAAGAAATGATTTCTAAGTTGCGTTGCGTATTTTGGTTTTGTTTGAGTATTTCCACCATTCCCACTGAGGTATTTATCTTATTATATTATTCTATTCCATCATGTATTGCTGTATTGTTTTTCTATTTTTGTGTATTTTGGCTTTTTTGAATTTGATAATTGAGTTGATTTTTTTTGGATTTGTTAAATGCGTTAAGAGGATATTATTTTTGTAAGACCTTTTTGTAGGAAATTAGTTACATTTAGTAAGAATATTTTATTTCATTTGTATTTTAGTTTGACGGTACATTATGACGTATCTGTAATAAACTCTGGGAATATATCTACCTGTTGTTGTTACGTTCCTCAAAAGTATAGATTCAAGCTAAGTCTTTAAACAGTATTAAAAACGTAAGAAATCTTAAGGTTATTTTAACACTAATCTATATTTAGCTTACCTGACCCACGTGGATCTATTTACGAAACACTCCAATTATTACCAGAAAATATTTTGCCAAGTAATATAACAGTGTGTCTGTGCATTCACAATTATATAAAAATATATTTCAAAATCAGGAAATATGAAGTTAAACTTTTGCCTGTATATCCCTTGAAGGCAATATTTTGGTTGTTTGGGTTGTTTTTTTAACGTCGTATTCAACACATATTTAGGTTATATATACGACGGACGGCTTTTCCTACTACATGTATAGGTTTCCTGGACACTTTTCTCTCACCAGTACTAACTTAGCCAACCACGAGGCCGACAACTCAATTAAAGGGTATGACCAACCGCGACCGTGTTCGAAGACGTAAGCTCCGGATTCGAAGTCAGATATACCAACCACTACGCCACGGCCGCGGCCTAAAATATTAACAAACAAATGTGAAGGACGACAGATAACTAACCCCTGACCTTCAACCATTAAAAAAGATAAGATTGAGCTAGCTCAAGTGAGCTTTAAGTTAGCTCTGTTGTCATAGTAATGCATCAACTCCATTTCTTGTGATATCATACATTTAAAGAAATCCAATTAACTTTTTTGAAATCACATTGGAATCATTTTCTGACACAAAAAATTTGAACCTTGGGATTTTTACAACTAGTGACTAGCTCGTCTATCCAGATGGGTCTCTCATTTTATTTTATAATTTCTTAAAGGCAAAAATCTATGTATGTACATATTCTACATGGTATAGCATATAGAAAATGAACCATATAAATTGACAGAATTGACGTTAAAATTTTACAAATACAAAAATAATATAACAAACTGTAAAGAGTGGTATACATGTTGTTAACAACGGTATGATATATACACAAACTATGTTACTATGGTTACATGCATCACTTGTACAAAGTACAGTGTTAAATGATATTGCATCATTTTTTTAGTTTAGTTTTGTTGGTAAAAAAGTTATGGAATAATCTTGATTGAACTACTCAATTGTTATTTACCTTGATATTTCTATAAAATACTAGAACGTTCTGCAGAAAAATATGTATAAATGACACTGGTCTTGGGTTCAATATTCAGTCATAACTATACAGGCATTACTCTTCAGTCTTCAAGTTTAGTTATTACTTTACAATCATTTTTGGTGTTCGTAAGTAGTATTAGGAAGTGTTGGAGTAATAGAATTCACATCTTTATTTAGATTTCAATAGTGGGAAATTGGGAATATAAATTGGACACTTAACATCGTTGGATTTTTGACAAAGAAACCCAGGGTAAGTGAAGAATTGACATTCATATACTAAGGTTTTTTTTGTATTCACAATTTTCTTCTGTTTGTATTTTTTCTATTGTTAAATACATTTATATTTGTTCATTGTAGTATGTCGCTGATTTCATTTCTTCCTATTGTAACACAGTATAATTAATTGTGAAATGACAGCAAAAACGTATATGTATAAACATCGAAGTACAACCCCTAATCTTAATATACGCATAAAATGTTTGTAGGTCTCGACTACAAAGCTAAGGGAAGTAAATGTGAATGTGATAAAAACGAAACAGCGCTGGATTGTCTAACCAGTTATGTTTATAACAACATCTATCAAATGGTTTGTTAAACTAACAGTGTTCTACCACTTGCTACTGGCACTATGGTCAGCAAAAAATGATTTACTTGAACTATTTGGTTGACACCTCTTTGTTAGAACTAACCTTTCAGTTGATGCAAGTGTGATAGTGGTTTAATGGTAGAGCGTTGAAGTTCAATTTTTTGTTACTAGGTAAGATTCCCAAATAAGAAAAGTTACCCTGTACTAGAATTTACGTCATTCTATATTAAACATCGAGTTATGTAATAGTCGGCTCCTTGTAAAGGGATAAATTATTGCTGGTACATTGTAAACGGTACGTGTGAAAAACAGCTGACAGGTTATGTAAAATGTTCGCCGTTTAAAACCTTTTAACGGCCTAATATATTATTAATAATATTCCGAAGTTATAATCTCAGCAGATTTCGTATTTGGGAATCTTACAAAACATGAAAAAAATAAAGTCCATAACGTTGGTTAACATCATCGGAAACCTAAGGTACAGTAGAACTTGGTTATAACATACTCGGTTATGACATACACTCGGTTATAACATACCAATTTTCCTGGCCCAATTTTCATATTTTGTATATAACATACTTAGTATGCTATATGGATATAACATACCTCGTTTATAACATACCAATTTTCCTGGCCCAATTTTCATATTTTGTATATAACATACTTAGTATGCTATATGGATATAACATACACTCGGTTATAACATACCATTTTTCCTGGCCCAATTTTCATATTTTGTATATAACATACTTAGTATGCTATATGGATATAACATACCTCGTTTATAACTTACCTTTTTTCCTTGGCTCAGCGAGTATGTTATATCCTAGTTTTACTGTACTCGTTCCGTTAATGAACAACACCCTGGGTTACCGAGGTTGGTTGGTTGAGTGACAAATTAAAAGCGGTAGGCAAAGTTTCTAACCAAAGACACTAACACATTTATGTATCTTCTTGTTCTGTCGTTATGTAGCGCGTCGAACGCCTTTGAGTCAATTCAAGTAAACCCCTTATGTGAAAGATCCAACATATAGTTGAGCATCTTGACATCAACATGTCTTTTAACTTGAATCTCCATGTACAAAATAACAAGTATAAGATGAACGTTGTATCGTTTATATTATTTTATTTATGAATAAAGCGTAATATTGAATACATAATAAGCATTGCACAAATACATTTTACATGTATGTCAGTTTTTAATATATGCGTTATACGTGAAACTCGTACACGCTTGCCTTTACGGCAATTTCTGAAGGTTATATAATCTATAACAGGTTATGACTTTGAGGGCGTGCTCGATTGGTCTGTCGGAACTGAGCCAGAATCAAATTCCGACTCTTCCACAGAATCTGCCAAACGAGTAAGATTGGATGTCGGAACTGAATCAAAAGGCAATATCCTTAGCAAACATACTCGCTTCTTAGTTTAAGTTTCAGCAAATAGTTAATTTCTTATCGGGCATAACTATATCACCATTCGCTTTCAAAACACCAAAATCACATGTTTGCAGTAATGCCGCCGCCATCCTTGGTATAGTATAAACCGCGACCGATTCCAAACACTCCACATATTTCTATTGAATGGGTAGAACGCTGCCAGAAAACACAGTTCCGACGAAATCAGAATTGAGTTCTCCCAGTTGTTACAGTCAGAATTTCCAGAAGAGTACGCTTACAGTCTTAAAAATTGTAATACATTATTTGGTCAAACGTTGTAATAACCACAGAGTAGAAAATTTTATAAAACAATATGTCCCTGTGATTTAATAGACATAGTCAATCAAGGCAAAGTGACAGAGAATATATTGAACGTTTATGAAGTCTTTGCAGTGAAGGTTAGTACTACGCATGGCTTAAATTGTTAATTTTTATTAAGTTTGGTCTTTTGGCGGAGTAAGTAAATTTTTTAAGTCGGAGGGGGGCGGGGTATAGAGTGTAGAGTGATTCACTGACATAAAGAATTATATTCTTTTTTTACCAATACGACTTACATAACAATGGTAATGATTTAAACTAGAGAATCATTATGAAAATACAAGGGAGTTTTTTGACAATTTGTAATTGAACTTGTTCAGCCAATTGTAAATGTACATGACATAAATCTCTTACCTTACGTGTTTTCTTAATATCGTTCATTTTAAATGGTGCAACCACTGATTGTTACCAAATAAAAATATCCGAATGTCTGTTAGAACAGTGGTTTAATAAAAGCAAAAGCTAATACATAATGTATACAAAGCTCAAAGTGTCAATGAAACAATTTTACAATATTGAATGTTTTATAAATAATAAAAACACATTGAAAATTCTAAAAAATTCTAAAGAGCTCTTGTATTAGCTAATATCATCGAATAACAATAGCTGTATGTCTTTTAGAATTGTTGTACAAAAACGGCAATTATAAATGCGTACACATTTCAAAGTGTCACAGAAACAATTTACAACGTATGTATAATAAATAAAAAACACTCATTGAAAATTAAAATTTGAATCTTATTAGTTTTTACAAGCATTTATGAGTAAAGATCTGTAATTGAGTGCTAACTTCATACATTTGATTTGTAACAACTATGTTTGAATTATGTCAACATATTTACAAATGCATTTTAGCATTGTAAAGAATTATGACAAATATAAACACAAGACTTATCCATGAAGTAGAGCTCCTGCAAAGGTGGGTTGTGCATAACTATAATCCTGCAGCTGATAGCTGGATGTACCTAAAGCACATTTCACCAAAACTCTTTGATCTTTCTCAAACTTTGTTAAGGTAACAGCAGATGCACATTCGTCAGACTGACTGCCATATTTAACACTCCTCGCTATTATATTGTTGTCAACAACTATGTAAAAATAAAACCTTCTACCACCGTTAACACAAGCATGCATTGAAAACATGTACAGTCCAGCAATAGGTGCAGTGAATACTCCATCGACGGTATCATACCCATTGCCTTCATTTAGATAGGTGTTCTTAAATACCACTATTTGGTTGGTGCCCAAACTTAGGTCAACCAATCCATATGCATTAAAGGCTATCATTGGAAGACTTACTTTTTCTGAAATATAAAATCAAAGTGCTGATAGCACACAAGCTAGGCTGAACTGATTCTTACTTAATTTGTCCGTTAGTTAGATCTTAACGTTTTCCGTAATTTTGAAGACAATATATACAATTTTGAACTACATAGCTGTTCGTAAAGCACTATCCTGGTAGGCACTGGACAAGATGTCTAGAAACTGGCGCTCAAACTTGCGAAGAGATCTCAAGTTGCGCTTCGTCATAGCAACAATTGAGTTTATTATGCTGTATGGCTGCGAGAGCTAAACACTAACAGAAGCCTTGGAGAAGCCACTAAATGGAACCTATACACGTATGATTCGTAAGGTTTTAGACATTTACTGGTCAAGCAACACCTCCAACGAGAACCTATATTGGAACCTACCTAAGGTCGGTGACAATATCGCCTCCAAAAGGATCCAAAAGTTAGCTGGTTATGGCTTCCGTCATCCAATGCTCAGCGCACAACCAGTTGTACTATGGGGGGCAAATCACGGACATCGTAGAAGAGGAAGACCCAATGCCACCTTTTTGGACACACTTAAACGTGACGCAGATGCAAGGGACGCAACAGAACCAGCCTCCGTTATGACTGATAGAAAGAACTGGTGTGGGTATGTCGCTGGTCATCTAAACACGATCAATTAAGTAAGTAAGTGAAATGCGTGAAAAGTTTAAAATCTTCAACGATACTTGAGTCTATAGGAACGCTTTAATCGTTACATACGAGTATTTACTCTATTTAAGTTATCAAAAACATACTTTTAAAGTATAACATAACTTATTTAGATGTTTGTTATAAGTTAATTAATCAGACAATTTTTAGGGGTGCAATAATACAGAAAACCCATATTTCAAATACATGTTCAATGTAAAAAAGCATGTGTATAAGTTATTCAAATAAACCTATCAAGTGGGTGGGATGATTGAATATATTATATAATATATTATAATAATAGTAATGAGTTTGGACTGACGTAAGGAATGTTATTTTAAGGTTAGAATAAATGTTTCATTTTTTTCTAAATGTCTATTTTGTTCAGTGTTTTATATTTCCACTGTTATGTATGTACATTTAATGCATTTCTTACAAAATATATTATTATCAAAATTATCCGGAATTTGGGATTATTTTAGTTTTTTAGTTACCCCACCCACTTGATGGATTTTTTTCCAACTTCAACAACGGATACACCCTTAACGCACGAACATTGTCTTAATTTGATCAACGTTATACACATATGTGTATGCTTCAAGGATTTATTACATAAAAGTTTAAATTACTTGTGTAGAATGGACAATTGCAAAGAAAAAGACAACATATTTTGAAAAGAAATATTGACGGGAATTATTCTCTCATTTGACGAAATTATTTATCTATTTTGTAAAAAATAAATCAAGTTGTCAACACATTTTAACATTTATTCAAACACTGAAATTTCAGATTCTGATAAATCAATATGTACGCTACATAACTACAAAAACCGGGTTAGGAAATAAGAACTGGTTTAACCGTAAGTTTTCGTATTAAAATACAGTATATTGGTTAAACGTGGCAATCCTAATAAGTATGCTTAAAACAAAGCTAAACACTTATTTTAAAATGTTTTCATTATCACTATAAAAGAGACGAAAACAATGTGTATAATATTAAACCAGATCAATTATCCGTACAGATAAGCGGCTTATAATAATAAAACTTTACTTACCTTCCACCAATTTGAGTTCAGCCATTTTATTCTCTGTCCCCAATGTCAAGTTACCGAGCGTATTTTTCACATTTTCGTGCGTCTGTAACATTTCAGCTATTTTATTTCCCGTCACCAATGTCAAGTTGTCGATATTAGTTTTCATCTTGTCGTGCGTCTGTGATATTTCAGCTATTTTATTTTCCGTTGCCAATGTCAAGTTGCCGAGCGTATTTTTCACATTTTCGTGCGTCTGTGACATTTCAGCTATTTTGTTTTCTACCTCCAATGTCAATTGTTCGAGAGTTTTCCTCTGTGACATTTCACGTTCCATTTGTTCTATCCATACTTCAATTCTTATAACTTTTTTCAAAAGCTGTTCCTCATAAACGAATCGTTCTGATGTTAACGGTTCATTAAGAGCATTTAATCTACCAAACAACAAACATTCCAAAATCATTAATCTAAAATACATTGTTTAAATCTATTTAAAAATCTTACTATTTCGTATTAGCTAAGATAAAGCACATAAATTTTGACAAACGTTATTTGGAGAATGTTGAATGGTGCGCACTCCTTAGTATTTATATACACCCAACTCAGACTTGTATTTTAGCTCACCTTTTCACATAATTAAGTATTGGATCACGTCGCAATACTCTTTTATCATATCAAAAATTCAAATTATCACCGGTACGTAGTATTTTACTTATATTGTTAATTTTAGTCGACTACAGCCGAACTTTTATGTAAAGCAAGTATTAGCATTTCCAAAAAACCTTGAAATCGCCGTTTAGCCGTGAATTATTGTAAGCAGGGGCTGATACAGAATAGGTCTGCCTGGGGGGGCTGAAATGGGGTGGGTACGGGAGGGGTGTCCCCTCCCTAAGGGGGGGTACGGGGGGCCTCCCCCGGAAAATTTGAAAAATAAAGGTCTAAAATGCTGCATTCTGGTGCATTTCTTGGTGGTTTTGTTGTATTAATTTTAGCACAGATTAACAAACACTAGACAACAAAATGATATATAAAAGTAAGAAAGTTAGTGAGAAAGTAAATTTTATTTACATTCAGTCAGACATAATAACAAGTAAACATAGGCAGTAGTTGGTAAGACATAATAACAAATAAACTTAGGCACTATTCTGTAAGACATAATAACAAATTAACTTAGGCACTATTCTGTAAGACATAATAACAAATAAACTTAGGCACAATTCTGTAAGACATAATAACAAATAAACTTAGGCACAATTCTGTAAGACATAATAACAAATAAACTTAGGCACAATTCTGTAAGACATAATAACAAATTAACTTAGGCACTATTCTGTAAGACATAATAACAAATAAACTTAGGCACAATTCTGTAAGACATAATAACAAATAAACTTAGGCACAATTCTGTAAGACATAATAACAAATAAACATAAGCTCAATAGTGCTTCTCAACCTACATTACTTCTATTATTATGAAGAGTAATACATGTAATAACAAATTAAAAGGAAATAATGGCTCATACATGTACTGCAAATAATTATGACTTAACTCAAACTAATCAATAATCAATATCATATCAAGACACACATTAATTTCCATTCCAGTTCAATAGTAAATAAATAAACAAGTAAAAGTAGGTAAAACTTTAGTTTACAAAATTGACAGTTTATATGAATATTCACAAGAAGCATGATAGCATACAAGGTTGAAATTCTTAAATTGATCAAATACATGGGATTTAAAACATTTTAGCAACAGAAATATATGAAACCATTTTTCTATTTTTTCTGCTACATTTTTTTTAAAAAAAGATTGGACAAGTCAATTAAAGTTCAGTAACTTTTGTTTATATCAATGTTTGTCATTAAGGTATAACAGTTCATACATATCTGAAATTCAAAGAGAGAGATATCATGCTTTAAAGAAAATTTGATATCCTAAAAAATTTGTTAATAACATTAAATTTGAAATAAATAGAAGAACAACAATAGAGCATGAAAATAATATTTGCATGAAGCTGCAATTATCTTTGAAAAAAATATTTTTAATAAAAATAAAATTTCAACATGTATAAATATACATACATTGGGGTCCAAAAGTTTCTTTACATAAATTACATTTTGATGCTTTGTAATAATTTACATGAAATTATCATTTTCACAACCAATACATAATACGGCATGAACCAGCAATTATGTTCTTTATGCATTAAAAATATATCATCGAAGTAGTAAGGAATATGTGTCTACAGCAAAATTTAAAAAAAAAATCAAAAATGAAAAAAAAAACATGTGCTAAGAAACTTTCGGACACCACTGTACACTTTATTTCTGACACTTAAACAATAATGTACACTAATTTAGCAGTCCATAAAAATATTAGGTAATGCCATCCTTCTAGGATTCCTTTCAGCAAAGAGTCCAACCACCTTGGTGACATCTATGGGTATGTCTCTGTGGATACTGATCAGACAAAGAGATGAAAGTCTTTCTTGCCCCATGGTTGATCTTAACTTTGTCTTCACAAGACCCAGAACACTAACACTCCTTTCACACTCACATGATGTTACTGGAAACACACTGGACACAGAAAGGATAGTGTGTATATTGGGATATAATTGCTTCGAGCACATCTTAAGGGTTTTTTGGATAGTGTCTGGTGGTGACTGGATACCTTTCCATTTTCTTTGCCATAGATGCAGTTCAGATTCAAGGGACTGTGATGAAGGTAAATCTTCAGAAAACCATTCTAGATCAGCTACACTAATATTCTGAGAATTGTCATACATGAAAGAAGGTATCAATGCTAGCCCCATAGCAGCCTTTCTTTGCAGTTCACCAAACCGTTCGTTCATCTGTGATAGAAGAGTGTCTATAAACTCAATAGTTAAATTTCTTTTGTAATAATCTTGTGGGGTAGAAGCTTCAACATTTCCTCTCATTGTTTGACGACCACATGTTCTGGGTTTAGCAGGAACAGTACCTACACTTTCAGCAACCAACACAGCCTCTCGGTACCATCTTTCATGAAACTCATCAATGTTTGAACGAACATCCTGGATAGCATCAATGACAACCTTGACTTCACTCATAGCCTTCACAACATCAACGGCTCTGCCTGCAAAAAAGTATAAGAAAAATCATGTAATGGTATATCAGATTGGATTTGCAACTTTTTAAAGTTAAAAACCAGCAAACATGAAAACTATCTTGTAATCTTGAAGTAATCAAAAATCCCTCACAATATTTCTTATAAAGATGTATAGAGATAGATTTATTGTTTCAGGTATTGACAACAAATTTAATGCATCAACTTCAACCTACTTTCACTTTTATATGCAAGATATAAAACTTTAAAAATGAAATTTAGGCATACACTTCATTGATCTAAAAGAAACAAAAATATGAGTCAATTGAAGATTCACAGGTTCTTACCTTGTAAGGTAACTGTGAGTGGTTTGATGTAACTGAGACATCTTGTCACTACTGTCAATACTACTATAAACTGAAATGAGGTGATAGCAAGTAGAAATCCTGATATTTCAGCTGATGTAGTGGATCTGGTCTCAACAGTCATAATCTCAGACATGGCGTCCACCATTGATGGTATGAAATCAATAAACAGCTCCAAAGCATCATGTCTCTCTACCCATCGTGTTCGACATAACTCCTGGAATTTAAATAATATCTACATAAAAATATTGTTAATGATTTAACGCCATAACATATGAAGATATATTTATTAACAACAGACATCAAATTATTGAAAAGCTTAATTATGTAATTTGGTGCAATATTTTTCTGTCATAGGACTGCATAACTACATTCTTAGATCAAAACAATTGTTATAAGAACATACAATCAAATTCTACAATAGTTTCAATCTACTTTCACCTTGAAATGCCACAATTATTTTTGTTATATGAATAATGCTTGCTTATCACAGGTTTTTGAACCTGTAGACAGTGATTATACTTTTGATAATGGTACTTTGAATTTGAAACAAAAACAAAATCAGTAATGTAGTAACATCAATAAAGGTAAGAAACTCAGTCTATTAATATAACATGAGAGTCGTTATTGTGCTGCGCTGCTCACCAAAGAGTCAGTACAATAAGATTCGAGTTTTATAAAAGCCATCAATCTTTTATGCTAGAAAAATTTACGAAATATTATGTTTATGAACATTACCTTAATTTTCATTCGCTTGTTCTCTGAGCTTTCTTGTGCGGCCCTACAGTCCTCAAGGTAAGTCTGTCGTTTAGGTGAAAAGTTGAAGAACATAGAAATCTGAAATTAATTAAAACAATATGATTTATTTCCTGATAAAATATCCTGTCCTGGCATGAAAAAAGAAACAAGATTGACTAAAACATTTGACAATATGTTAAAGAATATATTCAACAACACTGAGCACTGAGGGCTTTTTTCCTTTAGTTTCAGTTGCATTCCATGGACTTTGCCATTTGATATCATATTTACTAAAAGTAAAACAATGACAGACATACATTCTGCTGATAAGCCAATATGTTTTAATTAAATGTCAATAAATTGTATACCCTATCTACTGTGCCCATCATGTTTCTGACCAACTGGTTGTCACAAGCATGTACTACACATCTATTCAGCTGATGGGCTGTACACCAAAAGTGTAAGGCCCGAGGATATTGGTTTTGAATTCTTGGTCCAACTCCTTTCACCTTTCCAGTCATGTTTCCTGAAATACAAATTAATTCACATGTAAGGAACTTGTAGTTTGTTACACGAATTACCTTTAAATAATATTTCAAAAGCTTACCTTGTAGTGACTATTAAAAATAATTTTATAAACAAAGCATTTTTGAATAGCGAGGTTTTACAATTAGCATTTTGAAAGAAATGCCATTGAAGCCTAAAATATTGCTGTATTAACAAATTATTTTAATCTTATAACTTTTCAAGTAAATATTGTTTATAATGCCAGTGAATACTGAATCACAGTATGTGTTAATGCACCAAAAAAATATTCAGAAAAAATGTAACTAACCAGCACCGTCATAGCACTGGCCCCTCATCTGATGTTTGTCCAAGGCAACACTGTCTAGCACATGAAGTATCTCGTCTGACAACCTTTCACCACTGGTATCAGAACTGACATCTACAAACGTCAAGAATTCTTCTCGTATAGTGTCTGAAAAAGCAAATAAATGGATTTGTAAGAGACTGATGGTGAACCATAAGAACAGTCTGTTTTCTGGCCATTCTTGAGCAGCTCTTCCGACATAACAGTGAAAGGATACAATTTATTGGCACTGGGACCATTTAACATTGGCCACAATACTCAAACATTCAAATCCAAACAAGAACAATTGAATGCACAAAACATAATGTTTTAAGTCAGCATCCTGATAATTATGTGATTTTTTCTAAGTATAATTTCTTGCTCATGACTTACGTATGATATATACAATATAAATGTTTAAAATGTAACTTTATGCATGCATTATGTACACATATTGCAATATTCACTTACCAGACTTGTCAGGAAATCTAATGCAGACAGCCAGCTGCTCTTTGTTTGATACGTCACGTACTTCATCTGCTGAAATGGTATAGAAGTAACCACCATCCTTAACATCACCTACTATTTTCTTTTTCACTATGTCACCCATAATATCAATAAGTTCATTCTGAGTAGTTTTAGACCTATATGTTGCATTCTTTGGAGCTGTATCAAAATGTTCTTTCAAAAGTGAATCACCAGCATCAAGTCTGAATTGTAGAAGCGCTTGAAAATTTCCACAGTTCTGATCTTCTTCATGTAAATACTTTGAATCATCACGATGACCGCGCAAGGCAATATTCTGTCGAGCACAAAACAATACAGTTTTAGCAATGGACTGTAAAACTCTGAAGTTTTTCTCTTCTCTGGCCTTCAGGGCTGTGTTGATCAGCTTAGTTACTGGCATGTTTGTCAACGTAGAGGCTGTGAATTGCTCAGCACACACTTTGCTGTCCAAATGAGCATGGTATCCATTTCCACCATCTTTCATGTTTCTTTTTTGATCCTTGAAATGACCATTGAAGACTTCCAAAGCATGTTTCCAGTTTCTGAAAGGCTCTGATGCTAACTGACCACGTTTCCGGTTGATTCCTGGAAATGTCACACAATGTACACAGTATGCAGCATCTTCAATAGCACTGTACACCAGTCCTGGGAACTTTGTAAGCCAAGCTCTCTGAAAAGAACGGTTGAATTTGCCACATTGACTCTTAGGAAATTCAAATTTGAGAGAAGGAGTCCAGTCTTTTTGTAATATGTACATTTTTTCAGCATCAGTCAGGAATTCTTGTCGTTTCACATATGTACTGATATCTTCTGTAGTTTCACAACCAGAGTCTGACCTGAAATAATTGTAGAATATTTTTCATAAATTGTGAGTTAAACCACAAGTCAAACATTTAGTCATCTTTAGGCCGTACAGACAAGCTGAATAAGTTTAAAACATTACTGTTATAATTTATCATATCACTTGTGATAAAGGGATGACGTCAGGACCAGGTATTTTTCATTAACATGAAATTAGTGTACATTTCAACTGATCTGTGTTTGGAATAACCTTGATCGGTGGAAAGCGTCACATTAAATTACTGATCTGTAAACCTTCAAATTCAACCCATGGTTGAATACATTTTATTCATTTATCTACCAGCCCCTGGGCTAGTTGGTCACACACAAGTCAACTGATCGTGGGGTGATGGGTTGGATTCCGGGGCAAGGCATTTCCACAGCCATCTACAGCTCCGTCCGAGCAATGATTTTAATTGTGTAGGGAAGTTGACAGTCAATGACACAAGTATGAGGTTAGCAGCTAAATCCAGAGATAATGTCTAAAACCAGTACAATGTGAAAATCCAACTTCAACAACAGCATTTATGTAACAAAACTTGAAACTTACTTTTTGGAATCACCAAGACATTCAGATGTAGCAAGTTTTTGTTGTTTCCTAACTGGACTCCAGATGGAGTCCAATGTTGCTTGAGAGCGTTTCATTTTGGAATGAAAATAATCTTTCCATTTTAGATTCATTAACGAAATTTTTTAATTAAGTAACAAGTAGCTAAAAACTTTATAAACTTACCTTTTGATAAAAGCCGCAATCTGAGCACAAACTGTCAGTCATTATAGATAATTGTCAGAGACATAGATCTAATTCCCTGTTAATTGTATACACTTGTTTACAAACTGCTAACTTCATCAAAGCTCCGCCGCTTTTGTAACAGATATTTTCATTGGATTGTTGTAAATGATCAGCCAATCAAAAACCTCGTTCCAAACGTCCTATGTCAGTCAAGCGTATACGACATGTTGATCGATAATTACACTCAGCAAAGCCCCCAGGCAAGAGATTAACGACCGGATGAGAGCAATTAACTTCGTTGATAACAGACACACATTGATGGACCAAAAATGCATTGAAATATATCAGCCCAGCTGGAAAACGTATCTCAGGGCCGAGCTGGGGGGCTGCAGCCCTAAAGCCCGGGGCTGAATCCGCGGCTGTTTACAGTAAAAACATTTAAGCAACATGCGTCAGTGTTTTAAACCGTCCAAAGTCTATTTATAGAATACAATGATAATCGTGCCCTGTTAAAGATATGTAAAACCACTAAGTCTATTATGGAATACGAGCATTAGATAGCGTGCCATTGTAACGATATGTAAAACCATGTATGACTAATGAATATTTAGATTCGCCCAATGTAGGGAAGAAAGGCTTAAACTAAAATAGTTTTAAAAACAAAATACATATTAAAATTAGTAAAAAATTAATGCATATGTTTGGTAAAATATTGAAACTTTCTTGCAACTGGTACTCGTTCATACATTGATAGTGGTATATTCTGGTAAACAAACAGGTAACCCGACAAAACTTGGCGTCGAGAAGTCCATACACGCACCATTATTTTGACTGTTCGACGTTCACTTTTTCCGTCAATGACCTAAAATGCATCGTTTTGATTGGCTTAAGGCCACCGGTGTAGAATCATTAAATCTTGATAATTGTAATTATCGCCGAATAGCACTCTGCCAGAAGATTAGTTATGTTGTGGTTATTTGACCAATAAGAGCGTGACTTATCACCACGTGATCATTGTTACGATCTTGTGGTCTGCATCGTGAATTAGTTTGAAAGAGTTGTGTTAAAGCTTCTGCAGAGAGATGACGTACCTAATATGTTATGTAACTTACAGTTATATATATATTAAATAATAAGATTATAAACTAAAAATAGGTTAGCATTTTAATTGTGCCCAGTTGAGAATTTGCCTACAATGGTATTGTGTATAGTAATTTTCTTTTCTTTCGTTACATGTAAATTAAACTATCGTCATCTTTTTTTAATCCAGTACGACCTTGCTATTTGTATAAATCTGTATACATATCGTAAACTTTATAAGCAAATATAATTAACACAATCACAGAACATTTTCTTGTGCAATTATAGTTACTAGCTTTACTATAATTGTACATTACTTATGCGTGTATAGAACATTTTGTTTTTAGACTAAACCGATGTATGATTATTTTGTAATCTTTTACATTTGTCCAATTTTTCAAACGTGTTTGGAAATTTTGGCATTTCTTTGTATTGTAATGATACTTTAACAATTTTTTTTTATTTCTTGATACTTTACAATAAAATGTCAATCCTAAACACATTTTTAAAAACAGTTGTTTAAATCTTAACAAAGGTAACTGTATAAAGATATGTTAATTTTTGACAAGTGAAGCCAACAGAGCTACTGTTTATACGATTGCGTTTGACAGAAACTTGTAACGATGTTCAGGTTGATATAGAAATACCGAAAAGAACAGAACAGAACATGCATATTTTTAACCTAAACAATATGTTGTACTCTATGTATAAGTTATAAAAGAACCAAACTGTTGAACAACAAGTAGCAGTAGAGCTTTACAGTTTTTAATATCTCTTATTGGCGCCTTTATTATTGTTTTGTACTTGATAGTGTTCCATACATCGTGTTACTCCAATTGAATTGTTTTGCTTGTTCTTAATTGCTTCTACACGAATAACGCCTCAAAACATTAAAATGGATCATTATTTGATAAGCAGTTCTCATGACATAGGAATATTACGAGATAATAGGTCACAGCTCAAGAATAATTAAGTGTTTGTTTCCTGTTTAAGTTTTAGTAATATAATAATGTCTGAAAGCCTTACTGATATCAAGTGCTCTCTATATATAAATGTTCCAAAAATACGCAGTTCGTGCTGGTACTTGACATACTTTATTGTTGCATATAATTGGGAACATTCTGAATATCTTATAATTCAACTACAAGTCAATGTAAATTATAAAAACGGTTGAGGTCTCTGTATTCCAACTGTTGTAAAATCTGATAACCAAAGTTATGGAAAAGTAGAAAAACATGGTTAATTTACGACATTATAAAATGACTGCTTCGTATAACCAGCAGTGATAATGAATATAGCACTATGTAAAAATTTTATTGCTACAAAACAATGTTTTAAATGCCAAGCCACAACACTATACACAATAATAGAGTAATGTAGTAGAAAGACAAAGCAAGACTTGTTGATGTTGATGTTAAATAATTTACAAGATTTGTAGAATTTATCACATGGACTCCTACAATATAAATAAACACAATTTTAAAGGTTATTCGTTAAACATAATTAAGGCAATTCATTTCCATAGGTCAGTGTAAATTAGAACTAACAACATAGACAAAAGCTGTTTACTAGTTTTCAGTAACCCACTTGCACCAGAGTGAACAAGAAACATATGAAACTGTTTATAAGTCTATTTTGTAAAATTGTCACACCAAGCTAACAATTGACATATTTTCTAAGGTATAGTAATCACTCACAAATATTTTGTCAATATTATAAAATACACATCCCTGTATTATATCCTAAAGAGCCCAATAAGTGACTCGCGTAAAAACAAAATAATCGTGAAAATAAAAAAAATAATTAAAAAATAAGCAGACAAACTACTACACCAAAACTAGTGTAAAGGCATTGAGTACTAGTTCAAAATTAAACAATGGATCTGCTAAATGTGTGTCACTTCTTTCTAAGGTGTGTATGATTGGATATTAGGTACACTGATATCATAATATGTGTATAACATTTGAATAAATTACCTAAATATTCTAAATCATTGATGAAAGATACTACTGGACGACTGGCATCTTTTATCATATATACATCAAAACCTATATACAAAATATACAAGTATACAATTAATTACTGACATAGTTAATAGCCACTTGAAAATACATCCGTCGTTTTTTACGTATAATATTATATAAATCAAGCTGGTTTAACTATAGAGTAGTGGAGTATATTCTGCCTCAGAGAGTATGGTACTGGGTTGACTTTATACATTACAATATTACTAAACTCCCTTAACCATAGATATAGCAAGTTATAGTGAGCCTAGAATGGCACTTGCCAATGCCTTCCTGGATTTAGACTGGTTTCAGTGTTTGCTATGACAAAACATTGTTACATACATAATGCTAAGTATGGAGGACAATTAAATATATATACAATGTATTTAAAATAATGTGTTTGAAATCATTGTAAGGCACAATAAAGTAGCACAAATGTATACAAAAAGAATATGTTTTAAATTCATAACTTATGTTTAAAGGTTATTATTGCTAAGCGAATTATATACACGTTCAGTACAACCTCTCTGAAAGAACACCCACTATTAAATGTTTGCAGTTAAGCGGTTGTTGCGAAATATCGAAAGCTGTTATTGTTCTTTTATAAGTCATTCGTTAAACATAATTAAGGCAATTCATTTCCATAGGTCAGTGTAAACTAGAATTAACACCATAAACAAATATCGGTTACTAGATTTTCGGTGACCCTCTGGCAACAGAGTAAACAGGAAACATATGCACATGTTTATAAATCAATTTTCCACTATTAAACGTTTGCTGTTATGAGATTGTTGCGAAATGTCGAAAGCTGTAATTGTTTTAGCGAGCCGCTCGACAGAGATTATACTGTACATTTAAAATGGGCTGAACAGAAAAATTTCATAACTCATTAGTCGTTACAGTTAACATGTTTTTATTATACTCGTACTTCTTAAACGTGTAAATACGACAGTATTCAAGCAAAAACACATTAAATTCATAAAGCACGTGAATATAGATCTACTCAGTGCAAAAGTATAGTAACTGTGAAATATAATTGTAGTATTGAAATGTGAAATTCTAGAAGTAACCATTCAAGATAATTACACAATTGGTACTTATGTAAGCAAATGAAATATTATATAAAGTGTTTCGATATTTAACATCAAAACTACATTACTGTTTAGTAGATAAATACATTGACCTTGTGAGGAAATATTAGTGCAGTTGTATGATACATGTACTTGAATTTGAAGTTTTGGGATAAAACTAGAAACCTCTCCTTCTCGACTTTAAACAATCTGAAGCAAGGAAAGTTTGAAAACACTCGACCACTCACATGCAAACAAGATCTTTATTATGTATGATGCAATAAAATATTTAGCTGTATGAAAAATTTGTGAGCTTTTAAGTTGTGGTAATATTGCCTCTAGGGGCTTACTTTGAATTGTATGTATAGGACATGTAGTGGGAATGCTTCGTAACAAATATTGAAATTCTATGTCTCTTCAAAAGGAAGGCTATTCTATTGATTATTGGACGATGAATGCACACACAGACCCTGTATAGACCTCACTCAATAGCTCAACTCGTGATAAGGTGATCTTAACAATAAACTATTAAATAGTGACAATGTGCTTGAGGTATGACAGCTTTGAATCAAGTCATTTGTATGAACAATGCATTACCTAGTTGCCTGTCATCTTTAGATGTACAATACACACAGAAATCTAGTGCCAGACCTGTAACTATAACAGTTGTTATATTGTGAGATCTAAGTATATCTTCTAATTCTAATTACCATTTTCAAAGAATGCTGAATATGAATCTATCTGAAAATATAAAACAACCATAATCTGCATTCTTATAATTCTTAATATAAAGAGATGCTGATACCAGATGTATTCATAATGCTTCAAACCGCTGAAGCACTAGATTTATTGTTCTAAACTATTGATTGTATGCTGACGGAGTGAAGTTGGCTCCTGTTCAGTTGATAACACAATGATTAGGCAATAATTTGTATTTAACGAATGTGACATGTTATTGTGTTGCTACAGAGATTTCCTGTAATACAAATCATCTAAGCACTATCTAACGGTCATCTAGATATAGGCCGCATCCCACCCTGGGGAATAGCGAAAACTTTGTTTTGAGTATAGCCCTGATGGGCCAATCGGGTGATAAAAAACCTCGGTAAATATTCGTGGCCGCTTTAACCAAAAGATATTTAAAATATTTTACACATCAACATAATGACAATTTAATGTGTGGCTAAAATGATACAGACAAAAACTCTTTTCTAAAATACACGTTTAAAAACAATTGAATAAAACAAATACATGTATTAAGCAACGCTATTTTCCGAGTATAGTCGCCATGTTTTCAATTTCCTGCATGAGACAAGTGGTTCTAGTAATAATGCTCCTTGTTATAAAACACTAATAATATAGACTTACCAGCATGATCATATTCTAAGGTTAAAGTTTCAAGTGGTTGTTTTTCCCGCATGTTGAAAAGCAAATGACACGTGTTTTGAACAACGCTAATCGTGGGAAAGTACAGTGAGATATAATTAATGACTGTAATTTCGGCGGATGTTGTTGATTACTGGAATCACGTGATCGCCATTTGTTACTGCCAATGATCCACCGGGTAGAAAACAATTTTGTACATCAATGATTAAAAGAGCAGTGTTGGAGAATACTTGTGGAGTAACTGACAAAATGACCAATGCCCAAATCCTGGAACAAATAAACATTTGTATCAATTGTAAACAAGTATACTGGTTTAAAGCCCGAACATTTGGACAACCCTGAATTGGCATAGTCGACAAACAGGTCTTAAAGTTTTAAAACTTTTTTTTAAATTATTCACACTCTTGTTTATTTACACAAAATGCCAAGGTGTTAACCATTCCATGTAGTTAAAAGTACAGTGTTGAGGTCTGGTGGTTCTTCCTAATCCTGCAATATTGTAAATCGTTGTAATATCATCCTATATTGACTCTAAATGGCCACTGTATTATTTCAACCATTATGACTTACATGTAAAATAAACATAAACTGTTGTTTTATACTGTTCATTGTTACGCATGTTTAACTTTAGTTATGTTTGTACTGAGTGAAATAATCATTACGTATTGCTTTTTGGGGGTTAAATGCCGAAGCAACACGTTGTTTTGTCTCTCAATTAGTAGACTTGCGTGCTACCAACTGAGCTAGCCAGGCGGGTTATATGTAGTGAATTTTATGATAATACAAAAATGAAAAGATAAAACTCCAAACTGACCTTATTCCTGAGTAATATAGTGCCATTAACGTTTCCTTAAGACTTACATCTTTTACAACAATTCAAAACTATTTTTAGAAACATGTAATCTCGAGTACTATAAAGTTAAAGAAAGTAAATACTAGGACATTCTTAACTGAAGTATACTTGTTGTTTAAAGCTACTGGTTCACAGATTTTAACTTAAATATCAGATTTTCTAAATCTCTCAGAATTGTATAGAACAAGTTTTTAGACAGTTTAGAATCAGTGTTCAAATGATGATAATTATTGTGTGAACATACATATAATTGTACAACATGAAGACAAACATTTTTAACATACTGAGCTCGTTGATACCGAAATGGATGATTACATTGTTGTATTGTGACTTTTATTTTATATTTATCACAACATATTTGGTCAGTTTTCCATGAAGTTTAAATAACCAATTTTCTTGTTACAATTGTCGACACTGACTGGTAGTATTAAAATATAAAAACAAAATCTATGAACAAGTAGCTTTAACAATCCAGAGTACATTGTTATAGTTTTGTTTTAAGTGTTCTACTTACTTTAACTCGGGTCGATAGCGCAGTTGGTAGCGCGCCGGGATTTGGATACTCGTGCCCGGGGTGGGGGGGGGGGTGCGGGTTCGAATCCCACCCGGGGAGGTTATACCCTTCCATGAAAATTTGACAATAATGTTGATTTTCCTCCATTGATTATACAATATGGAGAAGTTTCCGGCCTTGTGGAAGGGTAGGTAAGTACTGGATATAGACAATGGTCCAGGAAAGCTAGGTTAGGTGCGCTGGACGCCGTGAAATGACATAAATTGTGTTGATACGGGGTTAACTCCAATGAATAAATAAATAAATAAATCTACTTACTTAATACGATCAGCTTTCAACTGGAAGAAAATTAATATTTTCGGCGTCTAAAAGTGAAAACACTTGAGATATCAACTTAATGTATGTTTAGTACTCTATGTTCTTAATTAAATGAGTTTTGAGAGATAAAAATACTCAGCGTATTGTTTTATGTTTTATCAAAATCAATGCGCTGAAATCACTGAACGAATGATAGTTAGAAAGGCATGTAATCCTAACTGCTCCATATTACTGACCTTCAATCTTAAATTTCCTTCCATAAATGCGATAGTAGCTTGTTCTATTTCAACCGCAAAACTGTTTTTGCAATAAAAAATATAGGTAGATTGTCTAAAGCAAACAAGTAAAAGCCATACGACTTTAAAATGAAATGTATATAACACATGAAATACAAGATATAATATTTAGAGTCATATTGCTTTGCTATTTTTAAATGATCGATAATAAATTATAAATGTAAAAGTCCAGAGCATCAGTTAATCTAGATAAACCCGAAACTTCTCTTAATATCCCAAGTGATTACTTTGCAGCTTGAACTACATGAAGCTTTCAATTTAGACTAATAATAATGAATAAAAGTACAGACATGTAAGAGATACCTACAAGTTCTCTTTGTTACTGAAGTATAACGAACAAGATAAAAGGTGGCTGAGTTACCTCGCTGTTTCGCCGTGGTGATATTGAATGGATTATCTTTCACATGCGAAGCACGTAACTTAAAGATTACATATTCTCGTCGAAAACACCCAGGGCAATGTAAAAAGAAATCAAATGTTATATATGTGACTAGATATTGTTCAGCGATACTATTGTCTAAATTTATGGATAAAAAGGGGGTCATTAATCATTGTATAAAGTATCGTAAATTAGTTTACTTAATTTGCTTACTAGTTGAAACCTTTTGTTTCGGTATGTGCCGCAAAGGTAATTTCAAAATTGGGTCTTAATATATTCGAGCCTATTAGAAGGGAATGTCCAATTGGTTGCAAATATAGATTAATAGTACGTTTTGATACAATACGTTCAATAATAAACGTGCACATTGATCAAATGTGCCAATTAAAAGTAACATAAACCGTGGGTAATAACTAGTGTGATTATCAATCAATCTGTAAGAGTCATAATTTCCCAGTATGAATTCTTACTTTACTTGCGTTGAGATGTTAAGTGTTATATTGTTTCTAGTCGTATAAGTTTAGAATATGCTTTATCTATAGATGTGTTACGCTTTGTCGAGTTTTCGTTACAAATAACGTATCAGTACATAAAGATATGGATCATGTATATTCATTTATATAGGTCGAATTTGGAGTCCCCCATTCCTTTAGAAAGTGCTTCCTACACTACTGGTCATTAGTGATTCTGTTTTACGATTGAGCTTTCACATGTGTGTGTTTTAATAAAATTGCAATCACACACTTGTCATAATCTGAATAGTTCAATACTTTTTTCCTTAACCGACATTTCTATTTTTATTCTCGCACAATGAATTCATCAATGGTCTCAATTTTTAACAATAAGTAGAGAAACTTGTTGCTACTATATCTCTTGTTAATTTAAGTTAAACTAACAAGATTGTTAAAGTTTGATAACTCTTGTCGATTGTGTAATTATTTATTAACTAGAGTTGTTTCCCTTAGATAATCAAATCTGACCAATTCATATTACACATTGTGTAATTATTTATTAACTAGAGTTGTTTCCCTTAGATAATCAAATCTGACCAATTCATATAACACAGTGGTAATGTTGCATGAACACCATGAGTTTTACATGAACACTCGTTAAGCTAGACTGGTCATGGTTGTTTGAAGATTAATTAAAAAGTTCTAATTTCCTTACTCCAAGGCTGGTTAAAGATGGCTGAGAGCGCTGTTAATTCTATCGACCATACTCCAGTGCGCATTTCCCCTAATCCATTAAACACACTTAAATATACATTTATCTTGCTCGGGACCATGTCGCGAAATAAGGGAGACGCAAAAAATATTATAAAACATTCACGGAAATGATTCTCTATTTAGAAACTTGAATACAAGGGAAGTAACTGTGAATGAGATAAGAAAATAGAGTATGACTGGATTACCTTACCTAAAATATTAATATCATCAATAATTGAATTGTGTGTTCAGTTGAAACAACCTAGTTCTAATGCTTGCTACTTGCACTATGGTCAGTGAAGTTAATGTTTGACTTGAGCTTTTTTATTCCAAGTACACGTACTAACCTTCCAGTTGATGTAAGTGTGACAGTTGTTTTATGGTAAAGTGCATGATCTCGAATAAAGAGGTCCTTGGTTGTCTTTAGATTATACCAATCAACGAAAAATAACGTTTAATATCTATGCTCTTCCATTAAGGGAGACGTCGTCGGATCTATGTGGAAAAGTTAGAAAACATTTGTTGAAACTGTGAACTGGTTGTAAGGAATTTTATTTACATTTGATAATTGACATTTTAAACCAAGATTAAAGAACGATAATTGTGGAAGAAGTACTATGCAAATACGATGAAAATACTTTGGGGTAGAAGATACAATACGTGGATGCATGTAAGAACATATATTGTCAGTTAAATGGTATCATTCTGGTAAGAAAAGCAGCTCAGTGCTGAGCGAGGAGTCTGTTATACTGAGCGAGGAAACCAGTAGAAACAGACACTGTTTATTTTGTTTCCTGATATAATTATGTTCTTCAAGCATCGTATATGTTGATATAACTCGTACTGGTCACATTAAGTGCACCCGATATCATTTGATTCCGTCTACATTAAGGTTCTGGAACTGTAACTAATTTCGGTAAACTTCGACACTCGGTATAATCCGGTTTTACCCGAAAAGCTGTCGTCGTCAAGTTTCGTTATTGCTATTTTTAGTAATTTTCACCTCGCGACCCGGCTTTTCCATGACGTCATAGCGTAGCACATTTTCCGAAAATGGCGAAACCATAAGCTAGACAGCGTGATCGTCGAGGTTATTAATTTAAAAGTAACGGTTTATCGACAAAAGAATGTTACGTCGTATAGCATCTTAACTATTGGGTTAATTATGTGTGTGCAGGTGTAAAATGCACTGTTTTATCTTGTATTTGCGATTTAAATTTGCCATCACAACCGCTAGAAGATATCACCTCAAATACAAATACTATGACGCACAACACATCGCCATATTTAGCAATTTGGTATGCAGTAGAATATAGTGAGGCAGGGGCGGATCCAGGATTTTTTTCTAGGGTGGTCTGAACTTTTCTAGGGGTCCGAACTTTTTAGGCCGGGGTTGGGGGTCCAAACCTCAAACCACAACCATAATATACACCTTTGCTTAAAAAATGCAACATATTGATACTATAAACTACATGACCATTAAATATACGTTAAGCACCGAGAAAAATTGCATCATACAGCTTAAAAATTACTTTCAAGCAAGAAATACTCTAATGGACATGTACATTTTCTAAATTCTAGGGGGGGGGGCAGACCCCCTGACCCTCCCCTCACTGGGTCCGCCTATGTGAGGCGTATGAAGGCATATGAAGACAATATCGTTGTAAATTTCTGTCTTTTAAAAAGGTAAATGATACAATAATCATCAATATTTGAAAGCTAAGGCTAAAAATATGCCAACTTTACTAACTCTGGTGTAAAAATGTGCATGCAAAACTATTGCAGAAAACACGGTGAGATAAGGTTTAACACGCCAGCTCAATTCTGATATTTTTCTGGCTGGTCAGAATGGACTTTTAAATGTGTTTTTGAGTCAAAACTGTGATAGTCAACCAAGAGTCTCTAATACAAAAAGTGTTTGACTCCGTTATTTCTAACTAGTCAGAATGTTTTACGAAAAAAACGGGTTAAGGTGTAAGTTTCTAATATTTCCCTCAAACCAGCCAAAATCAGTAAAGAGAAGATTTTCACATGACAATGCAGAGTTCAACATTCATATTTCTATATCCAGTACTAATTTAGATGATATATTTCAATTAAAGAGTATTATCTTAATTTACCATTTTGACATTATTTTTTTTGCTTCAAATTCTCTTGCAGTTTCATTATAGTAATCTTTTTCAGAGTCTTATAAACAAGTTTAGAAACGGTAAAATTTCTTTATTTCATATCATGGGCAGAAAAGACGGCAGAAAATTTTTAGCTTTTAAAGATAGAGTATTTTTAACACTCTCAAAATCTCGGATTTTTGCTTGGGGTACATGTAAACAAAGCATTATATTTTAGGTATTTGTCCAAAGTGTAATCTGATTGTTCTGGTTTATCATGACATAATTGTGTAATAGGACAATTGATTAAAATGTGAATATAAAAGTGCAGAATTGGAAAAAAAATATGTGTTTTTGTCACAGCAAATTTTACGGTCTCTTCGAAAATCAATGGTCACGTTATAAAAATGCACATGACTTAAGTTACGAACGGTAAACTTCACTAAAAATTCACCATTTTATGTCTTTAATAGTATAGATTCAAGAAACAATATCACAATAAATATTGTGAAAGGTCACCATCACAGTTCCAGAACCTTAAGTGTGTTTCCATAATCCATGTAACTTATTTAATCTCTATGGATCTGTATTGTTATGTGTTACTTTTATATACATGACGTTTTTTAATATGTCTTACTATATTTCCATCTGTTATACATATATTATATTGCAATATTATAAATCGGCTTTTAAAGCTCTTCAGAGCTTGTGTTTTGTATCATGTTATGCTCTCCGACTTTATAAATAAACATTACTTACTTACTTCGTCATGACATTCGTTTTTGTACACTTACCAGTTCGTACTTTGGTACCAGTCAGAAAATAACCTTAAGCATTAAGACCGTCCGATGTAAAACTCTTTATCATTTACTAAAAATATGATGTATGGAACTAATTAGTATATGTTTTTTTTTAATAAATTGACTCAAACATTAAAATTACCCTTTTTGTATATTTCAGGTCGTCGCCTCAATCTAACAATGTCCTATCTCCATTTTTGAAAAAAGTGAGATAAACATACCAAGTGACTTGTATGACCTTGTTCTATCTTCTAAAAAAGGTTTCGAGACTCTATCATGTCAAACAGCCCAATTCGCCAATCGTACATTATCCTATCTCCACACAATATCTCTGCTCACAGCGTAAACATTGCTCTATGTCCAGGACATAGATCAATGTTTGGGCTGAAAATACTGTTATCCGATCAAAATGAAATCTTCGTCACGCGTTTTATGTCCTAATTGACTTTAACAATGCTCTAAGTCCATAGAAGCTTGTTCGAACATTGCTCTATCACTTTCGTCCAGTCGGAGTACACAACATGATTATCGTGTTTTTCCTCTTCAGTGACATCATATTTTTGATGTATACCAAAATAAATATGTATGCTGCAACATAGGCAGTATTACAAACTCAAAATTATAGAAAATGTGCTCAAATACCATTATAATGTCTAAATGGAGATAGCGCAATGTTAGAGATGCATCAACCAAAATAAGCGAATTTCGATCTATCTCCAAACACATTTTTGCAATTTTCAGCATTATTATTCATAATATTTCAATCATATTCTTCAAATATGTGTTGAATAACATTG